>OZ038507.1:51123008-51733008 GCA_964036315.1 Acanthosepion esculentum
AAACTCAAAAAACTACATCATTTGCTGACTTTTGTTTATTAAATTGCATCACTTAGCATCCTCCATAATTTTTCTTAAATTTAAAAAGTTTGAAAAGCTAACCATATTTTGACTTTTATTTATAAATACTTGTTGCAAAACAAAATCATTCCATTTACCTTGATAAAATCCATCAGCGACCAAAATGTGTTGCCAAAGATAAGTTTTCCTTTTTCCTTTATTCATATATATATATATATATATGAATAAATATTCATATATATATATATATATATATATGAATAATTATTCATATATATATATATATGAATAAATATTCATATATATATATATATATATATATATGAATAATTATTCATATATATATATATATGAATAAATATTCATATATATATATATATGAATAATTATTCTTATATATATATATATATATGAATAAATATTCATATATATATATATATATATATAAATATATATGAATAATTATTCATATATATATATATATATATATGAATAAATATTCATATATATATATATATATATATAAATAATATATATATATGAATAATTATATATATATATATATATATATATATATATATACATATATATATATATATATATATATATATATATATATAAATATATTACCTTCAACCTAATATATATATATATAAATATGTTATCTTCAACCTAAGAAAAGGCACACACAAACCATACAGAAAACCAAATGATAAACCACAATACATACACATATACTCCAACCTCCTGCCTTCTATAATCAAACAGATACCAAAATCGATTAACTGCAGGCTTTCCGACAATTCCTTTCAATGAATCTACACTTAACAAAGCTAAGAAAGACTACGAAACAGCCCTAAAAGATAGTGGATTCCCAGCAACACTCACATACTCACCACAGAACACAAAAAAGACCAACAGGAAAAGAAATATCACATGGTTCAACCCACCATACAGCAAAAACGTAAAAACAAACATAGGAAAAATATTCTTCAAACTTTTACACAAACACTTCCCAGAATCAAGCACCCTACACAAAATATTCAACAAAAACACAGTAAAAATCAGCTACAGTTGCACCGAGAACATGGCACAAATAATAAAAAAGCACAACAGGAAAATTATTAACAAACCACACGAACAAATTAAACCCACATGCAACTGCAGAATAAAAAATGAATGTCCCTTAAACGGTAATTGTTTACAAAACAACGTAATCTACCAAGCCACGATAAAATCAGCAGATAATGAAGAAAAAGTATACATAGGAGTAACCAAAGGACCATGGAAACAAAGAAATTATGTACACAAAATGTCTTTCACAAATAGTAAATATGCGAACAGCACAATGCTTTCTAAGTATATCTGGGAAATAAAAAACAAAACACACACCACACCAAAAATATCTTGGAAAATAAGGAAAAAATCATCAGCCTACAACAACCTATCAAAAACTTGCAAACTTTGCTTGGAGGAAAAAATAGCTATCATTACCTTCCCAGATCAAAATAAATTATTAAATAAAAGATCCGAGCTAATGTTAAAATGCAGACATGAAAACAAATTTTTACTACGTAACTTAAAATAGAAAAATAAATAAATATATAAACAAACAAAACAACAATAAAATAAGCAAAATAAATTACTCCAAACAAATTACAAAACCACACCTGTTAGAATATGGTGAAATAAAATCAAAACAAAAGAACGGACGAAAGTTATAACTGTTATATAACGATAAAAAATAAAAAAATTAATAAAAGATAATATACTATGTTACTTAAAAATCGAAAGCCAAAAATATATAGTGTAATAAATAAATAACAACAAATATAATAAATTGATCTAAATACATCCAAATATATAAATAAACTAACAACCGATTACGATAAACTAGCCATTTAGAAAAAACAAATAAAGATAATCAACCCAAATAGATAAATTAAAAACTGTTCCGACCAAAATAATAGTAAGAACAAACCACAACATCCCACCCCAAAATTCAACAAATAGATTTAATCAATGACAAATAAACAAATATATAAGATAAAAAATAAAAATGAAAATAAATAAAAACAAGCAAAACAATTTGACCCAAATAAATAAGCAAACATCCGACTTCCGGTAAATGACCGCCATAATAGACTACCAACAATAAGCTATATAAACAAATTTTTACTACGTTAACAAAAAAACACTGATCAAAATAAAAATAAATAAATAAATATATAAGATAAAAAATAAAAATAAAATTAAAACAAACAAAAAAACAAGCAAAATAATCTGACATAAATAAATAAACAAATAAGGGACTTCCGGTAAAAGTAACCGCCAAAATAGACTACCCATAATGCACCACTGACCCTTATATATAAATAGCCAAGAAAAATAACAGCACTAGTTGCCTGACAATTGCACTAGCATGAAACAGACTGTCGCCTCTAAGTGCCGACTTCCATGTCCACTTTTATATTTACACACACTCTATCTCTGATATTGAGCACTTTATCCCATAAATATAGCACACTTTAAGACTATATTTCTTCATAAATATATATATATATATATATATATATATATAATTATTTTATTAATTAATTTATTTTTAATCTTTTTTACAGGTGGATGCAGTTAATATATTTGTGTTTTCTACTAGTATGTTTCTAATGGAGTCTGGTAAATTTGTGTGCATGTTTAAATGGGTTCTAATGGAGCTGTGATCAGATAGGTGTAACATAAGACATCTGGATAAGCATGTAGTTGTGTAACTGATGTAATTATTTATGATTCCCATTTTATCAGGAACTGTAAAAAAAGATTAAAAATTATGGAAGCTTTAATAATAAAAAAAAAAGAAGCCTACTCTTAACAATATTAACTACAAACAAAGCCACAATGTGCTAACTGTATTTCGAAATTAAAAACATCTCTACCACTTACTAAGACATACACATAATGCACACACTCACTTAAGCTGAAAAATCAAATCATCCTTGATAATGGCTAAAGGTATAGCTGAAAGTGGTCGGAAATATAAAACATTTGGACAGTTCTTACACACCCTTTGTCCAGAAAAGAAAGCTCTTGTTTGAACACAAGAAAAATTAAATAAAAAGCTTAACCATAGTAGCTTGTCTGTCATTTTTAATGGAACATGCATAAACGAAGGATTGCTGCCTAAATATACAACTATATATATATATATATATATATATATATATAGATAGATAGATAGATAGATAGATATGTTTAGGAAACCCTTTTTGAAACTTGGAGGTAAGAATTGTTAATATTTTTATATTAATACAGTGTAACCCAGATATAAGAGAGTTGTCGGGACCGGAGAATAAGTCTCTTATATCCGGGTTTCTCTTATATCCGGTTTTCTCTTATATATACATTAACACAGGCTTTAATTTGGGACCAGTGAAAATCTATCTTATATCCGGATTTCTCTTATATCCGGGTCTTTTATATCCGGGTTACACTGTAGTATATTTCTTTGTTCAGTATCTTTCAGTCACTATGAAAAGATATGCTTGTTTAGATTGTTGCCTTGTCTTTCAGTCTGATTAGAGAACGTTGAATGTTTACCATTCAGTTGGGGCATGAACATAGGAAGCTGAGTCATTCCCACACAGGCTAAATAAATGACAGAGGCAAAGTAGATGGTTCAGATTCATTTGTGAGACAGACAAGTTGGCCACTTGAATTTCAGGCTGTGGATGACACACTTCTCTCACAGCTGATGAACACACTTTCTTGAGGGTTAAATTTGTCTTTGCTAGATACAACCAGGTTGCTAAAATATTTACAGATGGGGATTGTGCATGCGTGCCTTCACTGTTCCTGTGAGGGTCTTCATTGCAAATTAGAGAGATCATCCTGGAGATAACAACAACAGGTTTAGCACTTAGCTAGAGGTCAAATAGAAGTCTCCAATTTCAATCATTATACTGGTTAAACATTTTGCAGAGGGACATGGGGAGCTGAGTCAAGTTGTCATACATCTTTCTGATTATACACCTACTGTGTTTCCCTTTCTTTTTTTGGGGGGGGGGGTTAATTAGATGAATTATTCCATCAGTTCTATTTACCTGTTTCTCTGGTAACTGATTGTTTTGGGATGTATACTAATGTAATGATATATTGTGTTCACTTAATGAAAATATAAGACTTAATCTCTAATATTTACCATTTTATTTCATTCTGATACTTTGTTAATTTCCATCAACCAAAATGTGTGTGTGTGTGTGTGTGTGTGTGTGTGTGTGTGTGTGTGTGTGTGTGAGAGAGAGAGAGAGAGAGACAGACAGACAGACAGACAGAGACAGAGACAGAGACAGAGACAGACAGACAGACAGACCCCGGAGCCCTTCATCCAAAACGCAGACCTTACATTCATCTCTGCAATATCTGAAAGAGCGAGCATCCTCAGGACTGGCCGAGGTGGGTGTTTATATATCTATCTTTGTCGTGCAGCTAATTCCCATGCTTGCAACCTAGCGGTGCTCTAAGCTTGAAAGTGTGGGTAGTGCAACGAATAACAGCTCGAAATTGGAATTCAGAGAGATGAGTTCAAATTCCAGTCGGGTTTGTTATATTCATTTACACACAAATATCTTTGGGAAAGGTATGAATTCACCTATTCTTCCCCCAGGTATGGGTTAATTAATAGGACTTGTATCAGTAAATCATTATTATCACAAAAATATTTCTTACAATTTAAAAGTATTTTCTGGCTTTAAATTAATTAAGCTATAAAAGGTTGAGAAACCATAAAAATAATAAATGAATCTAGACTATGTATAAAGAGAAAGAAGAAATGATTGCCTACATATAACTTTATTGGCAAATTAAATATAAAAAAATATGCAAAAGTTTTGGTCACATATCAGTGATTAGTGTTTCATATTTAATGCTGTATTTGACAGTTGTATGGTATTATTTGCAGTAAGCATCTTGCAGAAATTAACTCCAATTTTACTTTTCTCTTATTGACAAATCATCTTAAGATCACTCAATTCTGAGGGTTTCTTCTAAGGCACTCAGTTTAATCTCCTATTTTATATAGAATTCAGGTTAGATGATTGATAAAACAACTCTAAAACCCTTGTTTCCTTTGCTAGTAATCTCTTTCATTTTCACTGCAGTCTACTTGAGATTGTTATCTTGTTGAAAAGTGCAACCTCTTGAAATTTCACAGATAGAAGTTTGTTTTTCTCAATATTCACAATGCATATCCAATATTCCTTTGACGCTATGTAGTGCGCCCATATTATTGGTGTAAAAAACAATGATGAACTATGATGACATCACCACCATTTCTAAATGTTGGGGTGCTATTTTTCAGGGGTCATATGAAATGTTCTTCTTTCTCCAAATGTCTCATTAGATGACAATATTTTGTCCTACAATGAAGTAAGTTTCTTGAGATGATGAGGAGCAAACTGTAGACAAACTTTAACATTTTTTTTAATCATTTCACCAATAAAGCCACTAAGACACAAAGGGATACTGAGTGTGAAAGAATATGTGAAAAAGAAAAACATATTAAGCAGAGAGAACAGTAAAAGAATAGGAATGTCTGGGTTTCAGAATAATGGTCTTTTTCGGTGCCCAAGAATGCAATTCTATCTGGTGGAATATTAAATTAATTGTTATTTACAGTATTTTCATTTGGACTATTGTTCTCATTTTTGTTACTGTTATCACAATGTTTCAGCCTTTGTTCTCCCCAGCCTTCATCAGGTGTATACCAATCTGCGTAACCTACAGGGATTCCAAACTGAACTCTTTATTTAATCTAGGGGGTAGACTGTTCTCATTCCACTGTCCATGCCTAGAGATGTGTGGGAAATTAAATAAAATAATAATAAAGACTAAAAAAATAAATATATTTTCCCATGATGCTAGTAATAAAGAAACCAGAAAGGTTTTGGTCATCTGCACAATTTTATGAACTGACTTTTGGAAAGAACAGAAGCTTTCTCTTACCACTTTCCAAAGCAGAGCATTCAGACATGTCTTGCAGCTCAGCTCATTAAGTAAGTAATTTGGTCGTTCCAACTCAGTACAAAACTGACTTGAGCTTGACTATTTTAACCATTCTTATCTTTACTTGCCCTAACTTACTTCTGGACTAGCAAAAGAAAATGGACATACCCAAGAGACACTGAGAATTTTGTTTCACTGCAGTTTATATAAAAGGGAGAATGAATGGTCTGTAGTAGAAACCCAACATTTTGTATTCTTTGTTTACATGTGAACAGGCACCCATCTAAAATAAACCAACACAGAACTTTTAAATTCTATAGATATCTCATCTAGTTCTTATTTTTAATGCTGCTGAGTTATTGTTTGCCTTGTTTCTACAGAGTCCATGCACACAATACCCAACCTTATAAGACAATAGCATAGGGGATTAAAATGTTGTTTCATTAATTTGGTGACATAGTAATTGCAAGTTGGTCTGGGCAGTGGAAAGAGGGTAAGCAATAACTGAGCAGCTCTAAAAATAAGAGCTAGATAAGGTTACTTGGATCAATATATACTCCTGGTGAGGGCCAGAGAGCAAAACAGTCAAAATGAGATAAGATGTGGATAAGTGTAAATAGTGTAAATAATGACAATTCCTCATCCCAGAATTCCAGACAGAAATTGTATCCTTTCTAACTTCTGCATCAGTTGCTTGCAGATCCTTATAGATCTGCTTGGCCTGTGAATGGCCTTTTCATTACTTTCCAACAAATAGATTGTCATGCCCATAAACACCTACATAAATAAAAAATGAATTATACTGTCACTTTGTCATGTCCATAAAAATAAATAAATAAAAATTAATTATAGTGTCAAAAATAATTATAATAACAGAATTATAACAATTATAATTATCATTAATTCACTCATTCTAAACCAATGAGAATTGACCCCACTTTTCTCTTCTACACACACATGATATTCTCATTATCATACAAGCAATCAAACATACACAGGTCATCAAAATGGGGTTCAACAAAAATTTCATCTCCTTTTCCTTTTCAGACCATAACAGTAACATTTATCTTTTAGCATCAGTAACATGCAGAGGTTTGGTGATATTTGATAATGTCCGGGACCAACTCCTTCATTATATGCTCCTAAGACTCAAGTAGAGGGGGGCCTATAAGGCCTACTACTGAGAAATGTGAGAAAGAAAGACATTTTAAATATGTAAAAACAGATGAAACATGAAATAAACACTATTCAAATTAAATATAAATTAAATTTTTATTTCACTCTTTGATTGGATGCCTGGGGCCGTCACATCCACTACCGCCATACACTACTATTTAGCACTCAACAAACACTTGAGGTAAGAAAACCCCAGATAACTCTTGTATTTTCTAACTTATCTAGACACTCATTATACATGTCTATTAAAAACATGCAAGAAAGATTGTATACATTTTGCTTATTCTTTATCTTATCATTCTGTCAGATTCCAATCCATATTTGATCTACATTTGACCCCAAACTCACAATTTTACTTAGTATTACTTTCTCTCATCTTTCCAACACCAACTAAACAACCAGGTAATAAATAATACTCATTTTGTTGCTTCCACATTTTGCTGTTTGTCATTTTTATGAGCATTTTTGTATATATAAATGCTAGGGTTTTATAATTATTTACTATTATTTATAACTCCCCTACAAGATCAAGTTGCTCATTTACATTTACTTCACAAAGACATCCTTTTTGATGAGGTTGAGCAATCAGGCTACATTCCTTCCATTTTTGAATGTTAGCTTTAATCATACTGATGGAGAACTTGAGCTCATCTGAGATCTTTTGATATCCCATTCTACAGTTATGCTGGTTAACTATCACCTCACAAAATTCTTGAGAGTTCCTTTGTCTTCACCATTGGGTTAAATATTTGCATGTTCCAAGATCTTCAATGACCATTCAAAGTATACACATATGTTGTAATTTGTCAGTCATGGTGCATGCTATGCTCTGATTGGTTGATAGAAATTGGCAAATGAATGAATTGAAAAGCAACCCTAAATTGCGTCTTCAATCCTACTTCATTCATTAGGTTGAGCCATAAGTAACTTCCGTTTTTGGGAATCAATTGTAATAATAAATATATCATCTTAATTTTACTCGGGGCATTGAAGACATGCTCACTAAATGGCAACAAACCATTGCAAATAATGGTGAATATATAACTGAATAAAGTATTATTGGACCTTATTTTTTGAAGAACAAATTTATTAAACAAAAATGTCTGATTGATTGATTTTGTTTTCTATGGCTTATCAACTTTTTTGCAGGTTAATTTAAAACCAGAAAATACTTTTAGATTGGAGTCAATAATAGTTTACTGATGCAAATCCTGCTACTTAGCCTGTAGCTAGGTGAAGAAGAAGCGAATTCATAGCTTTCCCAAAGGTTTTTGCACATAAGAGAATATAACAAACCTGAGTGGAATTGAAACTTGGCTCTCCAATTTCCAACTATGAGCTGTTAAACCACCTGCACATCAAAGCTTGCAGCACTTGGTATTCCCAAGCAGCCACTCATCTAGGTAGTGATCATGCTTGACATTGCTTAACTTCAGTGATCATATGAGAACCAGTGTTTCAACATGATATGGCTGTAAGCCATATTCTGTCTGAATTTTTGGGATGAGGAATCATCATTATTTACCCTATTTACATTCAGACTATTGTCCTCATCTTTATTGTTGTAATCACAACATTTCAGTCATTGTGCTCTCTGACCTTCCTCAAGTGTATATTGATCTAGGTAATCTACAGGGAATTCTGAATTGAACCCTTTATTTAATCTATGGGAGTATACTGTTCTCATTCCACTGCTCAAGTCAAGGGATATCTCATATAGTTCTTATTTTTAGTACTGCTCACCCTGTTTCTACTGAGTCCAAGTACACACTACCCAGCTCAGAGATTGAACTCACCAAATTCACTAATCAATATTTTAATTGACGAGAATTCCCTGTACGGCACAACAGCCTAAATATTGCGATAACAACAACAAAGATGAGGACAATAGCCTGCATGTAGTGTAAGTAAAAATAGAAATTATTTATGATTCAAACTAATATATTTTTAATGTGTCTAAAATTTTTCATGTTCTGATTTTATAAATATTTTATTAATAATGATAATACGTTATTGCACTTTTTGACAACCTTGAGAGAATTCAGCAAACACTAAGAATAAATATTTTCCCTAAACTTTTTCAGAGTTATCAAAAAATTTAGTGTTAACTAATTCATTATATTTATTTAGTTTTAATGTCAATATGTCAATTTTCAAATAAATATGTCAATTTGATTTACATAATATTTGGTTCACTAAAAAGACAATTCTCTGTTTTTTGTTTGGTAGCATTAAAAGTCTTTATTTATTTATTTATTTATTTATTCTAAAACATTGTTTTTCATAGCCTTGTGACACCTGTCATATTAGCATGCTTTGTTTTTAAAAACCCTGTTATCAAAATCGGTCTACTTATTCTCACATTGAAGAGGGAAGAAAATGCACAACGTTTACAGTTTATAAAGCACTTTTGCTTTATTTTAAGTAACTTAAAAATGCAGCCAAAAGATGGAAAAGATTTGCTAAGTTTATGATTTAATAAACTCCACAAATATATTCTGTATTTCAGTTGTATTTGTACTGTAAATGATTCAGTCAGTTAAGTGCCATACCTGATATACACATGGGTGATCATGTCTCTTTCAAATCATGACTGACTAGGCAAAAGATTTTCCTGCAGTGGGTTGCCATTTCTTTCTGTAGTAGACTGGTTGCCAACCAAGGCTACAGGACCCAATCTGTCCTGTTAGTTAATCCATAGCTGAGGTAGGGGGAGAAGAGATGGATTTATACCTTTTTCAAGGGTATTTGAACATAAGCGAATGTAATGAATTCAACTGGAATTTGAACCCAGCTATCCAATGTCCCATCTCAAGTTGATATCCATTGCACCACTATGTACATCTGTAAATGATTAACAATGTGAAAAGGGTTGTAATGTTTTGTAGTAGAGATTGTCTTTTACTGAACAATCCTTCATAATCAGGTCAGTCAGTTCAGATAGATAGTAACCAAATCAAAAAATTACTTGATAATGATTAATACTTTTTGGAGATAACCAATATATTCAAAATAACAAAAACAAGTATAAAATATCAATTACTCCCAGATTGGTTATGTTAGTCACTTTGATGTGTTGCTTCCTCATAAGTTATGTGAATAATATAACCTGCTGGGTTATATTTAAATGTTTTATTTATTAAACAATGGGCAATGAAAAGTAGATACTTTACTACAATGTGGAATGGAAGAGATGAAACAAACTATAACTAAACATATCAAAGGCTAGGCTTCATCCAGAAATGATGATATGAATGGAAGAAAGTCCTTCACTAAGCTCCTTTCAAAGATTCAAATAATTGCTAGAACAATTACTGCTCCCAATAAAACCAACTGAAAATAGCAATTGACAAAAAGCATTTAGAATTAGCTTAGAGAAAAGGATTAATATTCAATCACTTTACTGCTTGTTTCAGCATGACTCACTAGATCATTTACAACTGAATAGGGAGTTTGATCCTCACTAGGTGCCCTATACATGCATCCTTGTGCCACATCTAAGCTATGCTTAGAAATTAATTTTGGAAATTTCGAGATGGTGTAATAATAAGCAAGCTTGTCTCGCTAGATCAATTATGACTGAATAATAAATTCAATCTTCACTGGGTGCTCCATACATTAAACCTTGTGCCACAGCTAATCTACACTTAGAAAATCATTTTGGGCACTTAGGCATGGTGTAATAGCAAGCAAGCTTGTCTCACTAGATCAGTTACAACTGAATAGTGATTTCAATCCTCATTGGGTGTCCCATACATTCAGCATTATGCCACATCTAAGCTATTAGAAAATCATTTTGGGCAAATTGATGTGGTGTAATGGTAAGCTAGCTTCTCTTGCTAGATCAATTATGACTGAATAGTAAGTTTGATTCTCACTGATTTCCACACACTTCCAGCCTTATACCATATCTAAGCTATGCTTAGAAAACCACCACTTTTCTGCTTGCTTCTTTGTTGACAAGGAAAGAATTGTTACATTTTAACTTGGAAGTTATTAGTCATTCATTATATTTATATTTACCAAATAATGCACCTGTTGATTATCATTTATTGCAGTCTTTAGAGAATTCTCTTACTGAAAGAAAGTTTAAATTCCCAAAATGATGGCAAAAGCAACAAAAGGCACTTACAGTAGTTCCTTGCTAAGGAAGTTCTGGGAGGATAGAATTATGAAGTTAGCTGAAAGACAGTAGAACATGCCCTTGGGAAAGACATAAATCCAAGTCTTTTACCATTGCAACTGTGTGCAAAACAGTATGAGAAGATGGACTCTCTAGCCTTGGATGGCAGCCAGTCTAACAGAAAACCATTTCTGAATTCAAGAACTGGAGAAGGCAATGGGAAATCACTCCACTATCTTTCCCAATAAGTGATGGCAATCCACAGATAATTAAAAAAAAGGAATCTGTGGTGAGCCATGATCACCTACATCCTAAAGAAACATGGCATTTTAAAAAGAAAAGAATATGACAACTGTTATAATTTGATCAAAAACAATCTTTTAAATGACGTTAAAACTTCTCTTAAGTCCAAAATAGAAGTAGAAGCAGGATTAAAAAAAAATACCATATATACTCGTGTAATGTGCAATCTCACATATCGTTCGATTCCCAAATTTTCACTATAAAAATGATTTTATCATGTATCTCATCTATCATGTGAGTTCCTTTTTTGAGTGAACAAATTACAATAGACTAACCTCGTTTCCTTTATCTCTGTATCCTATCTTCTAATTAAATAAGTTAAAAAAAGTAAAAGAGAATAATAAAAGTATCATTAGTAACACTATACTCATTGCGTAAATGCATACATCCATAAACAACCAAACGAGAAACAGCTAAACATTTTATAAATGTAAACAATGGAAAAAAATGCATATTCACTATGTTTGCATTTTATAATACGATACTAATATGTGACTATTACATGCATTATTATTGGAACAGTTAAGTAAAACATCAGTTTTATCAAAAACATGTTTATACTAAATGCAGCTGTACTTTTTGACTACAGTAAATGGATATATAGTCTGGTCAATAGCATAGGCAGGGCCTGCAGTACATATGCTAATATTATATCATGCGTATGATGTGACCCCTTTAAAATTAGGTTCAAAATTAGGTCTTCAAAGTCGCATGATACGCGAGTATATATGGTAATTTGTTTTCTGAATAAAAAAGGAGTGAGTGGAAGATGGAATAAAAGGATAGGTTGGAATAAACAGACAAGTGAAGATAAAATAAATGCAGGTCTGGAATAACAGAGGGTAGGTTGGGAAAAAATCAAAATTTAAATAACTGGGCAGGCCCATCCCTTCCAATGATGTGAGTAATACCACAATATAATGACAAAAACAGTTTTGTCCTCAACAATACAAACCTCTTAATTCTCTGATTAATTTTGACTTTCAATTAGGTAATGTTAAACTTCTCAGCCATATTTTAATATTTTCTGTGCTTGTATATGTATGCAGTTATATGTCATTAAATGACTCGTCATGGTTTGCTTTTGGCTTACTTTCTTTTATACACACAAAGCAAAGAAACATATTTAAAAAATAAATAATTTTATTTTCAATTATCTATTTCTTAAACATGTATTATCTCCTGGGAGATTCCTTAGACCAGAAAAGGATTAACTTTTATTTAAAAATTACAGATTTTCTGAATAATTATAAGATGTAAGACAATTATTTTCTGTACTTTGGAATCCAACCATATTGTTGCTAATTGTTATCTATTTTGATGACATATATCAGATTTTGTTTTCAATAGTTGTTTTTGTTTGGACTTTACTTCTTATATCCTGT
Organism: Acanthosepion esculentum; assembly: GCA_964036315.1. Taxonomy (NCBI): domain Eukaryota; kingdom Metazoa; phylum Mollusca; class Cephalopoda; order Sepiida; family Sepiidae; genus Acanthosepion; species Acanthosepion esculentum. Next base: position 51,136,014 of record OZ038507.1, read on the forward strand.
TTCTTTGTGTAAAGTTTTGTTTATTGCATTCAAATTGTGTAGACTTCCTTTAATAAGTAAAATCAATATTGCTTGAGGAATGAAGGTATTCATTTCACAAAGAAAGGCACAAATTTGTTATGATGATCAAACTTATTAGCCATAGATATTCTATGTACACTGACTTAAAGTTGCTTGTGAGCTATAGTTATAGCTCTCTTTATGCTAATTACCTCTAAGCTAAACCAATCCCATTACATTTCTCTGAATCTTTTGGGTTTCACACCCTGCATGAATCTATGGCTTTTCCTATATTCTCTCCTCCTCTCACTGGTTTCACTAATATTTCTCATTATGGGGGACCTTGATCTAGTTCTTTTATTCCCAGTGTCCCATGTTTTGTACTCTGAGTCTTCCAAAGAACTTTGATTGTCCATTGATTCATTTGCTCTGCTTTCTTGTTCATCTTCATAGTCATTCGAACTAGCTTCACTTTGTACTTCCTCGTAATCTTGGCTAGCTCTGCATGGGCAACAATATTTTTACCATTCTTGCATATTAATGCCATGTTGTTTCCTTTTTGCATTATGAAATTTGCCTTTTCCGGCTCATTTTCTTTATTTCTTTTGTACCATATGTTTTCATTAATAGAGTAAAACATGGTTAATGGAGCTCTAATCTGCTTGCCCATTAATGCAGACGGCTCTCTAATCTGTCAGCATGTGGCATCATTCTGTAACTCAACAATAGTCCTGGTAGGAAAGTTTCAATCTTTTCTTGCTGAGAAGAAAATGCTTTCAATCCCATCTTTATTATTATTTTCATGATCTTCTGTGTTCAATGGAGCTCTGTCAGGTGACGCCATTTTGTTATGATGATCAAACTTAGTAGTCATAGATATTCTCCATACACTGACTCAAAGTTGCCCATGAGCTATAGTTATAGCTCTCTTTATGCTAATTACCTATTAGCTAAACCAATCCCATTACAAAATTATTTAAAACCAGAACACCAGAAAGATTTTAATGCATTCTACAAGACAGAAATGTGAAAAGAACAAACTATTATAAAATGACATCATATGGTTTATCTAATAGCAACAATTGTTTTATATCTTGAATGACTTGCTTAAAATTCATCTGAAAATTTTATATCTTTAATATAGCAGAAACAACTTTTACAATTTTCAGATTTTAAGATGGTACAACAATTTGTAATGGATGAGATTGCAGTCTTTCAAAATAAATAGATTCAACATGTGAAGGATTTTATACATATTTATATAAAGAATTGTAAAGTAAAAACAAAGTAAAGAAACCCACAACTAACCTTGTGGTCACCAGACTGTTGTTACTAGTTTAGGAATTGTATGATGAACAAAAAGTTAAAGTATTGAGTTGGTTTAGAAAATATACAAAAAAATAGTGAAACAGAATGAGATAGAATTATTTATTCTATCAAGAACATTTTTGTTGTAGAGAAAATTTCATGGAATATTCTTAAGAGTCTCTGTAAAGACTGAAAAAAAAGTTGAACTTACTCTGCTGGTGAATTAATGAGTGAGTGATATGTATTGTCAAAGCTGCATGTGTCCATAGCACAAAGTGGTAATTTTTCACATCCTATTCTAACCTGAAGTAAAAGAGAACTAGCCTCTTCAAGTTCATAGCATGCATGCTACCCATTTTTTTCTTTTTATGCATACCCAAAAGCTGAAAAGGGGTACGGCAACTGATAAGGTTATTCACACATGGTTGTCGAGCAAAAATATTTAACGTCTGCTACATGAACAACGTAACTCACAAAAGAAGAGAAAATTATATTTACATGTATGATGTTAACTTCCAAAAAAGAAAAAAATGACATATTTAGCTATAGTTTGTGTGTGTGTGTATGCGTGCGTGCGTGCGTGCGTGTGTGCGTGCGTGAGAGATCAAAGGTGGAATTAAGCAGTTGGCCTCACTGGGAATAGTGTCTCTGGAAGTTAAGAGTTCTGTTGTTGTCACTACTGCATCACAGAGCAAAAATAGAGGAAAGAGGTTTATTCCCCTTCCTTTAATAGTGAATAGAATGCCACCTAGTGGGATCTTAACAGATAAAGTGGAGTAACCCCCGCAAGATCATTATTATGAAAACTCTGACATTTTATTTTATTTTGTGAGCAACTACTAAGTGAGAGACTCTGAGATGAGAGTTAAATCACACCAGTGCTAATCTAACATTGGCGCCAACCCAATTTGGTGCTCTTGGATGGCAACCAGTCTAAGGGAAAGAAAACTCTGAATTTCAAATCATGGGGAAGGAAATGCAAAATTTGTCCACTATTTTTTCCCAAGAACGCATGGCTATTTGAAAGGATATGGCATTAAAAAACTTGCCTGTTTTGATTTAATTCCTTATAGTCTGCCATATATGACTTTTATACTTGAAGGTTTATTTGTTATAATTTTTTATTATATTAGCCAACCCTTCTGTAAAAACTGCTTTAAGTATAAGCCACATTTAGTTTACAAATATCCTATTTCTCACCATATGACACACTCCATATACTTATAATTTTACAAGGAACATTTATAATATTCAAATGATTATTTATCCATATTTATATAAGCCAAACCTTATCTAAAACCTACTGTAAGTATAAGTCACATTTAATTTTCAAATATCATATTCCCTACCATGTGACATAATTTGGTAAGGAATATTTATTTTAAAAAAATAAGTATGGATGAATTATAATTCATCCATATTTAGTACAAGAAGGAGTGAAAAAGTTTTCGGTCTAACATACTTCCTAAAAGCTGACTAAATGAAAAACACTAATTTTTTTTTTTTTGAAAGAGACATGGCTGCTTGCACAGGTCAAGAATTTTACAGCAACTTTTCAAATAACATTTTTATAAATTTTAGCATTATTTTTTATTTTTAATTGTAATTTAATCATTTATAATCATTTTGGGTTCATCATGGAATCAAGGTTCCAAACTGGGTTGTTTAGATGTTAGTCTACGGACAATGTGTAAGTGAAAATTTTGGAAACCAATACTATAAGTTCTAATATTATTTGACCAAGCATTATTAGGCACAAGAGGACACATATCAGCTCAGATTAAATTCATCATTCAAAGTACTGACAAAAACTTTGAAATATTTGAACAGATTAATCAACCTGTTTATCTGTCAAGTTACCCAATGCTGTCTCACAAAGAATTATTTCTGAATATTGCACCAAGAAATAAAGAAGCTTGCTTTCTATAATTTCTTTTTGTTTTAAAAATTTTTTTCACACCTTAAGTTCTGTGAACATTTTGGCAGCATCTCATAAATAGCTTTGGAAATTGGCATATTAGCATTAAAAGAATTTCAGATGCAGATATATAAACCTGTTTTTACAGAGAAGATTCACCCAAATGTTTAACCATTGTGCCTACAAAAAAAACATGTCAAAAGAACAGTTTTCCCTTGACACTGTTATTATTTTAACTATCTTCATTCCTCAGCAAAGTTTGTCTTAAAAAAATGATTAGAATTTTAATAAAACCTAAATATATAAAAGTGAATTTATACATTTTCTTTGTTCTTGAGAACTGACAACAAAAATAATAAAGTATCTATTTATTAGATTGTTTAGTGGAATAGTTGGCAAAACAATGCCAATCAATTCAGACTTTATAAAATGATAAATAATAAGGATTTCATTATAGTTATATATTTTCATAATTTAGTAGATGTTTATAAATTTACGAATAACCAATTGTTTTCATATTTATTTCTTTATAAATTGGTATATGATAAATATTGCATTGTATTAGTTTTTAGAATGTTGTAAATATAAAATTATTCTTGTAAATAAACAGTGTAATAAATAAATAGCACTTAATATTTTTGTTGTAAATTCTCAAGAACAAATAAAATGTATAAATTCACTTTCATCATATGAAAGGTTTTATTACAATTCTAATCATCACTTTTTAAAACAATAAACATTGCTAAGGAGTCAAGAGAAGAAAAACATCTTTTTGACACACCATTTTTTTTTTCAGGCATGAAGGCTAAACATTGGTCAGAAATTATTATTTAAATAATTTCTTCACCATACAAAATTTAAATATAATATAAATTGGATGCACGTTGAAATTAAATATCAAAAAGAAAACTTATTCTTTTTGATAGTTAATTTCAACATGTCTTTGATTGTTCATGCTAAATTATTATTTAGTATAGTACAGACAGTCACTTATATCTTAGTAGGCCTATTTACCATGATGGCTTGCTAATCTCTGTTGTGAAAGCCTGCTCTGACACATTTGTGTTCAACACCCAAAGAGTGAATTTGCAGTTTATACTGCAACTATGCTCTTACAGTCTATGTGAGAGAGTGCATAGTCTGGCTTGATCAACACTTTTTAAAACAATAAGCATTGCCGAGGAGTGAGGGTAGTTAAAATAATAGTGGCATCAAGGGAAAAACTGACATGCTGTTTTTTGTGGGCATGAATGTTGGACATTGCTGGATATTTTTCTTTCCTTCTGAACTGATGATATTAGTAAGAAAGTCAAGAGTTGGTTTTGACTAAAGCCGAACTAAGCCAGACTCAAAATGACCTAAGATGACTCTACTTTATTGTTCATTTTTAATTAAGGCCAAGAGATATTGACTTACAATAAATCTTTGAAGTGCTTCTTTTCTTTTATGATTTTCTTTAAGTTTTCTTTAATTCAAGATCAGTAATTAGACAATGGCTTCAGAAGTTAGAAGCACATCACTTTACACCATTAACTCTCTTTTAAACAGAAACCACTATGAACGACTGAGAAAGTTTAAAGCTCTTTGATAAGGACAAACTTTCTGAACTTCCAGAAAATGATACCATAAGTGTCGTCCCATTTGGTCAAATTTTTCCCAACAGCTACAATCTTAGTGCCTTTCTATGATGTAGCTGAAGATGTTTAATTTATATTCAAATATATGAGTCATCATCATTGTCATCATCATCGTCATCACATTAGGTCCATGAGCGGGTGTGGTCAGAGAGATGCTGTGCAGCTAAGCATCTAACCAGTTCCCTCTACATCTCTCAGTTGGGTTGAAGGTCAAAGATGAATTCGTTCATGTGTAGCATTTTTCTCTAGCTAATAATAATAATATATTATTAATATATATATATATATATATATATATATATATATATATATATATATATATATATATAATACAATTATAAATTTTGCTGTTTGGTGTTACATTCATCATCCTGATGTTTCAGATGCACTCTGCAGCAATCACTCTGTCCACTCGTCAGGGCACATCAGTAATTATATATATACATATATATATATATATATATATATATATATATATATATATATATATATATATATAATTTATTTGAAAATTATAACATAAATATTTTATAAAATCACTACAAAAATAGCCATTTTGTTTCAACACTTCTGGTGTCTTATCAAGTGTGAACACCATCACTTGATAAAACGCCAAAAGTGTTGAAACAAAATGGCTATTTTTGCAGTGATTTTATAACATATTTATGTTATAATCTTCAAATAAATTATATTTGGTCTACTCTGTATTGAGCACTCTCTTAAGAATAGTATTTTTGGTTATTGGAATTTATTCCATATACACCAATCCTATACTTGTATATATATATATATATATATATATATATATGATAAAATATATATTTAAGGCATGCTTTATTTATGAGACTAAAATCATCACTTGCACTTATGGCCATATCATGTTGGAACACAGGTTCTCATACGATCACCAAAATTAAACAATGTCAAGCCTGGTGAGTCCCTAGATGGTTGACTGCTTGGGAATACCAAGTGCTGTAAGCTTGGATGTGTGGCTGGTATAATGATTAAGAGCTCAGCGTTGGAAATAGGAGAGCTGAGTTTCAGTTCCTGTTCTAGTCAGGTTTGTTATATTCATTTATGTGCAAAGACCATCTGGAAAGGTATGAATCCACCTCATCTCCTCCCAGCTATGGGTTAATTACTAGGATTTGTATCAATAAATCATTATTAACTACAAACAATTCTTACAAACTAAAAATATTTTCTGTTTTTAAATAACCTGCAAAAGGTTTATAAGATGTAAAAAATCAAGCAGTTAGTTAATAAAATCTTCGCATTTGAGAGCCTCTAAGCCACTTCACAGGGAGCTACCTGGATAGTTCAGTACCAGAATGATTTTTTTACATTTTTCACCTAATTCCCAAGAGCCTACTTAAGACAGAGAGTTACTGAATAGGGCTCTTTTACTGATGTGACAATGGTAGATTTTGGTAATATATAGGATAGATAATATAGATAGATGCTTGAAGATGTTGACATTATCATATCTGTTCTCTGTCTATTATTTTACTTCACAAAGACTTTATGTATTGTAATTGTCAGAAAGTTCAAGATCTTATTATTATGAATGTTTAAAAAGCATTTCTCTATGACAAGACCTAAAAGGTGATTGGGCAATGTAATCATAAATACTGATTTATGTTGCTGCATTAATTGAGTATTTTTGTTACATTCTGATATATCTGATCACGGTAATAAAGCATTTATGAGAGTTTACATGTAGATTTATTGAACATCAAATCCTCAGTTTTTGAGAACAATCTTTACCTGCCTTGGAGCCCCAAAGGGGTTTTGTACTACCTTGCAAAATTTCCCTTGGAGGCTCTGACAGCAATAAGCTTGCAACATTCCATTTATAGGAAAGGGCTTACAGAATGGAAAGTGATTCATCACCTACGAGGTTTTTTAAATGCTTTTGAAATCTGTTGAGACTGGAAAAAGAAGATTGTGCAGCTCCAGCCCTCATATGGCAGCAGTACTCCATTTTTGGTCTGATGTGACTCTTGTAAAGATAGAGCATGACAGTTGGAGCCAAAGTATTTTCTGGAAGGGAGCTGACCATTTTTTCACTCTTTAGTGGTTCTTTGTATATATATATGAATTCCACTTGAGGTCTGCAGTGAACTCCCAAGAGAGGCTCAAAGAAATGAGCCTCTTTGAGTGTGCAGCCATTCATCATGATGTGAGAATTCAGAGTTTGCTTGGTGATGATGGAAAGTTACTAGCTTGGTTTTGGCAGTATTGAATATTACAAGCCATTTTTTCCTCCCATGAAACTGTTAGAGATAGGTCTGATAAGAGATCAGCTGCCAGGCTAGGTTCATTTAGATTTTTGGTGATGATGCATATATGTCTGAGTTGTTGATCAGCAGGTGTCCAGTTAAGTTGTTTGCATTAACAAATCATTTTTTTTTACAAAACAGAATAGCAACTGGGTAAAAATTGCTAAAGAGGAATCAATCTTTACTGACAACAACTTTGAGCCAAATATTAATGTAGAGTATTTGTCACTAATCCCAGGTAAATATGTAAGTTGAAATGCACAGATGTTTTGAAAAATAGTTGAACGGAGGTACTTTATCAAGGTTAGTAATACTAATAGTTACTGGTGTGAAAATAGTAGAGACCCCAAAAAGGATAAAATATGCTGCATTCTCAGATAAATCCTAGCAAGCAAAGTGACTAATAATTAATGAAACTAGTTATAATCATTTGATAGGATAAAGAACAAATAGGAAACGTTTAGCAATCTAACATGTTTCACTTTTATTAAAGCTTCATCAAAGAATGAGAGATAGAAAGAAAAAAGAAATTCTGGTATTTTTGTTGTTTGATTTTCATTGGTTCATCAGACTTCACATGCATTTGAATTGTTAAACGATATTAGTATAATTTATGATGTTCTGAATTTAAGGAGAGACAACATGTCCTTTCATGTTGTCTCTCCTTAAATTCAGAACATCATAAATTATACTAATATTGTTTAACAATTCAAATGCATGTGAAGTCTGATGAACCAATGAAAATCAAACAACACAAAAATAAAATTACCAGAATTTCTTTTTTTTTTCTTGAATTGTGAAATGAAAGTTGTCTTGAGTGGCCACTCTTCTTGATCTTTTTGCATTATTGCAGGTGTCCCATAGGGATCTATCCTTGAACCTACTTTGTTCCTAATTTTCATCAACGACCTTCCTGATGTTATCAGTCCTCAACTCAGTATCTTTGCCGATGACACAACCGTTTATTCCTGTCTTAATAGTAAGTCTGAGCAGTTCAATAAACTCAAATTGACAACTGATCTAAAAAATTATCTACATTCTGTTGTTAATTGGTGCAAGGAATGACTTGTTAATTTTAACACCTCCAAAATGAAACTGCTCATCTGAGAGAACTGTTTTTACTGTCCATCAGTGTAGCTAATGCTAACATCCAGGTGAGTGGCTCATTGCACTTTTTTCAGACTAATTATATTGAATATTGAATCAATTGCTAGGTCTGCTTCTAGGAAATTCGGTTCACTGGATTGTGTTAAACATTTTTCTTGGCAGGTTCTATCTTACATATTTACACGTCTACCATTCGCCCATGCTTAGAATTTATGTTATTGCTGCCACATCTGGCCGAGTGCTTCTTCTATATATTTATAGATTCTTGATAAAATCCAAAGAAGAATCTGCAGTGTTATTGGTTTTGACCTGGCATCTTAGCTTCAGTTACTTTTCAACCACTGTAATATAGCTTTTTCTGTGTCTTTTCTATAAATACTTTCATTGTAATTGTTCTGATGAACTTTTCTTTATGGTGCCTAGACTTTATGAATTTAAGCACTGTACTCGATTGTTGGAAAGGTTTCATCATTTTACAGTTGAAATGGCTTGATGTAACTGTAAGTTCTTTGTTAACAGTTTCTTCTCTTGCACTTCTTTCTTGTGGAACTCTCTGCCAGCTTCTTGCTTCCCAGTTAAGTTTGATCTTCAAAAATTTAAATGCAATGTCAATCATTACCTTCTGTCTTCTTAATTCTTCTTCTTTTATTGTTCTCGCTCTTTAATAGTGTGTATTTTTCTCATATTCTCTAACACTCAGTAAGCCCTTGCATCTTAGAGGCTTTATTGCCTTGCTTGGGGTGAAATGATTAAAAAAAAAAGAAAATAATAAAAGCATTCCAGCATTTGGAAATTTAGGAAATAGTTATTACAACCTCTTGGCATAATTACTCATTATTTAAAATTTATTTTTTAACTGTTTATTTTACTTTTATTTCTATAAACTCAGTTGGGAAAGTCTTCTTATTCTACAAAATATTTGTGGGTCCCTTTTAAATCAATCAAATTCTGCCATTACATCTAACAGTGGATAAACACAAATCAATCAATACAAAAAAACTGTCACAAATGTCGTCAGTATATTTTATTGGTTTTCAATTTTCATTTTATGTGTCAGTTCTGAATGATAATTTGTATCAAATTCAGTTCCTTCATCATCTGATGAGTTCAAAATATCTTGTATTTCACTTGTTTCAGGATCAAAAATGCATATCTCTTTTGAAATTAGGCCAGCAGACATTAACATTACCCTCCCTCATCTATCTATCTATCTATCTATGACTGGTCATTCTGGTCATATCTTACTATTAATCTCAGTCTGTTCTTATCTATCTCTCACTATTTACTGCCCACCACCACCACATTTGAAATGACAATACTGTTTCTTTAATTTCTCTCTCTCCCTCTCACACACATACACACACTTTGGGCTTTGAGATTTAAAAAGAAAATCATTTGGAATATTAAAACCGGTTTGAAATTTGGGAAAAAAGAGATTTGACTAAAAGAATCTACTTTAATGCAATAATTAGTATACTAAGCCACTGGTAGTGAGGCTTTTTCTTTTTTGAGGTCTTCTAAAACTGACCTTGTGTTGAATTTGGCATGCTCCATAAAAAATGTATAGGAGCAATCAAATGAACGATTTTAAAACCTACAATACTTGTGTGATTTGATCTTTGGTAATTCATATTTTTTGCAACTATCTATAAATATATCTTATCTTTTGCATGCTCTTAACTATTCTCAGGTCTTGAATAAAAGGTGGAATTAGAATAAGCAAGGTGACAGGTGGAAATTTTTTCAGTATCTAATACAGTCAGGGTTGGAAAAATCTGAAGAGAGGTTAGGATTTGTCTAGAATTTAATTTATTTCAATGAATCTAATAAGAGGCTGGAATAAGAGGCAGGAGGATGTTTTTCAAAAATTAATAAGTGGCATGGAGTTTGATTATTACAGACTCAAGAGTAGATAAAATACCAAACAGAATATTTCTTGGAACCAAATTCAAACATGCCGATCTTAGATATACAGATAGTGCCTAAAAACAACCGATTCTTTTTTTAACTAGTCAATCCTGTACAGTTAAAATCTTCCTTATCTAGCATACTGGCCAAAATATTTGGATTTGGAATCTACAAAAGAATACCTGGAAATCATTTATCCATGTTAGATACTGTTTATGCATTTTCTTAGAACAAAAGAATAAGAACTTCAAGAAACATTATCTCTGCAGCAGAGCTGAAGTTGTTTTTTTTTTTTTACTACTGTTTTGTTTTGGCTTTTGCTGCTTGGAATCTTGAGTTTGGAAAAATAGCGAACAACACGTGCAACTTTCTTGGCATCCCCTTAGAATATAATTCAAATTCTTCCGTCAAGAGCTGAACTTTGAGAATTCTCCTTAGAAATAATATCAGTTTAACAATATATTTGGTTGATATACGCTGTAATATTTTTGGAGTGAGCATTTCTATTTTGCAAGCCTTTGTGGTTTCTATGCTCATATCAAATATCTATTCACATGTTACTTATGTCTGTGTCTATAGTTTTTATCTATCTACACACACACACACACACACACACATATATATATATAAATGTATATATATATATTTATATATGTGTGTGTGTTTGTGTGTGTGTATATATATATATATGTATATGGCTAGGAAGGAGGATTGGTATGTTGATTTCAAATGCATTTGAACAAATACTTTTGGAAAAGGTATGAATCTGTCTTCTACTCCCCAGTTATGGATTAAATAGTAGTCTCTTATACCAATATTACATAAAAGTTCAGTACTTTTTTTCTTGTTACTAATGAGATTCTCCTGTTTCTTAACACTGTGCCTAGCATTTGGAAGGTATCTTTTGCTATTACAATGCACCATTGGATTTCATTGTCACATTTTCTGTCTTCTGTTAAAACACTTCCTACATATTTCAATTTTTGTATTTATTTTATGTTGGTATCTCCAATTTATAATTAGTATTTTGGGCCGTCCTTTTGCTCATAACCATACGTTCTATCTTCTTAAAATTGATGATTAGTCCTTCCTTCTTGCTTTCCTTTTTTAAACTTCTGTAGGAGTTCCTTTTCTTTCTATGCCTGCTATCAACATTGTGTCATTTGCATTTCTAGTATTGTTAAGATTGTGGCTGCCAATAATGAATCCTGGTAGGACTTCACAATTTCCTGAGATTGCCTCACTGTGAAGGTTAAATAAGTTTGATGAGAAGGCATATCCTTGTTTTACGCCTCTTTCTATTTTTTGTGTTTACTGAATTTCTATCCATATACAGGTGTTTTCCTCTCAGTATAAGTTCTGGATTATTCCAATATACCTCCCAAATAAATGAAGCTTACCTAGCAGTTCAAACAATTCTTTGTGATGTACTTTATCAAACACTTTTGCATAATCTATAAAACATTGGTATACATCCAATTGCATTTATATTCCTCTTTCTGGTATTATTCTGAGCATAAATATCACATTCCTTATTCTAGTGTCTTTAACAAAAATTGCATAGCTTTTGTCCTGTTTCCAGTCTAATACTGCTGCACACTTTATTCATCAGATTTCAGATGATTAGTTTCGTTATATGGCTCATTAGGCTAATTGTCCAATGGAATTCACATTCGTCTGCACATGACTTCTTAGGCACCGCTATGAAAATGGATCTATTTAGGACTTCTGGTATATCTTACTGTCAGATATTTCATTTATTATTTCCATAGTTTTGTCAATGCCAAAATCATTTAAGGCTGCCAGCATCTCTATTACAATTCAGTCTGCAATACTCATTCTTTCTATTCCTACCTGCTTTTTATTGAGCCATTCCTCTTTTCTGCATTTGTTTCTAATTTCTTTGTGCAATGTCCTATACTCTGTGCCATAGCTTGGCATTGTTTTCTGTCTCCTTTCCCTCATGTCAAGAATTTCTTCTGTCATTCATTCTCTTTTTTTCATTGTCTAGTTTTCTCATTTGCTGATGTTACTAAAGCTACTCTTAATGGTCTCCACATTAAATTTCCATTTAATTCATTGTATCTGTTTTTAATGCTGCCCATATACTTCTCTTTCAAATTTAAGTCATTTATAAGTCTGTTGTATTGCAATTCAGGTGTTGACTAGATTTCTGTAATTTCACTCTAGGGTTGCATATTACTGGAATGTGGTTGTTCCCGCAGTCAGCACCTGGGTATGTAAAACTGAATTCCAGAATCACTTATTGATTTTTATGTAGTCAATTTGGTTCTTTGTTTCTTTTCCATGGCTTCTCCATGTCTATATATGTCTTGGATATTCTTGAAACCAAGTGTTGTCTATTGATTGTTCACAGTGCACTATTGAACCCATTTTTCTTTGCATTCATTGTGAGTTATTAGTCCGAATTTACCAACTATTTCACCATCTCTCTTGTTGCCTACTTTGGCATTAAAGTCTCCCATGACAATTGTTATTTCCAGTGATTTGCATTGAGCCCTGGTGTTGTCTAGTATACAGAAAAATTTTCAGTTTTTCAATTACATGTGTAGTATGCCTGAAATAGCAGTCAACAGTGATGTGCAGAGATTTAGTGATGTTTGGTGATTGATATACCCCTAAGACTCAAATGTGTGTGTGGGGGGGGTGCGATAAAGGCCATTACTGAGAAATGTGAGAAAGGAAGACATTTTAAATATGTAAAAACGGATGAAACATGAAATGAACACTTTATTCAAATTAAATATAAACAAAATTTTTATTTCACTCTTTGATTAGATGCCCTCCCAATATGGATGTTCAGGACTGTCTCACCCTCTTACCCCCTCACACACTCTGAACACTACTGGTAGTCAAGTAAATTTTCTCACTTAACAACCGGTTTGTTTAGTGACCAGGTTGTTGAAACAGAACTTGGTCATTAAAAAGTAATGGTTGTACATTTATTAAATATCTCATGCATTTCAAATGAAGTATACAGACCTAGATATATCATCATGCATTACCTAGTTCTTTATTTATGTGTGGTCATGTGTTTAAACAAATGAACATATATATATATATATATATATATATATATATATATATATATATATATGTCTCAATATACTTAGGATACTGGTGAGTTGTCAATCCATGTATAATTAATTTTATTATTTTTGACACGTACTCTGCTAATAACTAAATATATAGTCACACAAAGTTGTATCATAAGTATATTAAGTTTAGTGCTCCTGCATATATTTAGAGATCCTTGATAAATTCAAAGAAAAATCTGCAATGTCATTGGTCCTGACCTGGCATCTTGGCTTCAGTCAATTTTCCACTGCTGTAATGTAACTTCCCTGTACCTTTTCTATAAATACTTTCATGGTAATTGTTCTAATGAACTCTCCTCTTTGACACCTAGAGTCTATGAATTTAAGCACAGTACTAGATCAGTGGCAAGATATCATTTTATAGTTGAAATGTAACCATATTTTCCATGCTGACAGTTTCGTTTCTCACACTTCTTGCTTGTGGAACTCTTGGCTTCTTGCTTTCCAGCCAAGTTTGATCATCAAAAATTCTTCTTAATTTCTGTTCTTTTATTGTTATCATTCCTTAATGTTTTTCTTATATTCTTTCACACTCAGTAAACCTTGCATATTAGTGGCTTTATTGCCTTGTTTTTTTTTTGAGGAGGTGAGGAATGATTAAAAAAGAAGAAAAAAAGAAAAAAAATCCATGTAAAATGAATGTCTGTTTACAGGGACCAAAATTCACAGTCCTGATGTGTTCTGTTTAAAGGAGAATAATTAGTTTTAGAAACCAAAATAAACTTTTAAACAGGAAAACTGAAATAATGGGTAGCTGTAAGCATATAAATAAACACTTACTTTGCCATCTAAGCATTAATAAAAAATAAATAAATAAAATAAAATAAATATAAAATAAACATAAAATAAAATAAAGAAATAAAATTAAATAAAGAAATAAAAATAAACATAAAATAAAATAAATGAATAAATATAATAAATATACATATGTATATATGTGTGTGCATATATATATAAATAAATACACACACACACATACAAACAACAACAAACTTAACCTTCCATAATTAATAGCTTAATATTTAAGGCAGCACCAAGGCAAAAAACAAAAAACTATTAGTTACTAAACAAAAATGAAACAATAGATAAATGATAACATATAAACAAATATTTAATTAAATATATGTGTTGGTGTGTGTATATATTAATGTGTATATATATGTGTTTGTATGTGCGTGTGTCTGTGCATGTGTGTATGTGTGTATATTATATAACTTATATACATATATTCAAACAACAAAGAAAACACATCTATAAACCTAACCATGCATAATTAATACCCTAACATTTGAACTACCACCAAGTCAGAAAAAAATCCATTTTGCCATTTAAGGATTAATTAATGAATATATTAATATAAAAGCACAGATACACATGTGCTGTGTTTGTATGCATGCATTTGTATGTATGTATGTATGTTTTTATATATATATATATATATATATATATATATATATATATATATATATATATATATATATATATATACATGTATATATATATATATAATCATTTATTTGAATATTACAACATAAATATGTTATAAAATCACTACAAAAATAGCCATTTTGTTTCAACACCTCTGGTGTCTTATCAAGTGATGATGTAGAATATAGAATAAATGGTTTTAAAAGTTTCAAATTAATTAACGATCCTTAGCTAGGAGTAAACGCTGTTACATAAGCTAGAATGACCAATCAAAATACAAGTATAGGGTAATTCGAAAAATTTGACAACTAAGCAAGGTTATCATAGATATTAAAAGATTTATAAAATTTGAAATTAAAATTAAAAGTAAAAAAATTACCTATTTAGAAATCTAAATCAAATCTCTATTAAGTTTTAAATTGTAGAATTACCAAGGAGAAAAAATATAAAATATAAAAATAAAAATAAAAGATATATATGCTATTTAATTTATATTTTCATTGAAATTATGTTAAAAAGGATGTTCAGAACCCCAGACAGAAATGTATACATTTTTAGTTTCATTTCAACATGTTAGTCGCCTCTCACGCAAAATCATTCGAACATATATATATATATACATATATAATATAGAAATATCAAATATATATATAAAAAAATATAAATAAATCATTTCACAAACAAACATTCAATTTCTTTTAATTTGCAACTTTTCAGTTGTTTTTTCTATATTATATACATATTAAGAAAGTATACGTGGCTTCTCATTATGCTATATATAAATATATATATATATATATATATATATATATATATATATACATTATATATATATATATACTTGTATGTGTGTGTGTGTGTGTGTGTGTGTGTGTGCATGAAATGTATGAATGTATGTATATGCATACGTATTCAAGCAACAATAAATAAAATTTAACTATAAACATAACCTCCTATATTTAATACCCTAATACTTAAAATACCACCAAGTTAAATAAGAAAAATGAAATAATGAGCAAATGAAGATATATAAATATTTACCTTACCATTTAACCATTAATAATAAAACAATTATTTAAGTAAAACAATGAAATACACCTACATTTCCCAAAATCTAGAACACTCTAGAATTACTAAGAACAGAGACTGTCTGTCAAACCCGATGCTGTTTGCTACATTTGTCTCTCAAGCTCAAAATTGAAAGTGAGAAAGAGATATAAAATCAATAAGGAGAGAGTATAAAGAGACAAGAAAAACAAAAAAAAGGAGAAATAATGGTGATATTCTACACATATGCTCATACACATGTGTCTGAGCAGGTGCATGTACATGCACACTCACATGCAAACACACACAATGAAAGAAGAAAAAAATCAACTGATAAAATGAAAAGTGCATAAATTATTTTTTAACTCAATATAAAAATGATGATAAACAAGAAAATAAACAGTCAATTACTGGTATCTCCTGACAAGTGAACAGAGTGATTGCTGGTGGGCCTGACTATGAAACAATGTGCGTCAAGATATTGAAAATAACATTAATCAGCTAAGTGACAAATTTTTTATTTGTACTAATCCTATATATCTATATCTATCTATCTATCTATCTATCTATCTATATATATATATATATATATATATATATATATACTGATTTGAAAAACTGCAATGGCATTTTTCATTTTTCTTTTCCTATAGGAATCCTTTTTGGCCAACACTTTTTCAAAGGTAACCATTGGCACAAATCTGCGGAAACAAGGGATAATATTCCCAAAAAGAAAAAATATATTGAATGAGGAGGGGAACTTTGGAACATAATTAAAAATAAATTTAATAGTAAATAACTCATAATTAAAATAAATAATAAATGTTCCAACTGAATGTACAAGGGAAAAATTCTCACTGAGGACCCTCCAAACAAACATAGAGAGTGAATGAAATGTTCTTTCTGCTTGCACAGAACTGGTTGATGTAACAATGTATATACTGTTTCAAGAACATGCAAGTGGTGAGCAGACTGGGCTCTGTGCAAAACAGTGAAAAACTACCTACATATTTGGTGACACAGTCGGGATTATCACGTAGATGTTGGCCTATTGCCAAATCATGTGCAGGCTGAGTCGTCCCAGAAGAAAGACTCAGATTGCCTGATTTTATATTGGCTGGAACATGTTGACACAGATGGTTCTCCAACCTCAGACTAGTCTGTCGTACATATTCAGCATCACACTGGTAATTATACTTATATACGACAGAACTACTTTGAAAGTAGGATAGACGATCTTTAACAAAAGATGGAAACACAGAATTGGTCTTAAAAACAACTGATAACTTGACAGTAGAAAAACCTGACATAATGCAAGCTGACACTCTGTCTGCAAGCATTTGACTCTTCCTACCTTGCCATGATAGTTTAGATAAATAGGACAAAGACTTGGACCAAAAACTGTCGGTTCTTTGAAACGTCTAAATTTTCTCCAGGTCCCGGTTAAGAGTACAGGGAAAATGAATAATCAGCACATGATGGACCAAGGTGGAAATCAGGTTAATGTTATGGGCTTTTGGAACAAACAAATTCCAGTTAGACCTGTGAATATAGGTGTGTGATAAATGCAGGTAATAAACAAACCATCTCTATGTTCAACAAAACATCCAAGAAAGGCAAAGTACAATTATTTGCCACTTCCATTATAAATTACAAGGATGGATGAAGGGAATTGTATGAAAGGCTGCAGCATCATTGATGGAATCAAAGATGAAAAATGTATGATCAACATAGCGTAAATATGCATGGGATTTACAGCATTTCTCAAAAAAGGCCGCTCGTAGAAACCAACAAAAATATTGGCTATTACTAGACCCAAAGAACTACCCATTGAAACCCTATCAATTTGTGTTCACATAGTATTGTCAAAACTAAACTCAACTCCTTCAGTTGCTAAATGCATAAACTAAAAAGAAGGAGCTTCTGGAATTAAAGCAGAACCCAAGCAACCCCTGTAGAGAGCATCAGAACATATTTGTATGGTGTCTTGAAGGGATATCTTCATATACAAACAATGTCAAATGACATATTTGGAGAAGTCAGAAATACCATGGATGGGAAATAAATCTGAAACAGGTTGGAGTATTTCAGCCAACCATTTGGCCAACTTCTGTTG
The DNA here is from genome assembly GCA_964036315.1 of Acanthosepion esculentum. Lineage (NCBI taxonomy): Eukaryota > Metazoa > Mollusca > Cephalopoda > Sepiida > Sepiidae > Acanthosepion > Acanthosepion esculentum. The sequence continues at coordinate 51,153,884 of OZ038507.1, forward strand.
CACAAAACCAATCATAAAAAGAATGGGACTGAGAGGCACATTGTCCTTATTTATCTTGTGCAAACCAACAGGTCTAATGCAACTGTACACACTCCTCATTCAATATATTTTTTCTTTTTGTGAATATTATCCCTTGTTTCACCAGATTTGTGTCAATGGTTACCTTTGAAAAAGTGTTGGGCAAAAAAGGGTTCCTTTAGAAAAAGAAAAATGAAAAAAATGCTCTTGTGCTTTTTCAAATCAGTGTTTATGTTCTGTTGTGTGTTCATAAGAAAAAACAGAACATAAACACTGATTAAGTTTATCAAGGCAATGTCCCTCAGAGGACAAAACACTTCTGATAAGAATAGTTTTTATTCTTGTCTCTTTTTAGTCAGTTTGTTCCTTTACAGATACACTCTATCTGAAAATAATTCATATATATATATATATATATATATATATATATATATATTAGGGTTAGAAAAATAGACATTGCACTTAATTGTTGTTTATGTATATGGTTATATATGAGAGAGTGTGAGTGGAGATGTGATAATGAAATAAAACAAGCCAAATTTTAAGAAATGTTATTTTCCTCATGAAATTAGTCATAGTATTCAGAAAGCGAAATGGGACACATTGGCCCATGGGTCATCTTTTGCCCATGACAGATATAGGCAAGTGGAGATACGAGTCAACACTGCATGGTGACTGTCAGAACACAATCTTCAAACCCATTGTCAGTACTCTTTTTGCAGATTTTAAGGCCACTGTGGGATTAAAGCAAGTGAAGGAAAATAGAAACTGGCTCTTCATTACTGTAAATAACCTAAAACATTAAGGCTTGGCTTCTTTCTTTCCCTACTTTCTTTAAACCCCCGGTGACCTGTATATAGAAACCTCAAAATGAGTAGGGACATTTGGTCTGAAGATTACAAAAAGATGTGAAACTGATAGTCACCATGCAGTGTTAATTTGTGTGTGTGTGTGTGTGTGTGTGTGTGTGCAAACAAATAAGACTGTTCCAAATTTAGAAAATTTGGATATTTTATGAGAAATTCTTAGAAACATTATATTTAATTATTACTTGTGCCCTTGATAAAAAATGTCTCTATATTCTTAAGGCTTACAGCCACATCACATTGAAACACTGGTTCTCATATGAACATCAAAATTAAGCAACGTTGAGCTTGGTCAGTAATTAGATGGATGACTGCTTGTGAATACCAGGTGCTGGAAGCTTGGATATATGCAGATGGTGTAATATATAACAGCTTGGAATTGAAAATTGGATAGCTGAGTTCCAATTCCAGTCAGGTTCGTTATATTCACTTATATACAAATACCCTTGGGAAAGGTATGAATCCACCTCATCTTTCCTCAGCTATGGGTTAATTAGTAAGACTTGTATCAGAAAATCTTTATTATCTAAAAGAAATTCTTCCAATCTAAAAATATTTCTGGCTTTAAATAACCTGCAAAAGCTTATAAACTTACAAATCAAATAAATCTATATTTTTATCACAATATCCCAATTATGCTTGTAAGTGTTGCACCTGAAAGTGCTAATTTATGAGTTCTATAGGTTACAGTGCTCCTTACAAACATCAAAAAGAACAAAGAAATAGGAAAAGAATGGCATGACTGTTATGCCAAAGAAACGTGTTCAGGTATGCTGTGTTATCAAATTATATCAATTGGTTCATGTAATAGCTGGGTGTGGGGATGTAATGGCTGCCAGCCCAGAGAATAAAATCAGCAGACAGAGTTAAAATTTCAGATGAGGATATTTATATTCTTTTCCTACTAATGCCTTGTGTTGTGTCCTATTAGGACATGGGCGATCATGACTCTCCACAACTTTCTATCCTTTCTAGCTCTTAGCAATATTTGTCTTTTTGCTATTCCTCCCAAACCCTGTTCTGTCATCCGTTTACACAAGCTTGTTAGGTAACTGCTTCTCTCTGTCCCTCTTGTTTCTTTAAAGATCCATCAAGAAATGTTTGAAATGTCCAGTCATATTTTGCTTTTTTGTTTGTTTAATTTCCATTTGTTTCTATTTTTTACACTATTTACAATGTTTGGACTGTTATCCTCATCTTTGTTGCTATATTCATGACCTTTCAGTCATTGTACATTCCTGCCTTCTTCAGGTCATTGGAATTTTGAACTGAACCTTTTATTTCATCCACCTGGGTAGATTGTTCTAGTTCCATGTGCCATGTCTCTTCAAGATATCAGTATCAGTTATTTTCCCTTTTTAACTCAACTCTCCAAGTTTTTGTTCAATTCTTTTACCAATGCTTTTATCCACTGGGCCAAGTGTCCTCAATGTACCTAGTCTCTGAGTCTCATTGCTGGTTACGCAGTTTGATCCTGAAAAGAATCCAGGACTGATACATTCAAGTAAGTTGAACAAAAAAAATGCACAATACAAACAAGTAATTACAATACTAAAAACAGTTATGTACCATGTCACAAATCACAATTTAACACACACCAAACAAAACATGTCTGTAAATTTATTACCAACACATAATTACATAAAAGTGAATAACATCTCACCTCATTGTGTTTACTGTTACATGTTTTTCCTCAAAATTCATTTTTAGCATTAATCCGGAAGATTCCACTGCTATGATTTAGAGTTAGATAGTTAAAGATACAGTAGTTTGTTATGTTTTTTTTGTTTACAATCATAACCCCACACTCATAATAGAAGTAATTTCCACTAATTTGCATGGTGACATACACTATCAATTGTTCCAAATTCTTTATCTTGCCAAAATGGTAGATGAAAGTGAAATGTCAGTTTGTGATCAAAGGAAGCAACCTGAAGGATGGGGAGAGTCAGTAGGATATGACATTAATGTTTGCACCAGGTCAGTTGACCAGAGTCACTGATGGTGATGATGACAGCCAGCCTGCTTGCGTCAAACTGATCTTTAGTGTTGCAAACATCGTCGTTTTAAGTAGTCAGTGGATACATGACTCAGCATTTTTTGTCATGCTTTTGCTTTAGGGGTAATGTTCATGGTTGGCACCTTTTAAATTGTATTTTATATTTGTAGGGGGATTTGTTTTGTGATGCTTGGAGCCCTAGCACTGACAGTGAATTTTTTTATTTTCAGTTTTGCTTTCATAGTGTTCACATCTGGCTAACAGGTTTTGAGGTGGAGCAAATCAGAAAGAGAATCTAATTTCAAGCAGATCATAACACATGCATTTCTGCAATAATAGTTTGCAAAACTATTTGAAAATTTTAGAATGCTTCAAATTTTTATTCAGTGTGGCTTTTGAGAATTTCTAGATACTGTCCTGCAAGCAAACAGTACTTCATCAAGAAACAAACATTAAACTTCAATATATGTAATGTATTATCTATTAAGATCAAAACTGATTTACTTGCATCATGAAATGATATGGAAAGATATTATGTATCATGTTAATATTGTGCCATATTGGACAACTGTGAATCAAAGTGAATGATGAGATAAAATGTATTGTGTGCTTAAATGTAGCAACTCATGGTGGAGCTAACTCTAATTTCTAGTAGCTGCAGGCTCTACACTTTATTAAAATTTGATTGTTCTCTATAAATAGATTCAAGGGAATTAACTCTGCATTTATAAATATATCATATCTCCCATCTCAGTATATGAAAATTATAATGTTAATCATTGACAAATAAAATATTTACATGGTATATGCCATTAAGATATGATGTATGAATAATCACAATGGTAGACTACCTTCATGCTCCTAGAATTGGCATTATTTTACCATTATTAAATTTCTGTTCTGTATCTAGTATCTGTATTTATTTATAACACAACTACTACTTGTTACAATTCTGCCAGCTTCTGAGTGACATGATTGAAGAGGTCTGCCCAATAGTGTCTGACACAGTTGATTCTTCATAGTTGAATTCATCAGCTATGAGTGCTTTTATCTTTGACTGTCATTCTCTCTATTGAACATATGTGTTGTTTAAATCTTCTATATGTTTGTCATAATGCAGTTGTGACAATGCACGATCTTGGTTTGTCACATTTATTAGTGGCAATTGCTGTTACCCAATTTGTCCTCTAATTGTATTCATATGTGATCAGCTGTCTTCAATGATGTGTTATTTTGCTGTATGTCAGTTTTAATATTTCTGATGCTGTTTTTGATATTCAACATGTCTTTTCTGGAGTATAGATGGATTTTCTGTATGCTTTTTTTTTAATCATTTCATTTTAATAATTAACTGAGGCACCAGGGCAAAAAGCCTGTCAGAGCAGTTGCCATGAAAATATTTATAGAAAAGACAGGGGGAAGCCATGTCACATCAGTTGGAAAGTGACTGTAGTCAAGGGACAAAGTAAACAATGCAATGTGGGTAATTATATTCTTAGACTAAAGTTCATGAGAAGTTGTGCAGGTGATTTTCTAACTTTGTCTATTTGTGTATTTCTTAGTTCAAGCAAAGCTAAATAAGGATCTTTCTCTTTCTCTCTGCATCAACAGCAACAGTAGTAGTAGGAGCAGCAGCAGTAGACTTTATCATCCCGGCTCACAGTTTTCTTGTCTGAGGTGATCCTTTTTCCCAGATGACTGCGTTTACACACATGAGACAATCAATCTTTTCTGACTTTGCAGTCCCATTTTATATAGCAAACACATAGCTCCAGCTGGAGCAAAAACCAACTCCTTAGGGAGCATATACTTCTTATTCCCATTGGTTAAAAACTTGAAATTCACTATTCAATCAAACCATACTTGTTTGTAATTTAAATTTGGCAGGTTTTTGGCAACTTTAAAATGGATTCTCATTTTGTAAATCTTTGCCAGAGAATGTTAATTCATGTTTTTTTTTGTTTGCTTTTTTTTTTGTCTGGCTTCATTTTAATAAAAAGAAACCATGTTAGTAACATTCTAATTTTCTTAATTAGTTTTTCATAAAATTTAATATTATCTTTTTTTTAAAATAATTAATTTTTTACAACATTTTCTTAGTTTTTCATACAATTTTAATATTATCATTTTTATTAAAAATAATTTATATATTCTCACTTTGAGCTCTGGTACATACAATGATCTGCTGAAAGACAGCTTTTACTTGTTGTTTCAATTATGCTATATTATGCACATGAATACGTTTATCATGGCTAGATGTGCTAAGTTCAAATTTGCTTACTTAGCTGCATTCCCTTTTGCATTGATGTCCTTGGGAAAGTCATGAATCCATCTCTTATCCCCACAGCTATGGGTTAAATAACTGAGTAGACTGGGTTCTTTAGCATTGGTTGGCAGTCAGTCTAGGAGAAGAATAAGTCTGAGTTCAAAACTTTCAATGGTAATTCACAGAGAATAAAGGAAAGTAATCTGTGGATAGCCATGCTCACTTACAATCTGAAATTGACATGACATAAAAAAATGACTTATAATAATCTTTTTATTATAAACATTGGTAGGCTTATCCTAATTGTCATGAGACAGTTTTAAATTTTTATTATAAATTTAGTTTTCTTGTATAATAAAATGTTTCCATGACCCCTTACCCCTTAACATGTTGAGACCCACATGACCCACTGGAGTGTTGTGGTGGTAGGTCTGCAAGGCCCACACAACCCTCTGATTGGTCATTTTCTAATTTCTTTTCCATGAGGGTTATTGAGAGTGGGATGCTATGATTAATTACTTATGAGATCATAGTACACCAGAACCACATTTTTTCAAAAAAAATTTAAATACTTTTGATTTTTGTCTTTTATTTAATTTTCCTTTAGGAATTTCTACTGTTGTTTTTTTGGGATCATTTTTTTATTTTTACATACACAGAGCTGTACCATGCATTCGTGTGGGTCATGTGTGACTCTGGGTTGTAAAATGAACTCAGGTACTGAACGATAAATTGGTAGGTCATGGGTAATAAACAGTACCTATTATATCCTTGCCTCATAAATGTAACAATGTTAAAACAAAGTTGCTTGTACCAAAAGTAATTAAGATATAGTGATTTTCCAAGCATAGCTTAGATGTGGCATAAGACCAAAAATAGGGGGTACCCAGTGAGGATCGAACTCACTACTCAGTCATAATTGTTCTAGCGAGATAAGCTTGCTAACCATTACACCGCTTCGATTAATTAAGATATAGTGTTGGGAACCCGGGACAATAAGAGAAATGAGGCAATGTGTTAAAGTTCAGGAATGGCACATGCAAAAAATGCAAATACTGATACCTTATATTACTGGGATAATCCAAGCTAAACTGGGACATGTGGTAAGCCTACACATGTGTCTCAACATGGGATAATGATCAGCAAGCAGGTTTTGCAAACCATTATCCCTAAATACTGACTGTTCTCTACTTTTGGGCTTTGTGCCAAAACTAAATAATTATTATACATATATCATTAGAAACACCTTGAGGAAAAGATATGAAACTCTACTTGTACTGATTCAACATGAACTGTATTTATGAGTCAAGGTAAAAAATAAAAAAAAATGTTTAATTATTCCAATGTTATTATTTCTTTGATAGGAGGATCTATTCATATTGTGAAATAAAATAATCAGAAAGTAGTTTCTTTTCTTTTCTTTAATAAAAGCCATTATTTATTTATTTAAATTGTTGGTTTTTATAGTATCTGTTATTTAATGGAATAGTCTGATTAGAAATTATTAAACTCAATTGGACTGTACCACTATAATTAGCTTTCTTGTGCTGGCCAGATTTGTAACAGTGGCTGACTGTTGTACTGCTCACCAAGGTTGGTCCAAATTATTTTATAGAATGCCTATGCCAAGACTGCTAGTATTTTTTTTTTATACTTTTAAATATTTCTAGGAATTATAACTGTTGGTACAATACTTTATAAGTTAGGAATTGTTCACAATTTACTGTAAGGGTTATTTTAAGTTAGTTTAGTTATACTTAACTGCAAAAACATGGCTCTCCTCTTCAAATGAAAATTTCTAAAACCTTTTCTTAATTTGTGATTTGTCAAAAATTAAATTCCTCCCATAAATTCACTATAGTTTCTATTGTAATTTATGCTCAATTGTATTTAATTATTCTATATGACTTCTCAAAATGGAAGAACTGGTTAACTTGGCTTGCAAGTGGGACATCTTCATTTTTACTTAGTCTCTTGAAGGTACTTTGTAAACTGTGCCAACTTAAAAACTTGCTTTACAAATGGTACATCTTGGTTTGATAGCTGCTTATATGGGAGTGCTAAAGTTTTTTTTTTTTTTTTTTTTTTTTTGTCTGACCTATTTCCCAAAATCAAAATTCCTTTTTTCTTAAAGGCAAAAGGAACCCTTCAGCACCCCCTCCTACACTAATGTAAGTCTTCTATTTCTTCACCTTGAAATAGGTGTAAAAGTAATAAGGCTGTAGACTAGTGACAAATCCCAATCCATATCCCCTCTTATGCAGCCTGTCGAGACTTAAAGTGGAAAATATACTACTCACTGAGAATTTGTAAATATATTCCAAACAGTTAAAAAATATCTGTATAACTTATACCTTTTTTTTTTTAATTTTTTTTATACACACTTAAGAATTTCATGCTATATGAAGATCAAACAATACCTAATGTTCAAAAGGCACACATTAATTTGCAACAATTTATTAGCTAAGCTCTTTTTACTCCTGTTTGACAGATCCATGCAATCAATTTCAAATCTAACTTGTCAAATAGTTGCCTCCAAATCTTGTATCTATAGTGTGCTAAAAACAATCATGGACTCCCCAAGTAAAACTTAAAACTGGTATTTATACCTCCCAACCTTACTGTTAAAAGTGGTGCTATTACCATAAACACAATCGGTATACATATTAGTTTGCAGAGAACCTAATTTCTAAGGATTAGTACTTACTGACTTTACTAACATATAAATGAAAATATGAAAACTAATCTTTGAGTATTATTCCTCCCCATCTCAAAACCTTTTTGTTGTCTGGATATTTATTAATGGTGACTTATTTTTAGCCAAACTTTTTGTCTTGTACTTTTACCATGCTCTTGACTTTGGGTGTTGTTGCTAGTGTATGTTTTCATAAAAACACTGTAAATTTTTCTAAGGCTTTTCCACTCCAAAAGAAAAACCTCCCAGTTATTAGTCTTTCATGTACCATACAAAGCTTAGTTAATTTGTGCTGGTACTACAACTCCACTAACAAAAGATAAGTCCTCTGTATATTTAGTGTACTATCCTCTTGAATTGATGTGAACACATTCGTGTATCTAAGGTGGCTTTCTAGTACTGAAAATAAAACTGTAAGCACTTTGATATCCCAAGTATTTAGTATGGTATTATCCTAGTTGCCTGTGTACATATGGGGACTACTTAGTTTTTCATAAAGAAACGCTGGCATTTTGATGACAAGTAAGGTAAGCAAGAATGTATTCTGATAAAAGGAACATTAGCAGATGATTGGGGTCTGTGATTGAGCCAAGTTAAATGTAGGACAAATGAAAACCAGTAGCTTGCAGAGGGTATCCAATTAAAGAGTTAAATAATAAAATTTATTTTTTGAAATAGATTCTTAATCTGTTTTTTTTTTTACATATTTAAAGTGTCTTCCTTTTTCACCTTTCTCAGTAGTACCCACCTCCTACTTGAGTTTTAGGGATATCCAATAAAGGAGTTTAGCCCCCAGGCATCACCAAACCTCTTCATACCACTGGTCTCACCCTCCTATCCCCTACTTTTGGCCTTGTTCCACTTCTGGTGTATTTCTATCACTAATAAGTATTTTTACTCCATTTGCCTGCCAAAGAACTTCTAAAAAGTCGGATGGTGCTGCCAAAGCAGCTTATAAGAGTAAAAAATCTCATCCTCTTTCTCTTCCTGTTGAATGCCTTAGAGATCTTTCTCCTTTGCTGGACCTCTTGGTCTTCAGCAAAACTAATGTCACATTGAACATGATACATAGTACACCACATACATTACCCTAAGCTTATGACTTCATGCAAGCATATCTAATTATTTTACCAAACCAACAGAACTTCTCAAACTTACAATCTTTCATAGGAACTTTGTACATATAGGTAAGAAAAAGGTCATTTTTAAATGCATCTTCATTTGCCTTTCTTGCATTTTTATACTCACACAATGAATTGTTAATTGTATGTTCATACTTTTCTCTGAGGAAAGTATGTGTCTACATTATCAACCAAGAACATCCCTCAGCATAAGTAAATAATTCCTCTGTAGTTTTGTCATCACAATGTATTTATCTTAACATCTCTTCATAGGTATGTTGAAGAAATTTTAGATAATTGACCATACTTCAAATTTTTATTCATTTTTATTTTTATTTTATGGCTTTCATCTTGTAATTTGTACAAATGTTTAAAAAGCAGGGACTGTATATAAATTTATTCCTGAAAAATACTTTCAGGCACAAACTTCGCTTAATCCGAGGGTATCTTATTCTGATTCAAAAATTATTGAACTTGTCCTTAAATTTCCACATTTTCTTTTTACTTGGATGAAGGTAATTTTATGCCCGAAAATGTTTTCTGGAAGTTCACATCAAATGGTGAAGAGAAAGATCCCTGGCATAAGTGTCTACCATGACTGTAAGTAAAATATGGTCAGTGCCTAGTTAATGTTTTTAATCTGAAATATTTGAAATGTTTCAATATTTTAGGGTTTATGTACCTCCCCTCTTGAAAGGATTGTGATTTTTTTTTTTTTTTTTTTTTTTTTTTTTCCTTCCCCCCCCTAGAACTTTGTACAAGTAAAAACTTTTCTTACCCAGAAAAAAAGAAGACCTCTTTCTGCCTTCTGTTAGTATGGCTGATGCTAAACTTTAGAGTGACTCCTTGCACCTTCTCTGGTTAACATTCTCAGCTGACATTAAGTCAAGAGACTATATTAAATTCATTGCTAAGTTGGCTGATAAAAGTTGATTCACTGTGTTGTGCTAGACAATTTTTCTCTCCAGAATCTCTTGCATATAAGTTTACCATTTGCTCATGCTTAGAATATTGGTGCTCCTGCTTGGAGATTCTTGATAAAATCCAAAGAATGAGCAATATTTTTGGTCTTGTCCTGGTGCTTCGGCTTCAGTCACTTTCCTACCACTGTAAAGTTGCTTCCCAGTGCCTTTTCTATAAATGCTTTCATGGTGATTGTTTGGATGAGGTCTTTACTAGTCTTTATGAATTTAAGCACAGTATTAGATTGGCAATGGGTTCTCATTAATTTACAGTTAAATTGGCTAGATGTAACCATAAATTCTATGCTAACATTTTCTTTTCTCACACTTCTTGCTTGTGGAACTCTTCTGTGGCTCAATGCTTTCCAGCCAACTTTGATCTTCAAAAATTTAAATGCAGTTTCAATCATTATCTACTGCATTCCTGATTACTCTTCTATTGTTCTTGCTCCTTAATGTTTCCATTTTCTAATTCTTTCACACACTGTAACTACTTGTCTTAGTAGCTTTACTACCTTGCTCAGTGTAAATTTGACTTAATTTTTGTTTTATTACTTTATCTATAATGCTTGACTTTCAACCTCTCCCTATTTTTAAAACTATGTAAGGATCAAGTTTTCTCAGTGCAGAGAGTGCGACGACTCCCAGCCTCCAATCAAAGCGTGAAATAAATTTAGTTTGAATAAAGTGTTTATTTCATGTGTTATATTTTAAAATGTCATCCTTTCTCACATTTCTCAGTACAAGGCCGTCCCTACTTAAGTCTTAGTCATACAACCAAGGAGTTGGCCCAGAGCACCACTAAATATTACCAAACCTCTGTACATCACTGTCTTAGTATTAATGATTTTTAAAGCATTGGGCTCTGTGTAGTACAAATGCTTAAACTTTCAAGCTTCTCTTGGCTAAGAATATGAATAACAATATTTAGTATTATTTTACACTCTTTACAAGAATACTTATTGTCTTCCATGTTAAGACAAGCATAATTTAAGCACAAGCCTACTGAAAATCTTAGATATTTAACTTCACTACAAAATAAACGTACACAATCCTTTAACTTGTAACTCTCTCGGTATTTATCTATATACCCACTTGAATATTTACTAAGCATAGCTTCATTTTTGCTACAAAATAAAAATTTGGAGCACTAAGTGGGGATCAAATTCCATTACTAGTAATCTAAAAGTTCAGCTTGCTGACCATTTACACAAAGATAAAGCACTTAGTTTGTAACTTTCTCTATTCTTAAAATACTACATAATATTGACCAGATTTCTGGTTTATGCAAATTTCTGGTCGTTAATCCATTAAGAATTTTAAATTTTCAAAACTATATACCCATAAATGTTTAAATGTTATAAGCTTTTTTTTTGTTTTTTTTTTTTTTCATAAGTCACTCTTTCAAAATCCCACAATTCAAATGCTAAATATCCAGATAATAAAAAGGTTCAACAAGTCTTTTAAAAACTTGTTTTATAAAAATAAATGGATTACTTGTTGAAGTAGACTGATTTATTCCTGTTTTGAAAATAGAAGTTGGTTAGCTTTTCTCATGTTAATTGTTTTTATTTTCCTCCTATCTTTGTTGCAAAGACTCCTACACTTTGGTACAGTGTCAAAGTGGACATGCAGATAGTGGTCACCAACAGTTTAAATTCCAGCCCTGACCATTACATTCACTTTTAGCACAATTACTTGGAAAAGATATAAATCTCTTCTCCCCACTAGCCATGAATTAAATAGCCAAGCAGAATGGTCTCTCTAGTCTTGGTAGTGCATGTGTATAAACACGTGTTGACATTGTAGTTGATTACCTTTAGCATGAAACACTTTTGCTTTTGGGCATAGAATTCAATGTCCACTTTTATATATGCTCAATCCCTGATATTGAGCATGTGGACCATAAATATAGCATATGTTAAAATACACGCACACATGTATGTACATGACTTCTCAAAATATTTTTTCCAATTATGCTTGACCCCCCCCCCGCTAAAAAAATCAATTTTCTAATTTTTTCTTATTCATATTCACAAATGTTTGCTAATTAAAAAGTCTCCTTATATGATATCAAAATGGATACGTTAAGAATAAAACAGCTTTTTAGGTTTTTGCTTTCTCTTATGAGATGTGAATTTTTCTTTTGCAATCTGGATATTGATATAAGCACAAATTCCTTGAGGATGAGTTCACAGAATTTTTCCTTTCAAAAGATGGAAGATAATGTATCAAGAACAGAAGGCTTCTCTTGAATATTGTAAGTTACAGTAAAGATCTTGACATGTGCTAGTTTTTAAAGTCTCAATATTCCAGTAATGTGATAGATATTTCATGAATTAGAATTCCTTTGTTATTGTAATAAGCAAACCTTGCATTTCAAAAATCTGTTATGTCATTTTAATCATTGCCACTAAAGTTTAATGTTCTATTGCTGATTGCCTGATGAATGAAATTAAGTGTAAATCAACTTTAAATATTAAGTCTATATCCAAGATTCTGAAAAAATAATACAAGAAATTAAGCTACAGATAACTTAAATGAAACTAGTACTGTGCTAAAATTAAGCTCTTCTTTATTGTAGTCAATTGTCCAGTCTGGTCTTCCCACACATTTTAAATATCTTTCACAAACATAAGACATGCCAACTACTTCTGATTGAACTTGTTCAGTTTATATTAAATTTTCAGTATTTTATTTCTTTGTAAGAGGTAAATTGAAAAATTTATACTAAAAACTTTCATATCTCTATATAAGTACAATGTAACCCGGATATAAGAGTTGTCGGGACCGGAGAAGAAGTCTCTTATATCCGGGTTTCTATTATATCCGGGTTTGGTCTATTTTGTTTAGGTATGCATGGCTCTAATTTGAGACCAGAGAAAATCTTATATCCGGGCTTCTCTTATATCCGGGTTACACTGTACATGGCATAACCCATGATATAAGTGGGCTGTTCTTTTGGTTAACTTGAACACGCTCCCTTTTCAACAGAAACTTTAGCAATTTGAAGAAAAATTTTGTTGCATTGCACATAATCCTTTCTGATGGATCCGGTCAACCTGAACAAGATGTAGTTTTTAATTTTATTTTAGTTCATTAGTTAATTATAGGGTCATGCAGTCCACTTGAAAGTGGAATTCCTAATTTCAATGGTATTGGCACTTTCTCTACCTGTTTTAGATTGACACCTCCCCAGCCTTGTAAAAGATAGCTCTTTTATTCTTTGAATAGAAATGTTTGTGTATGTGTGATAATGGTGTTTATTTACTGTTTGATAAGCTGTTGTCTTGGTGCTAATTGCCTTCACTTGTAGCTTGGAAAGTATTTCCTCTCATTAGGTAAGAGTAAGACCCAAATCCTGTCATTTCCCTTCAGTAGCCAGAATACACTTTCCTTTCTACCCACTGTAACTTGACTTTCCTTTTCCTTCAATCTCTGACCCTGCTTATAGTTTTTCTTTTCCCACCATCATAAAAATTATGGTTAATAAAAATTATATATTTTTTTCTTCCAAAGGCCGATTTAAAGTAGGAAAGTTATTTTTTGAAACCAATTAAGATAATGGCTGGAGACATTGCTATCTAACTTTTTTTATTCTCTGGAAGGTTTAAAAAAAAAAAAAAAAAAAAAAAAAAACCTTAGTAAATTAAAATTACTTTTTTAATAGGAAATCTAATTTTTCTCTTTGAAGTCTCACCACTATCCACCGGTGTCTGTAGACATAGGGATCAAGACTGTCATTTTTTACGCCTTAAAAATGATCTTCGGCGCCAATTTGTTTGTCCATGCTCTACATCTGCAAACGCTCAATCACCGATATTGAGCTATTCCCCCCCCCACCATCATAAATATAGCAAATTATATTATTTGCGCGACAAATAAAAAAAATAATTAACCTGTTTCTAAAAATTGAAAGTATCTTTTTAGTGTTTTTTTTTTTTTTTTTTTTTTTTTTTTACGGTAAATCAAGGGTTAATTACACGACGGTGGTATTTTAATTTAATTCGTGTCTTTTCCACTGCTGTATATTCTCCACTTGAAAATCTTTGGTTGCTATTCAGAAATATTTTCTCTGTAAAACTTAAATCCGCTTGTATTGTACTCGTATTAGATGTCTCCTGGTCTGCTGACAATACTCGAATCATATTCATTGCCTGTTTCTCTCTGTCTCTCTCTCTCTCACCAAGTCAGGGTAGTGGAGAAGGTGCACTATTAATAGTAAGCATTCGTCTTGCTATAAAAACCAAATAGCCTGCCTTCGTTTCACATTCATTCAGTGGCTTCGCTCCTAAAACATCGTTAGCAAACACTCCGACGGATTTCTTAAGGAAGGAGCCTTTAAAAATACTAAGATTTGTAAAGGAGATTTTTTTTTCTAATGTCACGAATTTTTGCTTGTTTACGACCGACCGACGGTAAGAGGACTATTTAATTTCTTACTAGTAAAAAAAGTAAATACAATTTTTATTTCTTAAAAATAAAATCTGTTGTAAGAAGAAATTATCCTCAACCAATATTGATTGGAATTACCTACTACAGAGGAATGGAAGAAATATATTTTTGTGTTTTGCGTTTGTTTATTTTTGTAGCGTAATATTAACTAAACTAAAACGTTCATTCCCTTTTTGACTTAGTCAATAAACAAAAAGCTGAAGTAATTTATGGTTAGTGTAAAGAAAAATCTACCATAAAGTAAACTGGTAACCAAAAACTGCTACTTTCTCTTCCATTTATGAAGTGAAATGTCTTTGTGTGGCAGCACTTGGTTTTTTAACTCTTTAATTTTGCTGATGAAGAAAAATGCTTCCCCGTTGATCTGCTAAGGAAAACTGTCGCAATTTTTACTTCTATCTTTTAGTTTTTACTTTTCTTGCATTGAAATTTTGCTGTATTTAAAAAAAAAAAAAACAACCAGAAAATTTTTTCTCCTTTTTTTTTTTTTTTTTTTTTTTTTTTTTCTTTAAGATAAAAAACAAAACTACTTGTCAAGTAGGTAGATGTTTTCTCTTTTGACTTGTGTGTATAGGTTAAAAGAAAATAGTTTAATTTAATATATTATGGTTCTGTTAGTGTTATATATGTAATTTTTCTTTTGTGGCAAAGGCATCTACTTGTGGCTATGCACACAGTACGTTTGTCGGTGACTACTAAAAAGAGCCGTTTTAGCTTCTCGCACCTATGGGCTCTAATTACAACTCGTAACTACTAACAATACAAATACATATGTTCACTGAAAGTACCACTTCTCAAAACTAGGTTTGTCGAGATGTTCCGTGTATGTATGTGGTGGGGGACATCATCCTGTTCGTTTTTTTTTTTTTTTTTTTTTTTTTTTTTTTATTTCCTCTCGACACTTTCTCTTTAACTTAGCCTCTCGTGTATCAGCTGATTTGAATGCCTTTATGATCTCAAACTAAAAATTAAAATTTTAATTAGTTACTAGGTTCATTTGTCAGTTTTGTTTGCTTGTCTTGTAATGAACTTCGTTGGTTTATTTTTTAATCTTATCACAAATGAAATACTTGTCCTAAAGGAGACATTTCCTAAACCAACAATTCATTTCTCGCCCTAATAGCGTGAACTGAACATATACATACATGTATTCAGATTTTTGTTTCTTTGACACTTCTTTGTATCCGTGCATTTTTTATTTACTTAGTATTCCAGTTTCTTGTAACTTTTAATCAATTTTCCTTGTAACGGTCAATAATACAAAAATGAAGGCTGTGATTGAATGCCAGTGTCATTGAAATGTCCTAATTTAAATAAAAATGTTCGTTATTTTTTTCTTTCTCAAAACTGAAAAACGATCCTTATCCACCATGAGAATAATAAATGAAACATTGTTTTTTCTGAATTAAAATACTTTTCAAGTGATTATTGTAAATAAATCTATTCAAAATTTTAAAGATACTAAAAAAAAATTGATGACTTGTTCGTTCCATGTTCCTTACCTTACTGATCACATACATACGCACCCTTAATTTTAACAATTTTTAAGATTTCATACCGTCCTAGGAGTCAGTTTCCAGATTTTTCATTTCCAGAAATGAAAAATAAAATCTTGTATTTTAAACTTGTAAATGTTGCTTTTTGTTTGTGTATTAATTTTAATAGCTGTAACAACACAGGTGTATGTCAACAGCAAAGTTGTTGAGTTATCTCCCTTGTTGATTGCAAGGAGCCATATTTGATCAATAGTTATTTTTTATTATGAAATTTAAAAGCTGTATAAAGTATCTTTAATTTTAATTAGAAATTCGCCTAAAATCGCTTTTACATTTAAAATAAACTGATATGCTAGAATTTATTAATGCCTATTTTGGCGTGTGTGCATACCAATCTTCACTGTCGATAGAAAATACCCACCAACCAAAGAAAAAATTCTCCGAATCAATAACCTAAAAAATTTTTTTTTTTTTTTTTTTTTTTTGCAAAAGCAATTAAAATTTCCTCAGATGCCAATTGCTCTTATAACGCATGACTAATAATTTAATATTAAAACGAATATTTTTTAAATAAAAAAACTACTACTCATTTTCCTGCTATTTGATCTTGTATTTTCAGAGCTAAAAACTTAACCGAGAATGTTATTTTGTTAATTTAAATTTTATAATTAGATCTATGCAACCACTCCGTAAAGGACGAATGCATCCACCAACAAAAATAAACCGTAAAACTACTAAAAAAATATCTATATTGTCACTGTAGTGTAAATATTTTCATTCCCTCCTCATTTTTATTTTTCCCCTTAATAACGGCTCTTATTCTCGTGTTTAAAGCCTGACTTTTATTTTCATTTACCTACAAGAAAATTCTATGGAATAATAAAAGGCAAAATCTCAATTTTACAAGCAGTTCCCCCATCCCCATGATGCTATGGTTTCGTTCTATACAGTATGTCAATTTCCAATGTTTCGTTACAGAGCCAAGTTCTATTTTTACTGAAATTGGCATTTATACAATAATTTATGACCCCTTTCAAAGTAAGGGCTTACTTTTTTTTTACAGAATTATCTAAATACCAGACACTTGCTATTCGAGCTGCTTGATTCTGAAAAAGCGTTCCAAAATGTAAAAAATTACTTTGATCCTGTAAAAGAATAAAAAATAATGCATATTCTTTGAAACCTAGTCTTAATTTTGGCTGAAGTGATTTTTTTTATTGAGTAATTATTCTTTTTTTCCAATATCGGTAGGTAAATAAATACATTACTACCAAGCTAGTAAGCACTTGGTTTTTAGTCTCTAAATAAAATACTACTTATTACTTTTAGGGGGAATTTTTATTTTAATTGTTTGCATCGCTTCGATCATAGTTTTTCATTTAGTCGTTTCATTTGAAAAACACACACAGATGGTTATGGAAATCCTATATCAATTATTGCACAATTTAAAACAACTGGTCAACTGCTGTGTAACTCTCTTGCATTGCAACATTTTAAAATTTGAAAAACCTGATCGTGTTTTTTTTTTTTTTTTTTTTTTTTTTTCTTTCCTCTCTCAAAGCCCCAAATCATATCATCCCCAGCAAGGCGATAATGCCACTAAGGTGCAAGGAGTTACTGTAAGTGAAAGAGGAAAAGACTTTAGAAGGGACGGGGGTGTCGAGGAATTTTTCTCTATTGTACAAAAGACCAGATAGGTTCACATCTATTCCTTTTGGTTACAAACTTAGAAATTTAAAGTTATTAAAACAATCTTGTATTTTAAAGTTGACAATATGGTTGAACTATAAAATTCTAAATATCTTATTTTTTTAATCTTTTAATAATTGTAATACTTGAGCATTGTCTAACAATTTGTCTATGGTGGAATAATGTGACAAACTTGAAATGCTGGGCTAATCTGTTTTTCTTAGTTTGTTGTTTGTTTGGGTTTTTTTGGGTTTTTTTTTTTTTTTTTTTTTTTTTTTACTTCCAAATAAAATTTTAGCAAAGCTGTTAGATGTAACTAAAAATTCTGAAGAGTACTGAAAAATGATATTTAAAAGTTCTTTTCAAATGTAAAGTTTCTCCTCGGATCTAAACATGGATGTCTCCTAGACTGCCTGCCAACTAAGGCTAAGGAGCAATCTTACAATTTTAACTGGAAGAAATATTCATGCCATTTCTCAACTAGAAATTTGAATCTATTCTTTATATATTTTCCTTTAATGTGAAAATTAAATACAATGTGCCATTGACAGAATATTAATTATTCCCTTAGAACCATGAATGTATTTTAGGTGACTTTGTGAATTTTGTAGTCTTCCAGATTCATCATCTTTCATCTTCCCATTCCAAAACATTACTTTAATTTGTATTAATGAGAAACTGTAAGTCCAACTTTCAAATAACTTCAGGAAGTTATCATAGTTATGATTTAATAACTAAAATAAAACATGAAAATTCAAAGAATAATTAAGAGATTATGGTAAAACTGATTTGATAGTTTGCCAGATTTTACATCTGTAAATTTTGAGTTTAATTCTCAAATTACGTCTAATTTGTCATGACTTTACAAATTAGACTGTTCAGAATCTTAGGACTGAAAGTTAATTTCACTAATATTCTGATTTTTAATTTTAGAAACACTTTTTGTTTTTTTAAGCAGTGTTAACTAATGAACACAATTTGATTTGTTTATACAAATCACTTGATACACTTTTGATTGTTCAAATATAATGAACTACCATACTTATATATATATATATATATATATATATATATATATATATATATATATATATACCTACTTAATAGAAGTGGGGAAAGGCACTTTGTTTGCATTTAAATATCTGAAAATATAAACCTATCAGTCCAGTCCATGTATTGGTCAATGATTATAGCAGACAAACTAGCTAAAGACTCCAACATAGATACCAATATACAGATTTCAGAAACAATATTTTAAAAGAAAATCACAAGCAATATGGGACTCAAAACCTAACTATACAATCTTCAACCCACTATAGAAGACTGAATCCTACATTTCAGAAAAGATTCCAAATAGGATGTACAAATCTCGGATCTACTCAAAAATGAAGCTCCCCCACCCTCATCATGCAACAGATGTCAAAATCCTACACAATTGAACATCTCGAGTTGAACCCACAAGTTGCCATCATCTCTGTCAAACAAAATATTATCAAGCAAATAATACAGCAGAACTTTCAAAACACTTAAACCAAACAATCTTAATTTCTTAGAGGAAATCTAACTTTATAACAAAATATAAAACTCCCAATTATATAAAAAACATTTTTAGTATATTTTGAAAACTGAAAAAAAAAAAAAAAATCTCTTCAGATTTCATAAAGATCCCAACTAAAAACAACAATGTAAACTTATAAAAAACTGAATACAATACAGCTTCTATTAGAAACTTAATAACTGATTAAAAAGAAAACTAACCTGTCCCCAAAATTATCACTTATCCATATAGCATCCAGCTATACGCCTCCTAAAAAGTGCTATTCAAAACATTTATCTGGCCTTAAATAGACCTATAATGGTTGATGGGCCGTTAAGTAGGAATAAATAAAGCTTAGTTAATAGGAAAGAATAAGATCACAAATATTTTTTACTCTTATACTTGCCATGAATTTTGGATTAACATTTTCAAATTAGCATGTATAAATAATACCCTTTTTATTTGATTTTTATTTCATAGTCTTGAGTCTAATTTTTTTTCAACTATACACTTTTTCTTTTTTCCTCTCTCCCTCACTCTGAGCTTGATGTCTAAAAGGACATTTTCTCTTGGAGTAGTTCCACAAGAACTGCTGGTTATTTGCTCATTTGTAGTATTCAGTTGCTTTAATAACAAATTAAAGATGGTAGTAAATTCCATATAATTCTCAGTTCTACTTTAACATCTAGAACTGCTGCTGCTATGCCCAGACTTCCTGCAATTTAGCAATTTTGCTAAATGTCTTTAGCTTTAACTGATAGTCTAGTCTTTTACCATGTCAGTTCATGGTTGAGGAGGGGGTGTATGAAATATAGTCTTTTATCTGAGGAGAGGAAGACAAAATTTTTTAATCATTACTGAAAACCTATGGTAATATTTACACTTAATTTCTTTGACTTGTTGGATAGATGTAATTAGAAAAAATCTTCTTAATAAAACATTTAAGAGCTGATTAATTGTAATTTTACTGAAATGACCATTGATAGTGATAGATATTTTCCTGGAGCTCCAATGACTCTGCAATATTATTGGTTCTGAGCTGTTAGCTCAGCTTCAGTCACTTGCTCACTGCTGGACGGTTGCCTCTGTGCCTTTTCCATAAATACGTTCATGGTAATTGTTCAGATGAGCTCTTCACTATGGTGCCTAGACTATGAATTTAAGTTCAATACTAGACTGGTGATGAGATCTCAATTTACAGTTGAGGTAGATAGATATAGCTGTAACTTCTATGCGAAGTTTAATTTCTTGCACTTCTTGCTTGTGGAACTGCTTTCCGGCTCAATGTTTTCCAGCAAACTTCAATCTACAAAAATTTAAATGCAGTGTCAATTAGATCTACTGTCTTCGTGATTGCTCTTTTCTCTTTTACTAAAGTTACCATTCCTAATTCATTCACACTCTGTAACCTCTTGCATGCTTTAAGAGAGGAAAAAAATTATATCTATAGACAGAGACAAGTAAGCTCATAATTATTGTGACAGGTAAAATTTCTATATGAACACTGGGCAAATGTTTTATAGCTAAAAAAAAAAAAAAAGATGAACCTGAAGATTTAAATTTTTTTTTTTTTTTTCTGGGAATCTGTTTACATTTGTGAAATCTTATAGACTGAATACTAGTTGCATACAGCAAATCTACTGATATTGTGAGTATAATATAAAGGTGTTTATAGATTCATGCATTAAGTGAAATGCTTTGTTCCATTATGTAATTCATCTGTTAAAAATAAAATTTAAATTTGGAATATTTTCTCTAATCCTTGCTGAATTTTTGTTCCTTGATCTAATATCAAAACTAAATATTTTTCAAAAATTATTTAATGATATAACAGAAAATGATCATAAAATATAAACTGGAATGTGGTTTCTGTTGTTACAGAAATTTTTATTAGAAATGGTAACTTTGCCATCTTCTACACTTTTATAGACTGAAATCTGACCATTTTGCTATTTCTTGGAAAAATCAGAATGTTTTGCTCTTTGTAAAGTGCTGCTATGATTCTTGACTTTCCATAATTCTTGACCTGACTATGAATTTACAACTTTACTAGAACAAGTTTACTAATGTCTTTGCAGAATAGATGAATTTTATCATGAGTATTGCAGTAACTTATGGTTCTTTTAAATAAAATAGGATTACACTAATGCATCTTAAAAAGGAATTTAAAATGCAAACGTGAACCCTAAAAAACTTGCAACTGAAGTTGATATACTATGGAATATCCATGGGTCTTGCTAGATTTAATCCCCTTTAAATGTTAGGGCCTACTAAAAATATGTATAATCCCCTTGTCACCAACTTAAAAAATTGCATTGATTATTGCAATCTGTGAGCTGTTCACTCATGCTGATAATTCTTGTAAAAGACAAATCTTCTCTATGGGCTCAATTGGCTATCACTTATATTAAATACATAAAAAATAGTTCTATATTCAAAACCATTTGTTCTGATAAGGGCAAAATATTATGTACACTGGAATATCCTGTTCTGTTTGGGTAAATAATCTCACTAGAAAAGAGCATGTTCAAAGATTTTGCTGTCATTCAATTAATAAAATGAGTAAAAACAAGATATTGCTTAAACTTTTTACACATAAAATCACATTCTTTTTAATATGGAGCTGAAAATTAGTCTTAAATACTTCCAAGCCTACAGAGTGCACTGGGTCTGAAGATGCTAAGTTTTTATAAAAGAAAAGCTTCATTGAAGTGAACTTTTGTGAAGAAAAATATCCAGTTACCATGTTTTGGGGTTCTTGTTTGCTTCTTTGCCAATGATAAAGATGCATCAACTGAAGAGTTTACTTTCTGCTTAATAACTACTTAATAAAGATTTACAAACTGTTGTAAACACTATGCAAGTGTACAAATACATTTTTATAGTAAAAGTACCACCACTACATTTTTATATTAAAAAAAACACAAAAAAAAACAATACATTTGATCTGGAGTTGAAGCCATAAAACTGTGTTAAACTTAGATTTTGGCATTAAATAACACATATGCCACTAAAAATCAACCAACCAAACTTGTGAAATATTGTTAATGGGAACTGTAGGTAGCTGGTATCTGACTCTTTATCTACAGAAGAGTGTCAAGCCACTGGAGGTGGGGGACATCAAAATAAAGTAGAAAAGTGAAAACTGGATTTTTGCTACTAAAAAATATTTCTCGGGTAAAACATAAAATTCCTGAGCTGGAACTCTAAAATCATTATTTTGCATAAATTTGCAATATACACCATATAAATAACATGGTGTATTTTCCACTACTGATCCCGGTACTGCACAAGAGCTATGATATTAACCTGGCCAAACCAGTCGCTGCTGGTTGCCACAGGGCAAATAAATGTGATATTAGCATGACTAATGTGGCATGCACTGTCAAGGGTAGTAAAAATAAGTTTAGTAATTAAATAAGATTTTTAAATCCCATTTTGATTATCTTTCACAATGAGTAAATGAAAAGCTAGAAAATTTGGTGGGTGCATTTTTTTTTTTTTTTTTTTTTTTTTGTTGCAAAATACAGTGTTGAATAACCAGTTTTCTGTGATTATCATGATGGTGATAAATTATTTTACAGTTTTTGTCAGCACACTATAGATTGAACTCTGGGCATGCTTGTGTAGCATCAAAAAATTGCTGAAGCACAAAAAGTGCCTATATAAGTAGGCCATATATTTTACTGTTTACACACAAGTCTGTTCATGCTTTTCTGATTTTGAAACACGGAAAATTGAAATTTACAATCATGGAATAACATGGAATTTGATATTTTAGAACACTAGGAACTTGCCACTCAAATTTAGTGTCTGTCATTGTTCTTCTGGTTGTTGACAATGATTATTGCTGAATATTCTGTTCTGATTTTGTCATCAGTTTTATGCAAGCATTGATCACAGCCTTTACAAGGTTTAATTCCAGCTGTCTGAAATTCTCAGTGGTTACTATCTGATCTGGACAAAGGTTCTCTCCATTTGTCACAGCTACTAGAATGCAAGCTCTGTGACAGCTTAATGCTGCCTCAAGAATTGATCATGATTTAAGCATCCTTCACTGAATGACTTGCAAAAATGTTTTGTCTGCTTACACCATCTTAACTGATGACCTAATGCAATGTTAGTGTTATTTCTTGATCATTGCAATGCTTCTTTGTGAAGCTGTAGTACTAAAATAGTGGGTTTTTTGGGGGAGGGCTCTCAATAGGTACATCAGCTAATTCTAATTAACTGCCTTTCATACAGTGACCTTGCATTGCCAGTGCCAGTAATCAAATGAGACGTGTTGTTTGAATTCAACACTTGCTAAATGTGATGTAATAAGTGAACATCATTCATACCTTATTCTGTGACTTGTATTTTATGGGAATATGACATCCTGTCACAGTTCTTGATGTAAATGTCGATTAGACGAAGAGCAGTCGTCTGTTAGTGGTATTAATGTAGGTACCTCCATGAGATCGCTAAAAAAAAAAAGAGCATAGCATGATGAAAAAGACGCCAAACTTGACAAATAAAATTTTGTCTAAATATTTATTAAGAGGAAAGATCAAAGTTTATTTTAATTATTTTTAAAAAAATTTTCTTTAGAACAATCTGAATTTTTATTTAAAAATCCTTGTTTCTCTTTGTATCACCGGAACTAGTAAAATAACATACAATTTTTAGCATTTTTTTTGACGCACATTAATTTGGAAAATCTTGCAAAAATGAAAATAATTGTCGGATGTTAATGAAACTTCCAGAAAGTGTTCACAGATGATTGAAATTATTATAAATGTTTTCTTTTATTAAAGTCATGACAGAAATATATTTTTAATATTTATTATCCCCCCCAACTAATTTTATGAAAACACTAGAAATTCGATCGCATTGGGTTTAGTGATTACAATAATTACCTCTTTTCAGCACAGAAGCTAAGTTAAACTTGGTTCAAAATATGTTAAATAAACATAATTTCTGATTTTCTTAAAATAAGTTTTGAAAAAATGATAATCGATATTTAAAAGAATTTCAAACTGAGATTTTCATTGATTCTATAAAATGGAAAAAAAAAAATGGTCAATTTTGCTGACTCAAAAAAAAAGATTTTTAACGAAATTTTCAGACGTGTTAGGAACAATTAAAAAATGTAAAAAAAAAAATACCACAAAAACACTTTGATCTTTCCTCTTAATAATAACAAACATTTAGACGATAAAATTGTTTTCGTCAAGTTTGTCTTTTTCATCATTCTATGCTCTCTGATGTGTGTTTTTGTTCAGTAGAAAAGTGTTTAGCAACAAAGGTACAAAGAACCTACTTTAATTAAAATTGTACAATTAAGATTTTAATTTTCTTTGCAGAAAATGGAGTTTGGATGTTTCTGTAATCTTCCCTGGTGTCCTCCATAAATTTCTGTTGCCCATTTAAAACTCCTTAATCAGTTCAAGGTTATGCTGTAATTGAACTTGGTGCGCTTCACTGGCATGAATTTGTTCAGAGACATTGATAGCTCGGCTGAATTAATTTTTTATTGGCTTCATGGAATTTCTTAATGTATGTGAAGTGTCACTTTGGCTGATAAGTTTCTCAATTGTCACTCTTGCTCTCTTCATGTTGGATGCTATTGCTTTTCTAATGTTGTAATCTTTTCTGCCTTTCCACAACAATCCAAAAGTAAAATCTTTGGTCTGATTCACAGAGGGGAACTGCAATAAGCTCTATCATTTGGGTGTACTGGTAGTGTAATGGTTAATGACTTGTTACAAGAAATTGGCAAAATAAATTAATTACATTAACTTTTGTGCAAATGCTCTTGGGAATGGTATGAATCTTTCTCTAGCTGTGGGTTAATAGTGTAGACTGGGCTCTTTAGCTTTGGTTGGTAACTAGTCTAGGAGAGTTCTGAATTCAAAATCTGTTGGGCATGGGGTGTACAAATCTTTAGTAAAAACCAAACAAAAACTGACACCTGCATATAAGGCACAAAGACCATTTGAAGTAGAGGATTACTGAGCAAGAGGCCCAATCCACGTGGACATGTTGGGGAAGACAACAGTTGGCCCTAGACTTGAACAGGTTAAAATTGCAGTAATCAGGGAAGCATCCCCCCGGGAGTTCTGCAAGGTAGATGGTTGAGTGAAATTTGGATCTTACCAATGGAGCATGAAAAGATAAGCACTGTTTAAAGTGGCTAAATACTAAGATTAAAGTGACGATCACTTTCTAAAAAAAATCACACTTGTGGAATTGTAATAAACATGATCACTTGGAACAGTCATCAGTTTAATTTTATTTATATTAAAATCATTTTCAACATTGGTTAAAATGAGTCATCAAGCCAACTGTTTTCTCTTCAGACATGGGGACAGCAATAAGCTCACTTGTTATAGATTTGAACTTGGGACATTTATAAGGTTAAATATTCTTGGTATCTTACTTTGAATTTTTGGTGTCTGGTTAACAATATACTACTGTACATCCTCCATGACGAACCAGTACTTATGATAGAATGAAATTTATTGTATAAAATTCTTAGAAATTGTTTTTAGCACCAGAGATCTGATAGTTATATCTTAAATACTGATTTCAAGTTTCTTTTCTACTGACCTTATTTCTTGCCTGTCCTAGCTATACAGTCTTGTGCAAAGTTTAACTATTGTGTCAGCAATAAGCATCAAAAGAATTTTTTTCCTTTAACATGGCTATTTTGTACTATCTTCACTCTCTCAGTAATGTTTTAAAAAGTGATTAGAATTTTAATAAAACTCAAACATGTGAAAATTTTGTATGAGATATATATATATTATGACAAATATTAGACTACTTGTATATTATTGTTTTACAAGAATTTTATAGTTAAAACATTCTGAAAATGCAAACCAACTAATGCAATGTTTATCATTTACCAATTCATAAAGAAACCATTGAATAAATTTTTTTCATTTATTTATAAAGATTTAGTAAATCATGAAAATGTGAACCAACTATAATGAAATCTTTTAGCCTTCTATAAAGCTTGAATCAATTGATAATTTTCTGATGTTTTACTAACTATTCCAAAGAACAGTTAAATTTTGTAGGTTTTTATAAATTTTTTAAAGATTTCTTTTCAAACATTTTATGAAATAATTGTAAATATACATTGCTTGGTTGTTTAAAGAAGTAGTAGTGTCAACATAAAAAAAAATATAAAAAACATTGATACTTTTTGTGGGTATTAACATTAATCATTGCTTTTTCTTATTTCTGTTTGAATAATGGCTAGTTATTTCCCATTACCAGAAGTCTAGTACTAATTTTGAATTAGAGTTTTGGAACAACCTCAGTATTTTTGCCAAGCTTTTGTAAGTTTCTAGTTAAATATAATGCCAAACCTTTCTCAAATTCTTTCTTAGATGTTTATCTGAATTGGGTAAAATGACTTGCACAGATCCAATCTTTGATTATGAACTTCCACTGAAGGTATGAAAAAATATTGAAATACCCACATTGAATGATTTGTAATCATTAATGTGCTGCCTAACTACATTTGGTGAGGATTAATTTTAGTCTTGAAGTTGCTTCCTTCTCTTCCTCCCATAAAAGATTATGGGTAAATGATCAGGCTAATCCACTGGACATGAACTGTTTTTTTTTTTTTTTTTTTTTTTTTTTTTTTTAAATAAGGAATCTAAAGGAATTTCATTAATTTCCTGTAATTTAGCAAAGTCATGGAAGTGTTTTTTTTTTTTTTTTTTTTTTTTTTTTTTTTTTTTTTTTTTTAACTAAAACGAAGCTCTGTTTCTTGAAAAACAATTTATTAAAAAAAACAAACTTGCCTTTCTGCCCTGTATATAAAAAGAAAATATCTAACAGTTATTAACACTTGTTACTTATGAGCATATTTATATATAATCTTTCAATATTAGGAAGTCTAAGATTTTATAACTAAAATTTAAATTGTGCTTTAATATTTCTGCATTTTTATTTCTTTCACATGGTTACTAGTTGTATGAAGAAAAGTTTACTTTTGTGTTATCCAATGCTATAATGTTCTAGTAATTTCTATAAAACAATGAATTTATTGTTCATTCAGCCTGATCTCCCTTATTTATTAAGATTTTATTACTAACTTGAAGATTGCATGAAACTCACATGATGGTGTTGATCTCAGTTTACACTTTTATATTTACATGTGCACAATCTCTTATACTGAGTACTTTTAAACAAACATTGCTCATTGTTACAATAATTTTATATCAATATCCTAAATCTTTCATGAATCATATAACTTATGATTACAGGATTACTTAAATATTGCTTTTTATTTTCATTTTTTTCTTTATGGCATAAATTCATTAATAAAATGTAAAGGTAAAATGCTTGGTTAGAATTTTGTGTTAAGTGTTTTAACAGTATTGTTAATAAGTTAACTAAATTAGTTGCATGACCATTTGCTTCAACTATATACAGAATCTTTGATTAATAAATTCTTATCTCTGGTGTTAAGTGATAAATTTTGGATTTGTGTGTGTGTGTGTGTGTGTATATATGTCTTGTTCAAACCTGGTTAGTGTCCATTCATTACTCATGAGTACAATGTCAGTTATTAGGCAAGTGAATGAGAAAAGGTTTAGCCTTCTAGGACTTCATCAGGCTAAATATTTGTGTTGCTGGAATTGTGGAGAAAAGGGAGATAAAGGCAAAAAACATGAGTCTGTTATAATTATGCACCAATAGGAAATACTTAATATTTTAAATTTACTTTATTTTTAAAGGCCTGTCTGGGCATGTACTCTGACCAATTTCATTCAGATTCTTTATGCTTTTGCAATAAAAAAAATCACTTATTAATTACCCCACATTGTGGTAATAGAGGATCTGCCAAGAAAGGTGAAATGTAAGGACCTGGATGCAAATTTACAATGGATGATCTACTGATCAAAGCACTTCCTATACATTTTCACCTTGGTAAATTGCTTTCTTTTAATTAAAGCAGCATTTTTTAAATTCAAATTACTCTCTCATTACAGTGAGCAACTAATGCATTGTTTTATAAAAGATCTTTTTGTGTTCATATAGTCTTTTATTTCACTTCCTACAAGTTTCTCCTATGTATTCCTTTGTCATTCATTTGCCTAACATTGTTCTGATATATAGAAATGTATATATCTTTCTGCTAGTGCCAGTTCGGTATAAAGCAGTGATCAAGGAGTCTTTCACGTAATTCCTGTAAAAGAGGATGACTTGATTTGGTAAGGCCTTGTGAACCCTCAATTCATGCACAAAACAAGCCCAGAAGAACTCTTGCACCACAACAATGCAAGGCTGCACTGCTGTCAACAAATGGTGCAAACGGTGAGAAGGCTTAATTTGGATCTGGCACCATCCAACTGTTGGTCCCAAAGTTGGAAGGTGTTGAAAGATTATTGATCTTTCAACATCTGATGGAGTTGTTGTGCAAAGCTGGATCAAAAGTAAAAATGGTAAAATCATAGATGGCATGAAAAAGTGGATGGAACATTTTGAAAAATATCTAACACTAAATGGTAACTGAGAAAATTCCAGATTTATTCAAATAAAATGTATGAATGCAGCTGCCAGCTTATGAGTTAAATAGAATTTGCATTTGGAAAGATGATTTATTCTCAAAAAAAAAAAACTGCTAATGTAATATTTACTTACAAATAATGAATTCTTACAAGA
Source organism: Acanthosepion esculentum (assembly GCA_964036315.1). Classification (NCBI taxonomy): domain Eukaryota; kingdom Metazoa; phylum Mollusca; class Cephalopoda; order Sepiida; family Sepiidae; genus Acanthosepion; species Acanthosepion esculentum. The sequence continues at coordinate 51,182,657 of OZ038507.1, forward strand.
TGTTTTTGTATTTAAATAGCCTAAGGGTTAATAAGCCATGAAAAAACTTAAAAATAATTCTCAATTTGAAAGAATTAAATGTACTTAATTTTGATATCTGCTTTGTTATTCTTTCTGGCCTAAAACTTAAGGTCACCAATCCTGTAAATCAATCCTCATATTATACATCTTGTAATTACAGGGAGATGAGTCAGTAACTTCTAAAACATTCATTGGTTCATTGTTTTCTAATATAGCATTACAACTTGTGCTAAGAGGAAATACATTATGGCATTTTTTTTTGTCCTCCCACTCCTCACTTTTAGTTGGTTAAGTTGACCCCCACCCCCAATGTTCATTGAAAATTTTACTTTGCTTTGCATTCTATCAGTTTGAATAGAAAGTAATGGATTTAAAGTCCATTGATCTGTTAATTCCTAATTTGTGATAAGTAATGCTTATTTAATCACTTGAAGTGGTTTCCTAGATATGTAGAGGTGGGGAGATTAGAATCTAATTTGAAGCTCTGACAAAACTTTCAATGCAATTTGGAAAGAGGGTCTAAGTAGTTGATAAACTATATATACTTTGCAGTATTTTAATCCAAAGATGCACACCAAAAGTTGTCATGGAAAAAACTTGTCAAAAAATATTTGGAGTAATTTGAAATGTTCTACTTTTCATAGGAGGTATGACAAAGAAAAACTTTGTCGGCTTCTGTGGCATATAGGACCACATCCTTACTATATTAAGTGTTGCAGCTGTGGTTTCTATAGCAAATGGGTTTTTATGGTAGGTGGAGCTGTTATCACTCTGCTCAGCTGGATTTGATTTTAGAGGCGTCTTTCTCATAGATTGCCAACCCAAACTAAAGAACTTGGTCTGCTCTTTTTAGCCATATCTGAGAGGGTGAAGATATTAATGCCCCTTTTCCCAGGAGTTTGTGAAGCTGAATGCAATTGCTTCAGATGGAATTTTAACTGTCATTTTCACTTTTCACACTGATAACCTTTATGCACACATGGACATCCAAAACCTACTTGGAATGTTTTATAAATACTGGCAATTCATTATATGAAGTGTTCAGGTTTAGACACCTGTGCTATGTTACAAAATTCTGTATTTATATGTACTTGTGCATTAAATGATTTTTAGGTGCTCTTACTGAATCTACAGGTTGAATAATCAAAACTTAGTCTTGCAGCTTATTGAACTATATTTTAAATTTACAATAAACCTATTTGTAAAGGCTTACAGCCATATGTTGAAACACCGGTTCCTGTACTTAAGTAACATTGAGCCTGGTCATTATTTCGATGGGTGACTGGGAATACCGGATGGTGTAATGGGTAAATGCTAGTTGAAAATCTGAGAACAGCTCCAATTCTATTTGGGTTTGTTATATTCACTTGTGCACAAAAACCATTGAGGAAAAATGACTTCTTCTCCTCCAGCTCCGGGTTAATTAGAATTTGTGTCGGTAAAAATAATTATCTACAAAATTAAAATAAATATTTTATGGATTTAAATAACTTGTAAAAAGTTAAGCAAATCAATCTACCTATTTGTAAACTATATATTAGTGGATATAAATGATTTTTTTTGTCCTTGTCTTAAACATCAAATGATTAGAATTGCAACCCAATACTTAATAACATCTTTATATTTGGCTGTTCATATTGATATGATTGTTTATGCATTGGGTGTGTCAATATAATCTTTTTTTTTTTTTTTTTTTTTTTTTTTTTTTTACCTGCCCTCTGTGTGGTCACATCTTGTTTCAGGTGAACTTTAAAATGGCTTTGAATTTGTCATGCAAATTTTTCCCTCATTTGTCATTTTCTCTTGTAGATGTTGAATACATAATTTGGAATATAATTTTATATTCTGCTGTTCTAGAAAAGGTCATGTCCACTTTGACATTAGTTCTTATTGAGAGGTTAAATTTTTGAATAAAGGTCAAACTTTTGATCTTTGTTTATGAAATAGATGAACATGCGTACTAAAACTTGACCAGTTTGTTTTATAAACAGAAAATAAATTCAATAATCTGGTTATGATTTTAAATCTAAAACCAGTGTATTAGCAATTAATACTAATTTAGTCCCCCCTCCCATCAGTATCATTTTGTAGTTAGTGCTAAAAAAAAACAATCTTCAGTGCCATCAAAATGCACAAGACTCTTGAAAATAGAAATCCAGAATTTGTGTTTCAGCAGAGAAACGCACACACCCCTCTCTATTTGTTATTGAACTCCTCCTAGGGTTTTGGAGATAGACCCTCATAACTGCATATATTCTGAAACTACATTACCCAGGGAACTTAGATAAGTATATTTCCCTTTGATCTGAGGGAGGGGAACAAGGGAATGACCCCTACCCAAAATGTAGGAGAAAGCCAGCAGATGGAGGTCACATTGGCAAGATCATTGAGTAATATAGAAATGCATGATATTTCCCCACAAATTACAGCAATGATTTAAAATCAAACATTTTTTTTCTTACAAAAAAATGACAGTGAAGCAAGATGCAGGTAATTTGGCTAGTATTTTTTTATTTTATTTTATTTATTTATTTTTTTATTAGAACATTTAAGTTTTAAATCTTTTAAAATACTGTATTAATTTCGGCCTTATAGCCCTATATTTACTTAGGGAAAAGCTTAATACAAATCCTTAAATGCCAATATTTAAAATTTTTTTATTTCTTTTTTTGTGTTAATGTTCCCATTTATTATTTTTAATCTTTATTTTTGTAAGTATGATCAACCATACATGCCATTATCAGAAAATAAGAGCAATGACTATAGTGAATTTAAAAGTCAGCATTTCTAAAATTTAATGAAATGTTAGATCATGGAGAATATTTTTCCTAAATTAGTATTACCAAATACTATGAAATTATATAGAGGCACTCTAGCAATTTTCTTAAATTGCTCTACAGATATGTTTAATGCTTTGTAGACACTGTCATCAGGCTGTCAACACATTGAAACACCTACTGCATTTGTCCAATATTTTAAACTTAAATATTTTTCAAATCAGATTAATTATACTTTAAATTAATATTCCTCGGTTTCAGAAAAATGTTTTATTTTGACCCCCCCCCCCCAATAGAATTACATTGGAATGAAAGACAACTAAAGTGGACTATCAGCTAGTTTTCAAACTTTGTCAATTTAAATTAGTATTTTGCTTATTGGAAATATTAAATTTATTAACTTAATTAAAACAAATAAAAACTTTAAGAATTGTCAGTACTTCATCATATTTTTTTGCTCTATAAGTGATTTTTTTTTTTTTTTTTTTTTTTTTTTTTTTTTTTTTTTTTTTTGCTAATTGGTAAGATGCTCATAACAGGAAACAAGGGATGAACCTCACTTGTGAAACTACAATGCATACTAAAAGAAAAAAGCATGTTTGTTTGTGGCAAAACTTTATCTAATTGTATCTTAGTGTCTCAGCTTTTCCCTTTTAAAATATTAAATTTGCTCCCTCCAAATGTTTTTAAATTCTAAACAATTTATTACATTTGTGATTGAAAATAATCAATGATATTAATGGAAAAATGAATTAAAATTTCTTAATTGCTTAAAGTTGTTTACATTGTTTTTTGGTATCTCTCTAGTACAGTAAACTCTTAACTTCTTGAAACTCCATTTTCAGGACTCTGATGTCCTGAGAACATAAACTGACACTTACTAATTACATAGCAATGTGTGTTTTTAAGACTGAATAAAATATTGCATTCCGAGATTGCTTAGAATCACTCCTTCCTAACAATGTAGAAATTTTTAACTTTCAATCTGACTGTAGACTGAATTTGCATAAATGATGGCATAAGGGGGGTATGTTATCTGTGACTCATAAAGTAAGCAGTATTTTGATATTAGAATTGAGATCTAAATTTATGAGTGATGTCTATTTAAGTGAATTAGATCCTATTTGGTTGCTTCAGCAATACTTTACCTCTAACTAGACTCGGCGTTATACCTCCCTGTATCTGGATAAATCAAGATTGACTTAAAAAAAAAATTTTTTAAATCCAGAAGTTTTACAGTGAAGATTGAGATTTAATGTTCTAAAATGAAAACGGCAAAATATTTTGACCCCCATCTTATCTAGGTGTTTAACCTTTATTCCAATGATTACCAGTCATAGATCTCTAACAATACTATCCTATGCAAATGAGTGAAATTGCAATAATTGAAAATCCTGTTTTACTGATGTCTTGTAGAAAAATTTGCCTTGATGTGCACAAACAGGTTACTTGAATTTATTGATAGTATGTTAGTTGCATGACCAATCTCTTATGAAATCAATAAGTGTCTAAGCTTGTGGATTTCTTTTGACTTAGTCTGCCTAAGCTGAATAAAATATCTGCAATGATATAAAGTGATCAATTTCCAAGTTGATTCATGTGCTCTTGAAACCAACTCCTTTTAGTGTTGTGAAAATGAAGAATTTTCTTAAAGATTCTATATGTACAATCTTGAAGATTGAATTAATTTCTCTTAAATTCTGTGCAAAAAGATGGATTTTTTTCCTTTTTACATTTTTAAATCCTGACTCTTACAAAGTAAAATATAATTATTAGGCAAGTATAAATTGTACATGTAACTGATTTTCCTATTTACAAATCTGATTTGTTCAATATCTTTTTTTTTTTTTTTTTTTTTATTAAATGTTAAATTTTCAAATTAACTATGTCATTTAGAAGTAGCAAGGTTGCCATGGTAATGATTTTCCCCCCTCTCCAGTTCTGATGTTTTATTGAGCAAAGTGTTAATAAAATTTTCAAAATCTGCCTAGTTTTCACATTGTCTATTTTGTTCTGAATTATTTCATATTGGTCATTTTCTGATCTGACAAGGTGAATTTTTTTTGTATTTGCATATGAACTTGATTTTTTTTTTTTTTTTTTTTTTAGTCAAATTACAAGAAGCCTTTTGTCTATTTGAAGCTATAGAATGTAAATTTGAACTTCATAGTATACACTACAAACTCTTAACCATAAATGTTTAAGAATGTAATTGATTAATCCTTCATGTAATTTAGATTTGCTAGATGAAGTTATTAAATTGAAAGTTTATCATTGCAGCAGAAAATTGATGTTGCAATATGGTAAATGAAACTATGCTCATTCATAAATTGACTAGATCTCTGGTTGCTTATCAACTAGTTAGATTTGTGATAGAATAGCTTATTCCAGAAGTACTTGGTTAATGCATGATGCTTTAAATTTCTGAACACTTAACGATGCAAAAGTACTGTCTTAACAATAGTCCCATAATTTAAGCAATTTGCATTTTAGTCAAAGAATGCAACATTGGAGTTTGACTTGGTCATCCTAACTCCAGCACCTTAAAGAATCACTTTGCTTTGGGATATATTTAGTTTATACAGGATGTGACAGAAATACCTCCCACATAATAGTAAGACTTTAGTAGCAATGGTATCTTCATTTAGCTAATGTCTTACCATTATTTTTGCTGCACCCCGTATATAAATATTACTGCTTATCACTGTCAATAACTCAAAACATTACAAAAACTTAAGTATTGCTCAATTAAGTGATCATTAATAGGTCAATATTAAATAATTCTTAGAATTATTAAATTTATGTAGGGAGGGAATCTCACCATTTATCCTCGTTTAAGATATATGAACTAAAAAAAAAAAATTACTCAAACTAGCATTGGTTGAGTTGTACAATGTTCTTGCCAAACTATTTTGATTGCTAAAGTAATCTGTTCATAGGAACTTTAGCAGCAGTTTGTTTTCCATTTTATTTCAGTTCCTTACTTGAACTAGCATTGGTGTTTTGAATTTTGGGTGCTGAAGTAATCTGTTCATAGAAACTTGTCACCTAATGTTCACCCAATACAAGGCCCAAGAGCCACTCAAGGTAGAGGGTTACTGTGTGGAGTTGTATTAACATAGGAAAGGACAAGTGTTAGGAGTATAGAGCTGAAGCAGACTTTAGACGGACCCAGGAAACGAGGGATAAACCTCTACTCCTGTTTAAAAGACCAATGAGTGTGGACCAGACAAGATTTTTGTTAAATTTTTATCACTTCATGTTTCTATTATATGAACAAATCCTTTTAAAATTTAAATCATGGGGGGGGGGGGTCAGGACCCTGCAGTTGCAGAAAACCCTGATCAGAATTATAAAAAATGCAATCTAATTTTTTTAATTAGAAAAGCTTTTGTTTTTATGAATAAAACATTGTGGACACTAGTCTTAAACTTTTCAATAAGTAATGACTTTTTTTTTTTTACAAGTGCCTTTTTAATTAGAATTCTAAGACTCTGTATTCATTTGTAGTGACGGTGATATTATTAAATTAAAACTTAAATAATTATAAATGGAAATAAATTTCCAGTATTTTAATTTTAAAATTTTTATTTTATTTTAATGTGTGTGTGCACACATGCATGCATTATCAGAAAATAAGTATTGATATCCAATTTAAAACTTGGTAATCTAACAAGCTTTCATAGATAATGTACCTAAAAACTAGAAATATTAGAAGTTTAAGATTCGGTAAAAAGGGAAGACAAAAAATAAAAATGTCATTGACATTTGTATTAAAGTATTTTTAATTTTTTTTTCATTTCTGTCCCCCTTATTTAAATTTTCAACACTCAACAGGTCAGCAAACAACTAATTTTTTCTGAATATTTCAGAAAAGTAAATTTTAATTTTTCAAAGTTGTTTGTGTTTTTTTTTTTGTTTTTTTTTTTTTTTTAACAAATCTCTCTAAAAATAAAATTGATTTTTACTGATAATGAAAAAGATCCTAGTCAATTTTGTGAGTGTAAATACCTAATTTTAAGTGGCTCTTTCCTCGACTTCGCTTACGGATTCACATTTTTACATCCCTTCAATGCTTCGGGCTTCACAATAGTTGCTCACAAATGCCTCTAGGAAACTCTGACCTTTCTGTAACCAGCACAAGAATAGTTCAACGTGTGGGATATATATATATATATATATATATATACTCAACCAAGGTTTAAAAGCTAGTACGAGAAATAACCTCCCGGTGCTAAATAAGGTGTGACTGTGACAACACTAGAGAGAGGTAGCCTCTTTAGTCTTGCGGCTTGCCATTCCTTTCATTGCTCTTACGAAAGCGTTTGTCATCTACACCATAATTCTCTCTAGTCTGTGACTACTGTATCCTCATCATTGGCTGTGGTATTTTGTTCCTTTTGTGTGTTTGTGGTTCTTCCTTGTCTATTCTATGTGCATAACTTTTATTCCACTTCTTCCCTTTATGCCAGAAACCCCGATTGTCCGCCATGATGAACACTCCACACTTTCCTGTTACCTCCTCAACAGCTCATCTCTTTCTCTCTCACTCTGTCATAAACACCTTTCTCTCCCACCACCACCTATAGCACATTCTTCTCGATCTCTTTGCTTGTTTCCTTCTGTCTCTAACCAACGCCCTCTTTTTGCCTCTCCTTCTCATTGTTTCCTCGTCCTACTCCTCTCCTTCCTATTCTGTAATCCTTGGCAGCCATTTTGCCCGACTGAAACACTCCCTCCGACAAACAGCAGCAGCAGCTAGTTGTTGTTGTTCGAGGTGAGTTTGCCAGGCATACATACCTAACCTAACTAAGTAAGTAAAAACGTTAATTCCAATCGATTTTTCTTTTACCTCTCGCCTAAACTTAAATCTACGCTTATTATACAGGTCTCTCATTTCTCCCCCTTTTATTATAAATAATCCATATTCTCTTACTTTATTTTTAAGCTAGTTTAATCTCTACCACTTCATAATCCACTTTCTGTAAATGTTGAGTGACTAGCTCTGCTTCTTTTAATAAAGAAGCGAAGCAGTTGATTGGAATTTCAGTTACTGGCTTGCTAAACCGCCAACTGGTTAGGAAAAAAGAGGCTTAATCATATAATTGTCGGCACTTGTGGCTGTCTTTTATATAGGTTTATATTTATCCGTGTTTCAAAGTATCTCTAACCTGTCTACTACTGTACTCGTCAGTGGTTTGAACTTCAACAGTGAAGAATTATTTTCTGAACGATCTTGGCCCATTACTTTTCTTTTCTTGGTTTTCTTTCTTCGTTGGTAGTAGCCACTATCGTTCATTCTATCGAGTCTTATAACATGTTTAACTTGAAACCAGTCCTTTATGTAACAATCTTTTTTTTTTCTTTTTCAAAAAAGAAAATCTTTCGTAGCTTTCAAGCTGTTCCACAAATGCTTAAAGTTATTAGGAAGTGATGACTCAAAATGTCTCCATTATTAGATGTGTACAAATACAGATTAAAAAATGGTACCCCCAACTGGTATAACTTAAAACTTCTCTTGAAAAAAGTAGGATTTTGCGTTTTGATGTTTTTAGATTTTTTAAGTCATCTGTAATTGAAAACAAATCTTTAAAAAAAAAAAAAAGCAAAACAAAACTGGCAGTGATAATGGCGCTGTTTTAGGGTCTTTGCCCGACAAGCGACCTTCTAACATGGTAAGGTTTTAGTTTTCAGAGAAATAAAGAAAAATTAGACTGTATAATTGTGAAGTCCCGTTTGTTCTAGAAATAAGAAAACCGGTTTCTTTTTTTTCCTCGCTTCGTTAAGGACATAAAATTGTACAATCCTTTGAGTGTTATTCTCGTAATATTCTAGCGTAAACGGTTATTGAACTCTTGTAAATAGAAATTAAATTGTAAATATTGTGATGAGTTCTTTCATATAAATCCGATTTATAAGAATTGAATTTCCTGTTCACTTCAAGAATTTTTTCTTGAAGTCGCATTGTTACTAACACGCTTTATGTATATGCACGCGCATATATACATACATAAACTATTTTAATATGTGTGTATATATATATATATATATATATATATATATATATAAAAATAAATAAATTAGTATGAGTATTGCTCGTCACGGCGATACTCTTCTTCATCTAAAGCCAAAAGGTACAAATGAAAAGAGGGGAAGGGAGGAAAAGAATTTTAAATTCCTCGGTCGCCATATTGCTTTTTTACCAGTCTATTTCACTTGATACTTGCGTAACTTTTTAGTAAGGAAAATTAGTCCTTTCTTTATCTTATGTAACCATATTCTGGTCACTATACCAATCTAAACCTGTTCTAACAATAATAAATGGATGAATTCGTTTAAATAGCGGATAAATGTGTCCGCGTTGAGTATAATCAAGAAAATAAATCTATTTCGATAGACAGAAGAGTTCTTATGAAAGGGGCACTCACAAAATTATTTTTCTCTAATCGTTGAAGGTAACACTGCAATTTTCATTTTGTTTTTCCTTAATTGAAATAATTTATTCCGTTCTTTTCTGTGCGTTAGCTTTATAATCCAACGTTATAAAATAACTTTTCTACAAGAGTGATAATTTTTCCAAATATGAACAATTTTTATTTAAATAAGGGTTTAAAGTCTTAAAATTCATATTTAGTAAATCAGTCCAAATTAATATCCATATTTTTTTGTTGCTCGTTTTATTCCGCTCTTCCCTCCCTCTCCCTAAAATCAGACGATGTCTCTTGCAGAAGCTTTATTATTACTAATATTACTCTACCGATATCTTGTGTATAAAAAGCAGGTCCTCGCGATAATTAACTATATTTTGAGTAAAATATTTTAATCTCTACATTCTAATTGAAACCTTATTCTGTCTTCGATTTTATTCATCTGAAGCGGAGACCTTTCTTCGGCCGACATTTTTTTATTTTTTAGATTTGCCTGTTTCCGGTTGGAAACTTAGTCTGATTTTCTCATTTCCATCCAAAATTTTCCTGAGTGTTATTCGCATAATTTTAAAACTGAAGATATTTCCCATCTCTTACCGTATGCTATGGTTAATCTGTTTTGAAGAATTTAATAAATGGGCAGCAGTACAGTCTGATTACTGACTTTGTAACCATCTGACCCTGCTGCTGCTACTAGTTATTCACTTGCCCCACCCAAATGCAGTCAGTCTTTCTCTCTCCTCTTCGTTCTACCTACACGATTATACATCAGCTATTTCAACGACCTATTTTATTTACTACCTCCACTTCTGGAAATCTTGCTCCTCTTTTAAACTTGTATTCTTTCTTACCGTTGAATATAAAGTTGAATTTATAACCTACTTGACAAAGCTGCACTTGTCTTTCTGTTTAAGATCTTTAAAAGCCTTTTTTTTTCTTCTTGGAACTTTGTTTATTTGCAACTTTTACATATTTTGCCTATTCCTATTAAAAGGTATTTCTAAAAAATATATTCCTTTCCTTTTTATGTTAAAGACCTAAAGCAAATTCTTTTGACATAATACTGGTGGCGACCCCCGCCACAAGACAACACTGCTGTTTTTTGTGCGTTACGTTTTAAAATGCATATCGCACCACAGATAATGGTTAATGTTCAGAAGCATGTGGAATATTTCGATGCATAATGTCTCTGTATAAATGTAAATATACATATTGAAGTTGTTCGTGAACCAAGACTGGGCCTGTAGTTTACCCCCCCCCCCCCCGGCAACAGTCTTTATTCGCCTTTTCTCGTTCCTTACCTATTCCCAGTCTGTTCTTTCTCAGACTGCTCGGTATTGGTTAGTCAACAAAAATAAAATCGTTGGTTATCACATTGTTAAACATTTGGAAGCATAAACACTTCACTTAAGTTTTTCAAATTATGCTCGACTTCGAATCTGGTATTATTTTTATGTATTTTTGTTTTTGTTTTGTTTTTCCTGAGTTATGTCTCTCACTAATAATATTGTAATAGGGTTGGAAGATGTGGCTAAAAAAGAATTGCAGCGTTGCTCAATGTAATTAAGTGATGTCAATTTCTTTCTGCCAGGCAATTGTTTTTTTTTGTTTTGTTTTTTAGCCGATTATATTCTACGCACGGCCTTTCTCAGTTTTCATTTTCCGTAATCTTCTGGTGTGCAAAACAAGGCTTTTCTTTTTTTTCTTTTTTTTTTTTTCCTCACATTGCCGGAATGACTTTTCCGCATGATCAGTACTTGGAAGGCCGTAGCATAGATCGATCATCTGGGGTTGTGGGGATGGATGTCTAACTAAAAGCTTAACCACTAAATTTTTATCGTGCTTTATCTTCCTGTGACTATAATTTAAAATATCAGTTTGCCTTTTAAAATTATTTAAAAAAAAAAAAAAAAAAAAATATATGTAAAATTAAAAACAAAGCACATTTGACTTGTCTGGGAGAGTATATACGTTTATTAACAAAGATCTAAAAATCCAAACATGGCTCATTGACTATAAATCGGTAATAGCGAAAATATATACGAAATTACTAAAAAATTTTTTTTTTTTTTTAAACAAACCCTGTAATCATTAAGTACATGTTTTTATTTTAGTATCTAAATATTCATACTATTCACGTTGTTGAAAATAAACTTAATCTTAAGGATTCGGTTGTAGAACTGAAGACTTTAATTTTACATGCAAGAAAAGTTTTACAATGTTATTTTGTTATAGCATTGCTCTCCCTTACATCGTGTTCACAAACTTTTCTATAGAGACAGAATTTTAATTTTATCCGACTTGCATTTCGTTCGTTTTTTTTTTATAGCGTGCACACTCCCTCTAAAATCGTAATTTTGGCTGTGGCCACTATTTCAGGGAGGTTTAGTTTTGAAATTAAAATAAAGCATGAAGTTGCTTTAATTTGGACTATTTTCGTTTTGCTCTAGAAATAAACGGCTTACTAGACATTTGATTTTATAAACTCTAGGTAAATAAGTTTGTATGCTATTAGCTCTTGGTCTTTATCTTCTGATGTGAAGATAAAAGCTTTCAAATGAATGATTTAAAAAAAAAAAAAAAATGACACACTCTAAAGTGCTCATTTTAAAAGTTCTTGTAATTTAATAATTCGGTTATGTAAGATTTGCTTAAAAAAATACCGAATACTTAATTTTATCGTCAATCTTAATTTAAGGATTTTTTATTTTTACAAAATTTTTTTTTTTTTTTTTTTTTTTTTAATATATCTTTTTGCACTCTCCCACTTTCCACACACATTTTCAAATTCTATGAATTTGAGAAATTCAATTTTGTAGGGCTTAATCAGCAGAAGTTTTTTACTGAACACTTAGTGTTACTGAAAAATCTGATTTGTAAAATAAAAAATATAAAACTAAAGACATTAAAAGCTTTTAATTGCTTTTATGAATAAGAAAGATATATGGTGGCTTGTCTTTTTTTAAATTTATATTTTTACTTTAATTTTAGTTTTACTTTTATCTTAATTTGTACAAGTTAGGTGATAAAAACTTCCTAATCAATGGAAAACCTTACAGTTCACCATCCCGCCCACTCTCACTCTATTTTTTTTTTTAAAAAAAACTTTTTTAACGTACCGATTTTTGTAAATACGGACGTCCATTCACATTACCAGAAAATAAAAGCAGTAGCTATAATAAATTTAAAGCCATTAATTAATAAAGCATTGGATTTTTTCCTATATTTTTAAGGTTAAAAAGAAAAAAGCTGCACTCATACTCTTATATTCAAGTAATTTATACAGATGTGCCCCCATAGACTTTATTCTAGAACTTTTTTTCTGTCAAGATAGTTATCAACACCTCCATAAAAACAGCTACCTCTGTTTCTACAGTAATTTTTTTTTAATTTCAAAATTCCTCCCAATCAATTTAAATTCATTTTGAAATACAAAGTATATTGCTTATTGAAAATATTAAATTTAATTTATTAGTTTGGAATTAAAATTAAAAATTTTTCATTTTAAACTTAAAGCATCCCTTTTTCTTTTGGATTTACCAGGTGTTCCAGGTTCAACTCAAAATTTTATTTGTATATTTCAATTTGATTTGTGAAAACTGAATACCAACTATCATTTAAAAGAAGCCAACTAAGAATTCTCCCATTTTTCAAGAATTAAGTTTAGACCTTTTCTCTTTAAACTTTTATACTGTCAGCAATATTGCCTTAATTAAATTTATTTTTTGTTTTTTAACAGATTTTGAAGCTCCAATGGCTGCTATTAGGAAAAAACTGGTCATTGTGGGAGATGGTGCATGTGGTAAAACCTGTCTGCTAATTGTATTCAGTAAAGACCAATTCCCTGAGGTCTATGTCCCTACAGTTTTTGAGAACTATGTAGCAGATATAGAAGTAGATGGCAAACAGGTGAGTTACATATTGCCTTCAGCAGTATTTTGTATATTAAAAGAATCTACAGAAAATTGTTCAAACTTCTATTGGTCTCTTCATTGTTCAGCAAATGCATTATTGGTTTAACATTACTTGGACTCTTGAAATGTTCCTGAAAAGTATTTCAAGCACTTTTTTTTTTTTTTTTTTTTTTTTTACTAATGTGTGTCTGTACAATTCTGAAAAATCCTCTTTTAATGTGAAGGAACCATCAACTTATTTATCCCCTTCACATTTTGGGTTATTGGTGCTCAAATTCCTTTTCCTATTTTTTTTTTTTTTTTTTTTCCTCTCCTTTTTGAGTACATTTGGACTATAATTGAAATTTTTTTTTGTGCTGCTATCAGATTCTGTACTTATTTTCCAATGCATATGGAGGCCAGTTGTGACCCCCCTCCCCTTTTTTTTTTTTATAAAGATTCCTTTCCAGATTCACCAAAAAATTGTGAAACCTTCTCTACTAAAAATTTAACTGGAGCTCTCCATAGGTTTCTTAAGTTTAAGTGTCTTCCTCTCCCACTAAATTTTCAATTTTGGAGTTGGTATTTTCTTACCTTCAATGTTTCTAATGGGTGATGTCTGGTGACCTTTCAGTTGTGATTTGAGTTGATTTAATTTTTAACCAATTTTACAAATGTTACTTGGAACATTCTGGGAGTTAAGTTTTCAACAGCTCTATTAATTCTATATGCAGACTCTTCTTCCTGACTGGCTACTCCTCAAACAATTTAGTGTTTTTGAGTAGGGCCAAATTCATGGTCTCCATAAACACCATCAGCTATCAATTTTGTGGAAATATCTACTTGGTCCGTAACGTTTTTTTTTTTTTTTTTTTTGCAATAAAATATCACTTATGTTACACCAAAGATTGAATAGGAATTTTTTCTTTTTGAAATTTTATACCTAAATTTCTCTCTAAACAAATCAGCTGAAACTTATATATATATATATATATATATATATATATATATATATATATAAAAAATATTCATTGGGATGGTAATTTTGTTAGGTCTTAGTGTTGCTTTTGGTGTTTTCATTATTTAGTTGTTTTTGATTTTATTTATTTTGTTTTCTCTGCTAAAACTATTATGGGCAAGATGTTATTTTGCCAATATCGCGAATTTGCAAAAAGTGATTCTACAAGTGGTGTATTAAAACTGATCACTGGGCATTTTCAACTGAAGCTGCTGTATTGTTCAGGTAAGCAAACCTTAAAAATTTAAGTGCATGCTGTATTCAAAAAAAAAGTTCCTAAATTTAGATTTGGTTTCTCCTAAAATGTAAGTCACCATTTGAATTAGTTATAGTATAAAATGAGACTAATTTTAGTTTTTAGTGCTTTAAAAAGTTTCTGTTGTGGATTGAAAAAAAAAAATTTGCATGCAGTTAGTTTTATAATTCAGTTTTTTTTTTTTTTTTTTTTTTTTTTTTTTTTTTGAGCACTGTACTGCTGCCTGGCTTCTACTTGTCTGTGAAGAAAAAAAAATCAGTAAAGTGAGCACCAATCAACTTGGAGATGTGCTTCTTACTGCTTGTTAAGTCTTTTTTTAATAAAGACTGGTAAAGTGGTCCTTTATGTAGAAACAAAAATACTAAATGCTCAACTTAGCTTATATTTCATATTTTTGGCAGATGTCATCTTATTGACTCTGTCTTGATATTTTCTATTGAACTGAAGCTTATTGAAAATAACTTCAATCATTTCTTGGCTTAAAATATTGAATTTTATTCTTGCCAAGCAAGCCAGATAAACAGTAATTAACTAGCTTTGTTTAATATTTAAATCTTGTTTAAAACTGCTTTGCTTTTTAAGTTTAAAAGTTTTGAGCATTGCTTTGTTGCACTGATAAGTGTCATTTGCTTTGATGTACATTGTAATGTTGGTTATCCAAACACAGATTACCTGAATTTCAGATGTTCTACAAACTTAAAGGTCCTATGAATACTGAATTTTATTTTATTCAAGAGTACAAATCTGTTAGAAGGGGATTTTGTTCAAGTGATGGCTGTCACATTCCTGAAGAATATGTACTTTAAAGTATTAAAATATCAACACTTTAAAGTACTTTTTTTTTTTTTTTTTTTTTTTCTTTTAACATGAAATGGGACTTAAAAATGCATAACAAAATAAGGCAACTGAAAACTCACTACATTTTTTTTCATTATTTAAACAGCCTTATTTTGAGCCATGCCTACATTTTTTGCTCATTTTTATCAATTGAATGAATGTAAACCCCTTTAAGCCTGCTTCCATGTGTTGCTATAACTTGGATAATTCAATTATCTGAACAAATATTTTGTTCAGATAACTGACGTTCTGCTGTTTTGTTATTAAATTATGAAGTCCTGTCTTTTGTATTAAAACTTAAGCTTTAATGTTTGCTTATCAGTAGCGTCTAAGCAAAATTCTATTGGATTGTCTTTAAATTTCCTCTAAAGAACATGAAATTCTATTTTAAACTGGAAAATATTTTATACCTACTTTCAGGTGAGGGATATTTTTGAATGAAGCACACAATCCAGGTTTTAATGTCTGTCATTCTATATCACTTGTGTTCACTTCAGAGCCTCTCACTCGAAATGGAGAGGAAATCTCACAGTAAAAATTCACTGTTAATGGGTTTTTTGTTTTTTTTGTTTTCTTGTTTTTTTTTTTTTTGTTTTTTTTTTTTTTTAACAAAGATTTCAATATTATACTGAAGGTTACAACTTGGTAATTTTAGAATTGGCATTAAATAAGTCAGTTTGTAATAAACTAAATCCTTGACAATGTCCATTTGTTTGAAAAAGTTTTTAGCCTGTTGTCATGCATTTTGACACTAGGGTTTAATACCAAGCAGCAAATTTACTTCTGGAAAAAATTTGGGTGTTGGCCTTGCTGGCTGCTGCTGTCATATGCGAATTTGGTTGATGTGTCAGCAGTGAGGAATATCCGGCTCTAGTTACCTACTTCATAAAGTTTCCTGCCTTCTTGTTGCTATTAGTTGCCATGAAACTGGGTCAGTTTTCAATAATAAAAGGGTGAGGTAATTGTACAGTTAATAATCCAGGCTCAACTTTGTGAAAAGCCTTGTCTTAACCAAAAGCTTTAGTCATAGTTTTACTGTGGTAATATACACATATCTACCTCTTTATATAATATACAGCTGGAGCATCATGTGTTTATATTAAAAGTAAGTCACCATGGTGTACTTGGTGCTAATATTGGCTATATTAGTAATGTTATAACCCTATTTTTTTGTTTGGAAAAGTTCCATCTTTATTACTTTCAACTAAGGCAAATTAATATTCTTGTAACGGTCATGGTAGTTAACAGTGAAACAAGTTAGTTCCCCCCCCCCCCCGTGATCAATCTCTCACTTTATTCTTAGAATTCAATATTTATTCAACAAGGACTTTGTTGCAATCCATTATACCTCTTAAGTCAATCATTAAAATAACTAAGTTTACGCCTTTACTTGATTTTGTATTGCTTCTTTTAATGTTTACTACATTAACAGCTACTTGCTTATGCTACTATTGCACCCCCCCCTTTTTTTTTCTTTAGCTGAATATTTTTAGGTTTTCAGCTTGTCTGTTAGCTCACCTGTTTGGCAGTTAAGAGCTGTTTTACCTGCTTCTCATCACCTTCATGTTGATACTATTTTGATCAATCTTAAATATTGAAATCTAATTCTTCCTGTTGGCCTTTTGAAGTCAGCTATATCTTAGACACTTAAAACCTTGTTTAGGTTTATTTTCCCCTCTTGTTGACTCAACATTTTTAAAATTTTGCTTGACAGAAAAAGAACTGACACATAAATTTAAGTAGTTATGGAAATTAGTTATTCCAATTTTATCAAATTGGAATGCTTGTATTTTCCCTCTTAAACCTTTTAAAAAAGATGAATTCAGATTTATAAATTTGGCAAATAAGACATGGAGGCACCTTTTTAGAATGTTGCTAAGATAGTAAATGTGTAAAGATGTTTCTATTGAACTAGTTTTTCTTAGTCTTTCTGTTAATAGCAATTGGCATCATACAACCTAATTGTCAGTTTCATAGTTTCCATCACTTATGCAATAATGTAAAAGCTTCGTTTTTCATTAGGAACAAGTAATTGGTTCTAAGTAATCTTACTATACCATATATTGGCATACTACTGACTATAAAATCTGCTGTCTATGTATGGAATTCTTGCAAATATAGTTTTAAAGATATTGAAATAAAATATAGATATACAAGTTGTATGTGGGTTTTTTTTTTCTCTCCTCTCCCCTCTCTCTCTCTCCTTACATTTAAAAAAAAAAAAAACACAACTTCAACCTGGTCAGATTGTTGTAGACTGTCAGCCTGTTTAAAAAGACTTCAGGTGTTTTTATTCCCCCTCTCCCCTATTCATGAAAAATTTGTGGTAGAATCTCTTCATAACTATGGCATTACCTAACAGTAAGGTTTCTCTGGTCATTCTCCCTAATTATTAGTTCTTATTTGTCTCTTACTGCAGTGGAGCAAGGCTATTTGGACATCAGTTTTATATTAGTTATTATCTGTATCTACTTGCACCATGGCTAATTCTTGTCATATTTTGTAGAACTTTGCTTAATTTAATGTGGTTGAAGAAATTGCATGGATAATATACTTAAGTGCATGAAATAAACTTGTTAGCATGTTATTTGTGCAGAATCATTTGAGTGTAAGCAAACTGGTTTGTTTTAACCTCTTTAGGGTTTTGGTTTGAAAAAAAAAAAAATTGTCCTTTTGTACTATAAACAAGAGGAACATTTCCTGTAAGTTTTACAAACTTTTTGGAGAGATTTAGTTTGTTTGTTTTTTGTTTTGTTTTTGTTTTGTTTTTTGTTTTTTTTTTTTTGTTTTTTCACTTTTATTTTCATAATTTGGCATCCCTTATGTGGAAAATACTTATATAAACTAATACCAAACTTAAAATTTGGAAGTATGTACAAATATTAGTGTTTGTAAAAGATTTATCCAATCAGTAAATAGCTTTAATTTCTACTTTGATTTTACTGAAAATTCTTAGGCTCCACTCCCCTTTCAAACTGATGTAAATATTTTCATCTTAATAATGAAATGAAACATCATTGCCCAGGTTTGGCTTGGCTGTTCACGGAGAATACAGGTAGATTTTTGATATTTTTTCCCCCTTCTTTAATGGATCGTTTGAATTAAACCATAAAAGTATTAACTTTTATTAATACTACTTCACTAATTTGTTTCTGTGACTACCAACTTATCCTAAACAATTATTCAAATGAAAACTTAGTGATGCAGAAGTGGTTAAATTACTCATTTTTTGAGTTATTAAATATACACACACACACACACACACACACACACACACACACACACACACACACACACACACACACACACACACACACACACACACAACCCCCCACCCACCCAATTACAAGCTTTCCTTCCCTCACTTCTGTGGTGTGTATTATAAATATGCACAGTGTTGGAAATGACTTACAAACTATGCTACTGTGACAAACACTTGTCACTTTTGGAAAAAAGGTTTTTGAGTTTAGCATGTCCCTCTCCCTTTCGCTTCAACTATTTTTTCCTTTTTTGTGTGCATTGTTGCCGCTGTTAAGTATTCATTTATACCTAAATTTGCTAGTTAAATCACTTTAAAAAAAAAAAAGGAAAAAGTCTTCAGGTCCTACATAACTCTTCACTAATGCTATTTATTGGCTGTAGATTTTTTTTTCTTTTACTTGAAAATTTTTTATCAATTCTCCCTCCCTACAAAAAAAAAAATTGCCTGTCTGATTCTGCTTCTAAGCAGTTCTCAATTTTTCTAGTGCCTCTTGGATATTTTCACCTGTCCCCAAGTTTGTTGTCTAAATTCCCTAAGAATATAGAAATGTCTCCATAGTGCTTCTAATAGGTTTTGCATCACAGAGCCATAGCCAAATCCATGCGTCTTTACTATTGCTTGCCTAAACCTTTCATGGACTGCCAACTAAGGACAGGCATGAAACTTTTCCCTTTGCAGTGGGAGGGAGCTTTCACAATTACAGAAAATGTTGCATGTCAATTCTATTATTTAAATTGTTCAGAAACTCATAAGTGGTGGCAAAAATCTAGGAAAATCTTAATTGCTTTAATTCTAATGAGTTTTATGTGCTTTTCAAAATTCAGAAAATGTATGGATTTTGAATCAGAATTTTATTAACTTAAAACTTGAATGATTCATAAAACTAAACTGTATTCTGTCCTGATCACTGAGCTGCATTTATATTAAGCTTAGTTTGTCTACTAGAAAGTCTTAAGTTTGTATTTTAATTTATGAAATATCTGAAACTGCAGTTTCTTTTTTTTTTTTGTATAGAAAACTTAATTGGGTAATATTTTGAGCTGCAACTTAAAAAAAGTAATAAAAACACTTCCCGGATGAGAAAACAAAATATCATTCATAATCTTATTTAAATGTTAATTTAAATATGGTTAAACTAAAAGACCAGCTTTTTAAATTGATTCAATTTGAAACTTTAAAAAAAAAATTGCTGGATAAGTATTTTTTATTTTTTTATTCACTTTTTGAAAGACTCATTTAAATTTTTCATTTATTTTAAAATTTTTCTTTACGGAAATGTTGTATTTATTTCAGGTGGAACTGGCACTATGGGATACAGCGGGTCAAGAGGATTATGACAGATTGCGGCCCTTGTCTTATCCAGATACAGATGTAATTCTTATGTGCTTCTCAATAGATAGCCCTGACAGTTTGGAGAATATTCCTGAGAAGTGGACCCCAGAAGTGAAGCATTTCTGTCCTAATGTGCCAATTATATTGGTAGGCAATAAAAAAGATCTGCGCAATGATGATGTGACACGCCGAGAATTGGCCAAGATGAAGCAAGAGCCTGTTAAGGCTGAAGAGGGCAAGTCAATGGCTGACAAAATTGGTGCTTTCTCTTACTTGGAATGTTCAGCTAAAACTAAGGAAGGTGTACGAGAGGTGTTTGAGACTGCAACCAGAGCAGCTTTACAAGTCAAGAAAAAGAAGAAAGGCAAATGTATTTTGTTCTAGGAAGGTTTTCATATTTTTATAGTCCAATGATATCTGAAAGATTCAATGGTCTTTCCAAATGTATCCGTGTTTGTCTTTCTTGATAAATATTCTTGACAGTTGCTGATTGTAATGGTATGCACAACCATTTCCAAAACCTTTAAACAATAAAAAAAAAAATTTTTTACAATCCTTCTGGAATAATTTTAATGGTGAATAATATTGCCAGCATCAACAGTGGTTCTTTATAAAGAAAGTGCTAACCAGTTTTCAACATGAAATCCTGCTACTCTTGTCTGCTGTTCTCATTTGCATTTTTTCTTACCAGATTGTCATGAGACAAGGCTTTTTTTTTTTTTTTTTTTTTTTTTTTTTTTTTCCTTCAAAAGAAAATGCAGCACTTGCTACTGCCCTCACCAGCATGACATGACTGACCATTTGACCAACAGACCACTATTCCTTCAGTTTTTTTTTTTTTTTTTTTTTTTTTTTCTCTCTCTCTTTCCCTCTGGTTCCTTCAATGATGCTCTACTCCAAGCAAGCAGTAACAAGATAGACATTCTGTACATGTTCAGCTGTGACCTTGGCTCTTTTGTGCAATTTCACCTCTTTCCTGTGTCTGTGTGGCCACCCTTACCACTAAATTTTTTTTTTTAGGTAAGGGGGGGGGGTGATGCATGTATTCATGTTCTAGAAGAGGTTGCAGTTGGATGGTAAGTGGGGAAGTGGAGTTTGACCATCTTTTTGGTTGGCATTAGCAGTGGCACCACTGTTAAAATAAAATTTAAATGTACTGACGGCAGCAGCATCAGTAGTAGAATCTTGCATTATTCTCTGGAAACTTGAAATTTGGATACAAAATAAGCAAATTCTACTGGATACAAAATATTTTAAGTTACTAATGACACCCACTTGCTCCTGTTACTGTGTTTTTGTTTTTTTTTCCCTCTTGTCATTTTGGAGGCTATCCCTAAACTAAACCCCCATCTTTAATGCTACTAGACTCCCTCACTTGTATTATGTATCCCATTTAAATGTGCTTATTTGGACAAGGTCTGTACAATAGATGCAACCTTGTATATTAGTTGCTGCTGCTAAGATCTAAATTCTATTAATTTTAGAAGCCTTCTCAGCACTTACTAACAGTTTCACATTCCACTAGATTTCTTAGAGGGTGTTTGTTCTCTCCCTCTCTCTTCTATCTGGGATTTTTGTAGATTTCCAGTTCTGCTTCTGTGATCAGTTACTGCATTTTGTAATTTTAAATTCTTGGCATATTCTGCCACTTGATACTTTTTTCTTTTTATCAATCAATTATAGTTTAAAATCCAAAATATATTGCTGCTGTCCATAGCAACTCCATTTTCAGTTTTAATGGCCTTAGTGCCTTATAAAAATTAAAGTTGTCTGCTGGCTTGCAATGAAAGCTGCTGCTGTGTGTGACAACTTGGTATATATCCCAAAGTTTGCTTGCTTGTTTCTTGAACTGGCAGTACCAATATTAGTCCTATGTTAAATCTTAAGGAAAATTCTTAGTTGGTATCCATACCTTCCCCAATACTTGGTCATTAAGAGCTAAAATTTACTATCTCTGCATCTGCTCTTTAATTCAAGAGAACAAACACTATTCTAGACGGTGAAACCCTAAAAGATGCAAATGTTAAATTTGTTTACCTTTCCAAACTTATTTTAGTAATTACCAGTGCAGTAATGGGGTAACACCGCACCTCTTTCTTCTTACTAATGAAATTTATTTCACTATATCTAATATTAATTGGATGAAAAACTTGTTATATAGATTAGTCAGAAGTAATTTACCTCCTCTTCCAAATTTTTTTTCTCCTTGCTCTTCCTTCACAAAAGTTACATGGGATTCATCCAGCATGCAAACAAATAAAATGCTATACCCTTTTGATGAAGGGCTAACAATTATACTTCTGCTTTATGATGGAGATAGGTAAATGCTACTTCTGATTACCTCCATCATTACCACCACCACACACATACAGCTATTAAAGGGCAATCGGAAGTCATTTAAAAGCCAAAGCTGATCTGTCAAACTTTCATTCTGAAGAATTTTATATATTTATGCAGAAAGTTATTTTGAAACTTATTCAACAGCTTTAACTCTGGCGAGAAAAGAACTGGTATATATTTAGTGAGACCTATATCTCTGTTTTTTTTCCTCCCTTCTCTCCTTCTCCTCTAACTAAAAGCTTTGCTTGCTTTATTTGCACCCCCATTGCTCTGACTAGAGCTCTCTCCCTACATAGTCCATGTCTGTATGGATTCTCTTCAAGTATTAGTCTATAATTCTTGCCCCCCCCCTCTCCAATTTACAATCCACTTTGTTTAGGCTACTGAAGTTAGCAAAAAAGGAAAAAAAAAACATTGAGTTAGTGGAGGGTAAGCCCCTTTAACAAACAAAACTTGTGCATCATTATCATTTGTTTGGCCATTGGTTGCCACTCCATCCCACTCCACCCAACATAACATACCCATGCAACTTGGGAAAAGAAGAAAATCTAATAAAATTGGCTTCAAATTTCGATTTCACTTGATTGTACTTTTGCCATTCCTTTTCTGCATTCTTCCTGTACCAAAGGAAAAAAGGAAGCTGCTAATTCATGAAACTTTTCTTTGCACTACTTAAATTTAAAATTATTTTTTCCTACTGTCTCTAGTTTCATATTTATTTTACAATCTTTCAAATGACTTTATTTTGACAAGTTTTTCTGTACCCACTTAATTTCCATCCATCAATTTTAACCCAGACTGACGGAGACCACTTTGGTTTACCTCCCAATTTCCATAGTTTTTTTTTTTTAACTTAATTTCAATAAAGCCTCTTCCTCGGACGGTTACTCTCCAAACTACAACAGGTTGTAGTGGAACCCACCCCTTCCTCTGTCAGTTTGATTGGATGACTCACTCCTTTCTCCCTCAGCAATGTGGACAGTATGAGCTGAAGTTTCATTCTTCATTGTTGGTTAGGGGCTGACCTGCCCCATCCTTACCTGTCCTTTCCCTCGTCAACTTTCAATCCCCCAGATTGTAGTTAAAGTCTCTTCTACTTTGTATCATGTGCTCGAAATAAATTTTGGCTGGTATTCTTCAATGTGTTTTGCCTTTTTTTTTTTTTTTTTTTTTTTTTTTTCTCTCCACTACCCTTTCACTGTTTAATTTGCATTAATCTTGTCAATAGCTGACTGAAAGGCATTCACCAACTTTTTTACATTTTATTTTCATACCTTTTTTTTTAATCTGTATTTCAGTGTGTGTATATATATATATATATATATATATATATTGTTGTAAGATAGAACTAATTAGATAGAATTAAATAGTAATTTTTCTATATAAGCACTGAATTGAGTAGACATTTAGCTGTGTTAAACTGTAATACGTTCTCTTTATTCAATGACTGTATGCTTTAAGAATATGTACACAGCCCCTCAATAAGTTGTGATTATTAAACCCCCATGACAAAATACTTATCAATCCAGCATTGCTGGTGTTGATTAATTACACAACCTTTTTTTTTTTTTTTTTTTTTTTTTAATAAATGAAGATTTGAGCCTTGAGAGGCTAGTTTGAAATTAATCAGTTTCAACAAGTACCAATTTCAAAATCCTTGCTACTTAATTAGTATTAAATTTTAATTTCCTTTATCAATCATTTAGCTTTTTCAACTAGATGTAATATCAGCTGAAGTTGGCTAACCAGCTTGATCATCTATTCCTAGGACGTGTTTCCTCTGCATTCCAACAAAACTATATGGAAAATGCTAAAGTTAATGATTGAAACCCAGGCAATATTCAAAATGATTGCGGTATTAATGTGATTTTGTTTTTTTTTCTTTTTTTCTTTCTTTCTCTTTCCATGTGATGCCATGAATATTTAAAAGGTGACCGAAACTTTCAGTTGCAAGGCTAACATTTTATTATGCTTGTTTTAAATTTGATATTTGTAAGTCTTCTTTTCAAAACCTCAGGACTTTAAACCAGGCTTAAATTTGAGTCATTGTTTGTTTTTGTTTTTAGAAACCTAAAATGGTGAGTATAATTGTCTTGTAAGTATTTATTTTGACTTTCAACAAATAACATGCACGGGAAAGGCTAAATGTTAACAGGAAATCTTTCACATTCATGAGCACAAAACATTGAAAAGTATTTAATAAAAACAATCATTTAAGAATATTCTAAAACTTAAGTGGGTTTTTTTTTTATTTTTTATTTTTTTATATATATAACTGGATTTCCAGTTAAGATTGTAAACCAGGATTTTAGCTTTTTTATAGTTTAAAAAGGAAAGTTTTAATGTTGCTCCCAGCAAAATATCTTAAACTGCCAAGTTATAAAACTATTGAAGAGTAAGGCTGCATTAAGTTAAAAGGGAATGTTCTGTTGTAGGAGAACGAATCCTCACAAGAAGTCGACATTACACTTTGTTAAATTTTTAATGGGGTTTTGTTGTCTTTCAGGTTGAACTGGCTCTCTGGGATACAGCTGGCCAAGAGGATTATGATCGGCTGAGGCCCTTGTCTTACCCAGATACAGACGTGATTCTTATGTGCTTCTCAATTGATAGTCCTGACAGTTTAGAGAACATCCCTGAAAAGTGGACACCAGAAGTGAAACATTTCTGCCCCAATGTACCCATCATTCTGGTTGGCAACAAGAAGGACCTTCGCAATGATGAGAACACAAAGAGGGAACTAATGAAGATGAAGCAGGAACCTGTACGACCAGAGGAGGGCCGGGCAATGGCTGAGAAAATAAATGCCTACAGCTATTTAGAATGCTCTGCTAAGACCAAAGACGGGGTCCGTGAAGTGTTTGAGACTGCAACTAGGGCAGCACTTCAAGTGAAGAAGAAGAAGAAAGGGGGATGTGTCGTGTTGTAACTGGACTTTCATTTTTTTTCTTTATAATATCAATATCTCGCCATTGTTAACAAAATTACACAAAAGGAATTTATTTCCTGTCATAACATTTTCCTCCCCCTTCCCCCCAACCTGACCTAGGTTTGTTTTTTATGGCTTGCTGCTTTTCCCCTTTTTTTTTTTTTTTTTTTTTTTTTTTTTTCCCATTATCTTCTGTATTCATGTTTTAGTCCACCTGTTCAAGTGCATATGATGATCTATCATCACTGGTCTACATTTGAGTTTGGTCTCTGCAGGATTTCAACTTTATCCTTATGTATATAAATACCTGCTTACATGCACCCCCCTGCTTACATTTCATACTCACATGATGGCCTGTAAATAAAGGTGGCATAATATATCAATAACATGAAAAAGAACAAAAATCAAAACCAATGGTTCTAATAAATTAAAGAACACATTCTCATGCATGTTTGTAGGTATGGACCTTTTTGTCTATTACCAAAGGTGTTCATTTCTGCTCACCTTATTTCTAGAAGCAACAATTGAAACAACTTGTTGCTGTGCTAACATTTGGTTTAAACACTGATAAAGAGCACAAGTCTTCAAACAATTGCATATAACTTAAGCTGATGGCTTGGAAACTAGAATTTTTCTATTCTCGGATATCTACAGTATCTCAAAAATGACTTCCCAATAACATTTTATTGTAGACTCATTTTAATGAAATACTGTGTTTGTGTGTATGTGTGTGTATATATGTACATACATGGTCACATTTCTGAAAACATTTCATCTCTTCCACGACAATTTCCTCTGACTTTCTCTCCATCATTTTTTTCAAGTTTGGTTGATCTAAACATTTTCTCTCTTTCTGCCCACTCCAAACATGGCAAATGCTTTTCTTTTTCTTCCTCTTTTTATCCAAATCCCTTCTCTCTCTTCCCCCCTTCCCTATAAAAATGATTTTAAAGAATTATTTTCCTGGTTCAAGTGATTCTTTGTCCAGCTCCTTGACGCCTGTTCATGCATAGTGAATCAGTGACGTGGAAAGTTTCTTTCTATAAATTTAGCAAATTGGAAAATTAAAATAAAAAGAGGAAAGGAGCCATTCAAGTTTTCCTCTCAAAGTTAAAACAGCTAAAATAAAATTTAAAAAAGCTTTTTCGTGTTACTGAATTTTTTATTTCTATGAATGTCATGTTGCTTAGATAAGCTATTCATCTTTCATGAAATGCTTTCTTGCATATTGCCTGCTAACTGGTTTGAATACAGGTGCAGTTAACCAGCAACATTCATGTTGCTTCTAAGTGATTACATATCTGGGATTTTAATCTCTTGACTGATTTAGCAAAACTATTCACAAATTAATATGGGAAGTAATGTCACCCCTCCCTCTGCCTCCACCCTAATTTGAGGCCATTTTATAGAAAAAAAATATATGGAAAGCATTCTGTCAGTTATGGAAATTCCATTGCAGCCATTCAATCCCCACCCCCCAAGTCTCGGTGCTTGCTTTGTAGAATTTGGAAGCTTTTCTTTTTATCACCCTCCTCTTTTGCATGCTGGTTTGGCTTTAATTATTATTAGCCTTGTATCAGTTTTAGTCATTTGATCTAAAAAAAAAAAATATGAACAAATTAGCTGCACCTTGTCAAACTAAAAGTACCAAGTGCATTTTCATTATACTGTATGGAAAATACAAAATATATTTACAATAATTTTATCTATTATACTGTTAACAAGATTGGGTCCCAATTTATTTATACCTGCTACTAATTTTTAAGTTAAACCTCTTAAGTCATTATGGATCACCTAAACCTTTTTGTCAAAGCATTTCAAAAAGCTCTGTGCAGCAAAATGAAAGAAAGCATAGTATCCTTGATCAGGCTTTTGTGCAGAATTTTTTTAACCTTCCTAAACAAATTTTATTAGAACTCGGCCAAAGAAAAACCAGCATAACATCCCCAAATATTAAAATCATTTATGCAATAGTATTAAAAAGTATTAAACTTTAAGCTTATTAATAACATTGTCAATTTGCTTTTTAAAAACTGATTTATTTCTATTAACTGGATATGAAAAAGACTTTTTTTTTTTTTTTTTTTTTTTTTTGGTATGGCAATGTTCTGAAGGCTTGGCATTTATATAAAACATTGTGTACAGGAATTGTAAAAATATTCAATAATTTATAAACCCCACCCCACAAAAAAATGTGGCTGTTAATTATGGTCTTTAATGATAATGGAATAAAGTGACCACTGGGTCACTTCTTTTTGTATCTTAGAAAACTCACTAGAGTATTTTCCCTTTTTACATATTAAAAACAATTTTAATAAAAACTACATTTGCATTGCTTTTGGTTTTCAAAGTTTTCTCTACCAGTTTACCTTTTATTTGAGTGGTGGAAGAAAAAAACTCTTGGCAAGTGAATCAGAACTTCTTTTTGGTATCATAGTGTACTTACTATCTATAATCTGGAAAACCTGGTTACATATGGTTTGGTTTCGCTATATACACAACCTTAGAATATGAAAGACCAGCATTTTATAGACGATTACTAAAAGGGAAATAACTCGTCACTTCCCCCCCCCTTAACAAGCAGTTGGTAATAAGCATTTTTTACACATTATTTGGTGATAATCTTCACTGTCATAAATATTAAGCATAGCTTGAATACTCTATAAGAATCCAGCAGTAATTACATGTTAAGTTACTAATTTATTGATTCATTTAAGAATATTGCATAAGCTCACTTAAAATTGCAAGAAAAATGAAACCCACCTTATGGGGTGGGCCCATTATTAATTACTCCATAGATTATTTCAATAATAAAAGAACTGTTCTACCTTTTTTGCATTTCTCCTTTAGAGGACTTTCGATATGCTACACAAATACATCAGCTCGTGTAAGAGAATGTTTTACATTTTGTTTCTGCTGCTTACAGACTCCATTCAGATGTGTTGACCAAATCTTGCTATGGCTAATAGTCAAGTCTGCCATTGGCACTTGTTAACATCTGCTATGATGCCCGACGATCAAGTCTCCTGAGGTTATAATCAATGTCTTATCACTTCATCTACAAAGTTTTTCTAGATTTAACATATCCACTTTCAATGTTTCCAACTTGTTTTACTGCATCAATCTAAAGACATGTCACAAGTTCTTTTATTATCCTAGATCTGAATTCAATATCACCAAGATATTTTGAAAGATTGGAGCATGCCAATCATCTTAGTGAGTCTAACTGTAGTGTAGGGAATGGCTCATTCAAAGCTGCTTACAGTGTAACTGGCATCTTCACAAAACAAATTAGTGTGGCATCAGTGGTAGAAGTACAGTCTCGTTTTTTCAAAATTTAGTTGTGTAGTCCAACATTACCTGCTGTAAGAATGCTTAATTGTAATAAACATATATACCTTGGTTTTATTGATATTTTTTTTTTTTTTTTTTTTACACCACTTTAGAGTATTACCTGAAAGACATTTACTGGCAGTTTGTAAAGGTGTATGATGCACACTTCAGCCATGCATTCTCAATATGGTTAACCAACCTTTCAAAATGGAAGCTGTTCTTAGAACAGACTATATCTTTCAGAGTCCATCTATGTGAAAGGAGCAACACTTAATTTGGACCTCTGTTACTGCCTCATATATTCTGATATCCTTGGTCACTTCCACTGTCCTCACTACATGATTGATTTGTCTTCTACTACTTAGCACCCCCTTCCTTTATTATTTAAAGCCAGGAAATATATGCTGCTGCTGTTTCTTTTTCTAATGATAATAATGATACAAGTCTTAGCTGGGGGGAGAAGAGGTGGATTCATATCTTTCCCAACAGGGCTTGACACATACAAAAGACAAATCCAAGTGAAAATAACTGAAAAGAAAAATGTTCCACTTTACCAAACATCTTGACATGCCAAATTGACTTTGCACTGTCTTTATTATCCTTGTGATCAAGTGAACTAAGTAAAATTTGTTTTGAATAGTACAACCTCTCACAGTACTTTTTCAAGTGCCTTAACTCTGTTTAACAAAGCTAATGGCCTAATTGCTAATGCTGTTCCTCCATTCTTGTCCTGGTACAGCAATTTCACTTCATCTATGGTGAATCTTAAAAATATACTACCGTAAGTCAACCAGTTATAGGTATCATACAGTGATGACTACCAAATTCTGATCTTTCTTAGGCAAGAAAGCCAGTACTGCTCCAGTAACATCTTCATGGTTTACTAGAATAATCTAGTCGGGATAAAAAAAAATCTCATCACTTTCCCGTTTCTCCAACCGTCAACTAGATGGATTGGTTTATTTTCTTTTACGGCATATCAACTTCAATGGGTTATTTAATGCCAACAAGATTTATAGGATAGGTCTGTATGAATAGAATATGTATTATTTGTAAGAAATTAGTTTGTATATCAGGTTTCACTGGTGTAATTTTGTAAAGAGGGTTGTTGTCGAGAGTCAAACGTATTGTTGGTATTTTTACTATAAAAATCTATTTTTATACTTTCATAGTATTTTGACCTCTATTTGCTCATAGCTAGGACGGGACCCTAACAGGTGCTATCACCCAGATCAAGGTAGGCCTGGGAACAACAGCAATCAAGAAGTGGTTCCACATTACACAAAACCTCTTGACCAGAGACCTTGCTGCCAGCTTATTGTCATACCCAAGTCTAGCTAGATGGACCACTGAAATTAACCTATGGCATAGACCACATGTTTCATTATCTACACAAATCTGCAGACTTATGAAAGAAACCATTCCAAGACAATGCTGTTAGGGTCATAAAAGGGTAAAATATTGCCCCAATATAACTGAAGACAAACACACAGGATTCTTTTCTGAAAAACTGGATGAATTTTTGAACTGGTTCAGTCTTATCAAATCATGAAATGACTGTTATCTGGAATGGCCACTCTTCTAGATCTTTTTGCATTAATGCAGGCATCCTTGGACTTATGTTGTTCCTCAGTTTTTTTAATCATTTCACCCTAAGCAAGGCAATAAAGCCACTAGGCTTCAAGGGGCTACGGAGTATTTAAGAATATGAGAAAAACTACTATTAATGAGTGAGGACAATAAAAGAACAAGAATTAAGAAGACAGTAGATAAAAATTGACATTATATTTAAATTTTTGAATTCTGGAAAGCAAGATCTCATCATTTTACAGTTGAAATGGCTAGATGTAACTAAGTTCTATGCTAACAGTTTCTTTTCTCACTTGTGAAACACTGAGCATTTTGCTTTCAAGTCAAGTTTGATCTTTAAAATTTTAAATGCAATGTCATTCATTATCTTCTGTCTTAAATTTTGTTCTTTTATTGTTCTCTCTCCTTAATAAATTTTTTCTTGTATTCTTACATACTCAGTAACCCCATGCGTCATAGTAGCTCTGTTGCCTTGCTTGGGGTGAAAGACTTTTAAAAAATATTGATAAGAAATTAGGAAAAAAGGTTTTGGGTTTCTCGGATTATCTACCTCAAATAGTTGATATTAAGTTTCTCAGTTAGTTAATGACCACTGGTTTCCATAAATTCAGGGCCACAGATGATATTATAGTGACGTGAGACTTCAGGGTTAAAATGAACAGCAGGTTTATTCACGCCAAGAAGGTTAATGGTGGCTGATAATGACGAGGAAACACACGGGTAATTTTAATAAAACAGGAGAAGGAATTTATTTACGAATTTAAATGCTTGAAATTGTGCCAGTAGCTAGTTTCAGGAGAATAAATCAAATTTTGAAAGTCCGTAGTTTTAACTATCATGAAGAGGAAATGTTCATACAACAGATTAAATGATCTGGTACAAAATAATATTCAAATATGTTTAAAACAAAGGTAAGAGAGTTCATTGTTCACAGAAGAGATATACGGTTGCATACGTTCAAAAGTGTAGTTTAAAATACTTAGCTTTCTTGTTGAAAAAAAAAGTTCGCTGAGTGCCAATAATATAATTAGCAAGTAATTTGACACTAGCGAAAATCTGAACGCTGGACGTGTGAACAGAAATTAAAGTTTTCATATGATTTCAGACACTTTTGTTGATTTAATTTTTTTTTAAGGATTTCGCATAAGCTCGCAATTTTCTTTTCTTTCGTTTTTCTACGCTTAATGGTTTTTATTGGTCCAAAGAAAATTTCACATAGGCTCGCAAATTTCTTTCCATCTTTTTCCTCAGCATGCCCGAATTTGAAGGGAGTGTGTAAAAGGAGTTATTATTTTGTATTCACCACGACCTCGCTTTCCGGTATCTTTCGCTCGTCGGCGTAGTGAATATTCCTCAAATATCAATGCAAGTTTCATTTTATTTTATTTTTATGATGTAAGTTCAAATTATGTTGGGAGGTCATTTGAAAACTTCAGATTTGCTGGGAAGAGGCATCCGTAGCGGACCGTGGGTTTACGTGTTGTTAAATTAGGAACACGTGCATTTATTCCTGCTGCAAGAACATGGCGGACTCAGAGATTGAAGCCACCATAAAGAAGTGTAAAGAAAACCAACAAGGCCGATATATAGATACACATCTATTATCGTGCTCTATCAATGCAAAATCAAACTCCTTCAGGCACCCTGCTCACATTCCATCTTGTAAATAAGCATGTAGAATAGTAGTTTTCGGGTATATTCATCCATATAATATTGTTATACTTTCTTACCTCTAAATGAAAATTGTTGGTGATTCCTTTCACTGCAACTGTCCTATTTTAGCCCTGCTAACAGAGGATCAATATGACACTCACCCCAGCTAATCTAAACTAACGTTTAGAATAGATGCATACAAAATTTCAACTAATCTAATTACAATTCTGCTATACGCTAATTGAACCTTTGCATGTCAAACTTCAGACTAGGTTATTACTGTGCTAAGTAACCTTACTGATATCTGACCTCGACTACCTACTCAATCATTTATGATGAAGAAAAAAAATAAACACAGGAAGAAAAATATTGAAAGAAAAAAAAACGACATTTTATTTTCTAAAAAGAGAAATATATCAGCAAAGTGTTAAATGCCTTCTCTCCAAACCTGTAAAAGAAAGACGGCGCCTACAAAAACATTGGGTTAAAAGTAAAACAAGGCTCCGCTGATTGGTTGTTACGGTTCATATGACCAGTTAAGCTTGACGTATCTAAGTCAGGTTTAATGTTCTGTTCACGAACATTCTCAGTTAGAGAACTATGATTGTTAATTTTTCCACAAGTATTTTTTCGTTTAGATTTCTGTTACATTCAGATCGGCATTCTTCAGCCGTTAGAAAACACCAACGATTAATGAATGAGACGTAATAAAAAGCAACTAATATTAAGGTGAAAAAAAAATACTAGTCGAAGAAAATGATAATTAAGAGGAAAGAAATTAAAAAGATATAACTAAATTATCATTAACTGAATTATCCTTTGTTTCCTGTTTAGAATTGGGTTTCCGGTTCCTTCTAAAGTCTACTTCAGGTCAGTACTCCTAACGCTTGTTCTTTCCTACGCTAATATAAGTCCACACAATAACCCTCTACTTTGAGTGGCTCTTGTGCCTTGTATTGGGTGAACATTAGTAAAAAAAAAATTGACATATACATTCTTGTGATGATTCATGTACCAGTTGAACAGCTACTTTTTTTTTTTACTTTTTTTCCATCATTTAGCCTTAACGCTTCAAACTTCTTTCACTCGTTTTTTTCACATTCTCTGTGAGTGTGCATACAATTAGAGCTAGACTGGTATACGGAAGCAGGAATCCTCTCTGCTTGCACTCAGTCAGTTATGATATACGCTTAGGCGATCATATATCTTTCGATACATGACTGACGAGGCAGATTTTTTCCCGCAGTAGGTTGCCGTTTCTTTCTGCGGTAGACAAGTTGCCATACAAGGCTATAGAACCCGGTCTGTCCTGCTATTTACCCATAGTGGGGGGGGAGAGAAAAGGATTCATACCTTTCCTAAGGGTATTAGCACGTAAGTGAATGTAATGTATTCGAATGGAATTCGAACTCGGCTCTCCGATTCCACAATCCGTGCCGCTATCGATTACTCCACCAGGAAGTTTTAAAAATAATCCCGAGTGCAAAAGGGTTAGTAAAAAATAATTTTTATTACATAAAATTTGTTTAACCTGGAAATAAATCTAAAGCATGCTGTTAGGGGTTCGTGATATGTTGTCTGTGCACGGTCTAATTTAGGTAGCTGTGATCGCAAGTTATTCCGTGTGCTGTCTGGAATAGGACAATCTTGAAAGTATTTACTTAAAAAGAAATGAAAAGATACGTAACGCAGTAATGGTTATGCAATGCATCAAAATTAAACAAGGGAATTTTTGAATGGCACTAAATACATAAATTATTTTAATAACAAGAAATCATTTATTTGATGTTTTCTACACCGTGTGGTGTGTTTAATAAAACCCTTGAGAAGAAGGGAAAAATTCATTTACACACATTGAGGTGTGTTTAATAAATCCCATGAGAAGAAAGGAAAAGTTCCTTACACACATAGAAATCCCTTGAAAAAAAGGGAAAAGTAGGTACTTAACTTTGTTGGAGAATCTACGCCGGCAAAGCAGGAAATGTCGATTCAGTCGATGAGTGATCCATGTCTGAGTTGAGAACACGGAATCCCCTTCTCTAACTCTTTCCTTTTTTACCTTTGGTATTTACAGTTTCCAGATATTAGATTCTGGCTCATAATGAAGCCCTTCAAAAATGCGAGGAAAGCGATGTCAGTAGTTGAATAATAATAGGAATTTTATTTTCGAATATTTTAAAAACGCTACTGGAAGTGCCACTCGGAGCCAATGCGTAAATGTTTGATTTTGGTTATTCGACTGTTGACTTTGAAACGGCAACTTCTGGTCGACCCGACAATGCAGTTGCATGAGTTGTATACATGGACCGTTCGCCGCTGGTACGTTTACGGGCCTACAAACGAGAAGAAAGTTTTTTTTTTACAAATAGTGACCCAATACAAGGTACAAGACACGCTCAAGGTAGAGGGTTATTGAATGGGGTCGTCGTATAAACTGGAAGAGTAAGAGGCAAGAAGTGAAGTTTATATAGAAAAGGTAACGGTTAACCTTAAACTTGAAGAGGTTAAGTTTGTCGTGGGAGGGAAAGTGTATGAAAAATTGTACGGCTGTTTGAACTGAAAGAGTAAGAGGTAAGAAGGGAAGTTCATGTAGACATGGAGGAAAGGTAACGGTTAACCCGAAACTTGAAGAGTTTAAGATTGTAGTGGCGGGGAATATGTATGAAAAAAGGTAGGGCCCTCTGGAGTTCCAATTGTACTCTGTCTTCTTTTCTATCACAATCGATTAGACTACCGCCAAACTCCACACACAGCACGGCCACTCGACTCGTTCGGCGTCTGATGTTCTCTTGCTCCTGTTCATTTTCTTGAGTGGCTGAGGCTCGGAAATTTACATAAACCACTGAGCTCCGAGATGAAGTTGTTCTTAAATTGTAGCTTTTGGGTCGCTCATATTTTCTTACACGCGAGACACGCACGAGTGTGTTCCAGGAGGTAAGCCGTTTTTTCCTTCTACAAAAAGCATCCTTTCAGGAGTCTGTTCCACAAAGTAGCGGTACTTGGGAAGAAGATGTCCGAGAGAAACTTCCTTCTTACTAATAGACTAATCTTTTGTTTCATTGTACGTAGCATGTCAGGTTTTAGCTGTGAAGGTTAGAACACGGGAAACTAAAAGAACACTTCACGTCAGAACACTTGCCATGGAAATAGCGATAGAGTAGCGAGAGGCATGCGGCGTTTCGTCTGTGGGAAACGGGTTGTAGGGTGGAAAATAATTTGTCACCCCCAAATCCGCATAGACGCTTTTGAACTCTATGAAAACAGGAAACTGTGCTCCTCCTGGCCAGATATGGCAGCAATACGCCATTTTCGTTCTGATCTGGCTCTTGTAGAGGCAGATTATAACAGAATGATTTAGCTACTTACTGGAGCGGTACAGGGATACAACCATTTGTCCAGCATCTTTAACGATGGAACGTATATATATGTTCCACTTGAGGTCTGGGTCGAACTTAAAATGTAACTCAATCGATCAACCTTACCGGAAAACAACTGGGAATCATGATTTATACACAGTCAAATATACGGAATGTGGACAGGTTTTTGCTTGCATTGTATGCTTATATATGGGTAGAAATATTTCAAAAAAAGTTTATTTTCGAGTAAACGTTATATTAAAGTAACTACGTAAAAAATCTATGGCGACATTATTCAGTCAGATACTAACATCAAAACTCTTCATTTGATTTAACAAGCTTACGACCATATCACGTTGAAACACCGATTCTCATATGATCAATAAGTTAAGCAATCTCAAGTTTGGGAATACCAAATCCTGTAAGCTTGGATGTGTGGGTGGTGTTACAGAAATCGGAGAGCCGAGTTCCAATTCCAGTCGGGTTCCTTATGTTCATTTGCGCGCAAATACCTTTGCAAAATTCATGAATCAAATTCTTTTCTCCCACCTATTCGTCCATTAGTCGGATTTGTATCAATAAATAATTATTATCTCAAAAAAAAAAAATCTCTCGATGTAAAAATATTTTCTTGCCTTAAATAGCCTGAAAAGGTTAACAAGCCGTAAAAAACAAATCAATCAAATTCAATTAAATAACGAATAGTGTAACTATTAAAAGGAGCTTCAAAAATTGATATTACAGAACTTTCAAATATGCTGAACGTTTTCCACCTTTATTTTGATAAATATACAAGAATCATCGCAACAATTACGAGATGGTGCTTACTAAAATCTGACCAAATGATCGAACATGAGAATTTTTCTTTTTTGAAGGGCGTCTTCGGTGGGGCTGAGAGCTTTTCAGTACGTCTCTCAAGGTTATTATTCTGTCTTGGTTACTGTTGTTTAATCCCCATCCACCCGCCAATTTCAATTGGTTTGTTACAAATTTGCTCCACAATATATAATTGCCCAACAAAGAACACTGACATTCCTAAAAGTCACTACAACGAATTATGACCCATCCAGAGTGACGTAAGCGACAAACCAGCCAAAAAGAAAGATGGGAAAAAAGCAGAGAAGCAATTGTTTTTATAAAACCAAATAATTTTCTATGCTGTAAATGCAAATAAAAGACAATATGGCCGTCAACAATTGTGTTCTCTCGAATCATTTACTTTGAAATTGCTTTCATTTGTTCTGTTCAAATAAACTCTTATCTTTTTCTTCTTTTCTTTTCTCTTTGAAAAGCGATGAATTGTTACATCACCTGATACAACTAAAAATACACTAGAAAACATAAACATTTAGAATAATACAACTTTACACTGTAATGTTTAAGTGTAACAGATCTCGAAACTACTTGAACAGACTGGTACACTCGCCAAAAATATTGAAAACTTGTTGGGAAATAATTCTTGTAGATTAACATTTTATAGACCTTTAGGTCACGAAACTTGTTCGAATAAAGATACTGATATTTTATCGATTTAAAACCTGGGGTCCTTTTTATATTGATTGATTGGTTTTCTACAACTTATCAATTTTTGCAGGTTATTCAAACCTGGAAAATATTTTGACATTATAAGAACGGGGGAGGGAGATAATAAGAGTTTAGTAATACATATCTGGGGGGGGGGGGATTCATACCCCTTTCCCAAGGGTATTTTCGTGGAGGTGAATATAACGAGCCGAACGGGAGTTGGAATCTGGCTTTCCATTTAACAATTCCGAGCCATTATCCATTACACTACCCACACATTCAAGTTTACAGTACCTCGTATTCCCAAGTGGTCACCCATTTCAGTACTGACCAAGCTCGACATTTCTTAACTTTTCAGCGTGATATGGAAGTAAGCCAGTAATCGTGTAGCGGCTCCTCAGAGAGAAAATTCAAAGAAAATCATGCAAGAAAGCACATTTTTCTAATAAGATTTCTCGAATATTCAGGCCAAACGAAAATTAATAAATATACTGCTTAATAAATAGACGGAGCGTCTACTCAAATACGAATATCCACTAAAAATAACGTTTGAGTAATATATATATATATATATATATATATATATATATAAAAGTGGACATGGAAGTCAGCACTTAGAGGCAACAGTCTGTTTCATGCTAGAGCAATCGTCAGAGTTGCCTGACGATTGCTCTAGCATGAAACAGACTGTCGCCTCTAAGTGCTGACTTCCATGTCCACTTTTATATTTACACACGCTCTATCTCTGATATTGAGCACTTTATCC
Organism: Acanthosepion esculentum; assembly: GCA_964036315.1. Lineage (NCBI taxonomy): Eukaryota > Metazoa > Mollusca > Cephalopoda > Sepiida > Sepiidae > Acanthosepion > Acanthosepion esculentum. Next base: position 51,219,972 of record OZ038507.1, read on the forward strand.
CATAAATATAGCACACTTTAAGACTATATTTATATATATATATATATATATATATATATATATATATATATATATATATACACACACACACACACACATATATATATATATATATAAGATAACGATATATAATTTTTTATATATCAAATACAATATTGGGAGAAAAATGCATGACTAAGTGGTAAAAAGTTTTCGTGTGACGCGTTTCGTCCTTTAGAACTTCACCGGACTAAAGTTGTTACGTTCATATACTCTTTTATTTAGATACCTTGAGGTTTCTCCTATGTATTTTTTGTGACAATTATTACAGGCATCGTGTAAATTCCTCCTTCAAGTTTTAGCCTATTGTTTTGTTTAGTATTGAGTATTGACTATGTCTTTTATTGTTTTAGATGTAGTAGTAACATTTTTTGTTGATAAGTCTTTTTCAGTTGTAGATAGTGTTAGTTGGTAGGACAATATAGTTTTTTTTACTTGTCAGGAGGGACCTTTTCTCTATTTTGGAATATTTTTAACCTTTTGTTTCTCACTAAATATAAAATGATTAGGCTAGTGAAAAAGCTTGTAACCTTAAATGTTTTCAATGTATTTCTCATCTTCATGTAAATGTTGAGGGCTGCAAATTCTGAGTGCTCTAAAGTAAAATCCGATGATTATACCGGATTTTATTTTGTTGTTATGATCAGAATAGAAATTTATTAGATCGTTTTTGTTGGTTGATTTCCGGCGGACACCAAGTTTTAAGCTATTATTAATGCTGTGTAGCAAAACATCTATTCTGTTGTATGTTCGGCTTTGTTTAGTTAATCTACAAGGTCAGATAAATCAGCATCACTAGGGGTATATTAATAGAGTAACATATATCGGAAGTATGTTAATTGTCTGGGTAAAATATTTTTGGAAAGGACCAATTTCGAGAAATTCTAAGAAGATATGTTGCGGAGTTGAATCAACCCACAGCAAAGAAAAAGTCGAGGAAAGGTTTTTAAATATAAAATATTCTTATTTTCGTGTTTTTACAATTAAATTTTTCTCAGCGTGTATGGGTGTTAAAATTCTTGAGTTCCTTGTTCGTAGTTGCTTATTAAGATGAAAAGAAATGTGATTTCTTCGCGTGTACGTGTGAAAATAAAAAGAGGCAAGTGAGAAAGCTAGGAGGAAAGTGTAAGTGTCACGTAGCTTGGCGAGGAAGAGTGTAAGTGTCACGTAGCTTGGTGAGGAAGATGGTGAATGAGTAAGGAGATTTCTTTCAAGCCGTAGTGTTGTGAATATGTTGCAGTATGTTGCCGCTCCTTCTCCTTACTTCTTGTTTGGTCTATTGACTTCGCTTAAATACCACGAAGCACGTTTTTATTGTTGGAGGCAACGCGACTCATTATTTGAAAAATGTTAAATATTTATTTTCAAAGGATTCATTTATTAACTGGAAGAATCCTCCGACTAAAAAAGCATTTTTGTCATTTGGTCTTTGTCTTTGCTGTTTATTTCCGTCTTCGTACCACAGATACATGCCATCACTCCACTAAGAGACGATCCCATTGGTAATCCAAATCTTTGTTTGTAACAATCATTATTAAATGTGAAATAGCATAGATTGGTGATGAGACGACAGAATTTTATTATCTTAGCTATTGGTAGGTTAAACTTTGATTGTATTAAATGTTTCTTTAAGAGATTTAGGTATTTTTCAACGAAAATGTCGAGAAATGGCAAAAACATCCACAGTAAATTTAGGCCCTGGCTTTTACAACATTTCACCATTCCCGGAAGATCTTCTGTTATCACAATGTGGGATATCTAATACTAAAAGTGATGGAAAGAGAAAGAAAAAGAATCTAAATGAAATCGGCTAGATTAATTTAAAAAAAAAAGAATTTAAAATTCTCAGCGTTTCTAGTTCGTGCGCATGTGTAGTTGCACGAACGTAACAAATTTAATCCAGTAAAGTCCTAAAGGACGAAACGCGTCACACAAAAACTTTTTTCCACTTTGTCATATATTCCTCCATATATATATATATATATATATATATATATATATATATATATATATATATATTTCATTAAAAACGACTGACAAGGTGCTTTTATTTAGTTTTTTATATAATTTCTCGTGCGATCTAATAGAGTTTTTCTTTTCAGAGGATAAATTATATAAAAATTGTCCGAATGTTCTTTTCTGAGCGCTTTCGGCTATACATTTAGCCATTATCAAGGATTATATTTCAACTGTTAGAATTAGAAATAGTTTGTGTGTGTTTTATAAAGTGATTCATTTTTTTTGTTTCAAAACACGGTCAAGATATTATGTCCATGTTCAAAGTTAATATTATTAAGGGTTGGTTTGTTTAATTTTATGAGTAAGGCTTCCATTATTTTTAGCCTTTTTTTAATAATATTAACTTTGAACATGGACATAATATCTTGACCGTGTTTTGAAACAAAAAAAAATGATAAACACACACAAACAAATTTATAAAACACACACAAACTATTTCTAATTCTAACAGTTGAAATATAATCCTTGATAATGGCTAAATGTATAGCCGAAAGCGCTCGGAAAAGAACATTCGGACAATTTTTATATAATTTATCCTCTGAAAAGAAAAACTCTATTAGATCGCACGAGAAATTATATAAAAAACTAAATAAAAGCACCTTGTCAGTCGTTTTTAATGAAATGTGCTTGAAAGAAGGATTGCTGCCTAAATACACACACACACACACACACACACACACACACACACACACACACACACATATATATATATATATATATATATATATATATATATATATATACTGCAAACACCAACCTTTTCCGTTACTGCGGTTTCAATATAGAGGAAAGCTTCATGGATGGAAATCGCGGTAGCGGTAAAGGTTGCTGTAATATTTTCAATATTAGCTAGCTCTGTACTTTCGATTTTCTGAACTGAGTATTGAGCACTTTTTTTAACATAACAGTTTCCCAGACAGGCTAAATCTTGTCTGCAAAAAGACAAAAGTGTTTTATTACATTTTTTTATTTTATATATATATATATATATATATATATATATATATATATATATATATATATATATCAAGAGAGAGAGAGAGAGAGGGAGAGAGAGAGGGAGAGAGAGAGAGAAAGAGAGAGAGAAACAGACAGACAGACAGAAACAGAGGGAAAGAGAGACGAGACAGATTTTTTATTTCATAATAGTGAAATTCTTCGCCGCTTTTAAGGGAGGTAACTTTGGCTTTAGTCATCAAGAGTTGTTCATTTTGAATCCTTGAAAAATATATTATGTGAATTTTAGTTTACCATGAAACAAGATAACAATAGGAGAGAATGAATCATATAAGAAATAATTTACGAGACAAAACTGCGAAATATTACCGGACGAAAAATGTGCGCTTGCAGACACGTACAAGCACACACACACAAACCCACTGACTGTCAACATTTCTCCGTCTTTTAAATCGTCTCTCTAGTGTATGGAAGTAATTTGTGAGCAAGCAAACATGAATGTTTAGGAGGATCATTTACAAAATTTTCATTATCGTGAAATTGCGGATACAATTCATTAAAGTAAACAGATACATTAAAAGCTTAACATTAACAACAATAACTAGGTAGCTGTAGGCAGGACTTAAGTTTAACATTTTTACGATTGCATTTTTGTTGAATCCGATGCTATTAAAAACTTAGATCGGCTTCTCTTGTCGGGTAAAAATAGTAATGCTAAAATCGCTGGGCAGAGTGATTTTAACATTACTTTTTACCAGACCGAGTTCGATTTGGGCTTTAGTCATTTCTGCACTTTTGTAAATACTTGTTGCATAACAAAATGGATAACAACGCACAACTTTGTATAAAAACTTGTATTAATGAACAACATATAGTTTTGTATTACTTTCACCACTGAAGATGTTCTTGGAAAAAAATCGAAAGTACTTAGGAAATGAAAATAAAAAGGAATTTAAACAGCTATAGCACATTTCTCTCATTGTTTAACATCAATACACGGAAGGTTATTCGTGAGTATGAACGGATTTTGTTAAAAATTATCAGACATAATATCTGTAATTTATTCAATTAGACATGCATAAAAAAGACTTTTCTGCCTAAATACGCATATATATATATATATATATATATATATATATATATATATATATATATATATATATATATATATATATAGTTAAAAACAATAATTATGGTTTAAATTACATTTTAAAATTGAAAAATCTTTCTGGAAGTTTTTTTTTTTAGTTTTAATTCCAAGCTAATTGATTAAATTTAATATTTACAATAAGTAAAATACTTTTCTGCATTTCAAACCGAATTTGTTTGGAATGATTTTTGTTTTCGAAATCACTAAAATCGGTCATATTAACGCAACTTAAAAAAACTTTTCAAAGATAAAATTTACTTTTCTGAAACTTTTTTTGAGGAAGATTAACTGATTTCAAATTTAATTAATCTGAATTAAAGAAATATTACTTTTACTTTAAAATATTACAAAAAACATTTTTTAACACGTAGGTGGGTATTTTTATGAAGCGTTGACAGATTTATCGATAACTTAAAGTTTGGTATTTTTAAGTAAAGGGCACATAACTGTAAAAGTTACTTGACGAATACAACATGAATGCTATTTTCATATATTTTTTTAACTACCCAGTAATCTTAAAAAATTATGAAAATATTCTAATCTAATGTTTTATTGAATTTTAGGTACTTTGGCTTCATAATCTTACTCACGTTGGTGAGGAAATGTTAGAAAATTACCACTTTTAATTTTATTATAATTACCGCTCTTATGTTCTGATAATGTCGTGTACTGATTTCTGTATTTACAAAATATACAAACAAAAAAATTTTAAAATCTTTTTTAAATACTGTGGGTCTATGAATTGTAGTAGGTTTTTCCATCCATGATTAGCAAATATAGTTTCTATTTAATAATAATATCACCTAACCGATACAAATTCATGCAGAATTTAAAAATAATTAAAACTTTATAAATCATTCCAATTAAAATTTAAAAAAAATGAAATTAGTTCTTTTAAAAATTGATTATTCCTCTGAAATTCTTTTCTGGATTATTCTAATATCCTTCCCAAATAAATCAGGCTTACTTGTGATGTACTTCATCAAATGCTTTTGCATAATCAATAAAACATAGGTATTCATCCAATTGCATTTGCATTGCTCGTTCTGATATTTCTGAGTTTCAATATCGTATTCTGTGTTATGGCGTTTTTAACGAAACCGCACTGTTCTTGTCCTATTTCCGGTCTAATTCTGCGTCGCGCTCTACTCATCAGAATTTGGAATGATGAGTTTTGTTAGGTGATTCATTAGGCTGATTGTCCGATGGAGTTCACATTCGTTTGTACCTGGCTTTTGGGGCACCGCTATGAAAATGAATCTACTTAGGTCTTCTGGTATATCACTATCGTCTGATATTTAATTTATTATGTCTGTAATTTTGTCAATGCTGATATCATTTCAGGCTGTCAGCATCTCTGTTGCAATTCCATTTGGGCCTGCTGCTTTGTTCTTCCTCCATTTGGCCAGTACTGATTTCACTTCAGATTTTAATATTTTTGGTTTTCCGTATTTTTGTGTGTTGCTGGTTTTTCTCTTTCATCGTGGAAGAGTTCTCTGATATATTCGTTCCATCTCTGAAATACCTTTCTTTCTCTAATATCAGTGTCACCCCCTGGATTTTATGCATCATGTTGATAAATATATGCACATATTTTATCCTGATCTCTTATTCTTTTATGCACATCTAATTTTATCCATAATAGCCAATTTTTATATTTCTGCACAATTTTCGTTAAGTCACAACTTTTTTTCCTTCTTGCATTCGTTTCTATTTTTTTGTACAATATCCTATATTCTGTGCCATACCTTGGCATTGTTGGCTATTCCCTTTCCATCATGTCGATAATTTTATCTGTCAGCCATTGTTTTTTTCCTTGTCTAGTTTTTCTTTGTGATGATTTCTTTTGCTGATGTTATTAAAGTTTCTCTTAATGTATTCCACTTCGAGTTTCCATTCTCATTTATCAACCCGAAATTTATTTTTATTATTATTCTCATTATCAATCCGAAGTTTATTTTTGTTATTACAAGTTTTAAATTAACTAAAAGCAAAGAGGAAATTTCCAGCATGGATCGCCTCGTGTTCACAGGAACAAAAAAAAAACTTACAAGGAAACAACACTAAAAGCATGCTAAATCGTAAATTAAAATCATATAATTTTATTTATTTTGTGTACTAGTGTGTGTATATTTTATATATATATATATATATATATATATATATATATATATATATATATATATATATATATATATATACCTTCAAGTAAGAGTTTGTGCCATGAGAACCATTGCAGCTCCTTCATATGCTACAATATTCATGGGGAAATTTGAGGAGACCCATATCTATCCCCTCATTGGTAACGACTGCGTATTCTATGCAAGATATACCGATGATATTCTTTGTATACACGGGCAGTGACGACAAACTCATCCAATTCCTCATGGCCCTAAACACAGTACACGACTCAATTAAGTTTGACTATGAAAAATCCAAAACATCGGTAACATTTTTAGACACCCGCATTTACATAGATGAAAACAGGAAACTACAAACGACACTACACACTAAAATCACCGACACACTATCTACACTTTAAGTCTTCCCACCCTAAACACCTCAAAGAGAACCTTCCCTATTCACAAGCACTTAGACGCAGAAGGATATGTTCCCACAATGAAGAATTAAACAAACACATTGAAAATCTGGAGCATCAATTCACAACACGTGGCTATAAACAACACCTAATCAGGGAACAAATAAATAAAGCAATTTCTACACCTAGAGAAGACACCCTTGTAGCGGACCGTGGGTTGAAGATGTGGAGAGATATCAGAAGGTTAAAATTTCCTGCTAGCCGGTCCAGCTACATGGGAATGTTGGACTTTAATTAAGTCCAAAGAAGACAAAGAAAACAAACAAGACCGATATATATAGGTAAACAAATATATATTAATAACAAGTTACACAAAGACATGAACAGTTACATAGTGTTTGTATGGAGAAATTATGTGTGTATGTTGTGAGTGTTCGTACGTACGTGTATTGTTCTTAGCGTGTTCCCAGAATTTGGGAAACGCCGTATCTGTGAGAGGTCACATATTGGTGTTGGTTGAAAAGAGAGATTTATCTCACCTCCGCGCAAGGTAGCGGCCCAAGGCCCAAGTGGAAAAGAGAGAGAGAGGCGAAGAGTCAGCCAGTATTTATAGCCAGTGGAGAGAGACCCCTGTTGAAGGATTAAGGAACTGAGGAGGAGCTAACTCCGACATACCTCCCCTCAGATAAAAGTTGTAGGAAGCGAACTTTTAATATATAAAACGTTTTGAATATTGTTCTTGTGAACTGCAAAGAAAATGTGTCTAAGTGTGGTTGAGAAGCGTGATTCGACGAAATATGCTTGTGTTGTCAGGGTGCTGTGCATTTCTCTAGAGGGTCAGAGTCGGGGCACGTCCTGGAAGAAACGTCGTTAGTGTTCAGCGTTTGCTATCAACAGTCTTTTTTTTCCCAATGCTCCACGTTGAGTTGAGTTTGTCGTCCCGTCAACCTGTTTGCTGGCCTGGTCGTAGTTTTGCTTGAAAGATGAGGTTGTTTCTTTGGTATGCCTAGATAAAATTGGCGTACAAGGTTTAATGGTAGCAGCGTTGTGGCGAAGGTGGCTGCTGCTGCTAGGCTTGGCTGCTTCTTGTGGTCAGCGACGAGGGTCGGCCAGATGAAGGTGAGAGGGGGGGGCATCACTCTACCCCGTGGCCAAGTTGAGCTGATATAGACTTTCTACCGAGTGTCGAATGCATGTTTAAGAAAATTTGCTATTATTGTCGATTGAATATCGTTCTCGCAAATTCTTAGATAATTCGAGTTGCATTATTGCAGGATGAGATAAAGGACGGTGAGTCGCCTTTGTTTGAGATGTGGTTCACACTTTATCTATTTCAGTCCAGAAGAAGAGAGTTAAATTTAGTTAAAAATGGCGTTGCGTTTTCCGTTTGGTAAGCCGGGTGAAATTAAGGTCAAACGTCGCCGAGAGAAAGAAAAGGTCAAGCAAATATAAACCAGTGGGGAGAAAGAATTGTAAGGCCCGTCTCATAGTAGTAAGTGCAGTTTCCACGTGTTGTAGGAGAAATTCTTTTTGCCGCGCAGGAGAAAATTGTTTTGTAGACATGTTGTAGTGAATTAAAAGTTCTTTCGTTAATAGTGTACGTCGTGCGTAGGATAGAAAATAAATTTCCAATATTATGTTGTTTTGACTGGCTCTCATTTGGAAGGTCTGTATAAGAATTTGCTTGTACATATATATCGTATTGTGTGTGTTAGCAGGAGATGAAAATTTAATCACGTCGGGAAGTCACCATTATGTAGTGGACCGTGGGTTGAAGATGTGGAGAGATATCAGAAAGTTAAAATTTCCTGCTAGCCGGTCCAGCTACATGGGAATGTTGGACTTTAATTAAGTCCAAAGAAGACAAAGAAAACAAACAAGACAGATATATATGGGTAAACAAATATATATTAATAACAAGTTACACAAAGACATGAACAGTTACATAGTGTTTGTATGGAGAAATTATGTGTGTATGTTGTGAGTGTTCGTACGTACGAGTATTGTTCTTAGCGTGTTCCCAGAATTTGGGAAACGCTGTATCTGTGAGAGGTCACATATTGGTATTGGTTGAAAAGAGAGATTTACCTCACCTCCGCGCGAGGTAGCGGCCCAGGGCCCAAGTGGAAAAGAGAGAGAGGTGAAGGGTCAGCCAGTATTTATAGCCAGGGGAGAGAGACCCCTGCTGAAGGATTAAGGAACTGAGGAGGAGCTAACTCCGACACCCTAATGTACAAGATTAAAAATAAATCTAGCCGCATTCCTCTAGTAACCACTTTCAACCCCACTCTGCCTCCACTATCCCAAATAATCAAAAGTTACTGGGAAATACTACATCTCAAACCAGACCTAAAAAAATTGTTTAAGGAACCCGGCCTTCTAGCATATCGTAGACCTAAGAACCTAAAAGAAATCATAGGTAGTAACCACATTTCAGGGGACAAGGTAATCCGTAATAAACTAACAACAAAAACAACAAGATTTTCCCAACCATGTAACAGCAAAAGAAGTTTATGCTGCAACCACATTAGACACACGAATTCATTCACTAGCTCAGACACTAAATCTACTTTCAAAATCTACCACGACTCTAACTATAGAAGTCATAACATAATTTACCTCCTAGAATGCACACTATGCCAGAAACAATATGTAGGAAAATCTGAATGGCCCTTTCACTACAGAATTAATAATTATCGCAATCGAATTAAGTCGACTCCCCATGAAAAATTATTACCTGTAGAACATTTCCGCATAGAAAAACACGATTTCAAAACCCATTCAAAATTCACTATAATTGAGAGAATAGAAAAGTCCAGAGCAGATAACATTAGAAGGTTTTTAGAGTTCCATGAAAATAAGTGGATACGACGTTTAAAAACACACTATCCAGCCGGGCTAAACCATAAATTTAACAATATAGATAGTATTAATACATAACCCTACAAATCAAAACCTTCCCACATTTCTGACCCACACAAAACAGACATGATTACGGAGGTGTTGAGGCGTCACACTTATACACACACCCACACGAATATACACACTTACACACATCATACTTACTCACTCACTCCCTAATGAGCCAAATGATAACACACCCCCACAGTAATATACACGCTTACCCATATCATACTCACTCACTCCCTAAGAACCAAATAACACACACACACACACACACACACACACACACACACACTTAACAGAGACATCCCCACTCCAGGAACCAATAAAACTGCCAAACTGACCAAGGGAATTCAAAGCAGCATGAATCCATCCAGCTCTTATCTCAAATAACAACTTAGAGACTGTTTGACCAACACAAAGAATGCTAAAAAATTCATGTTAAAAAGATAAAAAAACAAATAAAAAAACAAATGAAAACTACAGACAAAAGTTCATTTTTTCCATCAACACATTCATTTCTGTAAGTTCACTGCTACCAGCAAGCAGAAATATTTTTCTCCTGATGATGGCCATGTTGGCCGAAACTAGTCGAGGAATCTAAATAAAATAATAATAATAAAAACGAAAGAATATTAATCTACAAGCCAGTGTGTCTGAAGATTTCAATTTTTTAAAATAATTTTTATTGTTCAATATATATATATATATATATATATATATATATATATATATATATATATATATATACATACTTTAGGGCACACTTTTAGAATAACTTGAACTCTGGGGTGCACTTTAAATTTTAATGACAAAAAATTAATCATGAAATTTGCAAATAGGACAATAATAAAGACGTCTCCTGAAATAAGCATTTAGGTTTAAGATATTACATTGTATATTTAAGCAGTACAGTTTTCATTTAAAGGGATTTATGAAAAATCTACTATTATTTTTAGAGAGGCTGATAACGACTGATTTTGATCTGTCAGGTCCCTCAGATTATACCAGCAGGGATAGCATCGTGCTCACAGGAATAAAAACATACAAGGAAATAACACTAAAAACATGTTAAATTATAAATTAAAATCATAATTTGATTTATTTCTATGCACTGGTGTGAATGTATTTTAGTTATATGTGTTTTAAGGTTGCATGCCATTGAGGAAGAAAATTACTTCGTTTTACGACAATGTGCCGAGGGGAGGAGAGGATATAGATGTCTTGACCCTCCAAGTGTCGATATCGAAGAGAATAAGTTCAACATATTTTGGCGCAACGTCCGTTTTCAAACAGGAAAAGTTTCTGTTGCATGCTGGGAGAACTTTTATTATTTTGTTTTTATTTATTTTATTTTAAACAAAGTTTTAATGTTATTTGTTTTGTTTTATTTTATTTATGATGTTTCTTCTTCTTCTTCTTCTTCTTCTTCTTCTTCTTCTTCTTCTTCTTCTTATTATTATTATTATTATTATTATTATTATTATTATTATTTCCTTTGATATCTGCCGTTTACACATTTTTCCGGGTCCCGCCCAGGGACCTATGGTTAGAAATGGTATCATGACACTTTCCCCTGCAAAAAAAAAAAAATTACATAGATAAAGCCCTTCGTAAAGTGTAGGTTGCATTTGCATGAATAATTTTTTGTATCTCTTTGAGGCATGGACTTCCAGGGATCCCTTCAATTAGTCTACTGGAATCTTTTCCAACCAATCCTAAGGCTCCAACTACAACAGGGATTGTTGATATTCCCATGTGCCACATTTTTGAGATTTCTATTTCAAGGTCCTTGTATTTTGACAGCTTTTCGAATATCTTCAAAGATACATTGCAGTCTGCAGGGACTGCCATATCAATAAGGGGGCATTTTTGTTTGTTTGTGGTCTTTAATAACAATGTATGGGCGGTTGGCTTTGATTGTTCTGTCAGTGTGTGTTGTGTAGTCCCATAGAATTGTAACAGGTCCTATCTCCGTAACCGGGTCTGGGTGGTGTTCGTACCAGTTTCTTTCAGTTTCCTTCTCATAGAAGTTGCAAATTTTCCAGTGCAGATATTGGCCCATTCTGTCATGCCGGGTTTTATATTCAGTGAGTGCCAATATCGTGCAACCTGATACAAAATGATCAATGGTTTCTGGATATTTATCACAGAATCTGCATTTTGGGCTAACACAGTATTTTAGTATATGTGCTTGATAATTCCTAGTTAACAAGCATTGGTCCTGTGCAGCAAGGATAAAACCTTCAGTTTCAGCTTTCAACCCTGCACTACGTAGCCACTGATGGGTACGATTTTTGTCTCCGTCAGCTTGTTTGGCACGGGCAGAGTATTGGCCATGAAGCGGTTTATCTTGCCATTGTTTCTGTATCTGGTCGGTTGCATCTGTCTTTGGTTTCTTTTTTAAGTATTTTGCAGCTTCAGCCGGTTTACCGTGCTGTACTTGTATTTCTGCGCCCATTTGAAACTCCATTTTGAATTTGTTGGCTTCCTTTATTACGGAGTAAAGACGCTTACTACTTTCATGTTCCTTGACACATACCATCATCCAGTCTTCTGTAGTTTCCAAGTATCTTTGGAGGGCAATTGTTGTAGTTTTGTAGGACAGTTCTAGTTGAACTAATCCTCTGCCTCCTTCGGATCTGGGCACATACAGGCGATCAACATCAGCTTTGGGATGATGCATGCGGTAGCAAGTGGGGAGCTTTCTCGTTTTGGCGTCCATTCGCTTAATTTCAGCTATGGTCCAGTTAAGGACGTTAAAGCTGTATTGTACCACAGGGACAGCCAAGGTGTTTATGGCTGATATTCTGTTTTTTGAGTTTAGCTCGGTATTTAGTACCAGACGTACACGCTTTTAATACTCCTTTCTTACCTTCTTCATTTGGGGGTGTTCTATGCCACCTCCTTCGCTAATTCCTAGGTACTTATAAGCTTCATCGTGCTCCAGTTCCCTAATCTTTGTGACAAAATCTAAATCTATTAAGGGTGCTTCTGTAATTCTACCTTTCTTGAATGTAACTTTTGCAATTTATCTAATCCGAAGTACATTTCCAAAGTCTTAAAGATCCAAGAATGTAGAATGCTATCAAAGGCTTTACGATAATCAATCCACGCTCGGCTAATTATTATTAATTATTATTAATTATTATTATTATTATTTTATATTTTTATATATTAATAATAATGTCCCTACCTACAACAACCAGGAAATGTTCAGTTGAATTGATGATTTGTATACTAGCAAAATTCGTTCAAGGACCGACATTTTCGTCAAATGAGTCTTAAAAAAACATCGTTCTACATAAATAGAATCGTCAAACAATGAATTATGGCCCATGATACTGAAACATTCAGCTAGTGTCGTTTTCAAGGTTGGGTAATCTCTCAGCTGTTGTCATATTGTACAGGGTGTGAAGAATCTAAATAATTTAACTGAATTCATTTATTTGTCCTTTTTACGTTTCAGCAATAGAGCTGCAGATATATTAGTGAAACGTAAAAACGACAAATAAATGAATTCAGTTAAATTATTTCTCTTTTCTTTGATTGTTTAACTGATTATTCACTTTAAATAACTAAGATTCTTTTTTGTTTGTGCCACCCGGGGTGGTCGTAGAATTTGATGCTCCACACTAAAAACATTCAAAAACTGGATAACTTTTACAAAGTATAAATACAATTATGGCAATATTTCTTTCTTTTTTTTTTTTTTTTTGATTGCGGAAAAAAACAATAAAAAAACACAGCTACAAAATAAAAAGATGGAAAACATTTAATATAATTAGAAAACTTTTAAACAATTTTTAGGATAAAATGTTATTACATTAACAATAGTCAGTATGAAAAAAAAATCCCCTATCAGTTAATCTATTCTTCTTTTATCTGCTGTGACACTTCAGGACGTAGGCGATCATGGCCCTCCACATCTTCCCATCCCTTGCAGCTCTTAATAAGTTTTATCTTTTTATTATTTCACCCAAACCCTGTTCTACATCCATTTACTCAAGTTAATCAAATATGTTACGCGCTGCTTTCCTCTGTCCTTTTTTCCCCTCAGTCTGTCACGTGAGTACCAGGATTTCCAAGCCCTTCCTTCTGATTACGAGCCTCACAAATTTCAACTGCCTCTACATCATGTTAAGTTTCCTTTTTCGGGATCTTTTCTGTTAATTCACCCCAAATAATGTGAAGTTATTTATCGCAAATATTCATTTACCCCCAAGAAAATATAAATTTTAAATCAAAGTTTGCTTGTTTTTTCTTTTAATTAATTTTTGGCGATCTTTTGAAATTATAAATTATAAATCAACAACTCAACCAAAAAAAAAAAATTACCAAAAATCAGGGGTTTATTTGCGTTTCTTAAGTATGGATGATATTTCATGTACTTACAGGGAATTTTTACAATTTAAAAAGAAAATTTACAAATCCGTTTATAGCTTGTTTATCGGGGTGAGCGCGAATGGAGACCCCCGCACTTAGAAATAGCGCACCCGAATCGACCACATTTGGAGGGACCGCAAAGATCAACCCAACCAGAGTGCAATGGAAGGGAGAATTTGGTGTGAATTTTAGTAAATATAAATTCTTGGGGCTAATTAATAGAAAAGATATCCTTTTTGTTTTCATTTTCTGCATCCTCAGCATCCGTCTGTAGAACCATATTTCTGCTGCTTCAAGTCTCTTCTTCATCTTTGAGGGGGGAATTCAGACAAAAAAAAACACAAGTGGAATGAGTGGGAAAAAATGACAGAACTAATTTTGTATGGTATTTCATTGTACTAATTCACATAAATGCCGACCCGCAAAATCTTGCAGTTCGAGCGAACTATCCCTTCTGTCCCCGTCTAGGTTCGCCGATGGTCTAACGTTGCTCCTCGGATAAAAGCGATGGACGTATGTGTGAAACTTGAGAAATTTATTAATAATCAATAACTTCTTTTTATTATCAAAAAGATAGAGCCTTGGGGAACACCAGCGTTTGTGATAAAGAAGGCGGGGGAGAACCCGTTTAGGACGACCTTCATTTCACGGTTTGACAGGAATATTTGTATTAAGTCAATGTTTAAAAGAGGCAAAATACAAGAGTTCGAATTTTGATTGTAGTTCATTGAGTTCACTGAGAACATTTCGCGAGAATGGTATGAATACCCCACCTCTGTTATTTCCAGTTATCTTGCTAAAAAGCAGCTACAACTCTTGTAAACCTTGACAGGTCTAGTGAGCCAATAACTCTCTGGACAGAACAAAACCTTTCTAACTGCTGACATTTTTTAAGATTCACATTCTATCTTATTTCCCGTCTAAATCCCTTCAAAAAGTAAGTAACTGTTTTGTGTTGCAGATTATCCATCCAAAATTAAAACATTCAAAGCGTTACATTATCTCACATTTCATGTGCCATGGGCCCTCGGGACGTGGGCATCATGGCTCTCCACAACTGATAGATTCTCCGGTTACTGGAAATTATCAACAATTGTGAACGGCTCTGTAATATTTAGTATTCTCTATGACAGTGAATGCTGGGCAATATTTTCACAAATGAAGAATTTGAAACGATAGAAATGTGTCTCTACCGACAAATGGTGGGATTACCACGCGCAGAACACGTGAACAATGAGGAAGTCTGGGACACATAATGAGGAAGTAGGGCTTAGGGGAATTCAACACCCTCACAGTCCATACTGAAGGCGAGAGAAGCAAGGTGAACAAGCAAGTAACCTAGAATTAAAAGCTAGAGCAACAAAAGACAGGAAGTTGTGGAGAGCCATTGTTGCTCTCCTCTTAATAGGGTATGTCACAGAAAATAAAAATAATGGAAAGTATTTCAAATGTACTCTTGAAAACATTTATTTATTTACTGCAAAATAATTTTTAAAAATTCTGGGGGTTACCCCACCTTGTCTGCTAGGACACTAGCTCGGAGTCATTGTATTCAATACGATGGAAGCAAGAGATATAAATCTTCTTCTTTGGAGGTAGTATCCCGTGCAGCAGACTTCTTAAATGCCACCCGATCACGTGGGGCACTCTCACACACAACAGCTAATCACATATGTCTTTTTTGGGTTTGTTTTTTTAGTTATCTGTATACACGTAAAACTAATTTTCCCTTTCTCTGCTTTTGTAAGGGATGTTGTTTTTTATACATACATACATGCATGCACGCACACACACACACACACACACACACACACACACACACACACACACACACACACACATATATATATATATATATATATATATATATATATATGGGCACAAAATTTTGATTCTTTTTCTTCTGAAAAATGTGTACGATGTTTAATGTTGCTCTTCAAAGAAAAAATTACTCTCAAACGTTTCAAAGAAACCAAGAACGTTTTTAATACGGATTCTTTAATGTAAGCTCAGAAATAAGAATTATGGATACACATTTTTATTTACTAGAATTTTTAGATGATTACGATGATTACGGTGACCAATCCGAACATTACCGTGTCAACTATAATGCAGGTGTCAATATTCCACTGGCTCCAGCGATATGCCTACTTTAAACCCTTGCATTTTGTAACGTTTCAGCAGCAAAAAGTGTAGCATAAGATTGTTGGGAAATAAATATTATTATTCAGCGTTGTTCGGACTTCGTCTTCATTGTCAATGAATGGAAAAGGTTTCTCATTATAATAAAGTCAGTTCAGTCAGTTATGTGCCATACGTGATACACGCTTAGGTGATCATCTATCTTTCGATACATGACTGACGAGGCAGTAAGTTTCTGCGGTAGACCAGTCGCCATCCAAGGCTATAGAAGTGAATGTAATAGATTCGACTGGAATTCGAACTCGGCTCCCGATTCCTCAACCCAAGCCGCTATCCATTACTCCACCGTGCAGTGTGTGAGTGTGAGTGTATATGTGTGTGTGTGTGTGTCTATCTATCTATCTACCTTACTGTTCTTTCTTTTTATATATATAGATGCACGGTGGAGTTGCTATCCCTGTTTATTTTCTTAATGAAATTAATAGCAACTTAAACACGTGTACGCACTAAAAATAACATTTATAAGAAATAATGTTGGATTAAATAAAAATCCATCTAAAATTTACTGTAGATTACGTTTCGGGCACGAAACTGAAGCGAGCAGATATCGATTCGTAGAAGTCCCAACAAGAAATGTGCTTTCTTTAAATAGGTAATTCAAAACGTTGTTCTATCAAAAATATATTTCGTTTGTTGTTCATTGTAATCAGCATTCATCTTTTCTGTTCGCCCTTGGTATAACCATAAACGATATACGTCAGCAAGGCTTCTGATCAGGAAGTCTTGAGGAGGGTGGAACCACTTCTTAATTGCTGTTGTTCCCAGGTCCACCCTGAGACTGGATGATCGCACCTGTTAGGTTCCCAGCTATGGGCAAATAGTTAACTGGGACCAAAACATTATGAAAGTCTAGAAATACATTTTTATAGTTAAGACGCCAGAATGCAACAGGATCACATCAAAAACTCTGAATTCATTCTCTTTCTCTACCGACGAAAGTCAAGACGTCCATTTCCTCTCTTCGGAACTTTGCTTGTTATAATACGAAGTGACTTCTTCCTTTTATCACATGCACCCGTAAAACACTTGTAACTAAAATATACACACCAGTACGCAAAAATAAATAAAATTGTAATTTTAACTTACAATTTAACATGCTTTTAGTATTATTTCTATGTATGTTTTATTCCTCTGAACACTAGGTTATCCCTTCTGGTATGATGTGAGTGACCCCACGAATTCACACACAAATTGGCAACTACAACTCTTACTGCACTATAAATTCAGGATACGAACATTTGCACTTATCAAAGCAGCATTCGTGCGAACTTAATCTAATCAATTACGCAATTATTTCGAAGGGAAACATCGACGTTATCAGCAATAAGAAAAATAGCGCCACCTTCACGAATTTTGCCATTGTACGCTTCTCATGATACCAAAGCATTTATCTTATAATTTCGTATCGGCTTCCGAGTAGTTGACCTCATTCATAGTATATAAAAGGAAGATCATTTCTTCTTCTCCTGGTGTTGTTATTGCTTTCAAGCCTACAATGAATGTAATATTGTGGTTTCTTGCAATTGCGATTGTTCTCCCTGTTTGCCAAGGTAAGCTAACTTTAAATTCACCATGTATAAATCTTTATTTTAAAACCAAAATTTTAGTCAAAATATTTTTATGAATGTCAAGTACATGGATTAATGTCGGGTAACTATGAGTGCTATTGGTACCTTGTAAACCCAGTCCTGCCTTCTGCATGGCCGGGTCATCGGCAACTAAACCGCTTCACCCATCAATATTCTCTGGGCGGGGACTAGACACCCAGCAGTTTTAAGAACAAGACCTGTCAAAGGGCAGATGAAAACTTCTGGTACAATGTAGTAGACTTGTGTCCATAGTTGTACACAGCCAGCGTGGTGGGCTCCCTAGACTGAAGTCAAGGGCTGGGGGTGGGAGAGGGATCCCCAAATGGAATCATCGGCTACGTGTCTGTGATCAAGACGAGCCTTTCAGTTGGAGGATGTCGACTATGGAGAGGGATGATCTCTGCCAGGTCGTACTAGGCATGAATGAATACCACGTCGGATTACAACCCAGATATCTGGAAAGAACTGATCAGGTGCTCAGCTGCGCAACGACTCTACGACCACACCCAGCCACGGGACTGATGATGATGATTATGATGCTGTACATGGATAATAATTGGATTTGGTTAGAATCTGTGTCTAATAACAACTCTTGTCTTTTTAGCAGAAGTTTTGTTTAAGATTGGGTTTCCGGTTCCTTTTAAAGTCTTTTCATTCTCTTTCACTTCCAGTAGCCCTTGCATTTTAGTGGCATTACCGCCTTGCCTGGGGTGAATAATTTAGTGTATATATATATATATATATATATATATATATATATATATATATATATATATATATATATATATATGATTAACGTGGTTAAAGTTTGTCACATAGCTGATTGATGCTACCTTTCTAGACGGACCCGTTCATGCACTCTTCAGGGGGTATCAGCAATTTATTGTTTATATTTTTCAATTTTTTCTTTTTATACACATTTAGTACTGGTGTAAATTTTCTTCTGTATTCTCTGTGTTTCGCTCGTCCGTGATCATTTTGCACTTTTCTTCGTTTTTTATACATAGTTTGCTTTTATTCCGGCTCTAGACATATGACCTATTTTATTTATTTATTTATTTTTTATTTATAGGCATTTTATTTACTTATTTATTTTGCTAAAGTTGTATTTCGCGCGCGCGCGTGTGTATGTGCATGTGTGTGTAAATATATTGATAAAATAGGAAAGAACCGTTAGATTGATGATCCGAAATTCTTTAGTATTTTTGTTTTTATTTTTAAAAAAACAGTGCTCGATACACAAGTAGAGCCTAGATTATAATTATTTTTTTAAAAAGATATATGATTCCATCGCTAAACAGGAATTACCATGTTTCAAAAACAGAAGCTAAAAACTTCCGATTCAAATTTTAGAAATTAAATTAAAGTACCTAGTTCTGTTTCATTTTCAAGCGAATTTTATAATAACTTATTTTGAAATTTACGGAGCTTTATAAGCACATACATTCATAATATTAGTTTTATGGATATGGAGAAAACCAACCATTTTAATAATGGGCAGTAGGGTATTCATTGTTAAATGGCTATCATCTTTGTTTCTGCAGTTACATTTAATGGTGTTATTTTGCTGTATGTTATTGTTATTGTTGTTGTAATTGTTATTGGTTTTGTTGAGTAATTTTGATTGTGCTTATTTTCTTCATGTTATCCATGCAGCTGTAACTAATTTTGATTGTATTTTTCTTGATAATTTTTTTATAATTTGCTGTTTTTAGGGAAGTATTTGTCAATTATTTTAAAGAACATTTTTTCTATGTTTGTTTTTATTGTATTGTTGTATTGGGGGAACCAAATTATATTTCTGTTGTTTTTGTTTGAAGTATTTTCGTTTTTGTATTCTAGTTCGTTTGGATATCCGTTGTTAAAGTTGATACATTTTTTTTTTAATTTTCACTGAATATTTTTAGGCTAGTAAAATTTGTTGAAATTCTTTTATTTATATATATGGGTATTTGTTTAAATACGTTAGAGGGTAGTTGGAATATTTGTTAATGTATATTGGGTTGTTTGGTTTTCTGTATCGGTTGTAGGTTCCGTTGTATAGGTTGAATCTAAGAAATTTTACTATTTTTTGATTTGATTTTATATCTATTGTAAATCCTAGGATTTTGAAAGTTTTTGATATTTCTTGCTTAAGAATTAATAAACCGTTGTCCCAGGTAATTTATTATGTATATACCTACGAGTTCGCATCATAGCTACCCATTGTTACGTCAAAATTATTATTATTATTATTATTATTATTATTATTATTATTATTTTGGCCCTTTAAAAATATATATATATATATATATATATATATATATATATATATATATATATATATATATATATATATATATATTATACAGTCAACGACGAAATTATTCGTACACCCATCAAATTTTCAATTCTTTTAGCCATTTCTCAGAATCTAATGCCCGTATGATGCCAGCTTTTTTATGTCAAGAAGTACAAAAGAGGAATATAAAACTCAATTTTCAGAACAATAGGTTAAATACAACAGGCGAATTATGCAAAATAAGAAAAGACTGAGGCGTGTTCTTGGTCTTCTTGAATTTTGAACTCTCTCACACACATGCATATGTCTCTATGCCTCTATCACACACGCTAGTTACACTTACTTCTGCACAAGCACCTTCACTAGTTTAAGTGTTTCCTTCTTTCATATTCATTGTTTTGTAACACGCAAGAATATTATATTGTCCATGTATACCTTTGTTTTGTTAATACATACTTATCGTTTGTTTATATATATAGTTTTGTTCTTATTTTGTTCATTTTTTACCCGGTTTTGTTGTGGGATAAATACACCAGGAGACACGTGTTTAATAACCAAAACACACGACAAACATGCTCCTGCAAAACCTACCCTAAACCAAAACCAAAATAATCACATGTGTACAATAACTAGCTTAATCGGGCGGCATTTAAGCTAGCTACTGGGGAGGGCTCTTGATTATGCCTTCATCACAATAGGTAGGGAGGAGTAGATGCGATAGGCAACAATAAACTACAGAAGAACTCTATATTGATTGCTGCATTTAAGTATTGCATTAACATTTAAGCTTATCTTTTAAAAATTCAACGATAATTCTACTGCCACCACTTAATTTAAAGAAATTTGATGTACGTAGGTCCTTACTTTCCGTGCAAGCAATTATTTTTATTTCATCAGCGACTTTCGCTGGATTTCGCAATTATTTTCGATTATTTCCAAATTTATTTCCAATTTATAAAAACTGTTATCGTACAAAAAAGTTGTCCTAAAATATTATTTAAAAATCGCCGAAAACAATCGCAGCAATGAAAACTTGGGAATCCAAACTTTCGGGATTGCCGGTCCGGATCTGGCCGGAATGTTTTTAATTTGCTCACGGAGCGGCCTGATTCCAAAAATGATATATGTTGGGCTACGGCCTCTTGACGTAAACTTGAAAAAGTGTGACAAAGTGACACACTGACATTCGCATGTATTATATAGATAGAATATTACAGGATGATGTAAAACATAAAAATATTATTTCTTAAGTTAAATGTAAATTGATATATTTTTGCTTATGAAATTTAAAATGACAAATTTTTCAGAAATATTTCGCAATCAAGTGGTAAATATTTTGCCTTATGTGCACAGTGTTTCAGATTCAAAGCAATGGAAGTAGTGAGAGAGTTACCGGAAGTGAGTTTTATATGCTATAAAATACAGAGTCACGTTAGTTTAATTTGTTGCTCGATTATCCTAAAAAACTGAGGTTGTTTAGTATATGATGCATACCATAAATTAATGATTTCCGATATCGTGTCGATAATGTTTCAGTTAAAATTGGAAATGGTTTTCTTGTTTTTCGTTCATTATTTTTTCTAAAAATCGTTAAAGGTGGATTAAACGAAATTACATTTACTAAGAATAGTTACTGATAATCATCAAATCGTAACAGTAATAGTAAGATTAGCCGTTTCCTTATAAGGAAACATTTGACATCCATTGACCGAGAAGCCAGTGCTATTTCTGGTTGAAATTTACAAAATATGTTTATCGTTCTTTCTAGTATTGATGGTGGCTTTCATCCTAAATTTTAGTTTGAAGTAATGTGGAACGTGATTATGTCATTATTTTCTCTTCGCGTTCCATGTGCTATCCTTTTTAGTTGTTGCCGTTGTTGAAAGTCCTCAAGTGATGTGTTTCTGTTATTTGATACAGTTCTTGTCTGTCATTTCTTTTAGCGATATTTCACGAGGGTTTTAAAAGGATGTTCCTCTCTAAGACCTACCGCGTTCATTCGCTTGAAAGCTAATTCTATGTTGAGCAACGATGTTTTATGTTCTTCTTTGTGTGCCGTGTCCCCTCATGACGTGTTATATGTTGTTTTCCTCTGTTTCTCTTGCTCTCTATCTGTCCCGTGAGTATCAGATTTTCCAAGTCATCCTTTCACATTATGTGCCCCAGAAACCTTAATTTTCTCTTCTTGATGTTAATTATTAGTTTCCTTTTTTGTTTCCATTTTTCGCCGTTGCTCACATGTTCGGTCCATGGTATCCTCAGCGTCCTTCTGTAGAACCACATTCGTCTTGCTTCAAGTCTCTTCTTCCTCTTTTAGGAGATTGTCCTGCCATACAGAGCAGTTTAATACTTTTTTAGTTGTTTCTAGCGATTTTTTCTATTTCTGCTTAGCTTTTTGGAATGCTTCCTTCAGTCAGTTATGTGCCATGCGTGTTACACGCTAGGCGATCATGTATCTTTCGATACATGAATGACGAAGCAGATTTTTTTTTCCCACACTAGGTTGCCATTTCTTTCTGTGGTAGACCAGTTGCCATCCAAAGCTATAGAACCCGGTCTGTCCTACTATTTACCCATAGCTGACGGGGAGAAGAAGAGGATTCATATCTTTCCCAAGAGTATTAGCACGTAAGTGAACATAATGGATTCGACTGGAATTCGAACTCGGCTCTCCGGTTCCTCAAATGCTTCCTCAGATATCCCAATATGCCTTCTGATTTCAGTGTCACATTTTCCGTCCTCTGTTAAAACACTCCCCAGATATTTAAATTTCTGCTATTGTTTGATTTGCAGTTCGCACTTTGGGCTTATTTTGAGATTTTCTCTCAGCTTTGCTGTATGTTTTTATTCTGAAGTTACTATGAATTTTAATTTAATTATGTTTAACTAAACGAATAATAATAGGAAGAAAGACTAAGGACACCGGCAGCAATAATCTGCATAACACGAATCTTCTAATGAAATTATCCTATCAATGCAATGTATTCATTTGAGTGTGACGGAATTTATCAGATCACAAAATGAATTTATAGTAAAATAGGAAGGTAAGTGACCAATGCAACCATAATCATTTGTGCATTAGGATCTTTCTTCCGAAAAAAATTGGAATAAATAGAAATTCCAAATAAAATAGTACATTTACAATCTCAAAATAAATAGCGCCTGAAGTAATAACGTTGCTATTAATCTGGATGCAGCACTCAACCACACTCAGATGTAGACGCTCTGCTTGACACCGTGGAGAATATTTCGACTGAAGATATTGCTAAGAGTTTGAAAATCAATATCTTAACTGCCTTTCGCCATATGAAAAGATTTGGGTTCAAGAAAAACGGCCGATTTTGGCAGATCGAAAAGGTGTCATTTTCCACTACAGCAACGCAAGACGGCATGTTGCAAATTAAACCTCGCAGAAGCGTAAAAGTGTCAAAATGGGAAACCCTTCAGCGCCCACCGTATTCTGAGTTGGCTCTTCGGATTTTCATTCGTCCCGGTCTGTACAGAACAATTTAAATGCCCGACGTGGTGTAATCGCTAACAAGTTTGTCTCGCTAGATTAATTACGAGTGAGTTCGATCCTCACTGGGTGCTATATAATTGTCATACCTATGATTAGTAAATTGCTACAGAATAATTTAAATGACAAAAAGTTTAGCTCTATACAATGAGTCGAAAACTATCTCACAAACCTTTCCAACAAAATACAAAAAGTTTCTACGTAAATAGTATTAACAAGTTTGTAGAACGATGGTAGACGGTTTATTTGACTAACAAATGTTGTTTTTTTTTTGGGGGGGGGGTGAGTATGTAAAATTTAGTTCTTTAATTTTCTAATCGGAAACGAACTTTTGCAATGATCTAATATAAGCCTGACGTTATCATAAGACATTTTGGGGGATTTCCATTTGTAGCACCTTGAAGCGAATCTGTCACATATGTCTCAACATGAATTCGCATATAATAAACAATTATTTTAGAGCCAATAAGAAATCCTTCACATGAAATAAACGATTATTTAAGAGCCAATAAGAAATGCTTCTTTAGAACTAAAATGCTTCACAGCGGTCGTATGGTAACCGGCTGTAACTTATTTTCTACTCAGAAATTTAATTTCACACCGTCTTCAAATACGAACTTTGAAAAACCGGTTCTCATACAATCACCGCAGTTAAGCAACGTCGATCCCGGTCAATACCTAGATGGGTGACCGCTTTGGAATACCAAGTGCTGTAAACTTGGATGTGCAGGTGGTGTAATGGAAAATGCCCCGGAATTGTTAATCAGAGAGCCGACTTTCAATTCTTGTTGGATTCGTTATATTCACTTACGCACAAATACCCTTAGGGAATGTGTGAATTCACCCCCCCCCCGACAGCTACGGATAAATTAGTAAGACTTGTACCATTAAAAATTCTTATAACTATAAATATTTTATGGCTTTAGATAACCTGAAAAGGGTTGATAAACCGTAGAAAACGAATCAAACAAAGACGAACTTAAATGATTTTGCGTTATTAAAAGAATTATTGTTGCTTTATTTGAAACCACAACTTTGTCTTCTTGTTCTTTTTATTTCAACATATTCTTCTTCGTATATTAAATTTAATTGCAACCTTTAGTTTAACTCAACTTTGATAGGGCTATATTTTTGTTGGTGGAAGGTAATTTAGTTAGAGCCAGATTTAAATAACTGTCAACCACAGGAGATTCTTCTTCTACGTGCGACATGCACATGGTTCTCCACAACTTCCTGTCCTTTATAGCTCTTAGTAAAGTTTTTCATTTTGCTACTTTTGGCGATAATGATTTATTGACACAAGTCCTACTAATTAACCCATAGCTGGAAGGAGAAGAGGTGGATCCATACTTTTACCAAGAGCATTTGCGTGTAAGTAACGATCCCGACTGGAATTGGAACTCGACTCTCCGATTTCCAATTTCGAGCCGTTATTTATTATACTACCCGCACATCCAAGTTCACAGTACCTGGTATTCCCAAGCGGCCACCCATGTAGGTACTGACTTTCTTTGAGAAAGAAAAACAAGTTAGAAATAAGAAAAAGAAACAGCAAAACCTCAAGTTTCCCGATCTTTGGCTTTGCGGCAGAATGTAGTTTATCGTCATACCGAGGACTATTTATTTTATTGTGAAAATATTTATTCGCATCATAAAATTTGACATAGTCTAAAACACAGTTTCCCTCTATAGACAAGTTAAAACAAATCTCTATTCTTGTTTTAGTTATCGTTTTATCTCAGCGTTCGTGTTAATGTTATGTTTGTTTTGGGTTTTTTCGGTTGTTATTGTTTTGTAGTTTAAGCAGCTGGCAATATTCTCATTTCTAAAAAGATATCGTCTGATTCAATTACATTTTGTTTCGACTAAAAATAATTCGATATTTTTTTTCTTTTAAATATTTAATGTGAAAGAATGAACTGGAGAATAATGGAGAAAATGGGTCGACATTCTCGTCTTCATTCACTGTCCCATCGCTGGAACATAGCCTCTTCTATAAACATTTTCATGGTAATTGTTCTGATGAGGTTTTCTCTTTGGTACCACATTGGTGGCAAGGTCTCATCATTTTACTGTTGAAATAGCTTGATGTAACCGTAAGTTCTATGCTAACAGTTTCTTCTTCTACACTTCTCACTTATGGAACTCTTTTCCGGCTTCTTGGTTCCCAGTCAACTTTGATTTTCATAATTTTAAATGCAATGTCAATCGTTATCTTCTGTCTTCTTAATTCCTGTTCTTTTATTGTCCCCTCTCCGTTTTCTCATTCTCTCACACTCGGTAACCGCTTGTGTTTTAATGGATTTATTGCCTTGATTTAGATTAAATGAAAGTTTTTTTTTCTCGCCATAATCTATCTTACATATTTATAAGTCTGCCATTCGTCCACATCTGATCTAGAGCTTCGGCTATATATTTAGAGATTCTTGATAAAATACAAAGAAGAATCTGCAATATTATTGGTCCTGACCTGGAATCTTGGCTTTAGTCACTTCCCCACCGTTGTAACATAGCGACACTGTGTCTTTTTTCTATAAATAATTTAATGGTAATTCTTTTTGGTACCTAGACTTTATGAATTTAAGCGCAGTACTAGATTGGCGGCAAGGTCTCATCATTTTACAGTTGAAATGGCTAGATGTAACCGTAATTTCTATGCTAACAGGTTCTTCTCTTGCACTTCTCGCTTGTCATGAGGAAAACTAAACGGTTTTATATTCCTACCACTGAACATATGTATATTAATTTTCATGTGGATGTTTTGTTGTTTGCTATTTCCTTCAGGTTTTTTTTATATCTGCGAGGAAATATTGTGTGGTTCGTTTTTTTTGATTTTTTTTTGTTTTGTTTTTTAAGTGTCGCCATGATTAGGTCTTGGATGTAGCCCTTGATGAAGTCATAGTTGTGGTGGTGATGGTGGTTGTGGTGATGGTGGTGGTGGTGATAGTGGTGGTGGTTTTAATCATGAAATCCGTAATGTCATTTTTCGGCAGTCCGGTGGCAAATTTTTGACCGAAGCTGATATGCAACTAGAAACCTTCAGCTTCGGTCAAAAATTAGCTACCGGACTTTCGAAAAATGACATTACGGATATCATGGTTAAAAACCACGACAACGACGACTTCACCAAAGGCTACATCCAAGGCCTAATCACGGCCACACTTTTTAAAAAATGAACCACACCACACTTCCTCGCAGATATATAAAATCCCAGGTGGAAATTCATTTTCATCCATATTCAAAACTTATCTTGTCATCAAAACGGTACCTGAGTTTCTTTGTTTTTTTTTTTAATAGAAATATAAAGAGGGGTACAATAAATTTACCCGCCCGATTTATTTAACCTGTACATTAACGTGTTGGAATTTAAAATGATTTAAAAAAAAACATATTTTGTTAATTTTTCTTATGCACACTTATTTTGTTACGCTGTAACATAAAAAAATGTATCCAAGTGTCAAAATATTAACAGACGTGTTGTCTGCTAGTTTAATGATTTTTATTGCAGACGTTTATTATTGTCTGCTTTAGATTTTATCTTTTGTATACTAACGGGAAAAGGAAACTGATCTGTTTATTTTGTCCGTATAAGGTCTTCTTGCACGTATGCAAATTGACTCGTTTGAGTTTAGCCACGCCTTGGAGATGTTCATAAAAGAGCGAGTTTGCGCCTTTTCGAGCAGTATTATTTTACAGTAGCAAAAAGGCAGAGTGACGTCTTCATCTCTTCCTGCTTCAACTCAAGAAGATACGTTAAAGCAGCAGTAGGAATGATCAACGTCTCCATGACAACCGACATCCACGGAACAGAACGAAAGATCTCTTCACGAAGAAAGCGGTTTTGTGAGACAAAATTATAGATTTTTAAATATCCTGCAGAGTAATCATATATTTTAAGCAGTTAAATTAAATTTACAACCCGTTACTAAGACCCCAAGTGGTCGTATTAAACTTTTTATAAAAAATACAACAGCTCAGATGAAAATAACTTTTTGTTCCGCTCTAGTAAGTACAAAAATAATATTATTTACATTTTTGATGTTAAATGGCTGGAAATAATCTCATAGCACTTAAACCTACTATTAGTGCAAGTGAAGTATTATTCATTTACGTTTACATATAACTGTTCTTTATATTTTAAATAAAGTTTCTCTTTCTTATTTCTATAACCATCGAGCGTTTTGTCGTTTGTTTTCCTTCGCAGTCTTGTTTACATTGTTAACCTTTATATCGGACTTGTTGTCACTTATTCCCGAACGAGGAGAAGTTTATGATAATACACTATCAAGCTACCCACTTTTGTTATTCCTAGTATTATCGTCCCGTAAACGTTCGAGATCGCAGGCGTCAACTTCCAATTTGTTTTTCCGATAAACAATCCTAAGAGAGCCAGAAGAATGACGAGATTTTGTTATCGGCAAGCAGAACCTTAACATAAGTTACAAAGATTGTCCTTATGTTGATGGCAGTTTCAGAAAGACAACAGAAATAACTATTGAATAATCTGGAAAAACAAAAAAAAGAAGACATTGTGCATGAATGTCTGTAAAAGAGGGAGCCTAAGTTGCAAATTACGTATCGTGGACATTAAAATAAGCAGGTGCGAAATTTGATTTAGGCCAGAAAGTGTCGTACAGAAATCCGTAGGCGCAACGAAATAGCGAAAGTTGCATTTAAGAAGCTAAGAAAAATATTAAGAGATCGGAAAAAGTGCTTAGAATCAAAACAAGTGTGTTGAACTGGTGTGTAATTTCTGATCTTCTATATAGTAGTGAATTTTGGACAATTTCGTCACAGATGAAGGAAAAGACTTGAAGCTTGTCCTACAGACGAAAGCTGAGAATAAAATGGACAGAACATTGTGCCAATTAAGTTTTAAGGGGAATAGGAAAATCAAAATTTGTTTACTGCAAACAATCAGAGGGAGACAAAAGTTTGGAAATACATAATGAGGAAAGATAAGGCTTGGGGAAATTACAGGCCATATTGAAGTCAAGAGAAACTGGTAAGGGGACAACAAGTAACATTACTTAACGAATTCTGAGTAAATGGAACTGTGCCCACAAAAATAAAGCGAGTAAAAAAGCGAGTAAAGGGCAAGTGTCATTTAGAACAACAAAAGACGGGAAGTTGTGAAGAGCTATGATCATCCACGTCCTGGAAGAAGAAATAATCTTGCTTTTGGGATCTAGTGCACACCTTACGCAAGATGGCAGGAAGTTACTATGTCATTAATATATTAGTCACCCGTTTTATCTCGCGAGTAAAAGACAGTGCCCTGTTTGGTCAAAATTCAGTCCTTTAGAGATGAGACTGGCCAGACCTCTACAGGGCGATGGTATATGGAGGTCATGCGCTGGCCATTAATATATAGATAACAATTTATACATGCCAATTCGAAACCATATATCAATAGCTTGCTTATATCATCCTCCAATGTCATGAAAGTACAAAAATAACTATCATTTTTCTCGCCGAAGTTAACATATTTTCTATTTATTCTATTTTATTAGTTTGATTTTGCCTTTTCATCACAGCGTTCCTGGCGGACACAGTTTGCTTTAAAGAAATCGGCTGTTTTTCAAATAGTGGCCCATTCAGCAAGAATCGTCCAATCAATGCCTTGCCTGATTCGCCCGAATCAATCAATATTCAGTTCTACTTGTACACGAGGTAAGACATGCATTTTATTTTTTTAAACATTGCCCCTGAAAAGTTCGCAATTAAACATAATCCCATCTATTTGGTAAATTTTTGATCCCTCGGTCGTAACTTTCTCAAGGCTTCGATGAAAAGAAACAGCCAGTATAAGTTCTAACCGCTTCACAAGTAATTAACTGTTTTCCCTCTAAAAATAATAAAATAATCTGGAAAAAAATATCGTCAGAAGAGAATAAGGCGGACGAGGAAAAACTCTCATATTTAATACCATAATCTTAACCTGAGTGACTTTGCCAATATGTTGTTTTGCATTATCGTGTAATTAACGGTTAAACAATGGGTGCTTTCCTGAATTTTTTGTACAGTTGATGACAGGATTTCTCCGCGTTAAGCGTTTTGTTTTAGTGTAGCACTTTATATATCCTTCATATCACAACTTTTTTTTCGGATATAGTTCTGTTTTGGGGATAAGTTCTCCTATTTTAGTGAGTGCTAACCATTGTCGAATTCGTTGGATCTGATTATAGAGAACCCGCTTTTCACTACTGATAATTATTCTACCTAGGAAAGGTTCGCGTGGATGTGTACTCTTCAGTCTTAACTGATGAGCAGATGGCAACTCTTTCATTAAACTGAGAAACAGTCAGATGATAGGTAACTCACTAAGTTTAGAAACTTTTCCGACTTCAGCGAGATGCTTTATAACGTGACTTGTATTGAACTGCTTTTTTCTAATTCTCGTGCCGTTTACGTCGATTCTTCCTCAGCTGTGCTTTGCAGAAACTCAATATTAACAGAACTTCGTCGTCCAGATCGAAAGGAATATTTGAGAAAAAAAGATTTTCCAAATGTAACTGACAAAATTGGCATGTCCGGATACTTATCATAGACAAAACGAATGTTTATTGCCGCTTCCGTTACTGAAGACTGAAGAGCCATTTTTTAATCCATACAGTTTACTGTCTCATAGTGGTCTGATCATACATCATCAATGTCAATGTCTCATAGATTTCCCTAGTACTTTTTTATCTACATCGAACGGAAAACGCTGCTATAGTATTAAAATCTCCTTTATTGTAAATATTGCAATATTCGGTATGTGCAAAAGATCAAGTATTCTTTTTTTAAGCTATAAATTGATAGCACAATTAAAAACTACTAGTTTTAACGCGTGAAAATTTTATGGTTTCCTATTTTAATTTTCTGATGAATCTTATTTCTTATTTGATAAGCTCATGTCGAGTCCCCCGACAATGAAATATCCGTAGACATTCCTCTACTCCATCGTTAAATATTTGAGCATACTAACTTTAACAAAATATTTGAATAACAATCATAAATATGAATGCTGGTCGTTATTTTAAGAAGTAAGGAGGTACAAATGAAAAGATTTGAAATTGACAACTTTTTCACTTTTATTGAAACAACCGTTAAACACTTCTTTCTTTTATTTTCTCACTGAAACCTTGTAGTGCCTTTCCCCTCATACCCACGTAAGTAAAACGGAATAGTTCATTATTTATGAGGTACTGGCAGGAGACGTTAAACACTTCTTTCTTTCTTTTTTTTTTACCCTTCCTTCAAAGACGCCCCCCTTGCCTACTTTAGAGACCTTTCACGCGCATCCTCAGCTAAAAAAAAATTATATTTACAATTCTTGTTTTCTTTTCTTTTCACTTCACCAGGAGAAATGTTGTTCCGTTTGTTCTTCCACATTACCATATGCGTGCTTAACGTCAGCTAAATTTCGAAGATTTAAAAATATTTTTAATTAGGACTACTGACAATATAAATTTCCATATTCTATTTTTTCTAAGCTTCTGGTTAATAATGAAGTGATAATTTTTTATGTCGCGAGGTACCAATGCTACTTGATATGTTTTCAGCAAAACGATTGAGAACGAAAGCAAAATCCAACATAGGTTGAAATTTTATTAAACATTTTTCTGGAGGAATAAAATAATAAAAGTTTGATTGTGTAAAGGTAAGCTTTTCCACTGACCAGAGTCCACGTGTGTGCATTTGAAAAAAAAAGTACAATTTACGTTGCAACACTGTACGGAAATGCTCTAGGCGAAGGAAAATGTTGATGAAGTTGGGAAATTAACGTAGATTTAAATGTGGTTCAAAAATCAGCGTAACGGGGTCACCTATATTTGGAGCTCTTGTCAGCCCAACCGAAGTACTTTTGGGTTGAGGGCATTTGATTCCGACAGCAGGTAGGTAAGTAGATGGGTAGGTAGGTGCTGTTGCCTTTGGTGTGTTTTTCGTGTTTTACGCACGCGTGTTCACCTATATGCATACAGCAATGCACTTGTACAAAGATAAACAGATGAATAAAGATAGTGATTATCCATTTTGATTAATTTTATTTCGTCGTTCTCGTTGCTTTTTATTGCAATGCTCAGGTTGATTATATCTTATGCAACCGTTAAGAAAAGCAACAAAAATAAGATGAAAGAAAAACTAGCCAAAATGAATTATGACAATGTGACATTTTCGATATTCAGATAAATTAAGACTATTACGTCTGCTATTAAGTGTCAGCAAGCAACACATATAAAACGAAAGTGAATAATAAAACCATTAATACTAACAATAAATTCAGACAGTTTTAAAATATATTAAGTATAATCGATTTTATTTAATATATTATGTCATTTGTGGTAAACATAAAATCGATTAACTGAATGGTCTTCTCATTGTCTTTCACTCCCAGTAACCTCTTGCGTCTTAGTGGCATTATCGTCTTTCTTGGGGTGAAATAATTAAAAAAAGTATACCATTTTGCTGGGATATTTCTTTTTGCGTGTGTTTTATTTATTTATTTGTATTTCGCTTTCTGATTAGGTCAAACCCGTTGAGTCCACAAATACTGAAGATCAACGACAAAGAATTGCTGAGCAAAAGCAATTTTGTCGGCTCCAAAGAAACGAAACTTATCATTCATGGCTACGGAAGTTGGAGCAACAAAACCTGGGTTAAACAGACAATAGCTGAGCTGTTAAAACATGTAAGTCTCGCAGTACGATAATTGTTATTTACTGAATTTATAAACAAGGCTGAAGTATGACACCCAGTGAGGATCCAGCAATTTTAAGTATCATGCCCCTTTAGGGCGTAAGCAATCTTGACTCTTTTTTTTTTAAATCTGTAAACACTGCGTTACTATGATTGTTAATGAGAAAGATAGTGAAGAGGTTTCGCGTTGCAGAACTACTTAAATTGACTGGTCCGCCCATAAAAAATAAGGAAAAGTTTTCGAGGCGGATAATTTTTGTAGATTAACATTTATTAGACCATCCTCAAGCTATGACATTTGTCAGAATCGAAAGATATATATATTTTTATCATATTAGAAGGTTCATAATATAAATGCAATGTCAGATCGATCCCTGACTTCTTAAATAGTTATTTGTACTTTGCTTTTATCTAGAAATGTTTAGTCTTAGTTTTTCCTTCCGCTTGTGTTGCTAGGTGTCGCGGGGAGACACAGTCACCTGTCAGCGGCAAGGCGAGTGGCCTAGACGAGAGATGTCTTGTGAGCTCTAAGAGTGTCTGCCACTGAGTCGCTCCTGCGTCTTCTTGGTCTGCCTCTCGCTCTCCAGCCAGAGTACCTGAGGGTGTATGCTCGTAGGGCTGGTTGGTTGATAGGCATACGAATGGGGTGTTCGAACCACTTGATCCTCTGTCATTCGATATGTTATATGATTGGTATTGCTCGTACAATATCTCTTATTGCCTTATTCCTGATCTTGTCTCGCCTGGTCTTGTTCACTGCTTTCCTCAGGCATTTCATCTCATAAGTGACCAGTTTCCTCTCAGTATTATTGAAAAGAGCAAACTAGACAGAGAAATCAAGACCAGATGTCAGAAAGCCAACGCAGTTACCAACTTGCTCCTCTTCTAAAACATCCTAACATTCTCATGAGCACCAAGGCAAATCTCATCAAATCCATTTTCCTACCAACGTTGACATACCAGTGCCAGACATGGCCCCTAACAAAAACTCTTGAGAGGAAACTGATCACTTATCTACAAATATCAAGTTTAAAACTGTGCTTAGGTCATTGATAACTGCGTAATATTACGAATTGACAAAAAGGACAATATCAGTAGAACGCAAATATCAATGACATAAGCATAAACTTCCCATTCGCAAATAAAGATAATCTGGGCCTATGAGAAGAGGGTCCAGCTGGTACTTTGTTCCAGAGCCCAAGAACTAAGAAGGACTCCACAGCAACCCTGCAATACCCATCCCCGCTCGAGAACAAGCACTTTCTATTGACCTCAGCCCAACATATACTGAGGTAGCCGCCCTTAGATTGTATGCTAATCATATTGATGAATTTTTGAATTCGGAAACCGATTGCAAAATTATTAGACAACTAAATAAGAACCTATCACAAAATACATCAAAATCGTCCCTGGATTGAATATGGTTGCCATATTTGTTCTAATGCTCCTGTTATATATCTCGAGATTCGTGACAAAATCCAAAGAAAAATCTGCAATATTATCGGTACTGACCTAGCATCGTGTCTTCAGTCACTTTCCCACTACCGTAACATAGCTTCCCAGAGCTTTTTCTATAAATATTTTCGTGGAAATTGTTCTGATGAGTTTTCATTTGGTACCTCGACTTCATGAATGTAAGCGTACTACTTGATTGGCAAACTAAGTCTCATCCTTTTACTTCTGAAATAGGGAGATATAACCATAAGTTCTATTCTAATGGTTTCGTCTCTCGCACTTCTTGATTGTGGACTTTCTTCCGGCTTCATGCTTTCCTGTCAAGTACTATATTGAAAAATTTAAATGCAACCACAATCGTTATATTCCGTCTTTCTAAATCCGTTCTTTTATTGTTCTTTCTCTTCATAAACGTTTTCTGATTTTCTATCATTCTCAGTAGCCTCCCTTGCGTCTTAGTTGCTTTATTGCCTTGCTTAGGGTGAAATGATTTAAAAACATAAATAAAAAGAACCCAGTGTGCCAGTCTTTGTCGCTTTGTAATAAAAGCAAGTAGATAGTCCCTTGATTAAATTATCCGTCCCGATTGTGCATTTTCTCAGAATTGTTTAAAAAGTAAATAAATAAAACATACAAAAACAAACTTTTCTTCAATCCTTACTCAGAGAATGCAAACCACATCCTCCTGGAAATAATAGATCCTTTTGGGTGTTGCACTGGACTTTACGCTGTTTATTAAATAACTAATGCTGTTTATTAAATAACTAATTTTATTTAAGGATGACTACAACGTGATTGCTGTCGACTGGAAATCAGGTGCCCGTACCCTCTACCCCCAGGCTGCATCGAACACACGGGTGGTAGGGGCACAAACGTCACTTCTAATAAACCTGCTGAGAAATGTCATGGGTGCTAAGCCGCAGAAAATGCATCTGATTGGACACAGTTTGGGAGCCCACGTCGCTGGTTATACAGGCAAAAGGCAAAGCAAGCTGGGTAGGATCACAGGTAAACATCTATATGCTTCATTACAAAGAAAAGATCAAGGCATTTCAAGGTATGTCTGCACGATTTACTAGGGTCTCGGAAGATGTTTTTTTAGATTTCGTAAAAATGATGGAACTGTTTAGTACAGAAGGACCTCCGGTTACGTCGGTTCCGACGTACGACGTTTCATGGTTACGGCGCAATATCCCATAATATAATACATCGTTACGCGGCGATATATGAGGAAGATGGCGTTGTTTCCTCACCGGTCATATTGGATTGTGCTACATTCGTTATCTCTCGTTTGTATCGTTTTTTGGGAACTTTTTGCCCTTCATTAAGACAGACTCGCGGGTGCTTATGTAGGTGAAAATCGGTTTACGTCGCGCCGTAGGAACGTATCTCCGACGTAACTCGAGGATCCCCTGCATATTTTGTGGCGAGGTAGTTAGTTCCTGTTCTTTCCTCGCTATAAACGCACACACCCACATGTGAGGATCGCTTTGCGGATGAAACTCATAGTTACGTTCAATTTCCATGTCTCTTCAATCTCGAATTGGGTTTTTGTTTTTTTAGAATTTTGGTTTTGACTTTTCAGCAACCTTTAGTCAAAAATCATGTCTTTTTTTTTTGAGTCAGCAAAATTGCCAAAAATCGATATCCTCCATTTTTTAGAAATTTGTAAACAAAAGTTAAATTCTCCGTTTAAAAATCAATTATACCTTTTTCCAAAGTTATTTGAGGAAAATAAGAAAATTTAAAGTTTACTTAATTGAAAACAAACATTATTTATTTTTTTAGCAGAAAAAAATTAGTTGAAAGTAAGAGAAGCATGTTTAACCGTGGTGACTTGTATCGACAGCTTACGTTATAGAACGGAAGGACAGAAGTGACAATATTTTTTAAATTTTAAGTGAACCAACTTATTTAAATAAACAGTAATTTTTAAAAATTAATACTTTCAAAAGTCTAATATTTTATTGATTTTTTATGTACTTTTTTTTAAAACGAAGATATATCCAAAGCCTGCATGTTTCCGCCCTTTAAATTGAAACTTAAAAAAGAAAATAACTAATTATTGCAGTATGTCTCTCACTTAAAGCAATAAATTAATTATATTTTTTTTTTAATTAAAATATTTAGTGAAATAGGATGTAAAAAAAGAAAATTAAAAATTTTGAAAATGCGACGATGATGGTCAGTCAGAGAATTTAACACGTGCTCGCCAGAAGGATAACAAAAGTTTTCTGAGGACGGGTTCTTGCTGTCAGAAGAAACAACTCTTAAAACACGTGGCATTTGTGTCTCAAACGTCCATCCATATATTTGGAAAAAAAACGTTTTTAAAACTATTTTTGCATACTCAAAAATGTTTTTAAAATATCTGTATATGGCAGATTGTAATAATCATTGAAATTTATGATCTGTAAAAATAAAACCACTTAGTAACAGCATTCTCTAAAGGGCACGGATTGAAACTTAATTTTAAAATATTTAACACATTTATCACATTTTGTATTTAAAAATGAAAAAAAAAAGAAAAACTATTCTTATAAAGATTCATTTTTTATCGGAAAAATATTTGGGCTTCAGACAATATTGTCCTTAACATATATTATTTAAAAACCATTAAAAGCTTTTCTAATTAAATAATGTCTTAGTTTCTTTTATTGGGTTTTGTATTTTACAATTCAGAGCGGAATTTTGGGTAGCTGTATATTTCGATTTTACAAAAAAATCGATGATTTATATTCTTCAAAGTCTTCTTCTTTTAACTAATATAATCACCAAAAGGCACTCCGTCAAATTTCTCGAGTTTTCATAAATTTAAGTAAGGGGGAAAAAAATATTTTTTTACATCTGTTACAGATATAAAAAAATATTTTTGCCATGACTTTCTAAAAAAACATGTCTAAAATAATTTCATTCATTTGTGAAGAAGTTCTGATTATTTGATTTTTGCAAGAATTTCCAAATCAAAGTTTTTCGCCTGAAAAAAGGTACTAAAAATTAATGACAAATATTACGTAGACCGCAGACATAAAAAAAAAACAAAATTTATAGCCAAAATTTCGAACGTGGTAGAAAGCAAGAAAAAAAATTAATAAAATAATCAAAAAATACTTTGGTCTTTCCTCTTAATAATAATATAAGCATTTTGGCGATAAATCTTCTTTTTTTATTAAGTTTGGGGCCTTTTTTCATCATGCTATGCTGTGTTTTTTTTTTTTTCGGCGAATTAGTGAAGACAACTTGACTGTTTAAGTAGTATAAGCACGTTAAGCATATGTTTCATTACATATGACAAATAAGGAATATTTTGTAAGTTTCTTTTTCAATTTTTCTTATGTCTTTACACAATATAAACAATAAACATATATATTGAGAGAGACAGATTAGTAAGAGAGTATTTATCCGCGAGCTCACTTCGCAAAAAGAATGTTACACAAAGTCCAGATTAGTAAGAGAGTATGCCCCAAGGTCATTTTTAGTTGATTAACAGAAAAGTCACATTTGTTAATATAACGAATTTTATTCATCTAAATATTAGTGCTTGTGTTTACATTCATCCCTAGTATATATGTGTCTACGTATGTTTTGCATGCGTGTATATACGAGAAATATACGTGTATATACGAGACAAGTGTTGAAAATTTTTCGATTTACTTCGTCCTATTTCCCCAAATCCGACCAAATAACCACACAGAATTTTTTCTAAATTCTCGTTTTTGTCAGGCCGACAAATTTTCAGCAGTCATTTACAGTTGAAGTCCTCATATCCGAATGTCCACATATCCGAACTTCTCAGTTTTGCCATTTAGATGTTGCAGGAATATGCTACATTCATTTTTCTTTTCTTTGCAGATAATTGTTAATAACTTGAAATTTCTCAACCCATAATGTCTTGCACAGGATAAACTTCAACTGGAAGAAAAAGGAAAATAAATTCTTTCACGTTATGTTAGAAATTAAAGATTATCGAGAAACTGGACAATGGCACAAGCTCATCTGACATATTGCAGAATCTGAATGAAACATTAAAACTTGCGCTTGAAGATGATCCACTGAATACTCTTACTTCGGATGACTTAAAGGAATGGATAAATGAAGCCGCTAATGAACTACAAAAGAATTCAACGGTAGAATCGCTTCAGAATGGTTTGGATTGTCAATAAATAGAGGAAGAATCAAATTCTTCCGATAATGGTGAAAATATGAAGGATAATGAAGACTGGGACTCAGTAGAAAAAGCTATTGATAAGGTCATCAAATTCATGGAGAAAAATCTTTGTTCAGTCGTACAGAATGTATAAGGGCAGGTCGTTTTAGAAATGCCTTATTAAAAAAAAAAACTAGAACAGCGAAAAGTAAACGAAATGAGAAAAGAAATAAGACAATTGAAAATAAAACTTATTGAGCATTAAACATTATTTACAGATTAATATTTACTTTCGTGAGACACTGAATTTTTCATATATTGTAATAAGTCCTTGTGCTTTGTGAAGTTATAGTTATATTACACATGCCACATTATATCCGAACCCATCCTCATATCCGAACTACTCTGAAGTCCGGATATGAGGACTTTGATTGCATATGTTGATCTATATGTGTACGATTTGCACTAAAGTTTGGCAAATGACGAGTAAACGTACGAGAAAGTGTGGTACATACGTGGTCAATGTAAGAAATTAATATATCGTTTGCTGATTGTTTGATTACAAAAATTGATTTGCTTCACTTGAAGACCATGTGTCTTAAATCTCCAATGCTTATTTGTTTTGTTTCTTGAGAAATAAAATAAAATATATTTTCCAGGCATAATTCTATTGCTTTCCCTTTTTCTCTTTATCTCTCAGGTTTAGATCCTGCTGGTCCATATTTTGAATCGACACAGCCGATTGTGCGATTGGATCGCGCTGACGCTCATTTTGTTGATATTGTACACACTGACACTGGAGGTTTATTTGATTTCGCCTTAGGAATCCAAGAGTCGATCGGTCATATAGACGTCTACGCAAATGGTGGCGAATACCAACCGGGTTGTACAAGTTCGAAGATCCCTGGTACTATCATCAGCGGAATTTGGAATTTGCTGGATAATATGGGAAAAGGTTGTTTGGTTTGACTTGTATTATTTTTATTGTTCATATGATAGACTGTCTTTTTTCTTAAATACCTAACTGTATGGCAACAAAAAATAGTTGATAATCAAGTCTCAGACTTGATACAAATCAAGTGTATAACGTTCCGGCAGTTGCGATAAAAGCAATATAAATAATATAAAAGAAATACTAGTAACAAATTTAAATTAATTAACGATGGTTTTCTTATGAAATTTGAATAATATTTAATACTGCGAGCTGTACTCATGAAAATTTGATAGTTTTCCTTATTTGAAATTTTCAAATGAGTCATAATTATTAAATTAATTATTGAATAAGCTCCTATAACTTACCCTGTTGTATCGGTAAATATTTTAGCTTAACAAATTTACAAAATATTTCAATAACACTCATAAATATGAATGCAATTCATTATTTAAAGAAGGTAAAAATTATAAGATTCAAAATTGATAAGGTTTTCCATTTCACTGAAGCAAACGTTATCGCCTCCTCTATCTTCCTTTCTTTCTTCCATTCTTTCTTCTCGTTATTATGTACGCGTTCTTCTTATCGCTAAAACCAAGGATGTCTTCCGTCTTTCCTCGCAATCAAAATGTAATGGTCTATTGTTTATGAGTTAGTGGTAGGGCGTAACGAATGTGCTAACTAACAATCAGCATTATAATATAGCTGTCGTAAAGATATAAAGAAACATGATGACGGTGTCTGTTGTTTAGAGAAATTAAGCATGTAGTTATATAGTTTGGAGAAATATAGTGTCCATGATTACCATATAATGTCGATTACTTTATAGCTGTGTAAATCCAGTTTAATTGAATTACTTTATAGTTGTGCCCATTGTTACCATAGTTATGTTGTTTGGCGAAATAAAGCAAATAGTCATAATGCATATGCATGACTCCTGTTGGTTAGCCTATGTAGCCTAATCAGTAATGCACTGTTACAGAAAGACAGACTCCCAAGAATAGTGGGTACGAGTTCAATTCCTGCCAGAAGTTTGATCTTTATTTACGATCATCGCTGCTTACATGACGATCGTAGAATCTCGATCTGTGATAAGATGAAGAAATGCAAAACAATCTTTGATAATAATTGAAAAGAATTCATTTAAGTAATTAAATCAACCAATTATATAATCATTGTTTGCAGAAGAAATCCACTTACCTTCAAAAAGACCGAGGGCGGGCCGATGCCACTGACTCAGTGATACGATGAAAAACTGAGACAGACTCAGCAAATGCTTTATGAATTTGGCCTTGTATCAGACTTGCTTTTCTTCTTGTAAAAGAAAATATATAAACTCGTTTTTAGATTATTGTACACACGTATCTTTATTGAAGCGGATCAATTATCAGTCAGTCAGTTATATACCATGCGTGATACACGCTTAGGCGATCATGTATCTTTCGATACATGACTGACGAGGCAGATTTTTTCCCCGCAGTAGTTTGCCATTTCTTTCTGCGGTAGACCAGTTGCCATCCTGCTATTTACCCATAATGTAGTGGATTCGACTGGAATTCGAACTCGGCTTTCTGATTCTTCAATCCGAGCCGCTATCCATTACTCTACCGTGCCTCACCGCGGATCGATTATAGCGAGTCGTTAATAGTTATCTATTTATTGTTGAAACTTGTTTTCTTTCTCAATTTCTGCAATACCTTCTTCAGAGCGCTGGAAATCATGGCTCTCCACAACTTCCTGTATTTTGTTACTTTAAGTAACTTTTAACGCAATATCACTCTCCTTGTTTTGCTATTTATTCCCACGTTAAATAGGTCGCTCGTTGTTTTGTTCTGGCTCTCTTGCCTTTAATATGTCCCCTGAGCGTTAAATTTTCTAATCCTCTTTTCTCATTATGTATCTCATAAATTTCAACTGTCACTTTCCGTGTGCTTATTCCCCTTAAGACTTCCTCTTGGCTCGCTTCTGTATAACCATATAGCTGTCACTACATGTCTCTTCTTTATCTGTAAGAAGATTGTACAGTATTCACTGCTGTATATAAAAAATGGATATTACATTTTTTTTAAAATAATTTCACCCTAAACAATGTGATAATGTCACTAGGATTCGGTGGGGTCGAGATAGTAAAAGAGAGTGAGAAGTCTTCAGTGAGGAGAAGTGTGGAAAGGACAATAAAGGAACATGGTTCAGGAAGACAGAAAATGGTGATTGCCATCGCATTTAAATTTTTGAAGATTGTAGATGGCAGACAAGCAAGAAATCATAATGAAGACCAACAGACGAGAAAAGAAACTATTAGAATCGAACGGGCGGTTACATGTAGCTAGTTAAACATAGCAATTCTAAAATCTTTTGTTTTTAACGATCTTTTCCGATCTCCTAGAAGAAGATACTCGAGGCGACAGAGATGTGGTTCTACAGAAGGATGCTAAGGATATCATGGACCGAGCGTGTGAGCAACAATAAGGTCTTAGAGAGGTTGCAAACAAGAAGGAGGCTTATAGTTAATATCAGGAAGAGGCAGCTGAAGCTTCTGGGACACACAATGAGGAAGGAGGACCTGGAGAATCTGATACTCACAGGTCGAATCGAGGGAAAGAGAGACAAGGGAAAACAACGCGTGACATACCTGGCGGGCTTAAGCAAGTGGATGACAGAACGTGGTCTGGGGGAGGAAGCAGAGGGAAGAAACTTGTTGAGAGCTGCAAGGGATATGAAGAGGTGGAGAGCCATGATCGCCTACGTCCTGAAAGGACATGGCACATAAAAAGAAAGAAAGAATACTTTGCTTAGCTTCTAGAAAATATTTTTCGCTTTTCCTATGTAATTTCGGATTTCTGTATCACATTTTTCATTTGTCAGCCAAATAAAAGCGCCATAACCATTAAATTAATTTCTTCA
Organism: Acanthosepion esculentum; assembly: GCA_964036315.1. Taxonomy (NCBI): domain Eukaryota; kingdom Metazoa; phylum Mollusca; class Cephalopoda; order Sepiida; family Sepiidae; genus Acanthosepion; species Acanthosepion esculentum. Next base: position 51,261,674 of record OZ038507.1, read on the forward strand.
ATCCCCTCCCCGGCACGGTTTTTATTTAGTACGTGCCGTACTAAATAAAAACCGTGCCGGGGGGGGGGGGGGCTTATTATTTAAATATTTTTTCAAAGTTGGTTCATTTTGTCTCAAATTTTAAACTTATATAAAAATTCTCAACGGAACGTTTGTTTGATACGACACGCTTATTTCGTTGACTGATTAATTGATTCGTTTTCTACGGTTTATCAACCCTTTGCAGGTTATTTAAAAACCAGAAAATATTTTGAGATTGTAAAGAAAATTTTTAAGATAAGAATGGTTTAGTGATACAAGTCTTACTAATTAACCCATAGCTGGGGGAGAAGAAGTGGATTCATACCTAATCAGAATTTGATAAACAAATTATAATGTGGATACAAAGTGAGGAATCAATTCTATACTACAATCAAAATATAAACTGATCTCTCACTTTGTGGCCAGGTTAGTTTCTGTACATTTATATTCCAGAGAATGTAAATAAATCTAAAAGACATGACTGTGTACCAAATCAGTATTTCATTGATTGATACGCTTTCTACTGTTTATCAACCCTTTGCAGGTTAATTAAAGCCAGAAAATATTTTTAGACTGTAAGAATTTGGGGTGGGTACGGAGTAGATAATAATCATTTAGGTCTTACTAATTAATCCATAGCTGAGGGAGAATAGGTGGATTCATACCTTTCCCAAGGATATTTGCGCGGAAGTGAACTTAATAAACCCAAGTGGAATTGAAACTCGGCTCTCCGATTAACAATCCCGATCCATTATACCACCCGCACATCCAAGCTTAAAGCACCTCGTATTCCTAAACGGTCACTCATCTAGGTACTGGCCAGGCTCGTCGTTGCCTAACTTCGGTGACCGTACTGTGTTTCAACGTGATATGGCCGTACGCCACGCTTATTTGAAAAATCATCTACCGGTATGACTATTAGAGAGACATCTCTTGCATTTGGTACAAACAGTGCCTACCTGATTTAAACTTCTATGCGTCGCGTTCCTTCAGGACATGGGCGTCCAAAACTTCCTATCCCTTATAGCAGTCTCTTAGCAGTTTTTCTCCCTCTGCTAGGGTGCCCGCATCCTCTCGTCCCACCATCCACTCACACAAACTTAAATTAACTTTTCCAAGCCCTAATTATGTGTACAAGGAACTTCAGCTGTCTTCCTGATTTTGAGTATAAGTGTTCAATTTGTTGCCATTTCCTTCAAGACTTCCTCGTTGCTTACCTCGCTGCGTCCCTGAAATTCTCAGTATGCTTCGGTAGAATCACATTTTTGTTGCCTCCATTTTCCTCCTCATCTGTGGGGAGATTGTCCGGCATTCACTGCCATACAAAAAGAACGGTTATTACATAGCAATCCAGCACTCTTTTCTTTGTTTCTAACGAATTTTTTTTGTCTCTCAGCGCCTTGTTAGTTAAATGTGTGTTCGGATTTCGGTGTCACATTTTCCACCCCCTGTTAAAACGTAGCTTAAAACTTTCACTCTCTCTTTTGCTAACAATCATGAATTTTGTTTTATGTTTTGCAATTAACAGTTAGTCCTTTCTTCTTGCTTTTCTTTATTAATTTTTTCTAAGAGTTCTTTCTGTTTTCTTTCCGAGTTTGCTATCAACACAATATCATCAGCAACATCTTTCTCTTCACGTTTCCCTTTTCTGATTTGCTCAAAATATTTTATTCCACCATTCCTGAAGAAAAAAATGTTATTTTTTGGTTCAGATGCTCGCAAAACATTTCTTTGTAGCCATCGGCGGGCGGAAGGATTTTTCATCGAATCCATCAACACTAAATGTCCTTTCCACACCTACTCATGCCAGAATTATTCCCAGTTAGAAAAAGGCAATTGCTTGGCGAAAACTGACATGGGGAGGCTTGGCTTCCATTCAGACAAAGCTCCGGGACGAGGCATACATATACTCAAGACGTTTGCCGATGCTCCTTATTGTGGTAAGTCTACACGGAATAATAATAAAATTAACTGTTCCTCATAGACTTAAATTATAGCCGGACTTAATGAAAGAATTAGGAACGGTATCAATAAATAAACTCACCTAAGTCTGAGATTGAAAAGATGAGAAAAATATTCCCCAAGCCTACAAAAATGAAACTGAGACAAACTTGTATGGCTGGTAGCTCGTATCCGAATATACTTGTCTGCTAGTTTTTTTTTCAGATAATCCCTGTTGCAGACGCATGCTCAGGCACATTTATATTTCTTCAAACCCACAAAGCCAACCTTATTTTGAGCGGAACTTAGTTACAGTTTCTGATAGATAGATAGATAGATAGATAGATCTCGTAATCTGGCTTGATAAGCACGCTCAGATCCTCGCTCACGATGATTTGTGACTTCGTGCTCGAACACCCATCGACGTCTTCCGAACAGTTCCATCTACCAAATTTTAGGTCAACCTATGGTATGGTTTTTAGGTAGGGTGCCACACCCTGGGATAGATATTATTAAGCAGTCACCTCCTTGACAAATCGACCGTGGTGAGATTTTAACCTTGGTTTCATGGTCGGATCGCTAACATTTTAACTACTCGGCCCTGAGCTTATGAGACAAATTTATAAACCTAGCAAAGAGAGGTCTTGGAAATTTGACAGACGACATCAGTTTGCACGATTTTCTAGTGGATCGACGTGTCTGCACGAGTAGACAATAGGGATATTGAATATTCCTTCTTGGCAAATCCCAAAGGCAAAATTTAATACCTGTTTGCTTCCTTACGCAACTGTTTATTAGCTTTCACCACCTTTGCGTCCAGGCCACATCTTTAGCACACCCTCCCACAACCATATAAGGACACTTCTTTATTGGGATTAGGTGTACTGCAAATTCAAAATAACTAATCAAACACCATTCGTAGTTATATTTATACACCTACAAACAATTGCATTGTCCCCTGCAAACGTGAACTGTTTGATATGGCTACCGTTTCGCACGTCCTGCCCAGAAAACGTCAGCAAGATGCAAATAAACGTTCGGACTTGTAACTTCGGTCAGCAAAATAAAATAAAGCCATGCGTTTGCGTATTTCTTATGTTTCTTTTAAAGCATAACTTTGTAAGACATACGTGTTCTTTAAGTTTAGGTCACTTAAACTATGTCATATATTAGGTTGGTGCAAAAATAATGTCGTTTTCTCACATGAAGTTGAACGTCAAAAAACGACATTATTTTTGCACCAACCTAATACATTTTATAAAGAAAAGAAAAATTACTACTAGGTTCTATTGTCACCCTGCCGCTTCTTACTACACTTTTCGTTTTCATCACCCCTTACTGCGTCACTTTTCTTCACCGACCCTTTTTTCACTACACCCTGAATCTTTACACCATAACCCAAGAGGGCGGTACCGCCCACTTTAGAAATCCTAGTTCTAGAATGAAAATATATATGCGAATAAATAAAACTACCTTTTAAAGAGTTATTGTCTGAAATAGATGCCTTTTATTAGCTGCTGACGTAATTTTATTTTAAAAACTCGAGTTTTTTTTTTGTTGTTTTTTTTACGGGAAACTCAACCGAAATATTAAACAATCAGGGTAAAGTTTTAAGTTCTGACTGCTAAGTTAAAACACAATAAAAACTAAAGTAAAATGGATTGATATTAGGTCACACATCGCAGACCATTATTACTCTTGGTTCTTCCATGTGTAATCTTCAAGGTTAGGGCCCGCTATGGTACTTGCATACTAGCAAATCAACCACATTCCTTCCGTATCCCATCGGCGAGAAGTAAGTTGCACTCTAACAGCTTCTTCCCGCGAACTATTCTTGTAGAACAGACTCCCAAGAGGATGTTTTCCCGATCACTACAACCTTAATCTGTTCAAGTAAAGTTAACCGTTATCTTCCCCTTCTATCCATATATATTACCCCTTAACATAACCCTCTACATCGATTGGTCCTTGTACAGAATGAACCTTACGGTAAAAATAATTAAAAAACAAGTTTAATAAATATGAATACAGCTTCTTTTGCGTCAGGGATAAGTATTCGATTTCAGATAAAAGTTAGTATCTAATGCTGACTTTCAAAGTTAAGCATACTCCCTACACTTGGAAGATTGGCGCAACACAATCCTACTTTGATTTTTTTTTTTTACTAAGCTTAGTAAATATCATGTGTGTCAATACGTATGTAAATTTTGTAGATAAGTTGATTCTTTTTTTCGAAAATATCTCTTTACAGGTTATCATTATCGCCTTAACATCTCCGGACTTAGCAACATCGTCGGTAAAATATTCGTGACTTTGAAAGGAACAAAAGGCGAATCACAAGTCGCAAACGTCGTTGGGTAAGAAAACTAAATTTATTGTTGATTGAGGATTACTGTGTGCTGTTGCATGGGCGTAAGAAAAGGTAAGAAGCGAAGTTATTCAGGTAAGATAACGGTTAATCCCGAGACTTGAAGTAGTCAAGATTGTAGTGATTGAGAAAACATCCTGCCTGGCGTTTGTTCCACAAAGCAACAGTTCTTGGGAGGAAACCGTCTGAGTTGAACTTCCTTCTTACAAATGGAATACGAAGGGAATGAAGATGATTCATCCTTGTGTACATGGTATGGCGGGTCCCAGTTACCAGGGTCAAGGCTGGTGGGACCAAGGAATGTAGCCTGTCAGAACACACGCCATGGAAATAACGATAGAGTGGCGAGAGGCTCGCGACGTTTCGTCTGAGGGAAAGGGATTGTAGGGTGGAAAATAATTTATCACTCACATAGCCGAGTAGGCACTTTTTAACTCGAGACAGGCAAGTGTGGGGTTCTCAAATATATCTCAATACGCTCCTATCAATAACAAGCTAGAAACTACAAAAGAAAAAAAAACGTAACTGAAAGTAATTTTTTTAACCATTTCAAGGCAATAAATCCACTAAGACACACAATTGGATACTGAGTGTGAGAGAATATGAAAAATTAAATTATGTAGAGAGAATAATAAAGATACGTGAATTAAGAAGACAGACGGTAACGGTTGACGTTGCATTTAAATTTTTGAAGATCAAAGTTGGCGGGAAAGAAGCCAGAAGAGAGTTGCACAAGCGAGAAGTGTGAGAAAAGAAACTGTTAGCATAGAACTTACGGTTACATTTAGCCATTTCAACTGTAAAAAGATATCACCTCCGATCTAGTATTTCGCTTAAATTCATAAAGTCTATTTACCAAAGAGAAAAGTTCATCGGATAAATTACCATGAGATATCTATATAAAAGGCACAGGAAAGCTGAAAGTGAGAAAGTGACTGAAGCCGAGATACCAGTTCAGGACCAATAACATTGCAGGTTCTACTTTGTATTTTATCAAGAATCTCTAAATAAAAAGCAGAAGCACCAGGACCAATAATGGTGAAGCTGTATTTTTCCTTTATGTTCAACTGTCGTGGTAGCTCGCTTTTTATAAAATGTTTGTTTTCACTTGCAATGTTGTATTACTGTAATCATGTGGGATATCTCAACTGATTTTTTACTATATATTCCGCTTTGCCACTAACTTTTTTTTCTCGCCCGAGTCCATCCTTCAAATCTATAAATCAACCATTCGCCCTTGCATGGAATATTGCTGTCATATATAGTCTGGAGCCTCCGCTGTTCGTCTTAGGGTCCTCGAAAATCTAGAGACGGATATGCAATGATCTGGCATCTCGTTTACAGTCGCTCTCTCATAGACGTGCTGTCGCCTCCCTCTGTCTTTTCTACAAATACTTTCACGGTAAGTGCTCCGACGAGCTATTTTCTCTAGTTCCCAAAATACATAAATTTAAACGTGCCACGTGGTCAGTATCTCAGTCCCACCCTTTCACTGACGAAACGGTTAAATGTAGCCGTCTCTTCTACTACAATAGCTTCATATCTCGCACTTCCTGTCTGTGGAACTCCCCTCCTCTTACTAGCTTCCCTGATAGCTATAATCTTCAACTATTCAAATACAATGTCAATCGATATCTCCAGATGCCTTGATCTATTCCCCGTCATTCTCTTCACCCTTTCCTCTTTCATGCCTCTTTACTCTTGCTCCCACTATCTGTAATCCCTTGCGTGCTAGTGGCACTCCCACCTTGCTTGGAGTGAAAAGTTATATATATATATATATATATATATATATACAGTAATGTTTTCTGTTATAGCTAAAATGTGTTTTGTCATTTTGCTTTATATTATACATGCTTATGTACACTAAAACCTTTTTTCCCCTGAATATGCCATACTAGAATGGAGGTGCGTATAATATACCTGGGCGTCATTTCTGCCATCAAATAAGGCATTTTATCATTTTGATGTATTTTGTGATGTCAACGAACACTCGTTGCCACTTTTGTGATGCCAACGAATACTCGTTGTCATTTTCGTAATGCTCGTTGTAGTAGAGACTTTATAATCACAAATATCACTATATGACGCCGTTGAACAATACTGATGTCAGACGCCTTCGAATATCACTCGCACTAATAGTACATGCTCGATAATACTCACTTGAATAGTAATCCGTATAGTGATCCAAATAGAGAAACAGTATAGTTGTGACACTATTTAGCTACGGTGGTTAATTGATTAATTAATTAATCACGGAAATTAATAGCGGGAATTACTTAAAGCAAAAGATAGATCGAAAGACATACTGAGTGTCATTATTTGTTTCTTTTTACAAACAAAGAATGGGTAAAAGATTTTTTTTTATTTGTTTTCATTTGGAATGCGGAAAGCGGAAAGTCGTAGGAAGACGGATCTCAGGTCTGTCAATATTAATTAATATCCTGATAAGAACAACGGTTTTGACCACACGTATAGCTGGCACTCGAAATTTCGAATGTCGGTCAACTGCGTGTGGAAAAAGAGGGCCAACGGAATTCGGTTAACAAGAAAAACGGAATTAATCGAATTAATCGAAACAAAAACATTGATATGGACAAAAACTGTGTATACGACGAAGGATTTCTGTCACCAGAAATGGTCACCTGGACAGTTGAAACGAGAAAGGGAAAAGGGATTTTGTTCGTCAAATGAGGACCACCGCCCAGTTAAAGGTTGATTGCAATAGTTGAAAAGTCAGCAATAAATGTGCTGGATAATTACCAGATGTCTAAAGTAAGATAAAAGAATTTTACGATCACACTCTGTGGGGTCTAAAAGAATTCTGTTGATAACAGAAAGGAATTTTTTTTAATTGTGGCAATGTGGATTTCATAAAGATTTTGAATGACCACGGGAAAAAAATAATTCTTTTTCTTTCTTTTCTTTTCCCTTGGGGTGTCAATGTAAGCTAACACTAGCTTAGCCACACCCCCACCAGGGTAGCATGAAGTGATAGGCTGAGGTAAAAATATGGTAAAGAAGGAGAAACTTGTTGACGCCCACGAGGGTTTGGTATGAGGTACCGGTATGAAGAGGAAGAGTCTTAGGAGGATAATTCTCCTCCGACCTCTCCTCACAGAAGGTGAGGATATGAGAAGGAAGGGAATTGTTGTTGACGCCCCTCGAAGGGTTTGGTATGAGGTACCAGTATGAAGGGGAAGAGTCTTAGGAGGGTAATTCTCCTCCGACCTCTCCGCACGAAAGAGGGGAACCCCTCTAAACAAAGAGCGATAGATTTCCAAAAATGGAAAGTAATAAATTTTCCTGTCCGAAAACAAAGAAAATCCTTATTGGGGATTTGAAATTATCGAAGAACCCAGACCGCGTCTGGCCCCACACCGGATTTTGGTCGACGTCCATATAAATGAAAGTCCTCGGGCGTTCATTCAGTTTGAGTTACAGTTCCAGTAGAGTTCCAGCCAGTCCCAGTTCCAGAGTTTGGCAGTTGGCAGTTAAGAATAAGCCTCGCAGCAGGTGACCGCACGAATTCCACGCCTTTCGACTTAGACTTCTAGCTAAGAACGGTTCAGTGAAGTCCGACTTAGATTTTTTCACCAAAGCCAGTTAACTAACATCGATTGAAGATACCAAGGCCAGTTTTAACAAACATCGATTGAAGATACCAAAAGCCGTTTACTGAAACACAACTTAAGATACTAAAACTCGCTAAGAAACGCAGAAGTGTCACAATCCATAGACGTAGGTTGGGAGAGAGAGACGTACCACTGTATCCAACAAACAGATAGAAAGTAAATTGTTATTCCTTAGCAACATTTGAACACCCTGAATTGTTCCTTTATTTTTCTTCTATATTCATTTGTGCAGCATCACCCTTGACCCGGATTCGGCTCGCACTACGGCCCGACGTCTGATTGATCTCGTCAACCTAAGATCAAATCACAACGTGGGTAGGTTGGACCGAGATCAAAGTAGTTGCTTTCGGTAACCAGACGTTGGAGGCGAGCTGAGGACGACAAGGCTAATGCTGTATCTAACCAGACATCATCCGCGACCAAGACAAGAGTTAGAATCTCACATCCGATGCCGTGGTAACCAGCAGGGTTAGAGTGTCACATCTGTCGTCGCGATCAGGACTTCAGCGGGTGTCCCAGGGTTAGACTGACTCACATACGGTGTCGTGATTGCAGAATCACACCACCCACTTGGGGTCAGCGTCTCAAGTGGCGCCGCTACCAGGACAAGACCCTGGATCAGCAGCTGCCACATGTATAGGACGTCACATAGTGAATAGAATAGCAAAAGTATTTGCGTATAAGTGAATATAAAGAACTCAACTGAAATTGGAACTCGGCTTTCCGATTAACAATTAACACTTCTGAGCCATTCTCCACTCGTACATTCAAGCTTACAGCACCTGCTATTCCCAAACGGTCATCTATCTAGGTGCTAACCTAGATCGACGTTGCTTAACTTGTGTGATCGTACACGAACCGGTGTTTCAAAGTTCGTATTTGAATGACGTTACTTAACAGCCGTAATACCAGAAGGTAAAGAATAGCAATATTGGTTATACAGTGTAACCCGGATATAAGAGAGTTGTCGGGACCGGAGAAGAAGTATCTTATATCCGGGTTTCTCTTATATCAGGATTTGGTTTGCAGTGTAACCCTGATATAAGAGAAACCCGGATATAAGAGAGATCTTCTCTGGTCCCAAATTAGAGCCTGTGTTAATGTATATATAATAGACCAAACCGGATATAAGAGAAACCCGGATATAAGAGACTTATTCGCCAGTCCCGACAACTCTCTTATATCCGGGTTACACTGTATTTTGTTTAGTATGGCTCTAATTTGGGACCAGAGAAAATCTCTTTTATATCCGGGTCTCTTATATCCGTGTTACACTGTATTTCAGTTTTATTTGCTGCTTGAAACAAAATTGTTGGCGTTTAGAATCGTTTATTTAGAATCGTTAGGCCGTGAAGTCATATTTCGACCAACCAGGACACTAACATTGATAGTCTAGAGAGCAAATCAGAAATAAGAGCTGCTTCCAACCAGGATATAAGGTCACTAATCATGAGCTAATGAGAAGTGAAGCCGCACTTTCGAGGCAGATATCCAAACGAGATGGAAAATCAACCAAAATCGGATTGATGAATTAATTTATCCTTTCTCCGATGGTGCAGTCATCATAACATACCCAGAGCCGCGACTCACACAATCCCACAGATACATTCAATATCTACCTCCTTCTCCCAGATTTTAAACAGACGTCTTCTACATTTGAAGACATACATACGTCTTATATCCGGGTTTCTCTTATATCAGGATTTGGTCTGCAGTGTAACCCTGATATAAGAGAAACTCGATATAAGAGAGATCTTCTCTGGTCCCAAATTAGAGCCTGTGTTAATGTATATATAATAGACCAAACCGGATATAAGAGAAACCCGGATATAAGAGACTTATTCGCCAGTCCCGACAACTCTCTTATATCCGGGTTACACTGTATTTTGTTTAGTATGGCTCTAATTTGGGACCAGAGAAAATCTCTCTTATATCCGGGTCTCTTATATCCGGGTTACACTGTATTTGAATTAATGCATTTTTCTTTGGAAATGTAATATGAAGAAATATACTAAGAGCGACGAAACAATTTTCATGCAACAAAACCAACTCGATGTTTTGTTTTAATAAAATTTGCTTGTTGTAGCTAAATTATAACTGTACTATCGAAAATTATTTTACTTATAGAATTTTTTTTTTCAGCAAACACAGTCAACTTTTGGCTCACAGTATCCACTTCGTGCCGCTGTTTCTTGTACATGAAGACATTGGTGACTTGGAAAGCATCGTGGTGTCATACGTCGAGACAAACAGACTGATAGGCTTTCTATTCAATAACAACTGGAAGTTAGAATCTCTTACTGTCTTCAGTGGTGAAACGCATAAATTGTGAGTTGAATAACCAATTATAAAATTTAACTTTTCTTTTAAATATCCTCGACAATTGGAAAAGGTATTCCAGAAAACCTATAAAAGCGTTTATTGGCGAGGTCAGAGTGGAAGGGTTCAACTCTTTCCTCCTTTATTCACTAGCTATTCTCTGAATCTTGACTAGCATCAAAATTAGTTCGTGTGCCTTCAAAACGCGCGTGCGCGCAACACATGTAACACAAAACGAAAACCAGGTACCGAAACACGACGTTAAAATTCATCAAAGACAAATAAGGCCATATGCAATTAAACAGATACTTTCTTGTCTAACGCTGTGCAAATATTCAGACAATTCATTTCTTTTTCTCGGTGGCTCTTACTTTTAAATACATAAAATCACACATAGATACAATGTGGGCAGTGGAATCATCACTGCCTGGTGACTGTTATAGTTTGAAGATCGCCTGAGGCGTGAAACTAACAGTCTTCGCTCAGTGTTGATTCCTATGGCCACAAGTGGCTATATCTATAAATGCTATATCTTAGATATTGAACGCCCTTCCCACATAAACATAGCAAATTTTGAACACTATATTTATAAGGTCATACATATAAAGTCCTGCCATGATGTTAGCAACAATGAAAACTCCTCCTTCTCCCTTGTTTTCCAATGGACGACATTCGAAAAATAGGGATAAAATAATAAACGTTTGGCTGTAGAAAAGATACGCCTGACGTTAACAGTAGAGTCCGAGTGTCTATATTTGTGAAACAAGAAAAGTACTAATTATATGTCCAGTGGCGGACTGACCAAGGTGTTAGCTTAACTGATGGCAAGTGGGGCCCCTGGGGAAGTTGGCCCCTATATCAAATAAAAAATGCAATAAAAAAACAAACAGAGACAACTGTTTTAATAATAAAAAGGAATAAGAACTTTATAAAGTCATCATCACACTATCAGTTACTCAAGTTCAATGTGAGATGACATTTTCAAAGCTAATGATCATAAAGACAATGTTAAGAAAGTCGATGTCTGAGGAGAATTTGGAATCATACATGTTGCTATCCATTGAAAAGCAATTGTTAGATGAATTGAATGCAGAAGTAATTACTGGCAGATTCACACAATCATTGAGTGAACGATTGCTCTTAATATAGTGGACTGCATGCAATTCTCTATTGTACTTTTGAACTATCTGTTAATGTGTAAATTGTGCAGTGCATTATTTTAAAATATCAACTATTTACTTAAAATTTTTAAAAAATTAAATCATAACATTCTGTATTTATATTTGGTATTTACTGCTTGTAATATGTACAGAACATTTACATTGCAATTACTAAAAAAAAAGCACATTTTTTTCCGTAAAAAATTAATTGTATCCTTTTTTTTATATGCATTTTTTGAATAATTATATTTTTAGTTGGGATCAAATATAGATCAAATATGGATCGGAATCTGACAGAAATGATAAAATGAAGAACAAATAGGAAACGTTTATTAATCTGACATGTTTCACTTTTATTAAAGCTTTATCATGAAGCTATATTTACGGTTTTTCAGTTAGGATTGGAATACGTTAATTTTTTAAACTTTGAATGGACGACATTGAATTCGGAACGCCACAAATTATACTAACGTTTCTTTAACAAGCTGAATGCACGTGAAACCTGATTAACCAATAAAAATCAAACAACACAAAAGTAAAAATACCAGAATTTTCTTCCCTTTTTTTCTCTATATCTTATTTTCTGATGAAGCTTTAATAAAAGTGAAACATGTTAGACTGATAAACGTTTCCTATTTGCTCTTTATTTTGCGAAAATTTTATTTATTCATTATGAAAATTAAATGATATCATTTTAGTTGTGGGTGGCCTCCTTTTGCGTTCTGATAACCAATATTTTTAGATCTGAGTCCGCCACTGTATGGTCAAATACAGCTGTAGAGGAGATGTTTTCGTTACGGTCGATGACATTATGTATTATACAAAATAAAAGGAAGATAAAGAGAGAAATAGCGTTTCTTTTGAAAAGCATAGGTTTTTCAATACTGTTACTGTCACTAGAATGCTGAAAGTAATCTAGGTAAAAAGAATTGAAAAATTCACTATTAAATCATCCCTAACTGCAAGAAGTATTTTTTTGTCGCAAAAATGCTCAGAGCTGAATGTGTTGAATCAGTAGACATATTTCAATTTCGTTGACATATACGGGGTGCGATTGATAAATTGTCGTCTAAATTACGCAAAAATGAAAATAACACTGATATCTCATTTTGAGAGAGATATTTACCAAAATTACACAAAAATATCTTGAAATGCTAAAGAGTAGATTTATTCAATAAAATCGCCATTGGCTTCAACCACGGTCTCCAGGCCATTTCGGAATTTCCTGCATCTCTTCTGTTTAAGTTGGTGAATGCTGCCATAATGCTTATGTTCATCGTTGATGTTACAAGTTTTGTTGGTCTCTCACTCAACTGCGCCCCAAACGTAATAATCAAGAGGATTGTAGTCTGGGGAGTTAGGAAGCTAGATGTAATCAGTGATGTGGTCACATAAATTGTCTGGCAGTCATGACTGGGTTCTCCTGCTTGTGTAGTATTCTGTTGCCAGACATAAAGTCTTCCAGTAGCTACCCTCTTGACCCAAGGCAGCACTACCTCTTCAAGACACTTGATGTAGGCCTCCGTGTTGAGTCTGAGGCCCCGTGGAAAGATGAATGGAGACATAACGTTGCCATCACTAGTGATAACTCCAAATACCATGACGTTGACTGGATATATCACCCAATTATTTCCGAATCCTCTGTACTGTCCTCAGAATGACACCCAAACATTCTCAAATGTTCGTATTGGAGTTTCCAGTGCGAATGCCAAGCAGTACAGCATGTCGTTTCCAAATATCTGGAAGAGTGAATTGCGTCATGGTACTCTTTTTCTTGAAGACGGTGTCCAGCTGACCCTACTATACTGTGTATTCGACAAAATCAAATGCAGACAGCGCGCATTAAAAACATAAAATGGCGACAATTTACCCATTGCACCTTGTATAATTTGAATGTTTTTATTTAATACTATTGACAGTTATATTGCCAATAATATCTGTTAACTGATGAAAATCAGTTAACTGAAAATGAATTAGCAGTTATATAATAACACCAAATAACGACGGACATGGTTCCTACGTTTCCCGCCAAAATATAAATAAAAACATATTGGCGAGAGACGCTGAGTGTTCAGTAAGGTAACTTAATACTACAGAAAATATAATATCTGAACGCAACTACTTGTTACTAGAGAACTATGAAAAATATTAAATGTCACACTTGGAGAATAAAAAATTGTATTGTTTTGGCCCAATAAGGTACCTTATCCCCTTGTTCTAAACTCCAATGACTAAAACTAAAAAAAGTGTTTAATGAAAGTATCACTGTAATAATCAAAAGGAAACCTTCCAGGTGACTTCAGACACTCTTCTTCTTAATTTAATTTTTCTCCTCATTTTATATAAAAAAGAATTTTGCATAGGCTCACTACTTTCTTTCCTTCTTGTTCTTGGCTAACTGGTTAATTTCTGTGAAGGCAAGGTTTTCATTGGTCCAAAGAAAATTTCACATAAGCTCGAGAATTTCTTTCCTTCTCGGCTCATCGATTAATTTCTGTAAAAGGCAACATCTTACATAGGCTCGCAAATTTATTTCCTTTTTCCTCAGTCTTGCGAATTTGAAAGAAGTGGACGAAGGGAGTTATTATAATTTTGCACTCACTACAACAGTAAAAGGGGCAAATTGGCAAGGGAACGTAATTGTGACTAATAGTGGATAAGTTAATGTTATCGTTGAATTTATTTACTATTCGTCAAATAGCAAATAAATTCAACGATAACATTTATTTATTAGACTTACTTTATGGATTCGTGTTTATGAACAAACAATGTCTTAAGCAAAAATAATATGCAAGAGCGCAAGAGAAAATGAGTCAGGTATTTAAAATTCTTTTTTTGCCGTAAATGCTGATTATTTGAAAAATGAAATTATTTTTTAAATGTCAATAAATTTCAATAAATAATAGTTGGAAGAATAAAAATTTTGTTCGAATGAGTTAGAAATGATTAATTAACTAGAAATATACACCGTTAGAAAATGATTTTAGAAATATATACAGTTAGAAATGATTAATTAACTTTTGTGTTCTGTGTTGAATGACATTTTACACGAAATTGAAATGTTTAACTCGCGTGTGTATCCATTGATTCAATGTATAGGTTAAAAAGAATTCAAAACAAATTTCTGATGGAAATAGGAAACCCCTCTCTCCTGGTAGTTTTTACTTATTTCATGGCAGCTAGAGGGGGTGAGAGAGAGAGAGAGAGAGAGAGAGAGAGAGAGAGAGAGATTTAGCGCGCATTATAGTTTAAAAACAGGCCAGTGGTGAAATTTTTAATAACAACGTCAGTTCTAAAAGAAAAGAATATTATTTTTAAAACTAGACTGACCGTTTAGTTGAATAGGACACAACATATATAATAATTAATTTGAATTAAAGTTTTTACTCATTTTTTTACTCGATCGCCCCTCCCTTTCTCTCTCTCTCTCTCTCCCTTTCCCCCTCTCTCTCTCGTGTATATGCGTGTGGCCGGGATTAGCGGAAGTCTCCAACGCGATGCTTAAAAAACATTAAACATCCTAATGAACTTACTGTCTTTATTGCAGATACAAATTTTGTGTGAAGAATGCTGTAATCAAGTCACGCTCATCGCGAACATTTCAAGTCTCTGATGAATGCACAGACATGTAACACCATTACGAAAATCTGGTTTTTAAAAGATCGGAATTATGCTTAGATGGTGACTGTTTTTTTCGTCTATTTTTTCTAAATTTTCTTGTTGAAAATTTACTTGTAGAATTTCAATGAATTCTGTTTTTACAAGTTATAAATTTAATTCGAATAAACAACTGAGAGTGAATAATTTTCCTAAACAAAATTATTTAACATGAATTTCCGTTACATACACAGAATTTAAACTTTATACAGCAAGAAAATAGATTGTAGATCGACATTATTTGCGCGTTAGCAGCTCTTGACATTAATTTAGTTACTGCGGAATAAATTTAATAAACCATTCAGGGTGGAGAGAATTGTTTTTTTCTGTTTTACATGAAATTCATCAAACAAATCAAATCTTTTATGATAATCGCCAAAGTGAGGTGGTGTGCATATCTCCCGAGGTGGGTATATGTAACATCATTTATATTTTCAACATAAAGCAGACAGGCTGAAATTTTATGAAATATATTCTCTCAAATGGCCACCAGAAATATCCTGTCGATTTGCGTGTAGTGTAAATTTTGATGCGAGTACCATGATTGCTAAGCAAATTTCTATGAGCATGAAAAACTGTTTTCCAATTCACGTATTATCTTTGCTGTCCATCTTTAGATCGATCCAGAAGGATGTTCTACCTTCCACGCCATATCAGTTCAATAATCTATCCATCTAACTGTCAGTGTGACGCTAACTACATACGTGGAATGTGTCAACGTTTGGAACCAAAGGTTGATCAATACGCTTTCTTCTTCTGCGTGCCGTCTCCCTTCAGGACTTTGGCGATCATGGCTCTCCATAATTCCTTGTCCTTTGTAGCTCTTAATAAATGTTGTCTTTTTGTTAGCACTCCTAAACCTTCTTCCGCCATCCATTTACTTAAGCTTGCTAGGTAGGTTAATCAAGCTCGCTAGGTAGGTCAACCTCTGTCCATCTTGCCTTCAATCTGTCCTGAGAGTATCAAAATTTCTAAGGCTCCCTTTCCTGTGCTCTAGACATTTCAACGGTCTCTTTCTGATGTTAAGTATAAGTGTTGGTTCAGCAGAGATGGTTCAGCGATAGCTGAACATTTAAATAAATGTGCCCGGTTTTCAGTACTGAGGAAGACTCAGTGATTTTCACGTAAAGCAGCAATTTATATTGTCCTGTCCGCCATCCTTCTATAAGCAGAAGAGGTGGTTGTTAGGCTTAAAAAAATATTAGCCTTTGATGTTTATATATTTATTATATAGCATATGATCCAAGCATTAGAAATAAGATGTTACAGAACTATCCTAGGCTTCTCCTACTTAGACCGCATCACAAATGTTGCAGTGCGTGACATTATCAGACAAGAAAAAGCTCCCATAACCACCGTCAAAAAGAGAAAGTTTTAAAGGTGTGGGCACATTACAAGTGCCAAGTCCTTCCATTACTATCCAATAAGGAACCACCTTTGACAAAAGAAGAAGAGTTAACGGAAAAAATGGGCTAACACCGGCACGGATGGACTGAAAGATTTTTCACAGAGATTCGGACATTAGTACACAACAGAGACATATGGAGGGAGTTGGTCAGTTGTACAGCAACACTGCCGGTCACATGAGATTGATGACGTTGATGATACGAATATACAAAGGGATCCAGACATTTACGAAACAAATTTTATACCATAAATATCACATTTGTAAAAACAAAATGTGCAGTTCCAGTATGCTACTAGAATAAAAAATGTGTTTGTAGTTAAAGAGAATAAAGATAAAAATATGTTCTGTGAGTTTTAAGTTCAAATAAAAGTAATTTTTATAATTATTGCGTACTTTGAAAAATGCAAATATCTGAAAAAGTTTTCATAGAAAAAAAGTGGTGAAAATGGAGTAGAGAAGAAACAATCGCCACTAAATGTGATTAATAATGATAATTTCACAACTTACAGTCACCGGAGTCAAAAAGAATGTCCTAACCTAATAGCAAGTAATCGTGAGAGACTTGCTGCAATTGTCATTTATAAAGTCACGAGTGTTATGGGCCATCTGTCTTAATCAACTTATCGTTGTGTAATTTTGAAGAAAAAATGTCACTCAAATTTATTTGAAAACAAGCGATATTCATTATTGAAGAGCAGAAAGGAAAAGCTGATAAGTGGAAAATATTTGAAAGTAAAAATAATGTATTCTTTCAAATATTTGTCATTGTAGGTGTGTTCCTGTTTTTTTTTTTTGTTTGTTTGTTTGGTTGGGGTTTTTTTATTGCCAAAGTTGGATTTATAAAAGAAAGTAAACTCTAAACAAGTCTTCATAATAATATTCAACATTGCAATGTATTTACATTATTACAACAGATGTTCTGCATATAAACGTGTGTTTGCATGTGTTGCAAGTGTGTGTGTTTGTATGTTCGTGTGTTTGAGTGCGTGTGTGTGTGGGTGTCTGAGTGTGTGTGTCTGCATGTGTACATTTTGAAGAATAAAATCTTCATATATGAAATACCAGCTTAAAAGCAGCCCTATTATGGCTGTCGTTTGTAGCTCGACGCAATCTTTGTCCTCTTTCCATCCCTCCCAGTTCCTGCTTTGGCATTGATTTATATAAAATCTCTCTCTCTCTCTCTCTCTCTCTCTCTCTCTCTCTCTCTCTCTCGCCTTAAATATGTCCTGATAGTTTGACATTCTCGAAGCCCTCTTTCCTCACGTGTCCCAGAAACTTCAGTTGTTTATTTCTTATTGTAAGTTCTAATGTCATTTTACTTCTCATTTTTATTTATTTATATTTTTCCTAATGTTTTATTTATTAATTTTTCCTAATGTTCACCCGATACAAGGCCCAAGAGTCATTCAAGGTAGAGGGTTACTGTGTGGAGTCATATTAGTGTTAGGAGTATAGAGCCGAAGCAGACTTTAGAAAGAACCAGGAACCCAGTCGTAAACAGAAAATAAGGGATAAATCTCTATTCCTGCTCAAAAGACCGGGGAGGAGTGTGAACCAGACAGCACGCTTCGCTATTCAAATGCACGTTGGGCAAATGAATAGAAATTTGAATTAAATACAACCGAACCATAAATAAAATGTTCAAAGATGTTGAATACGTGCAGTTCTGCTATCTTCGCGTCGAGTATTATGCACAATTGTTGCTTAATTGGTAAAAAGTTTGCAAATATTTGGACGTTTCTTGCAAGGTGTTGTGGTAGGATCCACCTAATCTGCATAGGTGACTACCAACTATATAAATAATGGTTGGTACCGGAAGACGAGGAGGAGGAATCACGAGATCCAACTAGAGACTCTGATCGACTGCGACTAGTCAACACATTCTCCAGGAACGTCTTCCCAGAAATATACAGAAATACTATATGTACTTATTGTCTACACTTTCTTGTTATAATACATTCTTGTTCTAAGTACATTTTGTGTTGCATTATTATTCCATGCAATAGGCGAGATTCAACAATGAGTCAAGACTCAACAATGGGGGGGGGGGGTCCCGCGTGAGTTCGAATCTCATCTTCGTCGCCATTGTTGAGTCTTAACTCATTGTTGAATCTCGCCTATTGCATGGAATAATAATGCAACACAAAATGTACTTAGAACAAGAATGTATTATAACAAGAAAGTGTAGACAATAAGTACATATAGTATTTCTGTATATTTCTGGGAAGACGTTCCTGGAGAATGTGTTGACTAGTCGCAGTCGATCAGAGTCTCTAGTTGGATCTCGTGATTCCTCCTCCTCGTCTTCCGGTACCAACCATTATTTATATAGTTGGTAATCACCTATGCAGATTAGGTGGATCCTACCACAACACAAGGTATATTAAAAGAAATTTGAACATTTTTACATAAACTCAGCTCTCCAAGAAATAATCTTTTAAAAATTTTAAAAAGATTTTTTTTGTTTTAATAATCATTCAATTTTTTAAATTAACCTTTCCAAATTACAAATACACACACACACACACACACACATACATACATATATATATATATATATATATATATATATATATATATATATATATATATATATATATATATACCTACGCTTATCGTGCAACTAAATAAACCACTTAATACAGTTGATTTTTAAAAGTGTATTATGTGGTTTATTTACCATTTGTGTCTGATGAATTGAAAAACCATGAAAATCTGAGTTGCCCGATAAGCGTAGGTATATGTGTGTTTACTGTTTATTAATATACGTTATAGCTCTGTTTAACTACATTGAGAACTGTTTTGTTAAAACCATAAATTAAATAAATACTTATTTACACACTGATATATATATATATATATATATATATATATATATATATATATATATATATATATATATATTTGTAATGGTACCAGAGGGTAGATGGACCACTACTATTTATATTATTGTACTTTTAACGTACAGGATTCAAATAAACAACAAAACTCCAAATTTGAATCAACATGTATATATTGAAATAACATACAAGAACAAACATACAATATAATTGTTTTCAATGTATAGATTAGGGAAAGAAGTTGCTCCCCTTTAACTGTATTTTTAATTTTTAATTGATTGTCTGAAAAGAGTCCTCTTGAGAGAAAATGTCCAGGAATCAATATTAGAACAAGGAACTGTTTGTTAGAATAGATAACACAAGAATACAATTGATCAAAAAGTGTGTTGTGTTAGAGAAATTAACAGAGTCCCGATTGATTGAACTTGTACAGAGAGAAATGTAAGTTTATATTACAAAATTCTGTGTCTGTGTGTGCGTTTGAAATGTTGTGAAGGAAGGAATAGGTTTGTGTCGACAGGCGAATTTTACTGGACCTTTCTGGCGACTTGTGAAAAAGTCGCCTCTTTTAAAGAAAAACGCGGGAAAAGTTAATTTGGCATTAAAAATATGTGATTGGTTAAAAATTAACCAATCACTAAATTCGTGATAACGAAACAAGCAAACAAGTTTAAAATCGAAAAATTGAAAGCAACGACTGCGATGGCTAAATTGTCCTATAGAAAGGCAGTATTGATTTATTAGCCAATCGCAGACGAATAAAATGTGGGCGTGGAAAAACATAGCAGCCGCTACATATTCGTAAGTAAGAAAGTAAGTTTTTTTATATATATATCCTACACGGGTAAAATATAAGAAAAAGAATTTGGAAAATTCAACTGGAATCTTTAAGAATATTTATTTGCAGTAACAACTTTACCAGTTTCACAGTTCTATGATTTTCAAAAATTACATTGAGATGGAGAGATATATGGCTATGCCATGACATGTCTCGCATGCATTTTCAATTTCCTTTTCTGATATATATATATATATATATATATATATATATATATATATATATATATATCTGAATTGGACAATGTCCGACAATTTATTTAAAGACATTTATGATATGTTTAACGTTCTTTTTATACTTTTTTTTACTTGTATCTATAAAAAGAACGTTAAACATATCATAAATGTCTTTAAATAAATTGTCGGACATTGTCCAATTCAAAAATATATGACGTCATTTGTTTACATTTGATACGCTAGAGCAGATATGAATAGAAGAGATTCATGGAAGATTTAAGTTTAAAGATAGTAAAATCGACCTTGCTAACCGGACGCTTCTTCGTGGCCGAACAGTTAAGGCACGTCACGCGAAATGACTGTTCCGTATAGGATACAGGTTCGATTCCTGTCGGAGAACGAAAATTTTCTATGAAAATTTCTCGGACATTCAGGCCGGTAAATGTTATTTAATACTGTTTATTATAAAACAGAGCATTTGCTTAAATACTTGTATCTATAAAAAGAAAGTTAAACATATCATAAATGTCCTTAAATATATATAAATATATAGAGAGAGTGTGAGTGAGTTTTAAATTTCAAGAGAGGATTCAGTTTGTTATGTAAATTGATCCCCTATCCAAGCAAGATAAATAAATAAAATAAAATGAATATGGTAAGGGAAATAATAATAATATTTTTTTCAAAACTATTCAGTGGAAAATGTCATGATGCCATTTTTGACCTTAGGTCTCTGGTCGGAACCCGGAAAGAAATGAGTATACACCAGAAACCAAAGGAAATAAAACAATAATAATAATATGTGTTTTTATTGACATGCCAGTCCCTATAGATTGTAATATATCATTCAATATCTTCAGAAAACTATCGAGGATCTTGAAGTGACACATGAGGACTTCAATAATTCCAGTTGCAGTCCTTGGATTGGTTGGGAAAGGTTCCGATTGAAGGGATTCTTGGTAGCCCATTCCTTAAAGAAATACATTAAATTGCACTCACAAGTATAGTTCACACATTAAAAAGAGCTTTATGTGTGTGTGCTTAGGTTTTTTGATTTTGTCTTTTACAAAAACGGATCAGTGGAAGATGTCATAAAGCCATTTCTGACCGTAGGTCTCTGATTGGGACCCGGAAAGAAATGTGTATACAACAGAAACCCAAGGAAATAATAATAATAATAATAATAATAATAATAAGAAGAAGAAGAAGAAGAAGAAGAAGAAGAAGAAGAAGAAGAAGAAGAAGAAGAAGAAACTTTTTGGAATTGCAATCTAGACCCGGTTTCAGACATAGGACCTGAAACGATTTTATTGGACTTTACAGTACACACAGACAGAACAATGCACCAGTAGGAGTGATCAAAAACCACAAAAACAGAATGTGCTTTCTTATTGATGTGGACCCGAAGTAGGGGCCACGGAAGGAAAACACAGAACACGGGTTAGAGGTAAGAAAGATATATTAAACAGAAAAGTTACAAAGAATAGTGTAAGCAGAGCTTACTATCCAGTGGTGTCCGATATTGGTATCGTACGCGGCTGCGCATTACTGGTGCTACTACTCCCATGATACTATCATTCACATAATAATATAGTACTGGGAGAGTCCATGATGTAGGGAAGTATTGGACTCACAACACTTATTGACAAGGCAATTCCTGCAGACTGTAATGTATCTTTGAACATTAAAAAATCTATCAGAATAGAAGTATCTTGAAGTGGAAACCTTAAAAATGTGGCACATGAGGACATCAATAATTCCGGTTGTGGTTGGGGCCCTGTTTTGCC
Source organism: Acanthosepion esculentum (assembly GCA_964036315.1). Lineage (NCBI taxonomy): Eukaryota > Metazoa > Mollusca > Cephalopoda > Sepiida > Sepiidae > Acanthosepion > Acanthosepion esculentum. The sequence continues at coordinate 51,283,824 of OZ038507.1, forward strand.
CTGGGTTTGATTGAAAAAGATTCTGATAGACTCATTGAAGGGATCCCTGGTAGCACATACCTTAAAGAAATACCCAAAATATTCACACAGGTACAGCGCACACCTTATGAAGGGGCTTGCCTATGTAAAATGTATTTGATCTTAGGTTGTTTTATCTTATAGTTTTCTACAAAAATGTTCAGTGTTAAATGTCATGATGTCATTTATGAACTTAGGTCTCTGGTTGGGACCCAGAAGGAAATGAATATAGAATAGAAACCAAAAGAAATAATAATAATAATAATAATAATAATAATAATAATAATAATAATAATAATAATAATAAAAGGAAAAGGTTCATAAGAATATCTTTTAAATTACTATTTTGCGCATTTTTTAAATTATTTAAGATTTCGTACATATTATTTTAACATAACACAGGAAAAAGGTCGGTAAGAAAGTTCTTTAAATAAATATTAACCTTTTTTTAAATTTAAAATTATCTGAAGTTGTAACATGTATAAACATGTTTTGGGCCCGTTTCTTCATTTACATGGGTGTTTATATAACTGCGCGTGTAATAAGGTTCGACAAGCTTACAATCTGGTGCAACTGTATCGAACACGTGGATCTCCACTCGGTGATTGGGAGGTCAAAGGCAAAGCTTGCACCTGGTTTCCTTGATGGTCTGGAGTGACATCGAGTGCAAAATCTATTCTCGCATGATACAGAATATCGTTAGTGGTTTTTAATCAATAGTGGTTTTCCTTTTGGAAACCAGAAGGAAACAGACACTTGCTTTGATGCACAGTTGTGTAAACAAACATACGACCGCAGACTTTGAACAGCTTTTTTTTTTCGACTGGACAGCTTCTCCAACCTTCACACGATGTTTCGATTCCAGTTTGTGTCGGTGCAAAAACTGAGAAAGAGTCGGTGTATGTAAAAACTGAGAAAGACTCGATGTACGTTCAACAAAGGAACAGAAAATGTAATATCGCCACGACGAGTAAAGAAAACACGAATGGACTTACTTGGCACTGACTCAATATAAGTGAGTGATAATTGGGACATCTTCACTGATACTTCTGTCTTCTCTCATGACACACTAACAGACCAGAGCTTCTTTTTGACCAGCGAAAACTGCAATCTTCTTCGACTCCACATCTCCACCAAAATCACGTGATCCGCCTCTGACTTCCCTTTATCTTTCACCGTCCCTTCTACCCTTCTCTACATCACGAGTCGGTTCATCACTCCATTATGCTAGAATGCGGCCAACCTATATAGTCCCACGACCGGAATTCCCTACCTTCCAACCGAGAGACATTGACCCCGAAAATGTTTATTGGTTTATTTCCTTTTTCCCTACTTCTGAAGGTCGAGTAGTTACTTTGAAAATCTCACATCTAAATTTTACTCTTGTTTGTCATAAAACAGGCTCAGATAAAATACTTTGCAACTCACTTGACTACGTGTGTCCTATCAACAGGGAACCCATTGTATTACAGCCGATGAAATTAAGTTCAATTTAAAGCAAGAAAAATAACTTTTGTAGACAGAACAGAAAAAAATTAATGGTTTTATATGACTGAGAATAAAAATGGCAATTTTCACGTAAAATCGAATGAATTCACATCGTTGCGGTGAAAGTATTAAAATAATAAAAAAACAATGAAAAAAAGAAATAAACGAATATTTACCTTGGCTTCAACCTACATTCTCGTTGACTTGTTTGATGCTGTAGACAGACATTCTTTTGTTAAACATGTCTCCCCGTTTTCCCAGCTTCAACAATCGACAAATTTCGCTTCTAAAGTCGGAAATCACAGTAAAGAATAAAAAGCCGATGGAATATTTTGTATACATGATCATATTTGCAACGGCATAATTTACAGTATAGGCTTGCGTTAGAACGGATCGGCTTTGAAGATCCCACGGTTCGTAGATAAAGAATATAATACTGATCGGTGCTGTGCACAAAATGAAGCCAGTATTTAAAAAAAGGACTAGTGCTAGGGTCTGTATAGCCCTTAACCTTAGGTGATCCGAGGTCGAGGATATGCCCACTTGAAATATGGTACTGTTCGAGCAACGTTTTTTCAGCTTTAAGACAATGGCGATATTTCCGATGAATAAAATAAGTGCAGGCAAATAGAACATCAAAACAATCTCGACTACAACCCAATAGCTATAGAACTCTTTGTAAACCGAGTTCACCAAACCACATTTAGAAATAAGAAAAGTCGTGTTTCGCTCGGTTTTGTTTTCGTATTCGTGACCCCGACCGTACAATACGTGTGAATTAAGAATTAAAAATAAAGCGGCAATAAAGAAAATCTGTTTCTTCGCAGTAATCACTCGTCTGGTAACTCTCATTTGCAACGGCTTCATAACTGCAATGAAACGCTCGGTTGTAATGGCGACCATCAGCCAAGAATTGAATAGTCCAAGCGGTTCCGATAACCAGTGAACCAATTTGCAGGCCACCAAGTTGTCCAGTAGCGAAACGTTTTGCAAATAGAGCAAATATTTGAGAAGCAAAGTGAAGTATAGAATCAGAAGGTTGGAGGCAGCCAGAGCTGTCAGCTGTTTAGCCAGAACGTTTCTTTTCATTTTAACCTGCTGCAAAACAACCAAAGAAAAACTATTTCCAACTGTGCCCAGCACGATGATGACGGGAGTACAGTAGCGCCAAGTTAAATTGGCTGCCCTGAATTTCTGTATTAGGTCAGCTTCACTGAAATAATGACTCTCATTGGACACCATATTTCATTTGGTACTTTAATTTATCAATTGGCAATACTGAATGTTTTGAAATAATTCTAAGAGTTTTTTTTTTTAATTGTATTTAACTGTAAAATATATCGGCTTATAATCTGAATACTTTTCTCTACTAACAGAAAGGTAAATCCAGGAATATATTCATCTTCTAATCTCAAGTCATGAAAATTCTTTAGTCGGGCACGTAATAGTAGCAACAACGTCTTCTTATTTTGAGAAGATGTCTGATGGAGTATGTTGTAAGTTTCATGCCAATCTGTGAGCAAATGTCATTGGGATTGAAAGGAAATTCATCTGTTACAAATGAAAACATTTCCGACAGCAGTTGAGTTGACAAAAAGAAAAGCCCAGCTATTATAGACAGAACAATATCCATAGCAGATAAGGAATCCTGGTTATCGTTTACTTTTTTTTATTTCTAATCGCAGTGCCTGCTAGAAACGTAAATGCCTATACTTACTGCATATTGCAGATTTTATGTATATGTTGCATTTTTTTAAATTACAAAAAGGCCTGATTTCAATGTTTTGCCCGCCTTTTGCCGCGGAAGACTCTGAAATGCTAATACTGAACAGTAAATGTTATTGACATGACAAGAATATTTTGGAGAAATAATATTGATATCTGGACAATGATTGGGTGTGTTATTGGTTGGATTGCCTTCAATATGGACAAAAAATCAGAAGGAAATCCTTTTGTTTTAAAGCTGTTAATGATGACATTTTCATGATGCATAGTGAAGTCTGTTCTGTTTTTTGTGGCAATCAAATTGGTGTCAAACGTCAAATACGAGCAAAACCGAACGAGTTAAACTTATTGACTGGATATCGTTGTATATTTTCTTTGCTCGAAAATGGACTTTAGACAGCGAAGCCGGTGCGTTATTTTGACCGAAAATTGTCAACTGCTCATCACTGAACATATTTCAGATGGAGTTTCTTGCTTCGCACAAAATACTCAAGAGGAATATCCCATGTTCGCAGGCCATTTTTGATTTGGGGCTAAGTTTTCCACGAAATCAGGAAAGAGTGCGTTTCCACGCGAGAAAAATCGAATTTTGGATATATTATCTGGCAGGTTGAATATGACCGCAGTGGTTTAAGAGAAATGAGCAGTTTCACTGCTAGCCTCGATCATAAAAAAATAAAAGATTAATCGTCTATGTTCACGTGAATTGAATGCGATTGAGAAATTAATAATTCGTATATTTTCATTTGATGATGGAAGAAAGAAAGAAAGAAAGAAAGAAAGAAAAGAAAAGAAAACTTTTGTCAGAATTTATAAAACAAATAAAATTGAATTTCTCATTCTCAAGTCGATAGGAATGGTAACGAGGTGGGAAAGGTAACTGATACTTTTTTGTTACGGCGACCCATTCCATTTGGCCTATTGAATTGGAAGATTACTTAAGGTTTGTTTTGTAGATGATTATTCCAGTTAGATGTTTATTTTGTAAAATCCCAGGAAAATCCAACCGAGAGAATTGATTTAACTTCGCATAACGGAATTTAGATCCATTTAAGTTCTTATCAAAGAAATTCTTCAAAGACCCAAGAAAATATATCTGCACAAAAAACAGACTGACATTTAATATAGACGTGTTAATCCTTTTTTGATTTTTGTTTGATTTTGTTTGGGTCTGTTTGGCATACATCAATGACTTGCTGTGAATGGAAGTTTGGCTAACTTCAGAGGCAGAGTTTATATTTGAAATACTGTCATAAGTGAATAAAATAAAAAAGTTACAAATTATTTTGCAGTGAATTGAATAGAAATTGCCGGTTAGACATCAATGTTACAAAAGCTAGCATTTACAAATAATATTAAAATTTCAGTCTGAAAACAAGTGACGCAATTAAGAACGTAAAAATATGAGAAAAAATGTTTTGTTAGTAAGATGTTTCAATCAGTAAAGTTTAGGAGTGTAGTCAGCGGCTGTAAATTAGTGGTAATGCTTTCCTGTCCAAATCATCATCTGTTGAAGGCTTTCTCGAAGTTCAGCACACAATTTAGGATTAAAAAAACATGTAGATGTTTTATAGATGATTTCCATTTGACTCTAAAAAGATCTTAATTTCTCTAATAAGATTTTAGTAAAATGTTTAGCGGAAGGATTTTCAAGAGACATTCTCGGCATCTTGTTCTGCCTTCTTTAGAGATTTTAAGAAATGCTATAGAGACTATGAAATGAACTATCGTCTGTTTCTTTTCAGTGAAAACGTTAAGAATATTAAACAGATCGATAATCGATACCATATTTGAACAGCTTGTTGCTTACTTCATATCAGTCGTCTGTATATTTGGCTATTTTTATGACACTGTCATCACTTCTCTAATTTGTTTTGGTTCGGCTGATTCTTTTTGTTTTTATGTTACGAGTGTTGTTGAGTGGTCAGTTTCCCAAGGATGACAGTTAGTGGATACTTTAGTCAACAGATCAATCTTTTACATTGGTCCTACTAATCGACACTTTATTGTTATTAGTTGGTTGCAGTAACCAATACCATTGATTGAATTTCCGATGTATTGGGTCAACAAACACGTAAAAAAAAAAAAAACATTAACCCGAAAACTCATGTTAAATAAACTCATCAGATCGAGACCTTCATATGGATGTCATGCATGGCGCCGAATATTCGAGAAATCTTGTCAGAAATCGAGAAATAGTGAATCGTATGGGTTCAAAAGCACTATTCCGGCTTTGTTTGAGCATGAGGTTCTACGTGGCCGAGTTGGTCTAAAGCCCATCAGATCTAGTTACAATCTTCCTTAGGGAATGTAGGTTCGTATCCTTCCGGAGAACGCATATTTTTCTAACAAGATTTCTCGAATATTTAGGCCGGTAGATGTAAATAAATAAAAATACTGATTAACAAATAAATAAAAACAGACCATCTACTCAAATATGAGTATTCAATATTCATTTAAAAAAAAAAAAAGGTTTAAACAAATAAATTAAAAATCTGTCGGATTTAATCCATTTTCTAATATAGTTAGGTAATGAAAAGTTTGGTAATCCGTATGGATAATCTCAAGGAGGATGTAATCTAGAGAGCTCAATGTAAAACCAGGACGAATATTAATTTAATTAAAATTAAAAAACAGACAACTTTTTAAATAAAATTATTTTAAAATAAAATATAATCAATGGACCCATAAGGTTGTCTGTTTTTAAATTTTAATTATATATATATATATATATATATATATATATATATATATATATATATATATATATATATATATATATATATATATATAAGTCAATTGCTAATGCCCCCTGACGAATGAACAGAGTAATTGCTAATTCCGTCTACGAAACTCTCAAGTCGGAATGCTGAAGGTAACATCAATTAGCTTGACAAACTTTATAACTTTACCGGCCTGGGTAATTGAAAGTCGAGTGGCATATTTTCTTTAATAAGACTTTCAATTACCCAGGACAATACATATAAATTTCATTGTTAAAAAAAGATGTCTTCCCAAACACATGTATCCATTAACATTTAAAGCCGTGTGTGTGTGTGTGTGTGTGTGTGTGCGCACGCGCGTGCGTGCTGGGATAGTCATGGCAATAAGTACAATTGACATTGTGGGAGTGAGATAAGGAGAGAAATAAATGATTAAACAGTAAGTGGGAGTTTGGGAAGATACGATTACGTCACTCGTTTTCGCGTGAAAGGAAACGACGATTTGGCAGTGGGTTGGTCCAAGCAACTAAATTTTTTTAATTTAAGAAGCACATCACATGGAAACGCTGTCAATAGACGCAAAACAAACGTATTTTTTTTACCGCACAGAGAAATTGTTTCGTTTTCATAAACCATAAATGTTCTATTTCTGTTTTTTTTTTCTGTATCATTGCAAAACATTCTGGATTTTCACTGATTGAAAAAAATAAAATAAAATAATTATTTATTAGTTACCGCCAGGGACTTTCTAAAAAAAAAAAAAGAGAACCCTCACAGAAACGCATTCTAAATAATTTTTAAATGCTTTCTTTGAACTTAAATTTCAGTTTTGTTTGAAAGATAATGGCCTACACCTAAACTAATCCGAATTAAAAGAAAAATTAATTTTATAAATAAACTTTTTAGGCATTTTCTTTTCGTCACCCATCGACTCATCGAGCCGACATAAATGTAAACAACAAATTTAAAAGTTCTATAGATGTGTTTAAGTTTCGAAATCTAATTAATAAACTTAAAACTTAACTAGATTTTCTAAAACCGATGTTTGCCTTTTACTTAAAACAGAAAGAAATTTATTTACAGACGGTAGCCTATGAGGTCAAAGGACAAAATAGAAATACTGCAATTCTAATCCTGTTCGAAAAAGTAAAAATAAAACCTGAAGAAATACGGAAGGCCATCAGTACAATAACCAAGAATTTCTTATTTATGCTAAAAAAATTTTTTTAATCAATAGTTTAAGAATATCATTTTTTTTTTTGTTCTATACACTTAACGCAATCTTTTATTAAACTTAGTAGAATGGCTAAATTTGAAGGAATAAGGCGTCACAAAACAAAATAAAAAATAGCGTAAAAATAAAATGTAAAAAAAAGAATGTTCATTTATTCCAAGAGTAAATTTTAGAAAAATTACAGTAAAGTATTCTTTTATGCAAATGAAATAGTTTCGTCACAATTCTGAAAATTTTCTTCAGGAAAATTACGCAGGAAAAAATAAGACACAAAAAACAATAAAATGTAAAAAGTAAATAACAACTTGCGTTTTAAGTATTTTTATTTTATTTTTTAAAATAACAACTTGCGAATTAAGTATTTATTTTATCCTCATATGCAAGAATCTGTAAATGCAGGAAAACAAAGACACGCGAAAAAAAACCCCAAAAAACACCCGTACCGATGAATCTGAAAACAGTGCTCTCAAGAGATGAGAACTGATTGAACGGGAGATATGAAAATATTAGACTATAATTCATAGTAATCTTCCGATATTGCGATATTCCGATATTAAAAATAATCTAACAGTTGCTAAAAGAAAAAATTAAATTCTTTTTTTTTTAAAAATGCTTCATACTTGAAAATGGCACTTTCATTTTTTGATTTGATTCTTCAAACATGTCTTTAAAAGAAACTCTTATGGCAAAAAGCAACGGGATGAATTTCATTTTTTTTTTAAATAAGCGTTAAGTGTAGATTTTTTTCCCGTTGAATCCGAAAGAAAATAATGTTTTCTTAAATTATGCAAACATGAATTCTCAAAAAAAATTTTTTTGACTTTATATTGTATTCACTAGGGAACACGTATTTTATTAAATGATATCTGATGCCTTCAGAGGATTATAGGTAAGTTGGGTGTGATGAATACGGATTTCAACTCGGAATGGCTCTATCAGGTCCTGAATCTTGTTAACAGACTATGTGCCTTTTTCCAGATTTTTCAAATTAGGAATAAAAAAAATTAAGTCATGTGTTAAATTCTTTTCCAAATTTCATGAATACAAGCAATTCAAACTACAGCAAAATTACATTATAACGATAGAAATGACTAAAAATAAAAACCAAAGAGATATGAAGTTTTCACTGTAGCAAAAATTTTCTTTTATAAGACTTTCATACGTATTTGCTTGTTGATGGCAGGTCTCTTTTCAAGCCCTAGCAGTAATCAACCATCATATGAGAATCCCAGTAGCCCTTGTACCATTCCTCCATAATCTTGATATCTTGGTGGATTATCTCCCCCTGTTCGTCACTTACATCGCCTAAATTACTTGTAAATTGGTCAAAATGGCTATTTAAAAAATGGATTTTACGCTCAATATTGCAAACTAATTCTTTCTATTCCTTTACAATATTTTTACGGTTTCTTTGTAGATATCTGCTCTATAACTGCCTAAAATGTTTTCTATCCAGTCCACGAATGATAACCAGGCGTCTTTCCGCGTTCATTCATAACATTAAGAAAATCATTGTCTTAAAAATATTCTTATTTTTGGACCGTCGAAATTTGCCGCCTTGAGTTTTTCCGTATCTAAAGCTTTTACATATTTGTTAACGATGCCTAGTTTGATATGCAGAGGAAGAAATAAGATTTTTTTTATCTCTGCTCGTTAAATGTGACCTAATTACGTTTTTTTCCGATAGTATGTGATGTTCGTGTTGGCCAGATTTGTTTGAAATAATGTTCTTCCTTGGCTCTGCTGTCCCTTAAGCAAAGGAAGCAAGGATATTTAGTATACCCTCTTTGTTGACTTAGCAGAAAATTAACCATTTTTAAGTCACCACATACGATCCATTCGTGTTCCCTATATTTGATAAGATTTGAAACCTTTTCTATATGTTCATATTTTTCTTTTAAATTTGTTAAGTGCCCAGTCGGTATCGAGCTGTATAGATTGACATTATGCTGTAATGATCATCATCATTACACACACACATACATACATACCTACTTACGCAAATTCAAATTATACAACAACAAGCATTCATTGGATAATAAATCAACACTACTTTGTAATAGACAATTTATAAATCGCAGCTCTGCGACAATTTTATAATCGCTATATTTTCATGTAGTCGATTTTGTGCACTTTTGGGAGAATCGGATCCCAAGAGCCTTCTCAGCTCAGTAAATATTTTCAGGAAATATCAGCTTCTAATTGGTCAATATTTTGCCAGCGCGTGACTAAGTCAAGTGATTACATTAGCTATAAATAACAGACACGAGTTCGCTCATTCTCTTCTTCTTTTTTCTCTATTATTGCTGCAAAATGCAGACCCAGAGAATTATCGTCTTGATCTTGCGGTCAGACGTTAAAGAACATTACCAACATACACGTACGTACGAACATTCACCACAATACGAACTCTTACGAACATTCACCAAAGAACAAATACAAACGTTCACACACACACAAATGTTCACACACAAACACAATGTTAACTGTCTATGTGCTTTGTAATTTGTTGTTAATACATATATGTTTTTATCGGTCCTGTTTGTCTTCTTTGTCTTCAGTTGGACTTAGTCCGAGTCTGACATTTTCATATTGTAGCTGGACCTTCTAGCAGGAAATATAAACACGTGTTTTCTTTACATCTTCACCCCCCCCCGGCCCTCTACAATGCAACAAGACTCGGTTAAGCCTTCTTTTGGAACTGTCTAAAAACAAACACCAATCATCTGCATCGTAAGACTCAACCCCCAACTTCTCTAACAAACCAGGTATATCGCAGCAATAAACTAAACTATCTTCTGTTCTAAAATATTTAAGAAATTCTCTTTTTTCTGTAAAATAAAATGTATGTATTTGAAGTAAGCAAGTTTTTGTCTTTAGGTCTTGAAGCTAAGAATTCCACAGCCTTTTTTGGCGAATTTAAATCCCTTATAAAAACATTCAACTCGGCTTGGTTAAATCGGCTTGGTGGATCGTTTTGACCTTCAAAAACACTGGGGTTAAAATCGGTGTCTGACTCCTCAGAATGTCAGTCATGTGCTATGCGCGATCCATGCTTAGGCTATTATGTATCTTTCGATACATGATGACGAGGCAGATTTTTTCTCGCAGTGGGTTGCCATTTCTTTCTGCGGTAGACCAGTTGCCATCCAAGTCTGTCCTGCTATTTACTCATAGCTGGGAGAAGGAGAAGGGGATTCATACCTTTCATGTGAATGTAAAGGATCCGATTGGAATTCGAACTCGGCTATCCATTACTCCATCGTGCCTTCCTCTATTTTCATCAACCAATTCTTCAGTTGAAAAACCCTTAAATTTTGAAATGGGGATCTCATTTGAATGTAGTACAGGTCGCATCGGTGCCAAAATTTGAGTATTCGATACAATGTTTATTTTTCTTAGTGAAGCCCGAAGTCTTGGCATAGTAAAAGTAGCAATCGGTCTCGTGGTTAGTAGGTTTTTGTCATATTTGATATGGGGAAAAAATTGTAAATCGTTACCAAAAGCAACGAGAGACTATGTATTTCAACCTTACATTTATGTAAGTTACAGTATACTAGTATTTAAATTACGTAGTTTTATGAAATCATAAACTTACCATGGGAACTCCAAAAGGTATTTTTGAATCCGAACCTTTTGGCCAATATCGCTGTCTTTCAATGCATATAGTGCAGGCTTTATGTGGACCCCACGATTTATCTTGGTCTCCCAGTTTTATGCCAAAATAAGCTAAGTAAACTTTTTATGAAATCAGTTATATTTTCTCGATGAAGTGGAAGTGTAAAATTTCCATATATAAAACAAAAGTATTCAGGATTGTTTTTGCATTTTAACTTTCTAGCACTTGATAATATAGTTGCCTGATTATTCTGCCAATTTGTAAAGGCATTTAAAGCTCTAAATCCATATAAATTTACGAAAATCTTAAATATAATCACAAAAATTGGAACTTATTATGAAATACGTATTTACAATCTATAAAATTAAACTAGAAACGCAGATGAGTAGGTCCAATATAAATTATATCTAATTAAGTCAACTATTAAATCACGATGACAAAATTACGCACTAAATCATATGCCAATTTAAAATTATTTTAATACCCAAACTTAATTAACTGATTGAACTGGTCGATCAATTCCGGAAACGAGTCGCTTTTATATATTTTACTTGTCCTTTTAGAATATTCTACAGAAAACAGGAACGTTCGAGAAAATTCTAGAATTCTAGCTTAATTTACTAATATTAAAATGGGTTAAAAATGACAAAATTAAAAATATTTTTAGGGTGTTACATATAAAAGTATACATAATATAACAATACCATAACAATAGGTACACATATTTAGATAAAAACCTAGTTACATAATGTGTAACTGTCATAAGACTTAGCGAGTACTGAGAAAAAAGTCATTCCGAATTAAACGAAAGAGGAAGGCTGTTGAGCAAAATCAAGACCTGATAGAACAAAACCGAGTAAAGATTTGTGATCAGCCCACCCAAATGACATAGAACTAACTGTCAAATCTAATCCAATAGAAAAAAATTGAAATTTGTTTCCCAGAGATCTTTGCATGCCGATTTTTCCGTATGTTCACATTTGATATTGCATATTTTTTTTACTGAATAATATCTTCAGGGATTTTTCTTTATAAAACTGTAAAATTATGGGGCGAAACCTACGCCCCAAATTAAAAAGTACACACGAGATATAAAAAAGTGTGTGTGTGTGTGTGGTGGGGGTAAACACACCCCACAAAAAGATTTCAAAACGTTCTAATTAAAAAAAATCTATTCAGTAAAAAAATGCATTAATTAATGAATAACTACTGAAAATTTCGTCTGAATCAGATAATTCCCCGAATTTCGGCAAATATTTTAAAACAAGGGTAAAGATTTTTTGCTTTCATTTTGTGAAAAATACATTTTGGTGAAAAAATACATTTTTATGCATGCGTTCCACTCTTTCACAAATTAGAACCTCGCGAAAGCTTTAAAATATCACAACTTTAAAACGACTAAATCTTAACTTTGCATTATAGTTCTATCAATTAATCTCTAAACTTTTGATAGCAACAGAATAAATCACGTACAAGTTTATAAGTGTGCATGCGCGTGCGTGGATACATAGACTAGCACTACATCAGTCCAATCACTGGGATTACTTATGATCAAATAATAATTATAATAATAAAAGTATCGATCAGTAGTAGCAGTAGTTAACAACCAATCAATTGCCTATATAGTACTGGTTTTCCATCCTGGGAAACTAACCACTTACAACACCTGACACACCAGACTATAAATACGACGGAAACAATTGGGCCAAAAATAAATTAGAGAAATGTGTTTGTTACGATAGAATCGTAAGAATGAACATATGTTGGACGAACAGTTGAAATGAGAAACATATCAAGTTGTTTAAATATTATGTCTATAATCGATCTGTTTAATTCGCCTTAAAAAATGAGATATTGTCTGTTCCTTAGTACCTGAAGCATTTCTTGAGATTTTCAAAGAAACAGAAACAGAACGAATAGACTGAAAGGGAATTACAAAATCTGGTTTCATTCGTTCGTCTTTTTCAAACTTTCCCGCCAAACATTCTACTGTAACTTTACTAGAGAAACAAAGATCCCTTTCAGAGTCTAGAGTGGGAATTTGTAGGAATATTAAAAAATTAATAATTAAAATAATTAGTGTGCAAAGATTTCAGAGACATGGCAAAAATACAGACACACACACACACACATATTCAAATTTAAAATAAGCCTTTTGCAGGCGTTGTTTCGGTAAAAGAAAATGGCAAACAATAATTCCACATGTAAATGATGGTTTGTCATCATTTATAGAGGATAAAGAAAAAGAATACATTTCAACACGGAGATAGTTTTATGTATTATTCTAGAATTAATGATTTTTGTTTTTTGTGTATTTAATATAAAGTATTGTAAGGGAGTTATAACGTTGAGTAAATAATTATACACTCCCTAACATTTATATATACAAAAATACTCATAAAAATGAGAAACAACAAGACGTGGAAACAACAAAATGAGTCTTATTTATTATCTGATTGTTCAGTTGGTGTTGGAAACATAAGAGAAACTAATACTGATTTGAATAGGTGATTTGGGGTCAAATGTAGATCAAATATGGATCAGAATACAACAGAAGAATAAGATAAAGAATAAGCAAAGTGTATAGTCTTTCTGGTATATTTTTTATATAGATGTATGTAATGTTATATAATGTTAATTATGTAATATTATATAGATGTATGTATGTTCAGATAATTTAATTGAAAAAATACAAAAAGTGTCTGAAGTTTTCTTAAATCGAATGTTTGTTGAGTTCTAAAAGATAAATGTTATTATTTATCCTGAAAAAGGAAAAGGAGGCGAAATTTTTGTTGACGCATATTTTGACGACCTGTCTGTGGGAACTGCTTGTCCAATAGCGAGAATGTCATTTGTTTGTGTGTGTAGAGGAGAAAAGTGGAGTTGATTCTTATTGTTTTAGAATGAGTGAATTAATGATTATTATAATTGTTATAATTATTTTATTATAATTATTTTTGACACTATAATTAATTTTTTTGTAGACACGAGAGTATTTTTTATAGAATTAAGGGAATTTTATTTTTGTGTTTTTAATGTAAATGAATTTTTATAGAATTAATTTTATTTTTGTGCTAGAGTGCACATTTTCTTTCTTAAGTTTTCTCGGTAGACGAAATAAATAGTTAAAAATAAACGGAACGTCTACTCAAATACGAGTATCCACTAAAAATAATGTTTGAAGTAATAAAACGTATTTTTATATAACTAATAAATGATTAACAAAAGAGAGAAAATATTCTAGCGTGTACACAACTGAAAGCGAAAGGAAAAACATTCACAAGGTTAGCGGTAGTGTATGTGTGTGCGTGCGTGCGTGTGTACGGGAGATGCATCACATGGACAGGTGACTATTTCTAGACAAGTCTTCTACCTACCACACTCTAGAATGAAATTAATAAAAAGAGGAAGATTATATCCGAGCTTTTTATATTCCTGAAAGCAGTGCCACCTCACGGGCGTCTTTGCAGACCAAGCGGAGGTAATCCTCATAATGCCATAGAAAAATCACGATGTATAAGAATTTTCAACCAATTGCTTTTGGTTTTGAGTAAATTAAAAATGTTTTCGGGATTGTATCCCGTGAAAACAGATAAAAATACGAGGCTTTGCAGGGTGTTATAGTCAGTCAACCCAGAATGTTAGCCCGTCTACCTAAATCTACAATAAGCGACACCGTTTTCTCAAAGCGAAAAATAAAGAGACTAAAGATCAAAAGATTCACCGATACCTGAATCTATTGGGTTGGTGCATAATTATCAGGCGTTTTTTAAACAATATTTATTATGAAAAAAAGAAACATAACAATTCAACAATAACATTTTTAAATGATTATTCCGGAGCGTATGATTATCGACAGGCATTTTTATAACCTAAAAATAAATGGATATTTTTATTAAAAAAGCAAACAAAACAGCAATTTTGATAAACAAATAACTCGCTTACAAAAACGCCTGATAATTATGCACCAACCCAATATATATCAGCATTTCGAAGGTAATACAATTATAATTTTCTCTTTGAAACTGATTATTGACATTTACTAAATTGTAGGAGGTTTCTCTATATCAGGTAGATGTCTAATTTTACATGTATTTCAAATAAGAACATTGCTTTACTATGAAAAGATACATCCGCAAAAATCAACTTACCGTATTTTCTTGTGTATAATACAATTCCGTGTTTCTGAAACTGAAAACAGGATATAAATTACATCCTTGAGTATAATACGAGCTCTTAGTCAGTAGCAGAGGCAGAGGGTGCAATGGTCCCGGGTATATCGAGAGGTCATCCAATCGAAGCTATTTTATATTTAATTTGAATAAAGTGTTTATTTCATGTTTCACCTGTTTTTACATATTTAAAATGTCTTTCTTTCTCACATTTCTCAGTACTAGGCCCTACAGGCCCCCTCGGCTATTTGAGTCTTAGGCGCATACAATCAAGAAGTTGGCTCAGGGCAACACCGAATGCCACCAAGGCTCTGCACCTTGTGCAGCAATCTATATGTACATTTTTTGAAATGTTCTATCACATTATCCATTAAAATCTCAATGTCGTACATATATTTCATTCAAATATTTAATTTTTCACGATATTAAAGAATAGAAATGAACCGCATGTTTAGCCATTGTATGTTTCGTCTAATTTCCGTTTTCAAACACATTTTCAATGAAAGATGCAAACGAGGCATACATGGTAATACATTTTAAGATGTTATTTAATAGATCATACTTTTCTGTTAATGAACGGATGTCCCCTCAAGGAGGCTCAGTGCCTTGAGAAGATATTGGGCCTCAAACTCACACCGGACCTCAAGTGAAACTCTTATATACAGTGTAACCCGGATATAAGAGAGTTGTCGGGACCGGAGAAGAAGTATCTTATATCCGGGTTTCTCTTATATCCGGGTTTGGTCTATTATATTTACATTAACACAGGCTCTGATTTGGGACCAGAGAAAATCTCACTTATGTCCGGGTTTCTCTTATATCCGGGTTACACTGTACTATCCATCGCTAAAGATGTAGGTAAAATGATCGGCTCCCCGTATCGCTCCAGTAAGTACCTGACTCTTCATGCTATCCTCTACCTTTCTAAGAGCCAGATCAGGCCGAAAATGGAGTACTGTTACCATATTTAGGCAAGAGCTGCCCAGTTATCTTTCCAGTCTTGATACAGTTCAAAAGCGTCTTTGAGTTCTTATTGTAGAAGAATTATTTTCCACTCTCCAACCACCCCCCTCTCTCTCTCACAGGCGGGATGTGATGAGTCTATCACTGCTCTATATCTACTTTCATGGAAAGTGTTCGTACGAACTACATTCCTTTGTTCCGCCAGGTCTAATCTTCATGACGAGGACCCGCCATGCCACTTACAAACCACCATCATTCCCTCCGTATTTCATCGGCAAGAAGTTTCATTCAAACAGTTTTTACCCGCAAACCACTGCCCGATGGAACTGACTCCCAAGATAATATTTCCTCGATCACTACAATCTTAACCTGTTCAAGTCTAGATTTGACCCTTATCTTCTCCTATCCATATATAAACTACCCCTTAACGTAACCCTCTAACCTCGAGTGACCCCCGGGTACAGTAAAAAAAATTATATTTCTATATCTTATTAAACTATTAAAATAAAAAATAGTGTCTTTCATTAAGAATGAAGAAAAAATTTACAAAAAAAAACAATAAAATCAAAATATAAAGAAACTTTATTTTCTGAGCAAAACTGAGTGCTTTTGTAATCGTGATGCTTCAAATGAGGTTTTAGCCGAATAAAGATTTCTGAAAACGCTTGTGTATAATACTTTTGCCTTTAATTTTAGTTCAAAATTTCTCGTATAATGCACAAAAACATACATTACATTTTTACATTTATTAAAAATCTATAACCGTTCTCTATATCTTATATCTATATATGAACATTTCAAATAAGAATACTGTTTACTATGAAAAGATACAAGCACAAAATCAGCTTGCACACACCTTTACATACAAAAATTATTGTAAAGCTGTAAATTGCAGTTTTGAAATTTTCCCACAAATATTGAAAGTTTATTTACTATATTAATTGTGACGATGAACAATTAATAATACTAATATGAATTCTCTACAAATAAATTGCGCGGTTTTTCTTATCATTTAAAATCCTATATTTACAGGAGAGTTTCCAAGAAAGTCTTCAACCGATGATGATTCGGACAGGAAATCATTGCCTCTAAATTATAGCAGCTGACTACAGTACCAGACTTTATTGATTGGAACCTCTTACTAACTGTGAATGCGCCAACAAAACGCAGGCAGCTTCACTCTTGTTATGGACACTTCCATTTCCACACGTGATATTTTTACGTGCTTAATTGTGTTAGTTGTTTCCAGGCTGGAGCTTCAATATTATTGCTAATAATAGCCGTTGTAACTTTGGTTTCTGGCCTATAATTTCTTCTCTATCGACTTTTATTTTTTGCAAAATGCCTCATAATGCCTTTCTGCTGAAACTTGTTCCAAATTTTGAGTTATTCTGAATTTGTTTCTAAACAGCCGATCTTTCTAGACGCTATTTTTCTGTTGTTATTGATAGCCATCCATACATTTAAGATGTTTTGTACTTTGAACGGACCCAGACGTGTCCTTGCATACAGATCGTAGCTTTGTGGGTGAGGCTCAGAAACAGTGAGTTGCACTATTCCCCTGACGACGCATTTGTCCCATTCCTCAGTCTTCGTTGGTCTAAAGTGGCGGTTTACAAGTAAAGAGGGTTTGGGGAAAATTGAAAACTAATGCTTTGTCAGAGACGGAATTCTTTTAATTAAAATAGTATTCCTGGAGAAGGAATAAATTACAATGTGGTCTTTGGTTACATCACAATTACTCAACGTTAAGACCTTTCGAATTAAGAGAAAAAAAAAATTAAATTTGTCAAGGACGGAATGCACAAATACAATTTTCGGAATCTTGACTTTCCAAATGCTTGAAAATCAAATTGTTTTTCATTGGTTAGTCTTCTACGGCTCATTAATCGTTTGTAGATTATTTAAAGTCAGAAAATATTTTTATATTGCAAGAATTTTTGAGATAATGATTTAGTGATACAAGTCTTACTAATTAACCCATAGCTAGGGGGAAAAGGGGTGGATTCATACCTTTCTCAAGGGTATTTGCGCGTAAATGAATAAAACGAATTCAACTGGAATTGGAACTCGGCTCAGCCGATTAACAATTCCGAGCCATTATTCAATACACCACCCGCACATCCAAGCTTACAGCAGTCACTCATCTATGTACTGACCAGGCTCGACATGGTTTAACGAACGTATGGGAATCGGTGTTCCAACGTGATATGGCCGTAAGCCCGAAACTGTAATTAGCAATAATACAGTAGGTACAGCCATAACACAACACCATTAGTTCATTGTTTTACAATCACTCCTTGATTTTGAAGGCATAAACACCTCGCAACATTCCTGCTAGGGATGGTGAATAAAATATGTTATATAGGAATAAAGTGCCGCAGCCGACACTTGAGTTTGAACATAGATCGCCAGTGAGCAAACACAGGCGATCTCATTATTGAATTAAGTGGATCGATCACTATTTCTATTCTAAACTCTATTATTATACGGACCGCTATTCTCTATAGTATTTCACTATACGGATTACTATTCGAGCGAGTATTATCGATTACAACGAGCATTACGAAAGTGACAACGTGTATTCGTCGACATCGTGGCAATGAATGTTCGTTGACGTCACAAAAAATAAAACATTTGCAGGAGGAATAATTTCAAACAAATAAAAACAACTTATAAGAAACATCCGAATAACAAACTTATAACCATGTGTAGAAAAAGCGCACTGTAAATGTTAACATTAAGTACTCCAGTAGTTTATTTAAACAAGTCACATATCTAAAGGCATTGAAGTGTCAATGAGATACTGTGCTCCCGTGTTCACTGAGATTTTTTATATATAATGGTGGTAATACGCTCCTTAGCGACACAATCACCTTCCTTCAAAGTAAATGTTTTTTCATGTATTGCATAAGATATTGTTCATTTTCATTTATTGACTGAATAACACCCATATGATAACACCATACGTTTGGTGTCATACAATAACCTCGCCAAGTTGTGATGTAAACTTCTCCTCATGTGTGAACCTGCCCTTCTCATCATGAATTGAAATATCTTTGCAAAAATCAAGATTACTATTTTCATGTTGTCCATAAGTAGACTCCCAAGTCGGTATCTACGCTGACGACACTACTATTTACTCCTGCCTCAAGCACAAATCTACTGAGGCGGACAAAATTAACCTGGCAGCTCAAATTGAAAAGGACCTCCAATCGGTTGTGGACTGGGGAGAGAAATGGATGGTCAACTTTAATGCCTCTAAAACAAAACTGCTCTCCATTAACCACCACAAGGACCCATCCCTGCATCCCATTAGAATGTCTGAAGACCAACTTCTCGAGAGCTCCTCTCTGCGGCTGCTCGGTCTCACACTGATCTGAGATGGAACAAATACATCGAGTCAATTGCATCATCCACCGCAAGAAAAGTTGGTTCCCTGTGCCGAGCCAGGAAATTCTTCTCCCCGGAATCGATCCTCCAAGTCTATAAGTCTACCATTCGACCTTGCATGGAGTATTGCTGCCATTTATGGTCTGGGGCCCCTGCGTGTTGCCTCAGGGTTCTTGATAAGATCCAGAGACGGATATGCAATGTGATTGGCCCTGATCTGTCATCTCGTCTGCAGTCGCTCTCTCACAGACGCGATGTTGCATCGCTCTGCCTTTTCTACAAGTACTTCCACGGTAATTGCTCTGAGGAGTTGCTTTCGCTTGTCCCTAAGCCTCGTGAATTTAAGCGTCCTACGAGGCTGGCATCCCGTTCCCACCCCTTCACCGTTGAAACTGTTAGATGTAGACGTCTTTTCTACTCCAATAGCTTCATGTCTCGCACATCTCGCCTATGGAACTCCCTTCCCTATTACTGTTTCCCTGACAAATACAATCTCCAACGGTTTAAGTGTAGCGTCAATCGTCATCTCCAATTGCCTTGATCTATCCACTTCCTGACATCTTTCATTCCTATCTGCTCTCGCTCTATATCTCCCGTAACCCCCCTGCCTCGATCGACCCTCCGTCCTTCTCTTTCTCCACATCCCTTCCTTTACCACTCCTATCTGCTCTTCCTCCAACCCTTCTGTAACCCCATGCGTGATAGTGGCCACCGGCCTTGCTTGGGGTGATACGCTTAAAAAAAAAAAAAGAAAAAAAAAAGTTATCTTCCGAAGCATTTTTGTACTGAGAATTGTAGTAAAATTCAACAGAATTATCATCGATTCTTTTCACCTGGTGAACTTTGAGTGTCCTATGTATGTAAATAATCTCGCCAACTTCTGGATATTGGACATCAGATTTATCGAGGTATAACGCACTGACATTGCCAACTTGGCATATTCTTCAAAATGGTGTGCATTTTGAATAACTACCTTAGTAGCTTTTACATCAGAAAATACTTTACGTTTAGCTGCACCACCCATGCCATCTTGTGGCCCTTTAAAATGTTGAGCCTGACCATAATTCCCTGTTATTTCCAAATTTACTGAAAAAAAAAACAAACAAAAAAAAGAAAAAAAAAAAAAAGCGAAGGATATATTGTGATCTGAATTGGGTATAACATCCGTCACTCCCAAAATGCAGTTTTCTTAGTTCGGGTTTAATATTTTTCAAGAATCCAGTAACAACAAAAAGCTATGTTCTATTCATGGAGTGTTTGATTGGAAATAATAGCAATGAATCTGATGAATAAAGTTGATTGAAAACCAATAACATTTTGCTTTTGTATATAACTATATAATTACTTGTTACAAATTAAAATCCTTCAATTTACCTTGATAAAGTCCCTCGGAGGACGAAAGCTAAGTTAAGTTTTCCTTCTGTCTTTATTCATATATATATGGGCACGTGGCCGAGTTCTGTCCACGAAACCCGGGTTCAAATCTCACCACGGTCGATTTGTTAGGAAGGAGACTTCCAGATGTTATTTGATTAGAAGGGTCTATCCCAGCGTGCGGCACCTTTGGAAAGTGCCTCAAAACCATATAACGAGTTGACCCAAGCCTTGTGAGTGAAATTGGATAGACGGAACCCTTGGGTGCCGTCAATAGCTGTGCTAGCACGAAGTCACAAGTCATCGTGGCCGAGAGCTTGAGCGTGCTGGCCTTGTTCAAATTGATGATCACGCTAGATAACGCGCTCTTTCACAGAAACTGTAACTAAGGTTTGCTCAGCATAGTTGCAATATAAACCACAGGTGGGCGTTGAATAAACACAAATGCTCCCGAGCAAGCATCTGCAACAGGGATTGGCTAGTCACCCTAGTAGACGGGTACCCTCGAATACAAGTGGCCAGCTATATATATATATATATATATATATATATATATATATTATTATTATTATTATTATTATTATTATTATATTGCTCTGTTCTTACATTGAACTCTCTTTGGATTAATATCCTCCTTGGAATTATCCCTACTAATTATCAATTGATATTATATATATATATATATATATATATATATATATATATATATATATATATATATATATATATATATATATATGAACCACATGCGTTTTCGTATTAGTAGGGGTATATCTTCTAGCAGGTCTGTAAGTGTGTTCGAAATAAAGTCTCTGTAGACATCTCCTGTAAGACGTACTGGGAGAATACATGGACCTACCAGACAGCTAACTACAATTCCAGACTCCACATTAATCGTAATCTGATGGTGGTGTCTAGCCTGTATTGTACCATGGGGATTCCGGTCCGCCCACAAATGTTGGTTGTGTAAATTTGTTATTCCATCAATGTTTCCTTATCCATAAACAAGACTGAAGAGACAAACAATGGATCAGCATTTTGTGCAATAAATCATCGACAAAAGTTCCCCCGTGGTGAGTGATCAGAGGGCGAAAGACCCTGCACACGTTGTAAATGATACAGAAACAGGAGCTGTTTTTGAAGTACCCCCTATGCGGTATTATGAGATGTACGACATGATAGGGCCAATTGACGTGTGATGATATCTGGATCGTCAACAGCCTGTAAAATGTGCTCTTCGTGGTCAGGTGTATGAGTGGATTTCGGTCTTGCTCGATCCATAGTTTGTGGTGCCATGGATCCTCTCTCAGTAACGTAACGATAAAGGTTGGATGACTCGGATGCCTTTGGTCTGGAAACGCAATCTGATACAACCGTCCAGCTTCGCGTCCATTACCATTTGCGCGACCGTATGTAAAAAATCATATCCTGCCATTTTTAAACGGAATGCTTCTCAGTTAACTAACTACTACACATGTTAAACGACAAATATAACCTAGTCTATGTTTATATAGACTTTTGTCCTTGTTTTGGTGTGAGGAAGCACCACCCCCCCGCCAAAGTTTGTAAAAGTATTTTTGATACGCCCTATATATATATATATATATATAAAAACAGACCACTTTAAGGTTCCATATAATAAATTATTTCACCACAGCCCTTTTAAAGGACAGAGGATCATCAGATTTTATTTCCAAAGGTTGAAACGAAAAAAAAAAATCCCCTGTCCTTTAAAAGGGCTGTGGTGAAATAATTTATTATATGGAACCTTAAAGTGGTCTGTGTTTATTTAAATTATTAGCTCTGTTTTACATTGAGCTCTCTGGATTTTATCCTCCTTGGGTCTACCCATACGGATTACCTAGTTTTTCGTAAACTATATATATATATATATATATATATATATATATATATATATATATATATATATATATATTATCCCTCTCCGCTAGCACGACTTGGGGTTTCATGCACAACGCAATCTCCAGGTGCTGAGTATGGACTGACCGTTACGCAAGTGGAATTATAATATATCTGGTTATCACAATGTTGGTGTAGTTATATATATTGCTGGAATTACAGTTTTTTAATTCTAAAAATTAAATTTGGCAATTAAAATAAGCTGGATTTATATATGTATGTAAAAAAATATTATTTGTTTTTGAATGATGAATATTCATTTTTTAATTTTTTTAAAGTTTTTTTAATTAAAAGGAGATTAATTGTTCGTATTTTTAAAAAAAAATTTAAATTTATATTCAGAATAAACAGTAATTTGCATAAAAATATCCTGTAATTTACATTAAAAATTAATCTGGATCAACGTATTTAAACAGATATTTATTTTTATTCCTACATATAACCATCAATTCATTTCTCTTATTTAATAAACTGGGGTTATTTGTTTTAATATAACGTCCACGGGGTGTCGAACCTGCTCAACGGCAACCAAATATGTACCCCTGTCGGCGGTCTTCAAGTTACTTCAGACCGTTGTGGTTACCATTTAGCTCTTTACTCGTTAGCGCATGACTCGTTTTGTTGTTGTTGGTATCGTGTTGGTGGCACTGTTTCACTCGTTTTAACTGGGCTTTGTCTTTTCACGACCATTCACTCCTCTGCCACGTCATGTTTTTGATCTCAGTGTGTGAGAAGATCGCTGATGAAGCAAACTTGTCAATTTAGTGCTACACACACAAAAAATAAAAAAATAAATAAACAAGAATCCTTTGGAATAAAGAATTAACTTGGGTTAAAATTAAATATGTAACAACGATTTGGTTTATATATAATTTATTGTATACAGCGGTATTAACCCTTCCCACTTGTTATAATCAAATGACATTGGGATCGCCTTCGGAGTATGCAGCTTGTTTTAGTAGTAACTTAAATTTCTAAGTTCTAGTCTTTACGTCTGGAACAAGGGCTTTGGTCAGAGGGTCTTGGCGACCGGTGCGGATTCCGGTGTGTCTCCTCTCTTCTGTTCTTCTCCAATCCCAACTGTCAACTCAACTGTTTCTGAGTCCATAGTCTCCAGCTTATATGTAGTCCTGCGTCCGACAGGGGTGGGGTTGATTAGGGTCTGGGTTCGGTTGTCTTCCACCCTTACAATCAAACTTTTCTAAATTTCCATATATAAAAATGCACGTGGATTTCCAAATTTCGGTTGTTTTGAGAGTGGTCAGAGGAATCAAGTCCCCTCCCCAATTCTACTCTCTTTACACTTTGTCTCGTATCATCACTTCTATATAGGTGATGCTAATCTCTCTTTCTCTACCTTCTCCCACTTTGTCAACGGCCAACTTCAGCCCACTTGTAGATGGCGATGCGAAAACAAAAGGGAGTTTCAGTCAGTAATCTTTTTTTTTATCAGCTTGTCCCATGCTGCGATTTCTCTATCGACCAGACCAATCAAGAATTGAAAAGGAAATAAAATCATTTCCAATCTCATTAAAAGCAAAGGTTTATTTTCCCCCTGTCCTTATCCATTTGTTTTACGATCAACTAGTAGCAATGCCTAAGAAACCAGGCGCAAACGAATGTGAACTCCACCGGACAGTCCGACTAATGAGTCACGTAACAAAATTCATCATCTGTATACTGTTGAAGAGAGCGCGCTACAGAATCAGGCCAGAGATAGGACAAGAACAGCACGGGTTCGTTAAAGGCATCGGAATAAGGAACGCTATATTCCTGCTCACAATATTATCAGAAAGAGCAATACAAATGCAGAAGGACGTGTACCAATGTTTCATAGACTACGCAAAGGCCTTCGACAAAGTACGCCACAAGGATCTGTTGGAACTGCTCAGCAACATTGATATATTTGGGAAAGATATTAGAATAATCAAGAACCTGTACTGGCAGCAAACAGCATGCATGCACATAGGGAAGGAGTTCAGCGAATATTCAAAAATAAAAAAGGGCGTAAGGCAAAGATGTCTTTACCCGGATCTATTCAGCCTATACAGCGAGGCAATTATGAGAGAATTGGAAATCCCACCGGGATTCAGCATTGGCAGTCACAATCTTAACAACATGATACGCAGATGACACAGTGCTGATAGCAGACATGGAAAAGAAATTACAAAACCTCCTACAGAAGGTAGCGAAGGAGAGTGAGAAGAAGGGACTAAGCATAAACTACAAGAATACAGAATGCATGGTCATCAGTAAAAGGGTGAGCTCGAAATGCGATTTGCAGGTCGGGGACACTAAAATCAAGTAGGTGCAGAAGTTAAAATATCTGGGAAGTGTTTTGACAGAGGACAGTAAATGCGACACTGAGATCGGTAAACGTATTGGGATGGCTAAGGACGCATTCCAAAAGCTGGACAGAGTATTGCGAGACGGGGGAGGATTTCTTTGGTAACAGAGAAAAGAGTACTGAGCTGCTACGTGACATCTGTCCTCCTTTACGGCAGCGAATGTTGGACGGTCTCCTCAAAGATGAAGAAGAGACTCGAGGCGACGGAGATGTGGTTCTACAGAAGGATGTTGAGGATATCATGGACCGAGCTTGTGAGCAACGATGAGGTCATGGAGAGGATGAAAAAGGAGGGCTTGGAAAATCTGATATTCACAGGTCGAGAGTAAAGATGGAAAGAGAGACAAGGGAAAGCAATGCATGACATATCTGGCGGGCTTAAGCAAGTGGATGACAGAATGTGGTCTGGTGGAGGTGGCAGAGGACGAAACTTATTGAGAGCTACAAGGGATCGAGTGCAGTGGGGAGCCATGATGGCCTACGTCCTGAAAGGACACGGCACATAAAAAGATAGAAAACCACGTAGCCTTCCTGCTCATGGCCGTTTCAAAATAGTAATTTAATTATTTCTTTTCTTACAAAGGAAATCTAAATTAATGTTTGGATGCAAAAAGTTATCTGGACGAATGCCGCCGCAATTATATTTTCTTCTGGGTGATTGATTCGAAACATATGTTTTTATTTTATCTGATCCAGGGGAATTGTGAATGCTATTTCGCTGACCATTTGGATTTCTCTGGCGACAATATATGTTTTTATTTTATCTTACATCTTCGCGGATATCTTAATGGTCGCTTTCTTATCGGTGGGATATGGGGAAGGACGGACTGTCTTGGGTTTGTTCAATTTTATTGAATTTCGTCTAGTTAAATCCGGGTTCGATTCTCCTTAGATTTATCTGAAAACATGATGTTTCAACGCATTTCGTTTTTTAATTTTCTTCTCAACTTTTAAATCCATCTTCCTGCTATCTCAACAATTATCATCCAGTTAGTAGACTTTCTCTTATTCCTTATTTATTTATTTCTTTGATCAACCTCCGGAGATATCAGCATCACATCAAGATAACCAATTTTTCAACAAGATTTTTTTTTTTTAAGCTTATCACCCCAAGCAAGGCTGGAAGCCACTAGCACGCAAGGGGTTACAGAAGGTTTGGAGGAAGAGCAGATAGGAGTGGTAAAGGAGAGGATGTGGAGAAAGATAGTGGATCGATCAAGGCAAGGGGGTTATAGAAGATTTGGAGCGAGAGCAGATAGGAATGAAAGGTGAAAGGATGTGGAGAAGGGAAGTGGATAGATCGAGGCAACTGGAGATGTCGATTGACGCTACACTTAAATAGTTGGAGATTGTATTTGTCAGGGAAACAGGAATAAGGAAGGGAGTTCCACAGGCGAGATGTGCGAGACATGAAGCTATTAGAGTAGAAGAGACGTATACATCTAACAGTTTCAACGGTGAAGGGGTGGGAACGGGATGCCAGCCTCGTGGGACGTCTAAATTCATGAGGCCTAGTAACCAGCGAAAGCAGCTCCTTGGAGCAATTACCGTGAAAGTATTTGTAAAAAAGACAGAGCGAGGCAACGTCGCGTCTGTGAGAGAGCGACTGCAGACGAGATGACAGATCAGGGCCAGTTACATTGCATATCCGGCTCTGGATCTTATCAAGAACCCTGAGGCAAACAGCAGGGGCTCCAGACCATATATGGCAGCAATACTCCATGCAAGCTCGAATGGTCGATTTATAGATTTGGAGGATCGATTCCGGGGAGAAAAATTTCCTGGCTCGGCACAGGGAGCCAACTTTCCTTGCGGTGGATGATGCAATTGACTCGATGTATTTGTTCCATCTCAGATCAGCGGACAGCGTGAGACCGAGCAGCCGCAGAGAGGAGCTCTCGAGAAGTTGGTCTTCAGACATTCTAATGGGATGCAGGGATGGATCCCTGTGGTGGTTAATAGAGAGCAGTTTTGTTTTAGAGGCGTTAAACTTAACCATCCATTTCTTGCCCCAGTTCACAACCGATTGGAGGTCCTTTTGTAATCGAACTGCCAGGTTAACTTTGTCAGCATCACTAGATTTGTGTTTGAGGCAGGAGTAAATTGTGGTGTCGTCCGCATAGATGCCGACTTGGGAATCTATGGCGTCAGGAAGGTCGTTTATGAATATGAGGAACAGAGTAGGGCCTAGGATGGAGATGTAAGTTACATTTATTTCTTTTTTCGTTATAAGCTTTAGCTCTATAATTTCCCAGTTGATAGAAAGTGAGATACCATCAATCTTTAATTACCAGAAATATTTAGAGAGCAGTGCTGTTTTTGTATTTTATATTACCTAAGGTCATTCGATGATGGTAAAAACGTAATCTCCAAGGATTTTCAGTGAAACCAAAATAAAATTTAACATCGTTACTGAAATGTCTGCTCGCTCGCTATACAATATTACCGGTCATACATTGAACTGAGTTATGTAAATTATCTAGAATTTTGTGGTTAACGTATCTATGGTTATATAGATCTTTTGTGTATGGTTTATAATAACTATTATTCAGGTCTAAGGTTACATCGCGAAAGTTAATCACTTTAGTGGTGGTGGTGATGGTGGTAATATTTAGTTCGTGATCTTTAAAGATTTTTATCAGTTCCTTTCTCAATCGGTCTATATTTCATGGGCTAGTTTTACAGAGGAGAATGACCCCGTCATCTCTATAGTGTCCGGTGCCTCTGATATCGAAAATAAGATTATCCACCAACCCCAGCAATAAGGAAATATTTGATAAGTCTAAAATAAAATATATAAATGCTTTAGAACTAATCAAATTTAAAGTAAATTTAGAGTATTTAGATATAAACAAAGAAGGTAAAAATGAGCAAAAAACACCGTAAACGCGACATTATAACGTTTAATCCACCTTTTAACCGTAATGTCCAAACTAATATAGGAAGAATTTTCCTAAATTTAATTCAGAAACACTTTAACCATTCACCAACACTAAAAAAGATTTTTAACAAAAATAATGTTAAGATCAGCTATAAATGCATTAATAACATAGACACATCCACCTCCCATCATAACAACATTATATTAAACAAATATATTTCTAACAAAGACAACGTAAATTCTTCTAAAAACAAATGCAACTGCCGAAAAAAAATATATGTCCTTTAAATGGTCAATGTATACCGAGCGAGCAGACATTTCAGTAACGATGTTACATTTTATTTTGTTTCCACTGAAAATCCTTGAATATTTCATTTTTACCATTATCAAATGACCTTTGTTAATATAAAATACAAAAAACAGCACTGTTCTCTACAAATATTTCTGGCACTTAAAGAATGATGGTATCTCACTATCAATTGACTGGGAAATTATATCTAAAGCTAACGCTTCTAACGGAAAATGTAATAAATGTAACTTATGTGTGTGTTGAGAAAATTGGTTATCTTAAGACATTTAAATAACCCTAGTTTATTAAACAAGAGAAATGAATTGATGGTTATATGTAGGCATAAAAATAAATATCTGCTTAGCTACAGCACTGTTCTCTCCAAATATTTCTGGCAAGATTATTTTTTAATGTAAATTGCTGTTTATTTTGAATATGAATTTGTTTTCTTTTAAAACTCCAAGTCGTGCAAACGATGAGATATAATATGTATATTTATTAATATATACTTAATAGCTATGTTATATTACATCAAGCACTGTTTTATTAACACCAACACTATACGTACGATATATATATATATATATATATTATATATATATATATATATATATACACACACACAAAACCCACATTAAATGGCTTAGCATAATGGTCAAGGATGATCTGATGTACTTATGAAGATGATATTTACTTGGCTTTTTCAAAATCTGGAAATACCAATGCTTTTTGAAAGACTTTGTCAATGCATTTTTTTGCCATTTGTATTGGTAAGTATTACCCATTATTGTCTTTCTTTGTATTTATTTTTGTCGCTTGCATCATTCCATCACAAGGTGGCAGCATTTAAGGTGCGCCGACCTTGAAAATGTCACTCTTAAAATCTTGGAGGCTTGAAATATTTACTTGAATTATTTGAATTGTATTTGGGTTGATGTGCGCTTTCATTTTTTGTCAGGTGATGTGACAATTCATTGCGTTTCAAAAGAAAAAAAAATGAGGGAATGTTAAAAGGCTGGAATTTCAAACGAACAGGACAAATGAAAGCACTTTCAAATCAAATGATTCGAGAGAACACGATAATTGTTGGCGGCCATATTGACGTTTCTTCGCATTTACAGCAAAGGAATGCGTTTTACTTCATGAAAAAAAAACAATTGTTTCACTGCAATTTCCATCTCTTTTTTCCCCTTGTCAATGATGAAATGGCTCTTCATTTTGGTCTGTTTGCTGCTTACGTCATCCTAACAAAATTATTAGATGGCTTTGTGAATATTTCTTTGTAGCAGTCAACGAAAATTATCCACAAGCGTCAACTATTTAAGTCCAGCCCCGGGATGGAGTGGTGGTGGAAACAATAATACGTCCCTCTAGACGGGTTTAACGTCATTATCTGGCGCTTGATGCCCCCCACCACCGGCCAATGAATGGACTATTTTTGGTTCTGCTTTGTACATGTGGGTTCCCTATTTTTAAATTTGACCTTGTAACGTATGCCGTTCGATAAATCGACCGAATAAATCAACCCTAACCAGAAAACATTCAAATTCCATCGAGAAATTGGAAGAAAGATCAGATTGTTTTTTTTTTCAACAAAAGTAGTCCAAAGCTACTAAATTTTAAAATTTCCTACTTGCTATTTTTGGGAGTTGACTTTTTAAATAATCTGGGCTACTAATAAAAAGGAAGTCAATTATAAATTTTGCAGTGTCAAATCCACTTCACTAAATGATTAAATAAGGAACAAATAGAGGAAAAATGTTTATAAATTTAACATGTTTCACTTTTAGCTTAATCAGAAAGGTTTTGCATTTCAAATTCTGTGCAATTAGTTTTCATTGGCCAAGTTGATTTAACGTGTTTATATATTGTGGCATTAGTGCATGTGTGACTTCTAGTGATTTTTTTTGGTGGAGGGAATCCACCTCGCAGCGTCAAAATGTGTCATTAGAGCAGGTCGATTCTGGAACCATGATATTGCACTCCATTTGAAAGCTGGGGTTTGACATTAAATTAATTACTGTTTTTTGAGGAGGGAGTTTAAAGGTTAAGTTTAGGTTCAAAATTTAGTGAAGTTTTAGAAATTGCATATGGACAAGTTTATGGTACAAACACATTATTACTAAATCAAGTTGTCATCAAATAAGGCCTTCATATGGAAATTATACTGAACAATTTAGCTGTATTGTAGTAAAAATAAAAAAGTTATACAGTGCTATAGTTTTAGTGTGATTTTCAATAAACAATGCAAATTTAAAACATTGTCTTATAACGTGTGACCAGCAGTATTATGGTGTTACACTTATATATTTCTTGTTTTTATTAAATCATGATCTAACAAATCTTATTCATTAAGTATCCTATTTTGTAATCTTTTACATTTTTTTTTACTACAAAGTTTTTGCTTATTGAATATAGTAAGAAAAATTGTATATTTTGCTTGTGGTGATTCATAATTAGAATTTTGGTTTGAATATATTTTCCATTCAATGTATCTAGTACAAAACATATCAATTTATTTGGATTTATTCTTGAAATAGTAAAATTTTGAAGTCAGCGTGTAAGCAAAAACCTGCAGACGATATTTAAACCTAAATGCTCAAAAATTGGTAAAAGCTATGGATTTATCACATCAAACCTCAGGTTTCACACAGTGCAATGTTGATTTCATAAAAAAACAGGTGAAAATCAACCTGCCCTAGTGTATCATAACTGAAGACGATATAGTGGAAATAAAATAAGTTTTAGCTTCAATGGCAAAATAAACAAAAAAAAACCTTAAAAGCAAACTAACTTATCTTATATGCACGATTTTTAAAAGAAAATGGCAGACTTACAGACTTTCTTTTTCTTTTATAGTTGCAAAAATTATTTTTTTTTTTTTGTTGCTTTGATTGATAAAGGATTTTTGTAATTGTCAAAAAATATTGACATAAACTTGACTTCCATTATTCACGTTCCTCATGAAAATCGTCTTTCATGAAAGACATTCAAATAGAATTTTTTTGTTTTTAATTTTACTTTTGTTTTGGACGTTTGCTTTAAGGCTTGTTTTATTCTGAAGAAGCCGGTAGCATCCAAGAAAGCATTAAAATTAAAAACGTGTGACAAGTTGAAAATAAAACGATAAAAAGGAAAAAAAAACATTCAGACATGACAGATTTTATTTCAAGAATTTTAAAACAACAAATATGGATGGCAAACAATTTCAACACAAATCGTACCACTGAATAAATCTGAAAGACAAAGACTTGGGGAAGAAATATACCCAAAATTATACATTGAAACTTCAGTGGAATGTATTTACTGTGATCATTTGAGAAATTGTGAGAAAAGGGAATTTTAATTCATAAAAACAGTTTGGGGAGAAAAATACATGAACAACAAACGGAGAGGCTGGACATTTTTTTTAAATGTCGGATGCAAGTGAAGGCTGGAATAACTTGAACCAGATGTCAAGAATTAAATTATCTTTTTAATTCAATTTTTATTCGTCCTTATATTTATCATTAACTAAATAGTAACATTTTTAATGTGGAGATAATTAATGGCATACATTTTTAAATTAAAACACAATCGAATGATAAATTTATTTATTTTTATTATTTTTTTTTTTTTTTTTTTTTTTTACACCTAGTGTGAAAGATTCTCAAATAGAAAATGAAATTGAGGGTAGGGGCACTTGTGGAGGTATGAAGGGAAAAAAATCAAGTTATTTGCGTGATATATGAATGTACTAAAATGTTATTGATGAAAGTGTAGATATCCACTGTACCATTACGCATCCAGTGACCATCGTTAATCTTCGGATTTAAAATAATTACAACTAACTGAAATTCAATTTTAATTTCCCTATGTTATCATCATTACACAGACTTGATGTGAATGTTTTCTTTTGCTAATCAATATAATTTTACTTGCGTTTTTCTTTTATTATCCAACTTGTACTGCTTTACAAGCTATTTCAAAGCAGGTAAAATGAAGTACTTACTGAGCTAATTTTTACGGTTTACCTAATCTAACCACCTATAATTTGATGGTGAACGGTAATAATGGCAGAAGTAATAATGACACAAGTGAAGAAATAGGGAAAAAATGGCACAAGTGAAAAACAGACATTTTAAACAGCATAAAATTAAACACCAGTAGCTGTTTAATTTTAAACTATTTAAAGTTAAATTTCTAATCGTATGACAATTGTTGTCTGTTTATTTACTTCTGGTTCAGTTGTCTGGGAACCGTCACACACCATTGATCTTAGTGGCTCTACCTCAACCGCATCATGGAAGAAATTATTAAGTAATAAAGGAAAGAAGATTTGCTTGCAAGGCTATATGTATACAAAACAGATCATAAGATCAACTACTATCAGATGGAGATTTTTTTCATATTTTTTTCACTTGTGCCATTTTTATCATGCCATTATTTACCTAAAAAAAAAATCATAATTTGTTAGAACCACAGCCACATCCGGTATTATTATGAAAGTCCCAGAGGTGATTGGTTGCTTTGAGCTTTTTTTAATCAATAAAGGAAAGAAATGGTTTGATTTTTTTTTCACTTAACAAGACCGGCAGTGGGGATAGAAAGGTAAAAAAAAAATTAAAGGTGTATGTATAATTTTTTTTTAAGAAAGATATTTGGATGAATTCACAGGTGTTATTGACTGGAAAAGTGGAATCAGATTAGGACCAAAAAAAAAATAATAATATTTATGTTGATTTTTTAGGCAGAGTTGAAAAACATTGTACAGTTCGTAAAAAGGGATATTTAAATTAATTTATTTAAAAATATTTGAATGAATCTTAAAAGAAACAGGAGAGGTGACGTATTTTTATTTAGATCAAGATGTGAATTATAAAACACAAAACAAAATTGAGTGAAAATAGACATTCCAAATTTCACAAAATATATATGCATTATTTTACTTGCTTTTAGTTTTAAACTACTAAAATCCCAAGAATAAAGAGGAAAAAACGAAGTCGGACACTTTACTTACGCACTTAAAATTATAGACCGACTGGAAAATTACGAAACTTATAAAGAATATACTTCGATAGAAAAAGAAGGTTCAAGATTTGCCATATAAAAATAGTCACGTTGGAGAAAAAGGCTTGAAAATTGTGATGTACGAACGCAGGAACGATATTCAAAATACTAATTAAGAAATTCCAAGAAATTCTTTGAGATGCGGAGATGGGCTTTTGAGGAATTAACAGTCACCAAAACGAAATTGATATTCAACTCATACGACAGATAGCACCATGAAAAGAAAAAAAAATGAAAGAAAACAGAAAAAAATGTTTTATTTTGCCCTTAAAATATTTCCACTCCACGTTTTAGGCTCCTTTTTTTTGTCTCAGGGCATAGACAGATGCCATCTGGAGGCAGACATGGGAAATAATTTTTGTTGTACTTATTTTTATCTTTCTTCAAGTTGTATTTCATTTCATTTAACAATGTGCACCCCCCCCCCAATTGTTTCTTTGCTTCCAATTTGCTGTTATGACAAATCTATTATGCCGCTATATAGTCTTTTAAAAGCTTTTGGTCGTAATAGATTTTTGATATATGGCATTTGGTGTTTCTCATGTTTTTAAATGATAGGCTTTTTTGCTTTTTTTTTTTTTTTTTACTGAATTTTCTGCTTTCAATTTATTTACGAATGATGGAACATCATCAGAGGAAAACAACAAAAGTACAGTTAAGTAAATCTAGAAATTATATTTTTGGAAATTTGGTAAAAAAAGAGAAAAAATGTTTCGAAGTGACAAATCGGGAAAATCAAACAGGAAAATATAAACGATTCCCCCCACCAAAATTCGCATAAACAGAAAAAAACGATTATTGTAAAAAAACAAAACAAAAAAAAAACGTCAAATTGAAGTGTCGTAAAGACATGCTTTCAATTCTGAGTCAGGCAAATTTGAACTTTCACTTGAAAGTATTGGAGACAACATACATTGTCTTTTAAAGCCTTCCCTCTATAAAAAGTAGGTGTGGCTTTTAGGCCTGAATGCAATTTAATTAGGGTACTTTTTTTTCTGTTTATGCTATTTTCTTGGGTACCGATTCTATTCCTTATACAAGCCCTCTTTCTTGTTTTTACAGAAACAAGAAAAAAAAAAAAACTGATAAATTTCCTCTCGATTCATTTTAAGTACAACAGCTATCTTTCACCCCTACCAATATTCTATCTTTTTATATTCATTTATGATAACTGTCATAAAACAAAATGAATAGTCATCCAGACTAGTTAGCAAAGCGGAATTTTCTAATAAGTACTGACCCTGCAGACACATTTTGTAAGATTTTATGTCAGTTGAGTAATGATGTGAGCAAAAGATCTTAAACGATGATCACACACACAAACTCTCAATTCGCTAAACCTTATAAAACTAATTAAGAAAGCATAAGGAAAAATCAGTTTGGATAAAGAAAAATTAAAAGAAAAACTTGTCAAAAAAAAAAAAAAAAAAAAAATTAAAAAAAATGGATTTACTAAACCCCACCTTCCCAAAGTGCAGGGTTGTGATCCCCATGAAGTACTGTATAAAAAATTCAATTAGTTTGTGAATGCAATTGACAATGTTTATTAAAATTTATGTTTTAGCTTTAGAGTCATTATTTTCAGATTAGTGCAAATTTTCCTACAAAATAATTAAATAAAAATGAAACTTTCTGATTGTACATTTGAGATATAAACAAATCTACAAATTTAAAATTAAATAATAACTGGGCAGAAATTTTTCATATTAAATAAATGACAATGTTTCCTATTTTATTTTTAATTTACATGATTAAGGAACAGGCAGAGAAGGGCCCAAACTTCTTTTTACCAAGCAAAAATCCCTATAGATAAAAGGGGGTTGCAATAAAAGGGGGTTGCAATAAAAGGGGGTTGCAATTCATAAAGTTTGGGAAATCTTGTACTAAACTTTGCAAAAGTGAATTGTATCAATTTTTGTATTTATTTTATTCCTTGGCATTTTATTGTTTTATTTTTATTTTATTTTTTTATACTACCTATCCATTTGGGTACTTTGACACGGTGTAATGGTTAGCAAGCTTGTCTTGCTAAATCAATTGACTGAATAGCTATCCTCA
This sequence comes from Acanthosepion esculentum, assembly GCA_964036315.1. NCBI lineage: Eukaryota > Metazoa > Mollusca > Cephalopoda > Sepiida > Sepiidae > Acanthosepion > Acanthosepion esculentum. Next base: position 51,319,077 of record OZ038507.1, read on the forward strand.
CTAGGTGCCCCATACTTTCGGCCTTAGAAAATCACCACATCCAGTTGAGGTTATGTTTATTTGTAAACTTTTTATAGTTTCCATCGTTAGCTTAGGTGAAAAGGGAAATAAAACAATTATTAACAGGTTAATTTTAAGGACAGAAATAGAACATTAAAAAATGAATGATTTTCTTCTCATTGTATAGTGTTGTGAAAATATATAGTTAATTGAAACTTGTGGGCATATCATTTTATTTTTGTTTAAACAGCCTCAAAAATCATTGTATAAACTTAATACTTTAATGTTAATAGAATGCACTTACATTTATATGGATGGTGTATAAATAAAGGAAGGTATTTCATTCCTTGTAAAATTTATAGATGGACAAAAATCACAATAAGTTGGCCTGACATTTTACTGCAACAAAGAGCGTCAGAAGCTTTCCAGTACCAATGGCAATTAAACGTGAACAATATTCTTGTAACTTGATTAGCAAGGCATTTAGGTACTTTAATACTATTTGAAATTGGTTTATTAAAACAAGTTTCTACCTAACTTTAGAATGAAATTGGGAACTGGATAATTGAAAAATTAAATATAATCAGAAATTGAATATTCTTTTTAAGTTTATTCAGGGTGAATTTTGACTGGTCAATTCATTTTCTACGGTTTAACCCTTTGCAGGTTATTTAAATCCCAAAAATGTTTTTTTAGAGTGTAAGAATTTTTTTTTTGAGATAATAATGGTTTTAGTGATACAAATCTTACTAATTAACCCATAGCTGGGTGAGAAGAGGTGGATTCATACCTTTCCCAAGAGTATTTGTGCATAAGTGAATATAATGAGCGTAAAGGGAATTGGAACTCTGATCTCCAATCTCTCATCATGCCACAACAGTTCTATTCCAAATTTTCAAACATCCTATTTGTAAACTTCCAAGTAATATTTTTGCTTTACAGTCAAACAACCAATAAAAGAAATTTTCATATACCAGACCTATCCTTAAGTGCTGACAATATAACCACTGTCAATATAATGATGAAGGTTTCAGAATTTAAAAAAAAATATATTCATGTTAGGCTCTTAACAAAATAGTAATTTGAGAAAAAAAAGAGAGTAACAGATGAAAGAATTTCTCTAAGAATTTGTAAACCAACCATTTTCTATATGCTTGTCACAACTACAAACATTAGGAAAATCAACAAGAAAGCTACAACTATTTACAATACATAAGTATACAAAGGCTGTATATTTTTTATATAAATAGGAATGTTTTGAAATGTTGTCAAACATGTAACAAAAAAATATTAATCTTGGCATTTGAACTTTGTGAGAGAATTATCTCTTTGTACATAAATTGGTCGGACAATGCAGACTTTCCAAATTACAAAATAAATCTAATAATTTGTAGTCATTAAAATTTTTCATAGCATCAAATAAGCAGACAAAATAACACTGAAAAAGTCAAATTTTATATCTTTCAGATTTATACCATTATCTTTTTTCTTTTTTTAAAAAATAAAATATTGTAGACAATGATATTCACTTAGCATTTGAAATTTATATATATATATATATATATATATATATATATATATATATATATATATATATAGTGTGTGGTCCAAAAGTAGGCTTACAGTTGTTTCACTATCTGTTTCATGTTTTAGATCACAGCTCAGGAGCAGAGCTAGCTTTCCCAAACTGTTCTTTCAACAAGATGGAACACTTTCCCATTATGCTTTGGCAGTAAGTACCTTATCAAACCTTTCCACGGCGTTGGTTCAGAAGAAGAGGCAACATCAAATGGCCACTACATTCACCTGACTTAACACTAATGGATTTCTTTTTTGGAGTGTAGTAAAGAACAAGGTTTATGAGAAGAAATCCCCACACTGTGGACAAATTAAAAAGTACATCTCAGAAGTATTTATTGAAATTGATGCAGATCAGCATTCGTGTTCTGCTGTGTGTCAGTGTTCTGGAGAGGTTCAAGGAATGTTGCAATACTGGAGGAGGAGGACATTTTTTGAGCACTTAAGAGATTAAACTGTGCTAAAAAAAAAATGTAAGTGTTAAACAAATCCACATAAACAGTTTTGAACAAATATGATAAACTAAAGTTTCAAAGTGAAAATTTATTAACAAATAAATATAAATGTAAGAAAATGTTTTTAAAAACTGTGAAGTGCATATTTACTAAGTGTAAGCCTACTTTTGGCCCACCTTGTATATATGAAAGCAAATATAAATTAAACAAATGTTGCCATTCAAGATGGTTTTCAAAGACTTACAAAGGCTTTAGAAGCAGTAGAAATTTATACCGAACTTCAGAAAATATTTATTGGACAGAATATTATTAATATTGAATGTAGAGTCTGAAACAAAATCTTTTTGAAAAATTGAAATACAGAAAATGTAATGGTGAAAATAATCCAAGTATAAAAAAAAAAACATTCATCACCAAGGAGTCTACAAAATCTATAGATAAACTGAACAAAATGTAATGATTTTAGAGCTTCAAAATATCCTAGATTCTTTTTCTCAATCAATGAAATATGGCAGCCGAACACTCCAGTTTCTGGCATCCAAAACGTGAGAATAATAAAATAAAATAAAGCTATGTACTTTCTATAATGAAGGAATCAAACAATAAAAATTCCATTTAAAAAAACAAAAAAAAACGGTGTAGATATTAAATAAGGGAGATAACTACAATATTCCTAAGAAGAAAAGTATGCTTTGAGAGGTGGGGAAAATCGGCCATTTTCCATAAAAAATACATTCAGTTTTGCTATTAGATGATATAAATACAGTCAGCAGTTACCCACAAGTATGAATTTATCTAAAAATACATAGAATAAACTAAAGATTTATTCAGGGGTTATTTAATGATATGATATGATTACAGTTGAGCCACATTAATCTAATAGAAATCCTAGAAAATCATCCTGCTCTGGAGAATGACGATCAGATTCTAAACATTTTTTTAGCAGATTATGATTTAAGGATGTTATTTTAAAATAAATTCTCATGTTATTAGTAATTTTAAAATCATTTCCAATTTATATTTTTTATATATACAATAATAGGGCCTTTTCTCTTTTTATGTAACACCAGAAGCAAAATTTAAAGTTAAATGCTGTGTTCAAAATATGGACTGAATATCATCTTCCATTCTGGTGTTATTTTCAAGCTTTAAAACTGAACTCTTTCTGATAAACTTGACCAAATGTCAATCTCATATGTATAACTGATGCCACCTGTTTTTGCAATTTTCTCTTAAAAACCTCCAATTTCAAATTGTATACGTAATAGCCAAAGTTTTTTTTTTAATAAGACATTATCACATTGAAAGTCTGTTGAAAAGTACACTAAACAGAATAATGTAAATACATTCTAAAACTTTCATAAATTAAAAAAAAAAAAAAAAAAATTTAACAACATGGCTTGGACAAAGTGAATTATGGCTAGTATGATCAAAGGATACTTGGTCAATTAAATACCCATTATAGAATTGCATGACCAACTAAGTACATGTCATGTACTGATATAGATTTGGCTAGGGAATGAGTATGTTTTTAGTGACCAGTAAGCAATTAAAGTAGTAGCCATGTTCAGGTCTTTCTTCCCCATTTTTTTCATGTGGTCACAAGTAGACAATTTGAAGTAACTAACTTTGTCTCTTCACTGACCCAAATCATTTGAAACCTTCTCCCTTGTTCAACATCTTTTTCTTTCCACTCTGCATCCTAAATAAACAAATGCTATCAATCATAACCAAATTAAAAGATCACAAGCCATTGTACATTTTGCTTATACACTTGCTTTATGATGTTGCAACACATCCAATATCTTTGGCAGTGGGGGACCATTGTCATCTTATGTTACAAAGCACTGCACAAGTTCTGTCATGAATTTACAGTAATTATAATACAGTTTCAAAACAGAAAAAAAAGCTAAGCAAATTTTGATATTAATGTTTTTTTTTTGGCATTTTTGAAAAACAAAAAGAAAAAATAGTTGGGATAAAAACTATTAATAACCAACAAGTACCAACATCAAGTAATGACTAATTTTCAAATTAGAATTTATAAATACATTTTTAAAAATGCCAGCAACATTTTTTTTTTTTATAACTTGGTCAAAAGTCTGCCTGGGATTCCATACATACTTGCATAAACTTCATAAACAATGATAAATGAGAAAATGAGATATACATTGAAACAGAGATACTAATGCTGTACACTTGTTATGTCAAAATATTGAACTGGTTTTAATGGTCTTTAATAATATGATCATTTGAGAAAGACCAATAAAAGACAGCCTTGTGCCAAACTAAAAAATAGACATGAGAAGACATTTCACAAGGTATTCTGTTAGTTTTTGGTAAATTTTACCCAAAACAGGGATGCAGAACATTTTGATGAGACCATACTGAAAACGGTTCAATTACAACTAGACAACAGATATCATCTAGCAAAAGAGATTATCAAGAAAAAATATATACTTATTTCTCTAGTTCATAATGCTGACATCTTTGAGCAAGCCTTTAAAAGTAATAATAATAATAATAATACTATTACAATAAAATTCTGCTGTCATGTTTTTCTCATTAAAGCTCATTTCTTAAACAGATTTATATTACCCAATAATACTCTCAATTTCACGGAGTGGTTTTTACTTGAGGCAACAAAGATATGTTTCAATGCGGAGAACCTCATGGATGGAGTAAGGAACATCTATTAAGTGAAATGGAAACAAAAAGAACACTTAGAATTAAAAAGGGACAGTTAAGAGTTTTAGGAGACATTGAAGAAAGAGGGCTTGGCGAATTTGAAACTCACAGAATATACTAAAAGCAAGACCAAAATAACAAGTAGCCTACTGATTAAGCTTGTGTAAATGAATGTCAGATCAACGAGTAGGAAGGACAGTACAAAAGCAAATACTGCCAAGTTCTACAAAGGATAGGAAGTTGAGATGAGCCACAATCACCCATATCCTGAAGGATCATGACATAGAAAAGAATATATAAAATAATTTTGTATTTTAGCATTAAAATAACAACTTTGTGCATCTCAGACCCTATATACTGTCCACGATTCCTTGTTTGATTAACCAATATGAATGAAACAAAATTACCTGTCAGAAACAGTCACTTTAAAGTCCTGGGTAATCCAGTCAGTGATACTGAATGTCAAATTGTAAACAAAATTTCAAAGTCAGTATCCGATTTATCAAGAGATGGTTTTGCGTCTCTGATCCCGGATTAGTGGAATGTATGTTGTTGCTCAATGCCCTGTAAATGCGACTTGAAGTATGTCCCCTATTTTTGGAATCATAGGATTATTATTTTCTCTCGGAGAATGAATTGACAATAATGGGGGTGGGTTTCGCTAAATATACATTAGCAAAATTTCTGAGTTTTAATTTGGGGACAAAAAAGCCAAATGTTAAAAAGGAACACTGATAAAATTTAATGAAAACCAAATGGAAAAATAAAAACAGGAAACTGTTATAACTATTATTATTGCTTTTAGAGTTTTGCTTTATAATGAGATTCTATCTCCCTGGGAGAGCATTTGTGATAACAAGTTAGCAAATATGGTCATTTCACAAGCTATTGAGAATGAGCACAAACCTCAGAAAAATAAGATATAATTAAGGTATAATTTCATGGACACATTTCAAAGATATTGTTTGCTTTTGATTATATATCTAAACACCAATCAGCTGAATGACAAATTTCATTTGTATTAATGCTAATTGCTGAAACCTGATTACTGAACAGTTTGTCTACAAAACTCCAAAATCAAAATGCTGAATATCAATGAGCTAAATGACAAATTTAATTTTTATCTATATATATATATATATATATATATATATATATATATATATATATATATACACCCAAGTTTAGGATTGGTATATACGGAGTGAAATCCAATAACCAACAATTAATATTCTTTAAAGAGTGCTCAATACAGAGTAGAGCAGATATAATTATTTATTTGAATATTACAACATAAATATGTTATATGTTGTAATATTCAAATAAATAATCATATATATGTATATATATATATATATATATATATATATATATATATATATATAGAAGAGAGAGAGAGATGTTCAACAAGTGATTAAAAAAAATTTTAAGTACATAAAGCATGTAATTAAATTAATTTCTATTTCAGTGTCTGAATTTAATGAAATGACACCATGATTATCATAAGCCACTCTTAGAAATAAACACAAGAAATAATAAAATTGGAACATTTGAATCAGATTTGATGAGATTAAAATGCCAGAATATGTGCATTATAACTAATTAAGAATTTTGAATTTATGACAAATTTCAGGCTTTATGAAAAAATTCAATTTTCAATGATACATTTTGTATTTTATTTACCAATGATTGACAAAGGAGATTACATAACAGTAGTAAATTTGTGATGCTCTCCAGCTGTTTTGTATAGAGATTTTAATTCCCTAGAAAAATAATTCTGACTATTTTTTAAATTTGTGTTTTTTTAAATTAACCCTTTTGTGGCTCATTAACATTTGTGTTATTAGGGTTCATATTCTTCTGAAATTGATTGAAAAATGGAAAACAAACATTTGAATCCATTCAATTTTTGGTAAAAGCACCAAAATATTCATGATGGATGCGATTGACCAATAAATACAGTGTTTTAAGGAACGTATTTTGTCTACTTTTTATATTGCCTAATATGCTGGATTGGCATAACAAAAGGAAAAAATAAAATAGGAAATATTTAACAATAACATGACATTCTCCCGAAAGGAATACATACGCGCACACGCACACTTGTTTTAATGAGTCAATGTGTTGCAATTTTTGCAGAACTTGAATGCACTGCTAAACACCGATACTGAATTTGGAAAGCATAATTTAAGAATAACATTTAAAGATGTTCAAGTTACTTAAAAGAGAGTAATATAGCAGCAGAGTTAAGGGTGTTCTCTCAAGGAGGTTCCTTGTCTTTAATGTCTAATGGACCTCAAGCCCATCACGAACCTCAAGTGGAACTTGTATATATATTCTATTGCTAAAGATACTGGAAAAATGGTCAGTTCATTTACTGCTCCAATAAGTACCGGATTCCTCGTGTTATGCTCCATCTTTAGCAAAAGGCAGATCAGACCAAAAAGGGAGCATTGATGCCATATTTGGGCTGGAGCTGCCCAGTCCTCACTTTCCTTTTTTTAAATAGGAGTTCAAAAGCATCAGCACAGCCTTGTGGGTGAGGAATTATTTTCCACTCAAACACCCCTTTCCCCACAGAAAAAAAAACAAACTTCACAAATCTTTCTATTTTATCACTGTCTCCATGGCAAGGGTTCTAATCAACTACATTACTTGGTTCCACCAGCCCTAACTCTTGCAGCTGGCAACCACCATCACAAGGATGAATCATCCCAATTCCCTTCATATCTGATCAGTAAAGTAAGTTCTACTTGGACAGCTTCTTTCCAAGAACTGCTGCTTTGTGAAAAAGACACTCACAGAATAATCACTATGATCTTAATCTCTTCAAAATCTAGGGTTAACTTATCTTTCTTTCATAACTGCATGAACTGCACTTACAACATCACACAGTAACCCTTTTACCCTGAGTGACTCTTGGGCCTTGTATTGGGTGAATATTAGTATTAAAAAAAAAAACAACAACAAAATTAAACAGATTAGATATAACTAGTTTAAATTAAAGAATCAGTTTTTCTTTTTTATGGATCAGTTGGTAGAGCATTAAAACTAACATGTTCGAAGGTTGTGAACTGAGTAAAGCCCCTAATATCCTTTAGAAGTATACATTAAAATTATAAATGCCAAAAAACATTTGAAGATTTTTTAATGTAATTCTGTAACAAAGACAGTATTTACATTAGTCGGACTATTGTCCTCATCTTTGTCGCCATATTTGTCACAACGTTGTACGCTCCGGCCTTCTTCAGGTGGTTGGAATTTCGAACCGAACCCTTTATTTCGATCACTGGGGTAGACTGTTTCTAGTTCCACGAGCCATGTTTGATGGATGTCAGTTATCAGTTATCTCCGGTTCAGGCAGTGGAGAACTTTCAGAGGGAAAATTACCAGGAGATAACTGATAACTGACATCCATCAAACATGGCTCGTGGAACTAGAAACAGTCTACCCCAGTGATCGAAATAAAGGGTTCGGTTTGAAATTCCAACCACCTGAAGAAGGCCGGAGCGTACAACGGCCGAAACGTTGTGACAAATATGGCGACAAAGATGAGGACAATAGTCCGACTAATGTAAATACTGTACATAATACCTCATCTCAGAAATATAGACAGACTCTGTAACAAAGAGTTTAAAGTATTTTACTTGAGAATGTTAACCCACATTAAGACAATTTGTTAAAAAGCTTTCTACATATTTGGCTTTCCTTTTATGTCTATACTATCCTTAAAACATTTTTCATGACAAACAGTTATCATTTTTCAAGAGAAAATAGATACTTATTTCTATGTGTTTTCTAGTTAATAATGTGACATCTTCGAGCAAGCCTTTAAGAGCAATCATAATAATAATAATGCGATTATTATAAAATTCTATCATGTTTTTCTCATTAAAGCTCATTTCTTAAACAGATTTATATTACCAAGTAATACTCTCAACTTCATGGAGTCGTTTTTACTTGAGGCAACAAAGATACGTTTCAATGCAGAGAATCTCATAGATGGAGTAAGTGATCAAGGGATATTTATTAAGTGAAATGGAAACAAAAATAACACTTAGAATAAGAAAGACAGTTTAAATTTTTGAGAGACATTATGATGAAAGAGGGATTGGAGAATTTGACACTAACAGGACATACTACAAGCAAGAAGGAAATGGCAAGTAACCTACCTATTAAGCTTGCATAAATGAATGTCCAATCAATGAGCGGGAAAGACAATTTGAAAGCAAATACTGCCAAGTTCTACAAAGGATAGGAAGTTGAGATGAGTCACAATCACCCATGTCCTAAAGGGACAGGGCATATAAAAGGATTTTGTAATTTAGCATTAAAATAACAGCTTTGTACATTTCTGACCCTATCTGATTAACCTTAAAAAATGTTTCCTGACAAACACCAAAATTTATCAATGTTCATATCAGTTTTAAACAAAGAACACTTTTTATGTTATATATTTAATATATATATATATCATAAAATATAAAAAGTGCTGGATACAAAAGTTATAATTTAAAAATATTAAATTTAACAAAACAACATTAAAATAGAAAACAAATATTTTTGTGAATGCAAACATCAAGCAATAAGAAAGAATTGTTAAATTTCCCAAGAACTCCTTTTCATCATAAATGGCCATAGAAGTATTTCGGCAAAAAAAAAAAAAAAAAAAAAACATTTTAGTTGGCATTAACAACAAACTATCCCTTACATGAAAACATGGAAATTAAAAAGAAACAAACAGGTACAATAAATTGGAAGTAAAGGAAAAGCTATGGAGGAAAGAACTGATTGTTTTTTTTTTTCTAAGTTGTTCAATCCCAAATTATACACACACACACCTTATGATATGAACAGGCCCAGAGTGGCTGTAACTAATCCAAACAAAGAAAGCAAAAATACACACATGTACATACACATGCCCATCAAGCAATTTCAAAACATAAAATAATAAGAGCTGGAAAAAAATACTTGTGAGTAATCAGTATAATCAAAAGAAATAGTCAAAAAACAGGGTTTTTAATCAGAGACAAGGCAATCAAAAATATATTCATTCATTTAGGTCTTCAAAATATAATTCCCTTAAAGCATTATGGGTAAATGTAGAAACAGATTGACACAAATGTGCCTCAATGTCACAAAAAGATCAGAATACAGTGAAAGAATTAAGAGTAAGAATGGATATGATTTTTTGTCAAGAAATGGGAAAAACCAGGACTATAAAAAAAAAAAAAAAAATCAAAAAACTTAAAAATGAATAATTAGCAAATACAAATGTGACTTGCACGTTATCATTACATCTGCAATGGAAAACATTATTTAAGAATGGCGTGAAAAAAAAAGGAAAATTTTTGTTTTAGGAAAACAGTCTTTTTCCATCATGTTTATCAATATGTAGAAAATTGATACCATTTCTGGGAACATTGTTTGGACTTTATATAAGATTAATATTGTAAGCAAATTGACATTTTATATAGACTAGTATAAAACAGTTTAAATATGAAATTGGTTTGTGGTGAAATGTAAATGATAGATGTTTATTGTGTGAAAAAATCTTGAGCCAGGAAATTGTTTTCACAACTCTCATAAAGCAATCATATATTATCTGACTTTGGAAACTTGCTTAACCTTTAAATTTTTTTCCTTATTACACAATTTTGTCTGTTTTGTACCCATTTTTAATAATGTATTTTTTAAGACATATAGCAGAAATGAAAAAAAAATAGGAGTTAAGATTGTGTACCACAAAACACAAATAAAAAGATCTTGTGAAACAGTAACACTATTTGATTGTTTTGGTGTGGGAATCTAGATAAAAATAGAAAGAAACGAATAAAAACAATAAATATAAAAAAGCAAGAGTAAAATTTTAAAATTATTAAGAAAGTGAAAGTTAAACTAAGGAGATTTAAAGCCTCTAAAGAAACATCTACAAGTAGATTGTTTAATTAACATAATAGTTGAAGACTAGAAACACGGCTTACTTTATTTTACAAATTATGTCCAGTGGCAGACTGGCCAGGGTGTCAGCTTTCCTGATAACAAGTGGGCCCACTATATCAAATAAAAATGCAATAAAGAAACAAACACAGACAACTGTTTTAGTACTAAAAAGGAATAGGAAATTTATAAAGTCATCTGCACACTATCAGTTACTCAAGTCCAATGTGAGAGGACATTTTCAAAGCTAAAGATCCTAGAGACATGGTTAAGAAATTTGCTGCCTGAGGAGAATTTGGAATCATACATGTTGCTATTGAGTCAAAAGGAATTGTTATTGGATGCAGATGCAATTATTGGCAGATTCAAACAATCAAATGGTGAACACAAACAATTGCTCTTAATATAGTGGATGACATATAATGACCTAGTGCGCTTTTGAACGATCTGCTAATATGTAAATTATGCAGCAAACCACTCAAAAATATCAACCAATTACTTAAATTTTTTTAAAATAAATAAAAATTCAATTATAACATTCTGCATTTACATTTGGTATCTACTGCCAGTAATATGTGCAATACATGGACACTGTAATTACCAAGAAATACACATAATTTTTCCATAAAAAGTTTAATTGTATCCTTTTGTTCATATGCAGTTTTTGAAAATTTTATTTATTCTTTATGAAAATTAAATGATAGCATTGTAGTTGTGAGTGTGTCCCTTTGTCTCCTGGCAACCAATATTTTTTGACCTAGTCTGCCACTGATTGTGCCACGTGGAACCAAGGGAATTAATTACTTTGTATATAATTGAAAAAGGAAAGTGTCATAGTTATGAAGTTACATTTGATCTTTAATATATGCAGTAATACACAAAATTAAGAAATCAAATATTTTATGCAATCTAAAAATGTTTTTGTTTGGTTTAAATTTATTTCGAGATAAATGAATTATGTATGAAAAAGAGCATTTCTTCAGGTAATGGAAAGAAACAAATAGCTTCGTAGGTTTTTAGCAAAAGTGAAATATGAAATAACAGTTGCTTCTGTGAGTGTTAGTGGTCAGGGAGGATGGCTGAGGCCCTTGGGGAGACGGTTTAGTGTACAAGTCATCTTGATATTGAGCAAAATCGAGTCAAAAGAAAAAAGTCTTGTTCTGTAGACAAAAATAAGTAAAGAATGAAATGTCAGAGGTTATCAAAATATCAATTTGGGGTTTAATCACTTTTAGGTAAAAACAATATATTTCTAATTTCATATCTGTTTTTTATAAAGCAAAATCAGTTCAACATGTATGTAAATATATTGTTCAAGTTTCAAAACAGGAGGGCAATTTAAAATAAAAAAATTACAATTGATTAATCAATATTTGATTACTAAACAAGATGGGTGTGTTAGACCAGGGTTTTCCAAACTGTGGGTCCTGACATTTAATGGGTCAAAAGATAAATGAAATGGGTCATGACCAAAAAGAATGAACAAAAATACGCAAGTGAGAACAAAGTGCAGAGTATAAACAACACTAAATGCAGCACAGTACTCAAAAATCATTGCTAGTTTTTCACTGAGATAAGCTTGTGTTATATTTTATTATTTTAAAATATAATTTATATATATATAGTCTGTTCTCATTGAGTTTAGAATCTTGTTCATCAAACTCATTGTGTACCGAGTGACACCAGTTCTCTCTCTCAAAGAGACCTTGCAACAAAACTTATCTACAAAGGTGTGCAGTGTATTTGTCTTTGTGGCCGGTGAAAGGCGTTAAGATTGTTGAAAAATTCAGTTGCATCTGAAGTTAGGGCTAAAAGTGAATTTCCTGACTCAATGTCGTAGTCGAGTACCAGTACATTCTTTCTGTGGTAGTAAGATTATGTGTTGTGTTGTGTTCATTTGAAGTCTCAGAATTTTTGGTGAGTTGGCTGTTGTTTCAGCAAAGTTTAAGAATGGGCTAGTTTTTTTAAAAGTAATAATTTTATATTCACGCAAGTAGATACATGCAATTCCAATATATGTGGATCATAAGAAATTTACATATAAATTGTTGATGCTAAATAAATGACCCTAGTGAATAGAGTTTGTCTTTGATTTATTACACATAGGTATGATGGGTTACAATTCAAAATGTGATTCATACTGTAGGCCGCAGTAAAAAAAAAATGATTGAAAAATGCTGTCTTAGACTAGGTCTTATGATTGAGTGTCTGTGGGCCGCAGTAAAAAAAAAAAAGTTGAAAAATGCTGTCTTAGACTAGGTCTTATGATTGAGTGTCTGTGGGCCACAGTAAAAAAAAAAAGGTTGAAAAATGCTGTCTTAGACTAGGTCTTATGATTGAGTGTGGGCCACAGTAAAAAAAAAAAGGTTGAAAAATGCTGTCTTAGACTAGGTCTTATGATTGAGTGTCTGCTAAAATCCGAGAAGGTAGATTTCAAAAATTAAAAATTCACTTTGAGTTCACTTTGGTTTGTAATATTCTCTTTATAAAATATTCTATTTTCTGTCTGAAATTAAAATTTTACATCACCATAAAATTAAAGGGACTCAAGTTTTATGTCGTTTTCATTTTCTCTCTTTTATGAAATTCATACAAATCCCTAAAATATTATGATGGTGCAGATAAACATCAAAATCTCAGACACCTCTGTTGTTTGTGAATTATCGATTACATACAAGTTTTTTTTTTTTTTTTAAATTGCCATCATTTTTATATTTGAATATATCAATAGTAAATTGTATATTTAAGCATTTAACATTTTGAAACCTGTTTATAATGTGAACTGTTTTGTGAAAATTTTGACAAATTCAGAAACTGTCCAAACATTCCTTCCACTTTTTATCATTTCTTCAAATGAGACAACCAGGAAGAAATGGTTAAAAAAAATCATATTGCAAAAAAAAAAAAAAAAAAATGTTAATCAAGAAAGAATTGAGATTGATTGATCTAATAATTGAGAATAAATGAAAATGGCCACTACTTGAAAGAAAATATATAATTTGATTAATTTTAATTAAAACTGTGGTGATAATTACAAATATATGACAATATGAGTAAAATTCTCAGGTAAAGAATAAGATTATCCTTTAAATAAAGCCTTGTTGCTAGTACCATGTCAAATAATTCAAATTATCAGCTACAAATCAATTTAAATATTTTTGAGAGATTTACAGCAATCATTTTTAAAAACTGCTGCCACCTGCCAGCAATTACGTGACAACCCATGCAAAAAAGTAAAAATAAATAAATGAATAAAAAAAGTAAAAGAAAAAATACATAACTGTCCAGCTCTCTGTTAAGAGGATGAATGATTTTTTCAATCAGTGATTAGAGTTTTCATATTTAATATGAAGAACCAAAAAATGATATAAAAATTCAACAATTTTCAGCATTTCCTTAAAATTCATAGTCAATAAAACTTTCTTGCATGGTTTTTGTATCAAGTTCCACTGTGTTTTTGATGATAAAAAAAAATAGAAAGATGGCATCCCACATGAGTGAAAGTGAAGTGAGAGAGAGAGAGAGAGAGAGAAAAAAAAAGATAGATTTGTGAGTTCTACAGTCAACAGCAGCAAAATTATATGAACAGTAAACACCATTTATATAATAGAGATTATACAATTCAGCAGTTTGCTTTAATAATTAAAGATTGTTTTTCATGTGTTAAATTTTCCATTGTTACTTTAAATAAAATTCATGATAATAAGAATGAAATATGGTTAATTCTTTCATTATGAATACTGGACTTTTTAAGAATAAGTTTGTTTTAAAATGAAAATTTTGAATAATTTTGATAGAATCAAAACAAAAACAAAATATTATTAAAATTTGCTTATCACAAATCTTACTGTGACTTATTGTAGATTTTTCTACTACCAATAAGATAAAGATTTTATTTATTCTGCATTCTGAAGATAATTTAGTCATTTTTATTTGTGTATTAGACAAGCAGAATGATTCAGATTCAATTTAAAATGTTTTTTTTCTGTTATGAGATCGAATGTTATTAGACAATTCATATGACTATTGTTTAAACTTGGCCTTGTCATATAAGATTGCCAATTTTCTAAAATGAAAATACAGGCCTGAAGTGGGAGTTTCTAACCATAGGGTCTATGGATCCACAAAGCAAAATTAAATCAATTTGGTATTTTTGAGTGAGAGGAATTCATATGTAAGAGATTATCATTCAAGAATTTTATACAGACAGTGCAAAATAACTGTTTAAAACTTTAGAGTGAAACAGAACTGTGTTCATGTTTATTAAGTACATCTTTTAAAAAAAAAAGCAAAATCTACATGTCATTTTTAAAAAGAATCGTCAAATCTCAAAAATGCAGGACAAAACCATGTCCTGCATCAGTTAATACGAGACAATCCCATATTTTGTGGGATGGTTGGCAACCTTACACTCAAGAAGGGAAAATACTTGCAAAATTTCAGTCAATTGCTGATCATTTTTGATTAGCAATTAAATTTTTATTACTGAGATTTTATAAACCCTTTAAAAAGATAAATAAAAAAAATCCCTCATCTTTCATCAAAATATACAATTTAAAATGGGACCCAAAATGAAATGCGGGGTGGGAACTACTATAAATTATTATTCTTTAAAAATATTGCATTTGACAAAATGTTTGTTTATATCATATAAATTGTATTTTTAAAAGACAGTTTTTTTTTTTAAAGTCAGTATAATTTTAAGATTTTTCATACCAAAAAGACATTGATCATTTTTCTCATGTAGCATTAAATAAAAGATATATATAATCTGAAAATATCAAATATGGCTGCCACGTAAATATAATAAAATGTAGAATAATAAAAAACTAAAATGAATTATGTCTTCTTTGATTTGCTCTGTTGCTGTAGAGAAACACAGTTTAATTTTCTGACAGAGGTTTGGGTTCAATCCTGTGCGTCTTCATGTAAGATAGGAATTGTTCTGGGATTTCTGCAAGAACTTCTTTAGCCAAGTATGCCTGACTGACTTGCATGTTGTTACTGTACTGGCCACCAATGAACTCCCGAAATGGAACAAACTGAAAGCAAGAAAAATGATGAAATAAAACAAGATAAAAGAATAGTCTAAATTTTCAACAACAAAGGTCATAAAAGTAGGAATTTATGACTATAGTAAAAATATTTTTGAGACCAGTCAAGTATGGGGGACAGGAGAGAGAATCAAAAAATTTGTATGATTTATTGAACCATTAGGAAATCAAATGCATTCAATATTATCTTGATAAAAACTGACTTTTTAAAATTTTATTAGAAAAAAAAAAAATTGATAGAAAAGTGTAAAAGAGAAAAGAAAAGAACAGTCAAAAGTTCATCTTCACAGATCACGACAGGAGATGTGATTAAATATACTTTTATTCTTTTTTTGTTTTGAGCATTATTTTAATTTGCAATCATAATTTAATAATTTATAATCAAACATTTCATATACTAGCCAAATACCTGTCCTACAAACCGAGAAAAATTAAGTTGTCATAGATGTTTCAACAAAATATATTTTTAAAAATTCATTTTGTCATTATGTTAAGTCACCTTAAATTTCCTACTATGGACATGGCTACCAACAGTTGACCATAAAAAGCAAACATGTGAATAATTTTCTTATGTTTATATTAATAATAATAAATTCAGCAAACTGACTATTTTTTCATTTATTTAAATATTATTTAATAATTTTAAGAAAATCTAATTAAACAGATTATTTTGACTTAGATAACCGAATAAAATGTTTTGTTTCTGTTCAGAAGTAGTAATGTGAAATACCAGATAACAACAATGCTTATTATGAACCTTGCAATTTTTCTAACTTACAACTAAATTTTGTTAAGGCAAATATGAATTCGTTCTTTAGAAACATGAATTAAAAATAACCTTTGAGAGAACCACTGCTTATATATGACAATTTCAAAAATATAATTAAAAATAAATAACACAGATGGAATATTTATTAAATTATATCAAATAGAGGTATCTAGTGGTTAGTCTGGTACCCATAACCCAACTATACAGGGTCATTTTTTTATTTTTTTTTTTTAAACAGTGCACCTTATATGATAGGAAATATTATAGTATGTTATAAAGAATCAAGTGAGATTTCTATGATCAGTTGTGTCAAAGCTTACATTTCTTATAAATATAAAAGACAAGCTAATCAAAATATTAAGTTGCCCTTTTAGCAGAAATAAATGTTTTACTCATGTTTTTTTAATTTTTTTTTTATGGGTTATCTATACATGTGAATAAACTTTTGAAAAAAAAAAAAAAATGAAATTCACATATATTTTTTATGTTAGTCATTTATTAACCTTAGCTCTGGCCCAAAGCCACAGGTATATGCTACTCCGTGAGGATTGAACTCAGAATTAATGTTCCGCAAGATCAGATGGCTAACCATCACGTCGCAACACAACACCCACATTATATTATTTTTTTTGGAGCATCTATAATATAAGGGAGGAAACTCATTCTAGTCTTACCAGTATGGGCTTCTGAAAAAAAAAAAAATGCTATTACCGATAACATTATCTAAAAGTTACACAATAAAATTTATTTCATAACCATTTTTTGGGTAATGGAGTCTCTGTTCTCTTTTTTCCCCCCTTTTTATCACACACACACACACACAATCTTTTAAAAAAATCATCTTTTTTGGTGCACCCTCACTCCCAATAACTGTTACATGTGATATCATCTTAATATAGTCAATGGAATTTTGTCTATAACACAGACACCATATTAATTCTTGAAAATGGCTGAGATGATCAAAAGTACTTGGACAACAACAACATAATCATGAACTTTGGATAGTTTATCCACAATTTTGATCCTAATACACAACAACATATTCAAAAATTGGAAAAATACAATAAAAAATTAAATGAGCAGACCATGTCAGTTTTTTTAAATCAAAACTTTTTGGGATGAATAATTGCTGGCTGATTAAATATGCCTTAGATAGATAGATATACACATACGCACTGATGGGCCAGAAGTCAAGGGGCAACAATATATAATGGTAATGGCAGGTGGTATTACAAAAACCCAAGCCTTGTTAAGATATTATCTACAATTTTAAAAAGAACCATTATAACATCTTGCTTATATCTAAAGCCATTCTTTATGAAAGGAAAAAAGTATCTTTCAATACTTTGGATATTCTATTGACAAATTGGCTGTTAATTCTCATAAGTTATATAATCAAATAACTTATTACTCACTTGCACAATATCTCTCTGGGCTACCTGCTGTCCAGAACGGAGTAATCCATCATCGGAATCCAGAATATTCATGGCTATCAAAGATATGATGAAGAGAAAATAATATAAAAACTGAATGTATCGAATTTTTATGACCGTTTTTTTTATTATCAGTTCTGACAATTTCTTCTTTTTTTTTGTATTACAAACTCAATATCATTTTTACAAAATTTGTAAAAAAGTCCAACTTTAATAATTTGCAAACTTTGAAAAGAAAAACATTAAGTACATATCTACAGAAAATACTTTGCCTGAAATGTGTCAGGCCATGTCATTTTAAAAATCACACAAGGAATGTCTCATATTTCAATTCAAATTCTTGATATACATGGAAATTTGTCAAAGTTTCCATAGAAAAATTAAGTTACTTGACTAGAAATAACATTTGCTATTTAAATGAATATAAAAACAAGATTGATTGCTTTTATAATATCTTGTACAATAAGATTCAAATTCTTAGCCATTTTAAAATATTTCATCTTTGTTCAAAAATTCATTCTATTTGGGGAGGATGATAGAATAATCCAGAATATTTATTGGGAGCAAACCACTTACAGATAGAAAATGAGTAAGCACACAAAAATAGAAAGGGGTATAAGACAAGGATTTTTTTTCTCCTTGTGTTTATTTACCCTACACAAGGAGGTCATCCTAAAAGAACTACAAGTCCTACAAGGATTTATTATTATGGGCTAATCTTTACAAGAGATACTGATGACAGACACTTTCTTAATAGCAGACACAGAAAGAATACTGCAAGAACTCCTAGACAAGACAGTAAAGGAAGGCATGAAGAAAGGGCTAAGCATTAATTGTAAGAAAACAATATATGTTTGTCAACAAGAGAAGCAGCCAAAGATGCAAACTATGTGATATCAAAATCAAGCAAATAAAGACATTTAAATATCAGGAAGTATTTTAACAGATGATGAGAAATGTGATACCAAAATACAAAGGAGCATTGGGATAGTGAAAAATGCCTTCCAAAAGCTAAACAAAGTATTAAAAAACAGGAAGATTTCATTAGACACAAAGAAAAGAATGCTAAACAGGAATGTAATATCAGTCTTGCTATATAGCTGTGAATGCTGGACAATCTCCTCATAGATGAAGAAGTGACTTGAAACAATGAAACAACAGAGATATGGTTCTACAGAAGAATGCTGAGAATATCATAGACAGAGCATGTGAACAACAAGGAAACTTTAAGTAAAATGGAAACAAAAAAGAATCAGAAAGAAAGTTGAAATTTCTGGAATACATAATGAGGAAAGTAGGTTTGGAGAATTTGACACTCACAAAACAAATTGAAGGAAAGTTGAACAAAGGGTAACAGTGACTAACCTACTTAATGAACTTGTGATGGTAGAACAGGGAGAGAAAAGGCTGGTAAAAAGACAAACATTACAAACATTAGAAAGAATAGGAAATTGTGGAGAGCCACGATTTCCCATGCTCTGAAGAGAAAAAGCTAATAAAAAATTACTTCAAAGTAAGGCTACAATCTAGTAACAAAAAAATGATTTGAATCAAAAACATTTTAATGAAACAAGAAAAAATCTGTTAAAAATTGTTTTTAAATTACTTACCCTCAAAATCTGCACTACCAACACCGACAATAATGATTGACATTGGTAAATATGAAGCCTGTTAAAAAAAAAACAAAAAAAAACAAAACATTTTTTTAGTTAATTTATTTCACTCTTTTGATTGATAGTAAATACAGAGAACAAGTGCAACTATACTGACATGATGTTTTAAATAGCTTTGGGTAAACATTTCAAGTTGTTTCCTTTAGAAGAAAATTTTAGATACAGAAAAAACAAAATATCTTTATTTTTTTTTTATTGTTAAGACAAGAAGTATTTGAAATATTAAGATTAGTTTTCTAAATACTTAGTCATATTTTTACCTCACCTTTTTGTTATTTTTTTTTTTTCACATTTTGGTTATTGGATCAGTCTACTGTTTGGCCTTATTCAACTGATTTCGGTACAGAGGCTTGTTTGTTTAGTTCTACTTACAAAGTATATGGGTTATGCAACATTGTCATGGGATTTTTTTGATGACAAGACTGTCATTAGTAATGATAAAAATTAATTCTTATCTTCCTCACAGAACTTTGAATGATGCTGTTGAAATTTGATAACATTTTTAAGGAAAAAGACAAAAAAGTATCTGGCTATGCAAAATTTTATTTTTTTAATAGAAAGGTGCCAAACATGGAGTACCATTAATTTTAGGATTTGTCTGCAGAGAAATGACATAGAAGAAACTAAAAATTAAAATAACCATTATATTTGAATATGGAGTTTGTGCATTTTAGCTCTTAACTAATATGGAATCTATAACAGTGCTGCCTCAGTCTAAAGGGGATTTGGAGGAAATGGTAAAAAAAAAAAACAAATGTTTTTTGTAAAACTGTGCAATTCAGTTATTTTTAACAAAATGCTAATCAAACTTTGGATGCAATTATTTCTAAAATTTGTCTCCATTTAAGGAGAATGAAGTTGAGAAGCTGTAGTCTGAGGAACAGAAAGATTGAAGTTTATCAAGTTATTTTTATTCAGATTGAAAAATGAGATTGATTTCAAAATTTTTATCAATATGTTGCCCAGGGTTCAATTCTCTTCAGGTTCATTGATTTAACAAATGGATAAATTTAAGTGATTAAATATAAATTTAAAAAAAAAAATGTCAAACATATGAATTGCATGTGTATGAAGCAATAAGGTAGTATTTGTTTGAAATACTAAGATTCATTCCTTTTTTTCCTCTCCTCCTCTTTCTTGTTTTGATCTCACCTCAGTTTGGAGCTGTCTATTGTCGGGCCTTATTCAATTGAATTCCATACAGAGGTTTGTTGGCTTTGTTCTACTTATAAAGTCTGTAGGCTATGTAACATTGTCATAAATGTTTTTGCTGATAAGACCATTTTAATGACAATAAACAAAGACCGAGGCTTAATTTTTGATACACTTGGAATATATTCATCTGAAGCAGTATTTAGCCATGGATAACTTTGTTGCTTATTTTTCCAAGTCTATGTATAGGGTAATGTTTGTTAACAAATTTACCTTTTATTATAAAGACAAGACCAACAACAACACTGAATCCAATAAAGTTCACACAAAGAAGGCCACAGAATGGGCTGGCCAAATCATTATAAAATAAAAAATATGAAGTCCAAGAAATTAATCAGTTATAATGAACACTGAAAAATTACTGAAAAGTCAATTACAGATTCTACCTATATATATATATATATATATATATATATATATATATATATACTTATGGGCTGGCAATAGCCATGGGTCCAGTACAACTTGAATCTACAAACATTAGCTGATAAATCTACAAAGAGAATTGTTTGATTCATTTCAATTGTTAGTTTGAACCATAATTTAAACCAAAATGTGTAAAAACCTAACAGTGATTTAAATCCAAATTGAACAATTCGAAGTTGGATAATTTTCAATGTTTATTATAGTATATGTGCTGATATCAACTTATAATTCTTCCTGCCACTTCCTCTCCTAGTATGACCATTACACATTTTTAACCTCATAAATAATGGACTATTCTGTTTTGATCATATGGAAAGATGGAAAAGCCATACTAAAGATGCTACTTGGTTTCAATGAAAGAAAGAAAGAAAGAATGGTAGACAGATGTGTTTAAAGTCTGTTTCAATAAAATGGAAAAGTTGTCAATTTAAATTCTTTTCATTTTACCCCATTCAGGGTTCCCACAGACCTGTGTAAAAAAAAAATTCCAAGACTATGTTCAACAATTTTCAAGGACTGAAACTGACACGTGTGCACATGCACACAGAGTCAATGGTCATCAATTTCAAAAAGACAAAATTTGTGATTTATCTTTTAATAGTTTGACAGATGAGATGTTCAAAGAAAAGTTACAGCTGGTTCCAATAATTCATGTCACATGGACCAGTTGAAAGCAGTGAAGAAATCAAAGTGTTGAAGGTTAAAACACAACTGCATGCAGACCTGGTTATGTTACAAATTTTGTGTAGCATTCTACACAGTTTGGAGTTCTATTAAACATGAAAATTTTGAATTACACACTTTAATTCTTACTACTACTACTACACATTTCAGCTATCTAGACTATGGTTTATGAATGTCACAAAAATTCTTGACTGCTATACATTTCCAGTATAACAGTTTTAATGAAGAGAACTACAAATTGAATTTTTCACAAAAAGGCTACACATTTTAGCTACCACTAAAACTCTGGATTTCATTGCACATGGCACAAAAGACAATGATGTTAACATTTTTTCAGTTCATCTAGTTTAGCATTCAGCTCCTCTTCCAATCTTGATATTTCTATGGACTTATTCTTTTCAGATCTTCACATGGCATTGGACTTTGTGATAAGTGTGAAGTTCTGAGTCTGGTCAGCTTTCTCTGCATAACTGTCAGCTGACTTGAGCAAATCTTGTGTGTAACTTTCAAGTGTGTTTTTTGGTCTTCAGTTCTTCGATTGCCATTTTTGTCTAGCTACTTCTTCCTACTTTTTTTTCTCTACTCAGCCTCAAAGTATTTTGGTGTATGCTGTTCTGGCACTGGAAGCACTGCAGAAAAGAGCCTTGGACATAGGAACATTCCCAGCACCTCCAACTGTGGCTAAAAAGTCTGTGATAATGTAGTGTCCAACCAGCATCTACTGTATCATATTGTCTGGCAATTTCCTTATTGATTGAGAAATCTCTCTCTACTGAGGTCTGTCCATGAGAGAGTACCAGCAATCTGCAAATAACTTTCCACAGTTTTTGATATTCTTTGTTGCTAGACAAAGAAGAGTAGTACAAAGTGTCTAGATGGTCTTCATGCTTGCTGAAATTCTTGAAAGCAAATTTCCAGCATCCTCCTCCTCACCCCCCCCTTTTCTACTGACTGCTGATGTCATCGCAATCACATTTGCTGACATGTTTTCTGACCATCATGTGGGAAAGACATGTTTTAGACCATCTTCTGTGGCAGATCTTTTTTACAAATGGATACAAGGTTCCACCATGCAAGTGAGCTTACAAGAGGGTATCTAAGAGAAGACTTTGCCAGAAGTTTCTTAATGATGGTGATGAAACATTGTCTTTGTTGCAGTTCTGCATGCAAACAGATCTTTTGTTAACACATTGCCTTTTTGGAATAAATTTTGCATAGCCCTATCTGCCAGAAATCAACACTCAATCTTTGCAGCATCTTTATGCATGTTTGGGTTTCACAAAATTCTTACAAATTCATTCAGTTTGGAAAATGTAATTATCTCTTTAGTGTACTATTCCTTTACAAATTTTCTTAATAGTTTCACGGTCATACTAAAAAGATCATCTGCAAGAAAAGGAAGCAAGAACCGTTCAAGAACCGTGCAGTCATTTTTTTCTTTTTTTGCACCTACTTAAAAATAAAATTACAGTCAAAACAATATAAATTTAAGTAAACAAGATGTTGTAATGGAATAACCTGTCACTCCCATGAGTGACTACAATATAGTTAGTAACTTCCTATAAGTAGCTGTAAGTCAATGGACTACAGAGACTAGCTGGGATCTGTTGAGTACGACTCAGACTTACACATGAACTAACGACCTTCCAATAGTAGCACTCACTACTGGATTGACTTGCGACGACCTTGTGCATAACTTATCTTTATTCTTATTGTATTGGTTTTTTTTACAATAAACCTTTACTTATTTTAGCCACCTTGTTTTTCAAGTATATATTCCTATTAGCATGGAATATAACACAAAAATACAAATTAAACCATAAAATCATAAAAAAACCCTTGTTCTTTTAAACCTACAAATAAAAAGGGCTTTTGCTCTACTGGATTTCATGTAAACTCTTAAACATAACAAACCAGAATTCTTCAGTCTAGTCTACTCAACTTTCTTCCTTGTGGAATATTGTTTATGCATGTACAAAGTCAGAAATTCAATGGTAGTGAGAATGAATGGTTCACATGAATCTGACAAAGATAAAGAGAAAAAGAATCTGTCTTAGATCGCTTGTGTTGCTTCTTCTGAAGCGTTTCCAAGAAAACCAGTCC
Organism: Acanthosepion esculentum; assembly: GCA_964036315.1. Classification (NCBI taxonomy): domain Eukaryota; kingdom Metazoa; phylum Mollusca; class Cephalopoda; order Sepiida; family Sepiidae; genus Acanthosepion; species Acanthosepion esculentum. The sequence continues at coordinate 51,343,092 of OZ038507.1, forward strand.
GTGTAGGTTGCCTTCTTGTTTTCTGTTTGAGCACCAAAACTTGCTCGTGTTTCTGACCATTACCATGTTTTTTTAAAGCACTTTCACCAGTGTATGTTGCTGATGTCAAAGTTTACTTTGCACACTGTGCAGTTGGCTTTCCATCTTGAACCATCTGTAGTAACCAAGCATAATTGAACATGCAATCATCTTTACCGAAAATTGAAATACTATGACATATGAGTTAAAGTTTCAGTTTATATATACGCTGCACACAATGCAGAAATACAAAAGTAAAGGGACAATGTTGACAGATTGAAATTTAAAAAAACCAAGCAATAAATGCCAAATAAGTTTTAATATATTTCATCATATTTTCACACTTACAACAAAAGCTAGATATACAGGTCATTACTAGCCTGAAAACTTTAAAAATAATATTCTTCTTATTTTTTTTTCAAAGACATTTTCTATCCTAAGACACATCAAAGATAGATTTTCTATTCTATCATCTTTCCTGTTTAAATTTTCTTTGAGTCAAATTTGATTCTCAATCTTGTTACTTTAAGCAACCATTTTTACACAAACATAGTTTGCACATTGACACGGGACGCATAAAGTACCTATTTTTTCAGTGTGAACTTTTACGCATCACTGACTAGGGATCAAAAGTACATTTTATTGTACTTTTGAAATTGACATGTCAATAAAATTTCTTCAAGGATTCAAATTTTAATTTTTTGAGATTCTACTAAAATGTATTTCATTACTATAAAATAATTTATTTTCCTTTTAACTACAAATTCAATGACTGTGAATTAATTTATCTTTGACGCCTTTTTATCTTTGCTTTTCCTTTTTTTCTTGTCGAGTGAGGGTAGCAGAAGGGAAAGGATATGCCTTTATATTCTTTCTTTCTCACCTAGACAAGAAAATACAGAAGTAAATACAAGGTCATGAACTCATTCTAATCAAGGAAACAAACCACTGTTCGCAATAATTGTCAAATATATATATATTTTTTTGTTTATCCCGTGATCCGTAGGGTCATAGGGGCACCATGTGTGCTGCAGTAGAAGTGGTGTTTCTTGAACAAGATAGCCTGATGGAGTCCAACCCTCTCCAGGCTAGTTTTGAATTCATAGTTTTTTCTTCTCCTAGACCAGTTTCCACCCAAGGTTATAGAACCCAGTTTGTCCTGCTATTTACCCATAGCTGGGGGGAGAAGAAGATTCAGACCTGTACCAAGAGAATTAGCACATAAGTGAATGTAATGGATCCGAATGGAATTCAAACTCAGCTCTCCAATTCCTCAATCCGAGCCGCTATCCATTACTCCACCAAAAGACATTTTTCTTAAAGGACAATTTTAGCTTGTAAAAAAAAATTTAAAAATAAACAGATTTCTGGGATTTGGCATTTTTATTTGAGAAAAGAATGTGTGGGCAGCCCAATTTAAAAAATTCCAGGACTTTTCAAGGAGCTTTTGGGCTATTCCTGTATTTCCAGGACTTTTCAAGCCTTGGAAAAGGCCCTGTCAGTTTTCAGGGAGTTTTCAAGGTTTCCAGGACCTGTATGAACCTTGCCCCTTGCTTCTTTAAATAACGACCAGTATTCATATTTATGATTGTTATTGCAATATTTTGTTAAAGTTGTTAAGCTCAAATATTTAATGATCCAATAGGGGAATTTCTATGGATATTTTTTTTTGTTGGAGAACTCACAATGAGCTTATTCAATCATTAACTTATAAGTTAAGAATTAAGATTCATCAGAAAATTTAAATAGGAAAGCTGTACAGGTCTTTCTGGTAACATTTATCAGCACAAAAGTGGAATTGGCAAGCCAAGTCCTAATTTTAACCAAATCTGTTGCATTCATTTCTCACTAATGCCCTTTGAAATAGCATGAATCTATCTCTTCTCCCCTCCATCTATGAATTAAATACTAGTATGGACTGTGCTTTCTAGCCTTGGTTGGCAGCTACTGTAGAAGGAGGATGACTATTTAAAGCCACGGAGAAGGCTATGAGAAACCACTCCATTAAGTTTCCCCAAGAAGCAATAGAAATTCAGATATTAACTGTGGAGAGTTATGACTGTCTATATCCAAAAGGAATATGACAGTAAAGAAAAAAAAGAAAAAAAAAGCATAGGTGGGAGGACTAGCAATTGCCAAGTCACGAGGTTGCTAGATTAAACATGTAAAACTTGACTGCCATTAACATGCAGATATAAAATGTAAATAGATGTTTTAATTAGTTGAATCAATTTTGATCAATTTCAAATCAAATTGAAACACAATAAAAATTTTGTTTAGTATTTGTCATTTTGTGATTATGTGATCACCATTAATTTCTATGTTCAGTTTTCAAATTTGTAGTAATAAAAAAAAAAAAAAAAAAAATTGGTGAAATAGTCAAAAAAATAAAAATGTATGTCTATTAAAAAAATTAAGCTCTGAACAGGTTTGTCAATTATTCAGAAGTTCTTTTCCAACCAAACTTAATTATATTTTTTAGAGACTGTTTTTGTTCTGTTTTTTTGCTTCATTGCAAATTATCTTTTGAGTCTTTTTAGAGATAAAATAGTCATCATTCCTTACCTGGACAATAGAACGGATCGTTTGGTTCATGTCTGTTATGACACCATCTGTGATAATCAATAATACAAAGTAGTGGGAGCCATCTTGAATGTTGGAAGCAAATCTGGAAGGAGAAAAATTCAAATAAAAAAAATTCAAATAAATCACAAATGTTTGCAGTTCATCAATGATGATAACACATGGACTTCCAATATTTGAATTTAATTAGGTACCTCCACAAAATTGCAAAAAAATCAGCATACTGTGATGAAAACAGGCTCCAAACAAACACAATGAAAACAGTTTCATCATCAAAATTTGTATTTTATCATCAAGAGGAAAGATAAAAGTATTTTTTGGATATTTAATTAAATTTTTTACTCTATTTTAGAACATTGGAAATTTTGATTAAAAATCTTGTGTTTCTTGCATCAGTGGATGTACTATAAATTAAAATTAGCATAGCAAATTTTAGCATATTTTTGTGGTGGCAAAAATCAAATAATTGTTTAATTTTAATGAAATTTACCGAACTTATTCACAAATGAATGAAATTATTTTAGAAATGTTTTTTTATTAGAAAATCTTGGTAAATATTTTTTCTTTTAACATGTCTCACCCCCTTAATTTTATGAAAACTTGAGAAATTCATTTTTAATTCTTTGGAGAATTTAAATCAACAATATTTTTTTTGCAAAATCAGACCCCATCTTACTGAATATGTGCTGTAAAAAATGAAATAAAACTAAGATATTATTTAATTAGAGAAATGCTTTTATGAATAATATATAAAAAAGGACAATATTGTCATAAAAAAAATTTTTTTTTGATAAAAAATGAATTTTTACAAGATTATTCTTTTCTTTTAAATTTTAATTAGAATAATTTATAATATTTTAAAATCTTTTAAGATTCTGTTTCAATGGTGTAATGCTCAGGAAAGATCGTTATTAAGTAAAACTATATTTACTAATCATATATCATAAAGCTCATTACATTTTATCCCCTTTTAGATTAGCTTTATTGTTTGACGTTTGAACATGTTTCTTTTGTTGGTAAAAAGGGGCTACTTCTTGTTTAGTTTTACTTTCTTTAAAAAAAATGTAATATAGTTGTGTTAATTGTTATTTGTTGTTGTAAATTTCGAATGAATAAAGTGGTTCAAGAAAAATTACAAAAAAAATGAGGCAATATAATTTTTGCTTCTTTAAAAAGAAAAAACTAAAACTTAATTTACCTTTTTATTAAAATTTTATTAAAATTATTATAATTTGAAAAGATACAAGAACTTTGAGATAAATCAATTTTATTTGCTTGAAAACAATAAATTAAATAAATATTTATTTAAAAAATATTTATTTAAAAAATATTTATTTAAAAAATATTGAAGGGTGGGATTAGCTCCCCCCCCCCACACACACACCAGAAAGTACAGCCCTGGTATTGTTGCAGTGGTGTTATATCTAGACCTTCATAGTTAATAATACTTTTTTAAAAATTATTGGGGATATTGATATCATTGTAGTAGGGTTGTATCTGGACCTTACAATTTTCAGTTATTTAAAAATATAGGGGAGGATGGCTTAGCCACCAAATCCCCACTCCAGAATGGCCCTGAAATCAATTTTCAGTCGACTTATTTCATAGTTACCGAATTTTCCTACCTTGTCAAAATTATCAAATTTGTTTAAATTCGTTAAAAAGCTGTCAACATAAACATTACAAGCTGCCGTCATGTTGAAAAATGCATTTCAGTTCTATTTTAAACTTAAAAAAATAATCATTGTTTCAAATCAGATTAATTAAATCAGCTAATATTCCTCACATAAAGTTTCAGAAAAGTATATTTTATTTTTAGAAGATTTGTTAATAAAGAAATTTACATTTTTATAACAGTTTGCTAAAAATGGCACTAAATACAAAATTTTTAGAAATTTCTAAACGAAAACTCCTTCCAATCAATTTAAATTAGTTTTGAAATACAGTATAGTATTTTGTTTATTGGAAATATTAAATTTAATCTCTGAGTTTGAAATTAAAACTAAAATAAAAGCTTCAAGAAAAATCTTTCATTATTAAAAATTCATTTTTAGGTATTGTGTTTTTATGGAGAAACCTAATTTTTTTAACCTATTCACCCAATGCAAAACGATGCCACCATCAAAACTGAGAGTGAAAGAAAATTTAAAAAAAAAACATTAGAAGGAACCTGAAACCCAATCCTAAACAGGGAACAAGAGATAAACCTCAATTCCTGTTCCAAAGATCAGATATACAAATTTATCTTAGTTTACATTTTAAAGTATGACCAGGTAAAATTTGATAATTTGTGCTTTAAAGTGTTTGTTGGTTCATGCTAAAACAATCACAATGAAATTTTTTCAGCATTTGAACATTAGTATATTAGAAATGGTCACATTATATAAAATCCCCAAAATAAAAAACTGTATCTAGTTTAACCCACTGGAAATGAATAAGGATCCAATGATGGCTACACATGAGATAATATAATGTCTGAAACCTTCCTAAATTATTCATTAACTTTTCAATATAATGGACAGTAACTGACTTCCCTTCATTTTTCTGAATAACAAACAGAAAAAAAAAAAAAAAAACCTTTATTATTTTGCCTTGTTCATTTTTTTTTTTTTATTCATTTCATTCCAAGCAAAGCAATAAAGCCACTAAGATGCAACAGGGTTACTGAGTGTTAGAGAATATGAGAAAGAAAAAAAACACTTAAATCTCTTTAATAGCGTTTTTAAACAAAAAGAACAGGAATTAAGACAAGATAATGATTGTCATTGCATTTTAATTTTAGAAGATCAGAGTTAACTGGAAAGCATGGAAGCATGCAAGAAGTGCAATAGAAAAAACTGTTAGCATGTAACTTACATTTACATCTAGCCATTTCAAATGTAAAATGATGAAACCATGCTGCCAATCTAATACTGTGCTTAAATTCATAAAAGTCTAGGTACCATAGAGTAAAGTGATATTTATTCTACTATGTACAGAAATGTGGCACAAGGCCAAAATGGGGAATGGGGGGGGGAGGATGGTCTTCTTCTGTCTTAACGTTAAACTTAGCTAATCACAAACACTGACCCAAACATACAACAATATTCCTTACACCAAAACAATGCATTCTTATTTACCTTTCTTACTACATCCACCGTAATACCTCATTGTCTCTATGAAAGTCCTAACTAAACCCCATATGTACAATTGTCTGTGATGGGGGAGGGGAATAAAGCAACAATTTAAAAACTAGCCCCAATAAGTATTTACAATATGAATACAAATCTACTCACAAGAAACTAAACAAAAATAATGTTAGTTAACCCCCCCCCCCCCCCCCCACGATCCATAGAGTGAAGTTCATCAGAACAGTTACCATGAAAATATTTATAGAAAAGGCACAGCAAAGCTATGTTACGTCAGTGGGAAAGTGACTGAAGCTGAGATGCTAGGTCAGGGCCAATAAAATTGCAGATTCTTCTTTGTAATTTATCAAGAATGTAAATATCCAACAGGGGCACCTAACCAGATGTAGCAGCAATATTCAATAACTTAATGTAGAGAGGTGAAGTTTGGGAATGTCATGAATTTCCCTAGATTCCAGCATCACTTAATAATTCTTAATATTTGATAGATAATAATTCATAAAAACAGTGAAAATTTACTTAGCCACGTGGTTGATGACAGGGGAGAAGTTTGTCGGTCCGTACAGTTGCACCCGTTGCAGTGAGTCATAGTAGGCCTGCAGAATACCTTGGATGCCATTACAGTAGGGATTGGCTGCATTACAGTTCTGTAAATTGAATAAAAAAAATCAAATTAAGAAATTTCCTATTATTTAAATATATAATATTATATTGGCTAAATGTCTTTTGTTAATATTCTATAGGTGCCAGTGTATAAGACACATTTAAATAAAAATTATGTAAACATTACAGTTCACCTAATGTATCCTAATGATAATACACCAGTCTTATGATGATAGGACTTGAATGAGTTACAATAAATAGACAGTAGTCTCCCAAATCCTATTGGAGACCATGTGCCTTGCAGGCTGGCAAATATGGTAATATGACTGCCAAACTATAAATAAACATCTATCACATTGACTGCAGTTGAGATTATAGAGCCATTGTGAACTCCATCCTTTCAATGGTTGAATAGGATGTGCTTCGCCATGCAATTTTGAATTCAGAATTGTCCTTCTCTTAGACTAGTTGCCAACCACAACTAGAGAGCAGAGTCTGACCTACTATTTAACTCATAGCTAGGGGGACAAAGAAAAGATGAATTCATACATTTTCTAAGGTTATTTGTGCAAAAGTGAATGTAACAAATTATCAGAATTCAAACTTGGCTTGCCGATTTCTTGTTCCAAGCCATTAACCATTACATCACCTGCAGATCCACAATATATTTTTTGTTATAATATATATATATATATATATATATATATATATATATATATATGCAAGATGTGTGTGTGTATATATATATATATATATATATATATATGCAAGATATGTGTGTGTGTGTATATATATATATATATATATATATGCAAGATATGTGTGTGTGTGTGTATATATATATATATATATATATATATGCAAGATATGTGTGTGTGTATATATATATATATATATATGCAAGATATGTGTGTGTGTATATATATATATATATATATATATATATATATATATATGCAAGATATGTGTGTGTGTATATATATATATATATATATATATATATATATATATATATATATATATATGTGTGTGTGTGTGTGTGTGTGTGTGTGTGTGTGTGTGCAAATTATTATATATATTATTTATATATTATATATGCGTGGTACTTCTTGGAAAGCACTCACTATCAGTGGTAGAGCTAACATATTTAGTTGGATTGATGTGAGTTTGTGACCCTGGGCTTCACGCCTCTGCAATCGTCAAACAAACTGATTAATTTTTAAAAATTTTAGATTCATGTAGGGTTGCGTATAGTTGGAGGAAAAATTGTCATTGTGATGCCACCCACACTTACGCAAACATGCATACAAGCCTGTACACCCAATGACGTAGACACACACGCGCTCGCCCACCGGAGCTCGCCCAAACAAAAACATGTGAACAGTATGGGACTTGGCATATATATGTATATATGTGCCGTTGTGTACATATGTACACATTTGATTGCCGTATTCAATGATGGATTATGTAGCAAATATTTTTTTGATTGTAGTGATGTCAACATGCAGACTCTTTCTCTATTTCTGTTTGCTGAATAATATTTTCTCGTATGCACGTATATACGTATGATGGGGTCTGTGTAAAACTATGATAGGTAAAAATTGCTATTATTTTTAAATTTTAAGGCTCTTTTGTTATTACTTTAAAGCTGGTTATTTGCTTGCTTTTGGTGATTGCACATATATAAATGGTAGAAACTCGAACTTGCAACATCTATCAGTCTTCATGCGGTGATATTAATTTTGCTGGGGGAGAGAGGAGTAATTTACGTTAATGGTGATTGCAGACTAATACAGCAATAGTAATTGTGAGGCTTTTAAATTTGAGGATATTCATGAATATTCATCAGGTGGTTAAAAGGTCAGTCAAAACATGTGGAGGACACAAAGTGCCATAATTCAAAGTCTTGTAAGACAAAAATATGTGAGTAATATTCAATATTTTGTAAATTTATTCAATAAAAAAACGCCATTAGCTTCAACCACACCCTCCAGATGACTTTGGAATCTCCTGCAATTCTTTGAACAGTCTCCTTGTTTAAGTTGGTGAATGTTACTATGATCCTTGCCTACAGTTCAAGGAGTTTTGCTGGTCTCTCACTCAACTGTGCCCCACACATAATAATCAAAAGGGTTGCAGTCTGGGGAGCGAGGTAGCCAGATCTAAGGGGTGATGTGGTTGCAGAAATAGTCTGACAGCCATGACTGGGTTCTCCTGCTTGTGTGGCATGGAGTCTTCCAGCAGCCATCCTCTTGACCCAGAGCAGCACTACCTCCTCAAGGTGCTTGATGTAGGTCTCCATCTGGAGTCAGAGTCCCTATGAATGGAGACATAACATTTCCATCAAGAGTGATCACTTGAAACGCCATTATGTTGACTGGATATATCATCCAACTCTTTCCAAATCCTCTGCACTGTCCTCAGATTGAAACCCAAATACTCTGAAATGTCTGTATTGAAGCTTCCATTGTGAATGCCAAGCAGTACAGCCTGCTGTTAAATTTCTAGTGGAGTGAATTGTGTCATGATGCTCTTCTTTTTTTTTTTTTTTAACTGACCCTACTATATTGTGCAATTGACAAAATCAAAAACAACATGCATGCACAAAATTAAAATAATTACACAATAATTTACACGCGCCACCATATATATATATATATATATATATACGCATATGCACGCGCACACACACACACACACACATAAGTAAAAAGTGAAAATTCAAATGTAATGGTTTTGGTGCATACAAGTGGGAGGGAGAAAGTCCAGGAGAATATAAATATGTATTCAAATGTAGTAGCTGCCTGCTTAACAATGTGGATGAAAGAAAGGATGTATGTTTTAATTTCAACGCAGGATTGTGTAGACATCTAAGGTTACACCTGTGTCATATTTTGGCTCTGAATATGTTATGATGACTGCAGCATCAGAGAAAGGATAAAATTAATTCATTGATTCCAATTTAGATTTATTTTCCATTTCATTATATACATATCTAGAGATCTGCTTCGAAAGTGCCACTTTGCTTCTTATTAGCTTATGATTTTTTACCTTATATCCTGGTTTTCAGCAGTTCTCGTTTCCAATTTGCTTGCTAGACTAAAATATTTGTATCCTGGTCAGAACAGCCTCTGACTGGTTGGTCGAAATATGACTTTATGGTCTAGTGATTCTGAATATACATCTATTTTTAGAGATGGTAACATTTTGGTGTTTTTGCTATGATTAGTTTATTTTTATTTATTTATTTTTCTATTACTACAGTTTCTTCAATTTTTATGGCCTACTTTAAACTTAAAAATTTTTTTTGGTATTTATTTTCTGGAATGACACCAATTCACATTTCCTGCAGATATATAAAAGTTTGAGAAGCTAATGTTTCAGAAAAAAAAATTATAATTTTGAAAATTAATGTCAAAGATGATTTTAGACAAATAATATATCTCAGCTCACTAGCAATGTCATAGACTGGAGCCAAGAAGATAAAGTCTTCTGTTTAGTTCTCAGTTATAGAAGAAAGAAGTGGAGGGGCTTCAGCCTCTATCTAGCACAGTGGATGACTATTTCTTTCATATAATTTTTACAAACCACTGAGTAGACAGACAATATAAATGAAACTCAAGTATAAATCCTTAATTTTTGTTAATGGTAATATTAGCTGTTTCCTTATAAGGAAACATTCAGCATTCACTGACTGAGCAGCGAGTATTAATGTCAGTTGGAATTTATAAAATCTTTCTCTTAAAACAATTTTTCAGGAAATAGGTTTCTCAAATCAGTAGCTGTTATTGTACTTGCCAGTATTAAAGGAGGTTTCCTTCCTAACCTTTTATTTGAAGTAGTGTAGAATGTCAACATCTTGTTTATGCCATTATTTTCACTTTGAATTACATGTGCTTTCCATTTTATTTGTTGCCACTGTTGATAGTCCTCAAGTGATATGGTTTCTGTTATTTGGTACAGTTCTTTGTGATTCTGTAGAATAATGTTCAAAGAAAGATTGCAAAGACCTACAGGCTTCAATCACTCATTGATCTGTGAAAGTGGTTGTATACAGCTGACAGTTTAAATATTTCTGAACAAGTTTAGTACCATGCATGATATCCATATGAAAGTTATGATCTGATGAGGCTAATTTGAGCTTTCAGCTTAATGTTTTAGCTTTGTAGCAATAATCGTAAATATAACCACATAAAATATTGGATATTTTACTAAGGCAATACTACTGAAAAAGTAAAGCAACAAGATGTGCAATCATATTTTTAATCATCTATTTTATGTGTGTGTGTGTGTGTGTGCATACATGTATTTGCAATAAAAGAATTCTTAAAGAGAAAAAGCCAAAAATCTAACCAGTGCAAATTCATGAGAAACAGTACCATCTGGTAATCGTGCTCCAAATCCAAGAGTTGGAAACATTTTATCACTACAAGAAAAAAAAAGATGAAGTGTTATTTTTAAACAATGGAGATTTTTTTAAAAAATGGATAAAATTTTAAGATTATGAAAAAGGAGAAAAGCAGTAAAAATATAAATCTTTGATAACAAATTTAAACTGTGTTGCCAAATAACTGCTTATCAAAATTTTAATGCACAGTAGGCTGAACAATTCAAATCTAATTTTCCCACAAATTCAATGAAAAAGTCAAATCTTTTCCAGACATTGCTCTTAATTTTTGAGTAAAAAAATTAAAAAATAAACATGTATAATACATTCTGACATTTTAACATTTGTAGCAACTAAATATTTGTTCAGATTTTTTTTATTCAGTTCATATTGACTACAAATAAGAATTTGTAGAGCTTAAATAAAGTTTACACAATATTTAGGACAAAAATGCAACAAGCTTTCAGTGAAAATAAACAAGAAAACAAAATTATATACAAAGTGGCTAATGGCTATTTCTCTGAAGTACTATAAAAGAGAAGTAAACATTACTTCTATTTCCTTTCTTAAGGAAGAAAAACGACTGTGGACAGTGATGATACTGAAGATCACAAAGGAATCTGCTATGCTGACAATATAGATGAAATTTCCATGGTGTCCATCTTTGACATGGACAGCTTTAAATAAGGTTAAAATGTCCTTAATATCTATGGGAATAAATAAATTAAAAAAAAGAAAATGCTGCATTTTGTTAGTGATTTAAACTCTTTCTTAAACATTAGTTAGTTTGGATCATAAATATAACTTACTGTTGATCATACCATCCTAAATATGGTGACATAGATGGCCAGAAAAAAAAGGTTCATATTTAGCTCATGCCTATATGTAACCTAACCTTTAAGGTTTAAGAATTTGGGGAAAAAGTGCATGCTATCAATGAATAATTACAGTAACTGTATGAACAAATTTCCCTAACATTTCTTAAATTATTTATATGACAACAAAGAAGGGCATTTTAATGTGTTGTAATGGTTAGCAAGCTTGTCTCACTAAATCAGTTATGACTGAGTAGTGAGTTCAATCCTCAGTGAGCGCTCATTAATCTCGGCCTTGTGCCACAACTAAGCTATGCTTAGTAAATCACTATAAGACAAGGAATAATTTTTATTATCATGTCAACTATCACAGTCCTGCATGAAAGTTGGAAAGTCATTAGGGTGGCATCTTGTGTCATTACATAGTTGGTGGTTGCTGGGTGACCAACCCATCTTGCACCATGGCTAAGTGTTCAGTGCATTAGATCACTCACAAGTTCTTGTTTTGCTCACCAGCAGTGTCCTACAAAGTGCATTCTGCATTCACATAATATTGTATAAATATCAGGAATCAGTCCATATAGCCGTGATTTAATTGGATGTTGTCTTCAAAAGATGTTAAGTATAGCTCTTAGCATCCGAGTGTCGGTTCCATCGAACTTAGTCTCAAGGGTTTTAGTTAATGTCCGAGCAGTGGCACCATACATTAAAACCAACTCTACAGTAGCATGAAAGAAGCACTGCTTGAGGTTGTCTGATAGATCAGATTTCCAGATTACATCAATTTTATTCAAGGCAACCCAGGCTTTAGCTATGCAAATTTTCATGATTCAGTTAAGGCAGTTTCTATTGAGCCTTGTTGGTTGAAACTTATGAATTCAGTTTTAGAATCATTGACAAGAGTCCAACATTGTTAACAGCATTTTCTAGATTATGTAGGAGAGTTGTGGCATTGGTAATGGTGTCTACCTAGTCAATATTGGTCAAATATTTTTGCAGGATATCAACTTGAGAGACTTGGTGATAAAGTAAAACCTAGATAATGATGATCTTTGATAAAATTAAGGGAAAAGGATTGTGTCTAACCTATCATAATCTTGAATGATTTCTCCAACAGCATGGATGGCAGCAGCATATTGATTCATCTGGTAAGGATTGTAGTAATGAAGAGACGTTGGGCTGGTTGGGTTGCCATTTGAGGCAGTGAAGTCAATAGCAACAGTAAAGTTTAATTGTGTTCGTCTGAAAATAAAAAGTCAGGTACAAATGTTAAGACAATATCAACAGGTTGAAATAAAAACGGGGATTCATAAAAATATCTATATGTATTTGTATCTGTTAATACTTGGGTGTAACTAATTTAAAATGCATTTCTACATCAATTATTAACAATCTATTTTTATAGGAAGTCCTTTCCAATCCATTTTTATACTAGTCTTTTGCAATATTAATTTATAGTAAAATGATTAACAATGTCTTTCAATCATTTGAAATGCATTTTACAAATTTGTTCAAGAAATGCATTTAAAATCATTGTAGATTTTAAATGCATTTCTTGAACAAATTTGTAATATATTTCCATACTAATCTGCAATTAATTTATCTAGTAAAATCATTTAGAGAGTATTTTTAATGTATTTTTCAATAAATCATTTAAAAAACACTTGTATACAAAATAATCTCCAGTGTATCTCTGTAATCATATTTCAAAAACTTTAAACTTGGTGCACACAAAAAAAAAACAACAAACAAAAAAAAAAAAACAGTGTCAAAAAGACAGTTATTTCATAGACACTGCCATTATTTTAACTACCTTCACTCCTTGGCAATGTTGGTTTTAAAAAAAAAAAATCCTTTCGATACAACATTTCTTTTGCATGCATGAAGGTTAAAAATTGCCCACATTTATTTAGTAAACACCTATGGTAAATTCTTATTATAAATCCTAAGTAATATTTTGTTATAACTTGTCTCTTACATAAAATGTGTGTGTCTAGATTATATAAACAACAAAACTACTGAAGAACTAAACTGCACACATGCTTTCATACCTCAAAAGTATGAGACATATTGGAATCATGTTAAATTTTATCTGAAAAGAAAAACATTATTTAAACAGATACCTAACAAATAAATGGTTATCACTACCATAACAATTCAAGTTACTTGCAATTATTTTTTTTTTTTTACTTGCTCTGATTTACATAAATAATGAACCAATTCTAATTTATTTTTTGGCAAATGTTTCCTAAAAAAAATAATTCTTATCAAAAACAATTTTCATATGTATTAAATGCCTTCGTTTCCAACAAAATTAAGTTTCCCATTAGCAAAAATCATAACATCCGGGGTCTAAGAGTAATACATTTGCATTGGAGGTCAAGATCTATAAGTTAAGCTGAACACAAATGTATAAACTCAGTCGAGAATTAATAGCAACATAAAATAAAAAGTGACAATTATGAAATATGAACCCTCTACAAAAGATACTGAATATTACAAAAATCAAGGTGAATAGATAGAAAGGCCCACGAGTACAGTGGTTGAAACATGATAAAAACAACCAAGATGAGGATGCAAGTTTAAAAGAAGCAGTATGTAAATGACTTACTGTAATCATTTGTAGCGATTTGCTAGATGTTATTCCCAATCATTTAAAAGTCTATTTAAAAATATAACAATAGTAGCATTTTGATTTTTTTTTTTTTTTAAAAAAAAAAAGGGTAATTTGTGCTTTTCATTGGAATATAATGATTTAAATGATTATTTCATTCAATGAGAAAATGCAATATCGGGTTTAAACCAAAAGAGAAACGAAATCCAAAGCTTAAAAGAGAAACGAAATCCAAAGCTTAAAAGAGAAACGAAATCCAAAGCTTAAAAGAGAAACGAAATCCAAAGCTTAAAAGAGAAACGAAATCCAAAGCTTAAAAGAGAAACGAAATCCAAAGCTTAAAAGAGAAACGAAATCCAAAGCTTAAAAGAGAAACGAAATCCAAAGCTTAAAAGAGAAACGAAATCCAAAGCTTATAACGGAAGATTTTTAAGATTGTAAGAAAACCAAAATAAGGGTTCCAGGAATAATCAGAGCTAATTTTCTTATTTTTGTTATTCTAATCTCAACATTTTCATTGTTACTCTTTTCAGTGATCTTCAAGCAGTCCAATTTGTATCTGATAATATGTTTTAGTTGAAAATGTTTATTTTCATTTCAATAATTTCACATTTCATCCAATTTTTAATATAGTTTTCTCACGAAGAATTGAAAACAAAGATTTTCCCTCTCCCTTACTCCATAAAAAAAAAGAAGCATCTCAAGTGAAATAATCTGCCTTAAGAAAGTGTGAAATAAAATAGCTTCTTAGTTTAATTATTAAGTTATAATTAAAACAGTTAAGCCAAATCAGAAAACTTGCCCGAAATTACATATATATTATAGCTCTCACGTTGAACTCAGCGCATGAGGGTCAAACAGATCAGTTCCCAGAAACTGAAAGCCCGACAGCCACACAGGATTTGATTATAGTGGTGAAGGCTTTGTGCAGGGCCATCCACACTTTTTGGAGGGACGAATACAGGGACCTGGTGCAACGGATGCCACAAGGTCCCCAAACAACCCTCCGCAGGTTTTGAATTCAGAGTTGTCCTTCTCCTAGACCAGTTGCCATCCAAGGCTATAGAACCCAGTCTGTCCCGCTATTTACCCATAGTTGGAGGGAGAAGAAGAGGATTCACACCTTTCCCAAGGGTATTAGCATGTAAGTGAATGTAATGGAATCGACTGGAATTCGAACTTGGCTCTCCGATTCCTCAATCCAAGCCGTTATCCATTACTCCACCGTGTATATTTGGGCAGCAATCCCTCTTTTATACAAGTTTAATGAAAAACAACTGACTAGGTACTGCGGCTAAGTTTTTTTATTTAATTTTTCTCATAATTTTCTTTTCTGAACATAAGTTGTATAGAAATTGTCTACTGTTTTGTATGTCCAAATGCTTTCAGCTATGCTTTTAGCCATCATCAAGAATGATTTCATTTTTACTTTCAACTGAATGTATGGATTGCTTTATGTATGTATCTAGCGTTATAGGAAAGTTTTATTTTCCAAACACAGTCAGCAATGTGGTCATGTTAATAAAAATGAAAAAGCCAACACTCAATAACATCAATTATGAACACAGCTACAATGTGGACAATTTCTACATAATTTACATCCAGAAAAGAAGAAAATTATAAAAACACAAGGAAAATTAAAGAAAAAAAACTTAACCACAGTACCTTGTCACTTGTTTTTAATGAAATGTGTTTGTGTATTATATATATATATATATATATATATATATATATATACACGTATATATATATATACACACACACACACACACATTTACATTTACTAACGTGCTAACACCCTTGGGAAAGGTGTGAATCCTCTTCTCCCTCCAACTATAGGTAAATAGCAGGACAGACTGGGTTCTATAGCCTTGGATGGCAACTGATCTAGGAGAAGGGCAACTCTGAATTCAAAACCTGCAGAGGGTCGTTTGGGGACCTTGTGGCATTCGTTGCACCAGGTCCCTGTATTCATCCCTCCAAAAAGTGTGGATGGCCCTGCACAAAGCCTTCACCACTATAATCAAATCCTGTGTGGGTGTCAGGCTTTCAGTTTCTGGGAACTGATCTGTCTGACCTTTATACGTCGAGTTCGACGGGAGAGTCCATCATATATATATATATATATATATATATATATATATATATATATATATATATATGTATGTATGTATCTTGTATAATAAGTATCTTTTAATGCCATGTCCCTTCAGAATATAGATGATCATCCCACTCCAGAGATTCATTTTCTTTATAATCTATCAACTTTCTTGTTAAAAATAATGGTTTCCCATTGCCTTCTCCACAGTTTAGAATTCAGAATTTTCTTTCCCTTAGACTGGTTGCCACACAAGGCTAGCTCATTCTACCTTATTATTTAACCCATAGCTGATGCCACGAGGAAGAGATGGATTCATGCTTTTCCAAAGGGCATTTGTGAGAAAAAGAATGCAACAGGCTAGACCAGAGTTTGAATTCAGCTTGCAAATACCACTATTTACACTGATAACAGTTATGCTACCAGCACATCAAATGGATACAGAGTGCTGGTCTAAATTGTTAACAATTAGAGACACATTTAAAAAAAAGAAAAAGAAAAAAAAGAAGCATTTTATTCACATAATAATAGAGTGCCTAAAATGGAATAAAGCATTGGTTCATGAATTTGGTGGCATAGTAATTGTGAGTTCAATCCCTGGGCCAGGTAGTGCGTACTTGGACTCAGTGGAAATGGGTAAACAGCACTAAAAATAAAACTGAGATGAGATATCCCCAGACATGGGCAGTGGGACAACATACCCTCATAGATTAAATAAAGGGTTCAGTTCAGAATGCCCTGGAGGTTAACCAGGTCGATATTCACCTAATGAAGGCTGGAGGGTGCAACAAACTGAAACATTGTGATAACAAAGATGAGGACAATAGTCCAAATGTAAATAGTGTAAATATAATTGCAATAAAGAAAATGTAAATGTACTGTATAGCATAAACACAGATATGGGATGACAATCTCTTTTCAATTGTTAAAAAAATGTTTTTATTTTTTTACTTATATTAACTGATTTGAAAATGATAGAAAGTTTAGTATTTGTATAGGAAAACTTCTGAAGAAAAGCTTAAATCAAAGCATGATTAATAGCAGCATTTAAATAAAGCAAACAATGATGGATGTTCATATAACAATTACAGATAAAAAAAAAAAAAAAATGGCAATTATAGATAGCATAAAACTTACCCCGATTTAATGTAGTCTAAGAAAGAATGAATTGTTTCAGTCTTAATGGACATCAGTATAATCTGAAGATTAAAAGAAAACCAATTAGAAGCAGTTTGATAAAACAGCAATCATTTATTAATAATTATTATCATTAATTCTCATTTGAAATCACTAATAAATTCATTATTATTTATTAACTCTTTAATGTACACCATCCCATTATGGGAATGGTAGGCATAAATAACTTATAGGTAGAAGCCTATAATTAATACTAGCAACTCCAAAAAGTGACTAAATATTGAGCATACATGATGAAAGAAATGCCTGAAACTTAATAAAAACAAAGTTATATCCTCAAAATCTTATGTCTTCTTATTAAAAGAAAAGGCCAAAGGACTTTTCCTGTAAAGATTTTTTACAATCCTTTTTAGAACCATTGAAAATCTTGTTTTTCTGGTGTCAAAAGCAGACCACAAATTAGTCTAAGAAATTTGAACAACTTTTAGCACAACACATTGATTTAGAAATTATTGGATTTTAATTAAACTTTCAGAATTTATTCACAAATGAATTTTATTTTTGAAAATTTTTTTTTTTTTTTTTTTTTTTTTTTTTTTAGAAACTCTTAGTAAAAATATATATTTTTTAAAAATTTGTTACCCTCTACGTATTTAATTTTATGAAATTTCATAAAATTCTTTTTTGTAGTGCTTAACGTTTATGTTAGTTAAAAAGACAATTTCTCTGAAAATTTACATCAATTTTTCTTGGTCAAACAAGCCCCAGTTACTGAAAATCTGCTCTGAAGTGTAAAATAAAAAATGTAATAAAACTAAAATATTATTTAATTAATTAATTATTTAATTATGAATATTTTTAATTGCTTTTATGAATAAAATGTATTATAGACATTTTTGTGTTAAGAAAATATTTTTCCAATGAATAATGTTTTTTTACAAAAATTTTTTCCATTTTTTATTAAATTTTAATTAGAATAATTTATAAACTTTTAAAATTCTGTATTAATTTTTATCAGTCAAGTAATGTTATTAAATAAAAATTATATTTATCAATCATAATTAGGAAAGCTTACTACAATTTAGCTGCCACCAGTAAAACTGGATATCCACAGATGATATTATCAGAAAATAAGAGCAGTAACTATAAAAAATTTATTGTTAACATTTCCTCAACAAGTGTCACCATAAGTGATATATAAAGCTAAAGTATCTAAAATTCAGTATAATATTAGAATGTTTAAAATATTTAGTTTTTAAGATAACGGGGTAGTTAAAAAATTATCTAAAAAAAGCATTTATGTTGTATTCGTTATGTAATTTACTACAAGTATTTCTCCCTTAAATAAAACTCACAATCATCAGGTTAATCATGTGTCAACACCTCATAAAAACACCCACCTCCATGCCAAAAAATGCTTTTCTGCAATGCTTTAAACTGAAAGTAATATAATTCAATTTTAAAAAGATTTTTTTAATAGAGAATTATAATGTGTTAACAAATTTGTCAATATGGCCAATTTTAGTTATTCCAAAAAAACAACAAAAAAAAAAAAACATTCCAATCAATTTAAATTCGATTTGAAATGCAGTAAAGTATTTTTTTTTTTTTTTTTTTTTTTAAGCATATCACCCCAAGCAAGGCTGGAAGCCACTAGTATGCAGGGGGTTACAAAAGGTTTGGAGGAAGAGCAGATAGGAGTGCTAAAGGAGAGGATGTGGAGAAAGATAGTGGATCGATCAAGGCAAGGGGGTTACAGAAGATTTGGAGCGAGAGCAGATAGGAATGAAAGGTGAAAAGATGTGGAGAAGGGAAGAGGATAGATCAAGGCAGCTGGAGATGTCGATTGACGTTATACTTAAATAGTTGGAGATTGTATTTGTCAGGGAAACGGGAATACGGAAGGGAGTTCCACAGGCGATTATTGAGAATATTAAATTTAATCTATTGGCTTGGAATTAAAACTAAAATAAAAACCTCAAGAAACATTTTTCATTTTTAAAACACATTTTAAACTTAGAGTATTGCTTTTTTTTTTTTTAAATAAAGGTACCTAATTAATACCAGATTTTTATAAACTTAGAATTCTGAATTTTCTATAAACCTATGATCAACAATAGATTGTCTTTTTTAGAAACCTATAATACTGTTTTTTTGTTGTTTTTTTTGGCAGAGAGACTTCAAAATCGTGTAACAGTTAACAAGTTTGTCTCACTAAATCAATTATGTGTGAGTAGTAAGTTTGATCTTTGCTGGGTACTTCTTAATCTTGGCCTTGTACCACAACTAAGCTAGGCTTAGTAAATCACTATAATACCTGGTTTTTATTTTAATTGTTATAATCAATACCAGATTCTATAGTGGACATTAACAATTTAATAAGCTATAAATAGTTTATTATTAATTATCAAGAATTTAAATCTTAACAGACATAACGTTGATACTAATGATATCAATAAACAACAGACCAACTTTTAACACTAAACTTTACAAATGGAACTTACCTCACCAGAGTTTCTGTAATTCTTCTTTTTGGCTTTCTTCTTAGGATTGATTGCCTACAATGAGAAATGGAATGTGAATTCAATACTAGAGAGTATTAAAAGGTGCTGTTAAGGCTTGTAAAAAGCAAGATAAGATGAAGGTTATACATTCTCTAAATTTTACTGGTCAATTTGCACAGATTATGATGTAGAATAACATTGTGCAGCAGACAATAAAAAATAATTAGGACAAAAATAACTGTAAAGAATATCCTTATAATGAAGGACTAGCTGATGAGCAAACATTAATATTTTTCCTTTTAGTCTTCATTTTAAGCATTTGGGAGGCTGAACATTAGCATAACCAAAGACTTTTTTTCTTTTTTTAAATTATTTCACTCCAAGCAAAGCAATAAAGCCACTAAGACACAAGGGGTTTATTGAGTTTGAGAGAATATGAGAAAAGCTACTATTAAGGAGAGAGGACAATAAAAGAACAAGAATTAAGAAGACAGAAGGTAATGATTGACATTGCATTTAAATTTTTGAAGATCAAATTTGACTGGGATGTAAGAATATGGAAGAGAGTTCCACAAGTGAGAAATGTGTTAGAGGAAACTCTTAGCATAGAACTTATGGTTTTATATAGCAATTTCAACTGTAAAATGATGAGGCCATGCCATAAATCTAGTACTGCACTTAAATTTGTAAATTATAGGTACCATAGCGGACAGTTCATCAGAACAATTACCATGAAAGTATTTATAAAAAAGGCACATGGAAGCTACATTACAGCAGTGTTAAAGTGACTAAAGCCAAGATGCCAGGTCAGGACTAATAACATTACAGTTTCTTCTTTGGATTTTATCAAGAATCTCTAAATATATAGCAGGAGCACTAGAGCAGATGTCGCAGCAATATTTAAAGCAAGGACAAATGGTAGACTCAAAAATATATAAGATAGGATTGCCTAGCATGACAGTGCACCAACTTTCTCAACTGCAGATTTAGCAATTGATTCAATATACTCTTTCCACTTCATATCAGCTGAAAATGTTAGTCCAAGAAAGTACAATAAGTCACTCTCCTGGAAGTTAGCATCAGCCATGTTGATGGAAGGTAAAAATGGGTTCTCTCAGATGATTAAAAGAGAGCAGTTTCATTTTTGAGGGGTTAAAATTAACAAGCCACACCTTGCCCCATTTAACAACAGATTTAACCAAATAAAGATTTTTCTATCAGATGCTAGTAAATCTCCAAGAATGCCTGAAATCAAAGATAACACTGTTGCATTGTCCTTCTCAATCCTTCTATATGCCTGTGAATCTTGCAATTTAACAGCAGAACTACAGCAAAGTATGCATACATTATGACGAGATGTTTATTATAGATGGAGTAGTGGGGGTCATTATTAGATGAAGACTGTATTAATAGCAAGGCAGTTGTTTTCCTAGCATCATGTGTACAAAATCACACACACATATATATATATCATTATCCCCTTGACTTTTGTAATCATAGGGCGGATCTTAATGTAGAAGCCACACTAACTCTTTTCCACAACAGTCTATTAACAGCTGTGACAGAAAGAGAGAGACTGGGACACACACACACACACACACACACATTTTTTTTTAGTGAAATTGGAGTAGATTTGAATAGTGAAATTAAATCAGAGCATTTTGTTTACTCATGGTGAAATCTGATCTAGGGCAGAAGTTGTACCCATTGAATCTGGGTCATCAGAAGACAATGAAAATGGATGAAATAATTTTTATCGATTAAAAATTGAGATAAAGCTGAGTAAGCTAGAAGGAACTTTGGAATTCACATGATTTTGGTTGAAGCAGCCAGAACCCCGTGATAATCGCGTGTGAAGTAGTAGGGCTGAAGGTCAGTTATAACCAGCCAGGTTTATCTATATAAACATGTAGTTATGCTGAAAAAGTGTGAGACTGGAGAAAATCCTTGAAGAGAGAAGAGAGAATTGGCCCAGGCAAGTGTTGGGAGGAGGAACGCCACTATAACTTTAAGCCCCGCACTGAAATCTTTATCCCTCCATTGCAAGAGTCATATATTGTTCCGAGACGATTTAACAAGTTAATCCCATACAGTTTCTCTGTGTCTAGAATCCAGTGTATGAGTTTTTATGTTAAATACTTTTCTTATCTGTAACCCTTTTCTTTTCTATACTATTCTTTTCTGCTATATAAAAGACATTAACAATTCAACCATTGAATAGTTGTTTGTCCGGCTTTCTGCAGATATTAATTTTATTTTGCTGCATTCTAAATTTCTTAGCGCAGACTCCCTAGCCGTGTCTACATCTTCAGTTGACTGTGAATTGACGGACATCACTTCTGCTTTCTGGATCAAACAAATCACATTGTGGGCAGGAAGCAGGATTAAACCAGCGGACCAGTCGAATAATCTACAGATGCTCAGGGGATCTATGGCTACTCCCTTAAGTTCAATTAGGA
The DNA here is from genome assembly GCA_964036315.1 of Acanthosepion esculentum. Lineage (NCBI taxonomy): Eukaryota > Metazoa > Mollusca > Cephalopoda > Sepiida > Sepiidae > Acanthosepion > Acanthosepion esculentum. The sequence continues at coordinate 51,365,438 of OZ038507.1, forward strand.
CTGAGTAGACACCTCAACCCAGAGAGTAAGACGCCGGAGGTTGAGGGGCTGGGGTGAAAGTGTTAGACAGCAACCATCAGCTATTCTGGTACAGTCATACCTGTCCATCTTTTGACATTGTCCAACCAGTTTTTTGCATTGACATCCTCACCTACATCAACCTTCAATGGTGCTTTGTATGATGGTTTTGCACATGTTGTCGTACCTTGTAATGTGTCCAAATCACGCCGTTTTTCTCTGTTTGACAAGAAGAGGCTCCTGATGTCCCACAAAAGTTTCAATACTTTTCCACACAAACTCATTAGCCCCCCCCCCCCGAAAATGTCAAGGAGTTTTCTCATGGATTTGTTCTCAAACACTTGGATCCTTCTTTCTGTATCTGTCAACAGTGCCCACGTTTCACATCCATATAGGAGAATGGAAACTACCAGCGATTTGTACAGTCTGTACTTTGTTTGAAAGCTGATTTTGCTCCTCCATATTCTTCTCAATTTGGCCATCACTGCCATGGCTGCGGCAATCCATGTGCAGATTTCAGTGTTGCAGGTACCATCTTTAAACAAGATTGCTCCTAAGTATTTACAACTGGACACTTCTTCCAGTGAATTCCTATTCATGGTAATGTTAACACAGGTGTTACTGTTTGTGTTATTCCCCATTACTTTGGATTACTCAGAGCTGACCTCCATTCCATATGCTCCTGCTCTTTCAAAATCTAAGTTACAGATGGGTCTGCCACCAATAGAGATTGAAGGATCATGGTCGTTCAAAGCTTCTTAAATGTTTCTCTCTATTTATAAGTCTACCATTTATCCATGCATTGAATATTGCCGTCACATTTGATCTGATGTTTCTTGATTCTTAATAAAATTCAAAGAAGAATTTGCAATGTTATTTTCCTGACTTGGCATCTTGGCTTCAGCCACTGTGATGTAGATATCCTGTGACTTTTCTATAAATAATTTCATGGTAATTGTTTAGAGGAGATTTCCTTTTTTGTACATAGACTTTATGAATTAGATGTTGTACTAGATTGGCAGCAAGGTTTCATTTTACAGTTGAATTGGCTAAATCAAAGCATAAGTACTATGCTAACAGTTCCTTCTCTCACACTTCTCACTTGTGGAACTCTTCCGGCCTCTTGCTTATCCATTCAACTTTGATCTTCAAAAAATTAAATGCAATGTCAATCATTATCGTTTGCCTTCTTTTCCTGTTCTCCCTCCTTAATGTTTTCTTTTTCTCATATTCTTTTACACTCATTAACTCCTGGTGTGTTAGTGGCTTTATTGCTTTGCTTGGAGTGAAATGATTAAAATAAAGAAAAAAGAAAAAGAAAGATGAATAAGAGAATGGAAATACCTTAACTCACCTCATATCTGTTTTCACTTCCAGACCCTTTGAGCAATGTCCGAACATTTGTAGTGAACTCACCAATAAAGTCATGCCTGAAAAGTACACAAGTCTTTATATTTACTTTGTATGTCACACAGTCTGAATGAATAATATAATTATTATTTAACACAGAAGAAATTTGCTTTACTTTTGCTACACATTTGATGGCATATGGATTTCAATTGAATTTAAACACCTATAACTAGTTTATTCTTCTTTGTCAAAGATGTGTTCATTGTTGACCCTCGTCATGAGTAATGTGAGATGAAGAATTGGATTTACTAGTCATACTGTTTTTCACTTGCTTTTATACTTACATTGTAAGCACAATTCAGTACTAGTTCCCATTCATACTAGCAACTACAGTATTCCGCTAACTAGTATTGGTTGTACCATGCCATTTTAGTTGACTGTGTCACTTACCTGCCTTCAATCACTGCCAATCAAACTAACGTATCAGTCTGTTGGTGCTTGTCTATTTATGCAACTGGACATCTTCTGCTCAATCCAGTTTTTTTTCATTGAGGTTTGCTGCTCAAGGTGACTAACATTTTGATAGCAGATAATTTCTAAAAAAATGGCTAAAAATATCTCCCAGGTCTTTCACATGACATTTAAGTATCAGGTAGGCTAATGTTTACTCAGATGTCAATACTTGTACCTAGCCTCAACAGTACCGATGAGGATGCTTGGCAAGAAAGAATATTTCCAGTTTACATTTGCCCATTCTAGGCATTATTATTATATCTGTGAGATAGTAACACTTTAATACACAGACAAACAGCTGAAAAGAATGACAAACATGCACTAATCTCAAAGAGATTTTATATACCCCTATGTCATACAAGAAATTATATACAAATATATAAATACTTGTCACTAATTTATGTCACACAGAGAAATTGTAACATGAATAAAATGAGCAGAAGGGAAAGGCAAGAAGCATGAGTATCTTACTTGTAATATTTCCCGAAGTGAAAATAGCCAGGCCAGTGGTATGTTCAACGAACATCAATGTACCATGTGGGCTCTTCTATTCTCACTACCACTGGACTTGAGATGATGTCTATTCCTTAGCAATCTATTATCAACAACAGACACGGGCAGATATGTCTTGTCTCTACACGTGCTAATTAGCAACTCTGCATTTGTCACCCCACAAACTCATGTAACTTACTGGCCATCTCATAACTCCATCTTAACTAAAGGGAGATAATCGCTCTTTACATCCCAACAATACTGTAATATTAAATGTAAATGGGGAGGGGAGTCTTATATGCCATCAAATATGATTGGTCACACAAAGATGTAAAACCTTGAAGAAAAATAATGGAGCAGATATTGAAGAAATTATTTGATTTGCAAAAAAATATAATTTCATTTACCCGCCATCTCGATCCCAATCATAGCATTCAACTTTGATAGCCCTATAAGTAGACAAAAAGCAGTCAGTTGAAGCCATATTGTAAGAATAGTGGAAACAAACAAAAAAATAAAAAACAATAATAATACTTTATCATTAATTTACATTTGAAGTAAAAACATTCTTTTAATATAATTTACTATAAACTTTTATTACATTATAATTACTACAAAGCATTATTTTTCATTTCTTCATTTAAGATTAAGAAAACTACAAGTTTATTTCAATACACAAAATGGGAAAAAAACTGGAAATACAGTCTTTAACATACAACCTTTTGTTTACTTTTGAAATTTTACCAATTCCTATTTCCCAATAGTTATTGAGTAGTATTTTTACAGTGTGTGTGTTTTGGAGCTGACAATTTCCCAGTGGATGTTTAGGATTTTCTGTTAGTGTAACAGTTATTGCTGTTGGAAGTGGAATTGTTAAGTAAAGTTCAAATTCAAATGACTCTGGGGAAAAGCATGAATATCTCTTCTTGTCACCCACCACCAGCTAATGGGTTAAATAATTGGCTAGATAGTTTAGCCTGTTTAACTTTAGATGGCAGCCAGTCTAGGAGAAGAGTAATGCTGATTTCAAAACTATAGAGAAAACAATAAGAAATGATTCCAATATCTTTCCCAAGAACACATGGCAATTCACAGATAAAAAAAAAATGAAGCTGTGGAGAGCCATTACCATCTATGTTCTGAAGAAAGAGAACTCTGAATTCAAAACCATAGAGAAGGCAACAGGAAAGCACTCTACTATTTTTCCCCAATTCACAGATAATAACAAAAAGGAATCTGTGGAGAGCCATAATCACTTACTCTCTGAAGAGAGAAAGACTACTCTGAATTCAAAGCTGTGGAGAAGGCAATGGGAAACTGCTCTATTATCTGTGAATTACCATGATTTCCTGGGAAAGATAAGGAAAAGGGAACTGTGGAGAGCCATGATTGACTACTATCTGAAGGGAGAAAGACTTCTGAATTCAAAACTAAGGAGAAGTCAGTGGGAAAATAAACCATTATTTCCCAGAAAGTCATGGCAATTCACAGATGATAAAGAAAAGGAATCTATGGAGAGCGATAATCACCTACTATCTGAAGCAGGGAAAACTACATTGAAATCAAAACTTCATAGAAAGCAATGGGAAATCATACCACTGTCTTTCCAAATAATTCATGGCAATTAACAGCTAATAATAAAAAGGAATCTGTGGTGATCCATAATAGTCTATTTAAAAATAAGCACAAGCTCAAGTGTTAAGATATGTTGGTTATTGAAGATAAATAAAACTTATCCCATAGAAATGAATAAAGTTTAGAGTCAGCCATTTGTAATATGTCTGATTATGATAACCACATATTTCAGATTCTCAAACTTAAATCAAACCATAAAGCAATAGTGAAAATAATATATATTACTTCTGTCTGCTGAATAATTGATCATTGGTTTATGAAATAAACAGCCTTAAGCAGTGAATGTGTTTTGCATTAATATTAATTAAAAGTTTTTGCAAGGAGAAACACAATTTGTTTCGTTCCTCAATAATGATATACTTCCATTCTGTTTTTGGTGTATAGCATACCATAATCCTTTGTGTATAGATTGCTAAGGAGTATAAGATGCAGTTAAAAAACAGAGAAATATTTTTTATTTTTATGTATAAAACACACCTGATTTTAGAGCAAAGAAAATAACCAAAACTGGTGAAAAAGGAAGAGAAAAAAATGGAAAAAAACTCAACAAAATCCAAACCTGTATGGGTTTTAGAAACATTATGAAAGATTTATCTCCCTTTGTTGCAATACACCATTAGATAAATATTATCTCTCTGGTAAACAAATAAATCTAATTTGGCCCAATTTTGTCCATTTTGAGTGCTGAAAAAAATGGGATTGAGTTCTAAACATTTTGTATAAGACACAGCAGACTATTGGATATGGTTTTGGATGAAAAATCTGCATCTTATATACACAGGATTATGGCATTTACAAAAAAAGCAGATCATCGTCTTTTCCAGAAGCATGAAAGTAGTATTGGCAGTCCTGTTTGGGATTGAACCATTACTGTACAGCTATCATAACCAGCAACCGAGTTAAAATTCCATTCTCTACCAACTGCTTCCTTTGATAAAGAATAATGAAAGAAAATGTTGCAGAGAATTGGATAATAATGAAATCAGCTAAAACAGTAATTGTTAGCGACAGCATTTTGAAAGGCAATTTGTTACAATTGAAAAAAATCTGTTGAAAATGGTTGGCATGAAAATGGACAGTGGAATCCTGAATGTAAGAGCTCCTACAAAGAATTAATAAAGACAAGAAGGGAAAAAGGAATAAAACACAATACAAAGGAAACCAGATGGAGACGGAAAAGAAATGTACCTGTCATAGTCACCATTACAGAGGACTCGTGCCAAAAGCGTAAATGGTTTCCAGGTGGGATTTAAGGTGTTTTTAATGACTTCTGTTTTGTGGACAGCAGTAAAACTAAAAGAAAAAGAACAGAAACAAATCAAAAAGAATTATTATGCTCATCCACCACCACCAAAAAAAAAAGTAGAGAATTTAAAAAAAAAAAAAAAAAAATGTTACAAGAAGTGCATTACTCATTGTATTTTTCAAATACCATCCTTTGAAAGAATTAAAATTTTACAATGATATTGATTTCTAATTTTCTTACTATAATCATTTAACTAGTAATCCAGACTATAGTTATCATTTTCTAATATTTGATATCAGTCCTGTGAAGTTTGGTTTAAGAAATGAAAGTTCACAATAACTTTGCTAATAGAGACATTGTACAAAATAAAATTTGTCAAGAATTACTTTTCTGTTCTGAGTTATTCTTGAGATAATTCACCTTACAAGAGAACAAATAATTTACATGATCTCTAATGTCTCTCACATCATGCTGTGGAGATAATGGCATTTAATAAAGGTTTAAGATCATTTTAAATATAAGAAATAAAACAATTTTTAAAAAATCCTAAAATAGAAAAAGTTCAATAAAACATGAAAAATACAAAAGTGAGAAAATTATAATTTTGATGAAATAATAAAAATGGTAGGAAAATATGCCAACCTGTTGTCTTCATTAGCTTTGTAGAATATCAAAAATGGATCAGATTTCCCAAAGAAATCTTTTTTGTCCAAATTGATTCCCTGGAACTGCAATGTCAAGTTTTCCTGTAAGCAAGAAATAAAAGTAATCAATGTTAGCATTTTTCTAATAACTCAAAAGATCATCGACCACAATTATGTACAACCAACTATGATACCAATGATTGTCTAATTCTTTGAGGCCAGTTTTTATTAAAAGAGTGGAACTTGAGACAAAAAAGACAAAGATAATCTTAAAATTTAATCTGTATAGAAATAAAATAATGAAAAAAATATTATTTGTATAGATTTGAAAAGAACAAATTAAAAGGTAATATATCATATCAAGGATACTTAGATTTAATTAAAATAATGTTATCAATAAAATTTAGATTAGAAAAATGCTAAAAAATAAAAACTTAAGTATAATAGCATACAATTTGTTTTCTGAAATACTTGAGACCTGATATATTTCAACTCCAGGAATTTTCACATTTTTGGAATATATTTTTGGTTACAAGTCTTTTATATAGGTAGATCTTAAGGTTTAAATCTTAATTAAGGAGATTAAATATACTGACAGACCAGAATCTAGTGAGGAACATGGACATTTTTACCAACTTATAATTATCATCATCTTTGGCCAAACATGCCATGCCTAAAAAAAAATAACAGAATTTCAAATAAGAAATGATGTTCTAATAATAGTATTTTTATAGAAAAACTATTGAAATATGAAGTCTTGAAGGACACAAATTTTGTTAATTTATATTGTAGATCTTTCTGCTGTTTTTTCTCTAATAAATCAACTCTTCTTTTTTAACCAAGCAATACTGGCTATTGGCATCAGAAAATCAGAATTCTAATAAAAGCTTTAAGAAATATTCATTCTCAAAGTATGAAAGATTATATCTAGTGAAGTAAAAAAAAGAATCGCTATGAAAGTTAGAAAAGCTTAAGCAGTTAATTCTTTTCTTTGTATTATCCAAACAGTTAACAGTTAGACATAATAAAATGTGTCTTAGTTTTGTTTCAATTCTTTGTCTCAATTCTGTTGGGTTAACTTTAATGTAAAAGACTAATAGCCACAGTTTCCATGTGAAATTATTAGTAATAAACAAAAATAGCCAGAGAAGGAAGACTGGTAGCAGAAAGGTGCATCAGAGTAAATTAAAAAGAAAAGACTTAAAGCTAATTATAAGAAATTTACAGAATGTTTTAGAGTAGTAATACTTTGATTAGATAGAATTACCCATCACCTGCTTCACACTCCATACCCGTATTTTGAACAGGAGCAGAGGTTTATTATTTGTTTCCTGTTTACAATTGGCTTTCTGGTTTCTACTCCTAAGGTTTTCTCATTTTCTTTAATTCCAAGTAAACTCTTGCATCTTAGTGGCATTATTGCTTTGCTTGGAGTGAAATGATTAAAAACAAAAAAAATATATAAAAGAATCACGTGATCAGGTCAATGAATAGAACAAAGGACATCTTAATCCTATTGAGTAAAGTAACAATGAGCACAGATGTGATCATTGTTAATCCATTGTAAGATTTGGGGAAAATATATGAATTGGTGATATCACACGGCTAGTTATCAAGATAATGTGTTTTCACATCCTCACAAGCCACAAAGGGATTTACCAAAAGAAAATAAAGGAATGTCACGTAAGAGTGAGGAAAGCAAGATTTTAAGAAGATACACTGTTTTAAATATCAAATAGTTGTGAGCCTTCTATTGGTTTGCAAGATGGTGCCTGAATATTGCTACCCATTAAAAAGACAATGTCAAATGATCCTGCATGATTTCTTTAGAATAAGACAATATGACATGAAGGCATTAATACCTGAAGAGAAGAATTTTATCTATCCAGTCAGCTGAATTGATTACAACTACTAAAACTACAATGATTAAGTATTTATAAAGCAATAGTAGCATCCCAATACTAAGAGTAGAGAAACAATAAACTGAGGGCCTTGTCAGATCTCTTTATTTTTTTTTAATCTAAAACTATTCAAATGATCACTTCATAAAAATGAAAGAGAAAAGATGAAAAATGAAAACAAATTCTATAAACAACTGTGTCATAAAAATAAAAAGGGGAAGAAAATGTTAAAATATCAAATGAAGAGAAAAAAATTTACCTTGCAAGCAAAAACTTCTTCAGCTCTTACTGTAACAAAAAAATGAGAAGTAAAGAATCAATCGGGTAACAGTTCTAATATAGAAAAATTTGTTAAACAATTCAATATACAATGCATTTCGACACTTTTTAGGCACAACATTTTTTTTTCAAATATATTCTTGTTGATTACAACAGTACTTGATTTGTTGGTTTCAATCATTGTTGGGAATGATTGCAAAACACTTTCTCCTCCCCAATTTATAGGCAGAAGCACACAAATGTATGCTGGGATTTCTTCCTAGCCAATAAAATAGGCCAATTCTTGATTTCATCTGACTCAATCCCGGTCTGTCTTGTGTTGAGGTCAGAATGCTGTTTTCTTAATCAAACTTGCTCTTGTGTGTCGACACCAATTCTTAGCTTGAGAGCTTTTAGCCATATTATTGTTAATTTGACTTATATATATCATTTGCTTGCTTTCATACTATTTTTAACCTGTTCTTTTCTTGTTATTGTAAACTTTGTCAATTCTGTTTGTTTGGTAGTTCTGCCAACTGTTTGCATTTAACCACAGCCACTCACTCTACATGATTGATATAAAAAGAATAGATTAGGATCCTAGACATCTGGGGACTGATTTTCTTGGGAAGGCAGTCTGAATTAGACAAAATATTTCAATGCACTTTAATAAACACCTCTAATACATTGGATTATAACAGTTTGATGGGTTTAATCTAATTGAAAACACAAACATTTATTGGACTATTCACTGAATAATATCATCAAACTCTGAAGAATCAAGAGTTATCATTAAAGTTGCAACCTCAGAACAGGACAAAGATGACCATCAACAACATACACAAAACTGTAAAATGACGTTTTTCATCACTTATCAAGAAAGCTACAATTTTAATGTTATCTTTAACAACCTTGATTTTTTTTTAAAGTGATGTTCATGCTGTACAAAGTCTGAGAGCCACTCAAGATAGAGAGTTACAAAGTAAGAAGCACAGCTTATGCAAATATGTGGGGAAGATAAGGGTTAACCCTAGATGATGAGGTTAATATTGTAGTGATTGTGGAAGCAACCTCTTGGAAGTCAAGTCCACAAGGCAATTGTCTGTGGGGAGAAGCTGTTTGAGTGGAAGTGACATCTCACCGATGAATATGAAGGGAATGAGGGTGGTTTGCTACAATGTGCAGGGCATGATGTATCTTAGCTAGGAAGATTAGCTAAGGAGTGTAGTTCAGATGAATATACTAGAACTTTCCAAGGAAACAGCAATAGAGCAGTGAAAGGCTCGAGACATCTCATCTGTGAGAAAGGAGTTGTAGAGTGGAAAATAATTTGTCACCCACAAGGACGTGAAGACACTTTCAAGAGTGTAAAGGGAAGACTGGGCATCTCCTGACCATATATAGCAGCAGTACTTTTCAGATGGATCTGGCTCTTGTAAAGAAGGGGATAGTAAGAGGAGTGAGGTACTTGCTAGAGTGGGTACAGGGAACCGGCCATTTTCTCCAGCATCCTAAGCAATGGATCATATGTACAAGTTCTACTTGAGTTCAGGGTTAAGTTTAAGATCCAACAGATGCTCAAGGCAAGGAGCCTCTTTGAGGGAACATCTGTTCATTACGATTGGTGCAAGTTCTGGATCTGATCAATGATGATGAAACGTCACTAGCTTAGTTTTCGAGGCATTGAATGTGACCAACTAATTTTTCACCCACTGAACTAGGTCAGAGGAGAGATCAGCTGCCAAGCTCTGGTCATTAAGGGTTTTGGAGGTGCACCCATATACCATCATATTATCAGCATAGATATTCACAGATGATGAGAATATCAGATAGCAGATCATTTATGTAAAGAGATTTGGACTGAGACGTGAACCTTGGGGGATGCCTGTGTTGATTGCTTGCAACTCAGAGGACTGGTCAATAACAACTACCTTCAGGGACCTACTCATTTGGAACAACTTTATAACTGATTCCATAGCTAGAGAGCTTGAGCAGTAACCCTTTATGCTACACCTTGTCAAAAGCCTTTGAAATATCTAATGTAATTATTCTTAAGATGTATTTGTTGTTAAATGCCTCACTAATTCTGTGAGCAGTGGATCGGCAGATTTATCAGCAGTGGATCGGGCAGATTGAAATTTGTACTGTTTGTCACTCAAGAGGTTGTTCCTATTGAGGTGATTCACTATTTTCTTGTTAATTATAGTCCCAAAGAGTTTGCTAATGACACTGATTAGAATGATGGGTCTATACTGTGAGGGGGATGAACACTCATTCTTGAAAACCAGGCATATACTAGGCACCTTCCACAGACTTGGGCAAGATTTCTCCATCAAGCAATGGTTAAATAATTTTGCTAAGATCGGAGATAATAGTAGGTTAATATTCTTAAGGACAACCATTGGGATTTTGTCTGGACAGGTGGTCTTCTTAGAATGAAAACGTTTGATAAATCTTGTGATTTCCTGGGCTGTAATGAAAATATTACTAAGATTGTGCTAAGTGAGATGGGGAAAGTTGAGAAGGGGATGGCATTTGTCATCTAACGTTGAATTCAAGGCAAAGATCAAAGTGAAGCATTTCACCTTATCTGATGAGGATGAGATGACCTTAGGTTTATTTATAATAGTAAGCACTAATGCTTTGCCTCTATTCAAAATTTAGTTAGAGATCTTCCAGAACTTTTGAAATCCAATATATTTGCTTTCAACCTTGGCTTGGAATCTCAAGCATAGCTACACTTTGCATTTTCTACAATTCTCTTGCAGCAATTGCAGGCAGTTCTGAATACAAGAAGTGTCTTCCCATGATAAGCATTGTAGTGGAGGTTACGATGAGCTATGGCTGCAGCACATTTTGGGGTGAACCAGGGCTGCTTGTTCAGTTTCTGCTGAAATTTTTTGTGGGGTATAAAACTCTCCATTTCAGTAAGGATCTATTCTGATATGAAGGCAGTGTTTTTGAAGAAAGCTGAAAGAAGCTGTCCCAGTTTGCTTTTGTGTACTGAAAAATTGTCCTATGGAACAGTCTATCAGTAAGACAATAATGTGATTTGGTGAACTTGAAGTCTGATTTCTTAAAAAAAAAAAAAAACTGTTTTAAGAAAAAGATCTTGTAAATTTTAGTTAACAATGATACTAATTTAGTTGGTGAATGGTTAATTGTTCTGAAAACTAATCATTTATTTCTAAAGACAATTTATGCTTTTAAGAAAAAGTTTTTTTTCTCAAGGGTTACAGGTAAAGAATCGTTCTTGATTGCAATGATTTCAGTAACCAAAGTGGACATTGCTATATGATATAACATGCTCTTAAGATGCAGACTATAAATTTTGTTAAAAAATATTTCATTGTTGCAAAAATCTGCAATGTAATTTGGTAGCTAAAGAATGAAACAGCTAAAAATGTCATAAAAAAGCAATAAAACAGAGAAACTAATGAAAATAAAAATATGTGAAATAAAAGGGTTTTTTGTTGTTATCATCTTACAAATTCATGGAATAAAGTTGTTTTTTTTTTGTTTTTTTTGCTATCTTGCATTGAGTAACTTTTGTGTATATTGTCATTGGAATACAAAAGATATCTTGTCATGGGAAACAACAAAAAAGATAAAAAGTAATCAAGTACATAAAAAGAAAAAAAGAGGGAAGAAAAAATGATGCTACAGCTTACTGTCTGAATTTCTGGATGAAGAGGCTTACGGCCACATCACATTGAAACACCAAAATTAAGCAAAATTGAGACTAGCCAGTAACTAGATGGGTGACTGCTTGGGAATATCAGGTGATGTAACCTAATCAGATATCAGAGTTCCAATTCCAGTTGGGTTTGTTACATTCACTTATGGGCAAATACCCTTGGGAAAGGTATGAGTCCATCTCTTCTCCTCCCAGTTATGGGTTAATTAGTAAGACTTGTATCTCTAAATCATTATCTCAAAAAAAAAAAAAAATATATATATATATATATATATATATATATATATTTATTTAAATATTTTCTGGCTTTAAATAAACCCTTTTAAAGGGTTGATATGCCATAGAAAATGAATGAATCAATCAATCTGGATGAAGAACTATCATTATTTACAGTCAGACTAATGTCCTTATCTTTGTTGTTGTTATAACAAAGTTTCATCTGCTGTACCCTCCTGCCTTCTTCAGGTGTGTGCTGATCTAGGTAATATTCAGGGAATTTCAAACTGAACCTTTTATTCAATCTACAAGTGTAGATTTAATTTCGTTCCACTGTATATGCCAACGGATATCTTGTCTTGCTTAATTTTATTACTGCTCAGTCGTTAACCCTTATCTTTCCTGCATAACCCCATGAACTTCACTTCTTGCCTTTTCTTATACACATACAGCACCACACAGTAACCCTCTACCTTGAATTGCTCTTGGGCCTTGTATAGAGTGAACATTAGCATAAAAAAGGGGTCCATTTCCATTTATTCTGAGTCTGTACTACCCACCTCAGGGATTGAACTCACAATTACTATGCCATTAAATTCACAAACCAATGCTTTAATCCTCTACGCCATATTGCCATGGGACATCTTTACATCTCTTCTTCATGTGAAGAAATTGTCCAGTATTCACTGTCATATAACATATATGATATCTAATATCTAATATGTTATAACATATAACATATTAGATATTACCTATTAGTCCACCATTCTTTTTTTATTATTTCTTAAGAAATAACCCTACCTCTTAATAATTTGATTTCTATGTGCCTTTCTGTGTCATATTTTCTATCATCTGTTACCACACAAACCAGATAGTTCAATTTCTGCACAAGTTTGATTTAGACATCCCTAACATGCAGCTCCGACCTTGGGCTATCTCTTTTGCTAGCAATAATGATTTCTGTCTTCTTGCAGTTGTTGTTCTATGTGTTGTGTCCCTTCAGGACATGGGAGATCATGTCTCCCAAAAAAAAATTCCTATCACCTGTGGTCCTTAGCAGTTTTTCTCCCTTTGCTAAGGCTCCCGTTACTCCTGTTCCACACAAGCTCATCAGGTCGGTGGCTCACTGCTTTCTATCTCTTTTGCTCTTAGAGTGCGAATGTGTCTTGCCTGCAACGTAATGATGAAAAGAAACATGGCCACTATTGATGACGCAATTTATGCGCACATATCTCATCCAAAACGAGATGATATTTGCACACATGCAAATTTTGGCCATATCAGACTAGCATAAAAAGTGAGGTGCCAGCAGCACTACTCAGGTCGGGAGTCATTCAGCGGACTGCATGCAATAGAGTTGGACGTATGAATTGACAGACAGACAAAGAAGAAGTCGAAGTAGGCACGGCTGAGTTGGTGTCTGTTTCATGACTGCCCGGTGTAACAGCCAAGAAAGGGAGTCTCGCAATCCATTTCCTTGAGGTGACTGATGACGAAGGAAGAATAGCTGATCTGCCGGCGAATGGTGCACTGCACTTTCTGACCCTGCCTCTGATCACCACTTTTTTCTTTTTTTTTTTGTTTACTATAAATATACCCTATGAGTGAAGTTTTTCAAGCCCTTCTTCATTCTGTGTCTAAGGAATTTCAGTTGTCTTTTCCTGATTCTGAGCAAGTGGTCTTTTTGTTGCCATTTTCTTTAAGACTTCCTTGTTGCAAAATGGTATGTCTGTTTGGAGTACTTGGTCTTTTTACGGTCACAGTCAGTGAGACTACTGCCAAACTCCACACGTAAAGCATGACCACTCAACTCATTGGCCTCTGCTGTTCTCTTGCTCATGCTCATTTTATCGAGTGGCTGAGGCTCGGAAATTTGCATAAACTATAAATTCATCTTGCAAATTCTCTGAGCTACAAAATCAGATTTTTTTAAAAATTGTAGCTTTTGGTTTGGCCATGTTTCCTTCCAAGTATCTTGCACACGAGACACATACAAGCATGTTTTGTTCCAGGAGGTAAGCTGTTTTCCTTTCTACAGCTTACTTGCTCCATCAATGAAATTCTCAGTATCCTTCTGTATAACCACATTTCTGTTGCCTTCAGTTTTCTCCTTATCCATGGGAGTCCTTTCTTCCTGCTTCCTTTTACTACCTTGTCTAAGAGTTCTTTCAGTTTCTTTCTAAGTCTGCTATCATCCATGTATGTTAAGATTGCTAATAATAATAAAAAATCAGGATATGCCTTCTAGTACTCTAAGGATTGTCTCACTGTGTAGTTTGAATAAATCCAGTGAGAAAACACATCTTTGCCATACTTTTCCATTCTTTATATTCACTGAACTTGTTCTATCTTCCAGAAGGCTGTTTCTTCCAATAGAGGTTACAGATTTCTTGAATGCCTTTCCCATGTAAATCAAGCTTTTCTAGTATTTCAAGTAGTTCATGTCATATATTATCAGGTTCATTTCTGTAAACCATAAAGCAATCACAAATTTTGTTAATGTAAGAGCAAATGTCAGTAGAGCAAGTAGGCAAACATATTTTAATATTATTCCTGTAAAGAAAGTTAAAAAGGTAAGAGAGGAATTTAGAATAAAAAAATATGTAGAAGTGAATGAATACTTACATGTAATTTTTCCATTATCCATGGCACTGCCACTGTCAAAGATTCAAGAGATAAGACATCCATTAGCCACAAAAAAGCAAGACAAAAACAAATGAACGATACTATTTAGATTTCCTAACTTGTAAAATAACTGAGTTTCTCATTTTTTTTTTTTTGCATATTCCAAAAGTATCTCTAACATGTAGAAGGATATTGATGTATATCTTTACACTAATACAAATTAAAGATACTTAAACATAAGGTTTAATATATTTTAAAATACTTATTTGTATAAATAACTGACAGTATTTATACAAACAATTCACAGTAAAGAAAATTGATGTGATTTTATTACCATCAAACAATCAATTTTCAAACAATGTTTCTTGATTGTTAATCAAGCCTGAAATGGTAATGGTAATATTAGCTGTTTCCCTATTAGGAAACATTTGGCATTAATTAACCAAGCTGCTTTTGGTTGAAATTTATAAAATCTTTCTATTAATATAACTATTCAGGAAAATAGTTTTCTCAAGTTCAGTGACACTGAAATCTGAAGGCATATTGAGATAGCCAAGGAAGAATTCCAAAAGCTAAGCAGAGTACTAAGAAATAGGAAAATTTCATTAGAAAGGAAAGGATTATTAAATAGCTATGTGATATCTTTCCTCTTATATGGCAGTGAATGCTAGACAATCGCCTCAAAGATGAAGAGGAGACTTGAAGCAACAGAAATGTGGTTCTACAGAAGGATGCTGAGGATACCATGGACTGAACGACAAAGTTTGGGAGAAAATGGAAACAAAATGGAAACTAATACTTAATATCAGGAAGAGACAGTTGAGTTTTCTTGGACATATAATGAGGAAAGCAGGCTTGGAAAATCTGAAACTCACAGGACAGATAGAGGGCAAGAGGGACAGAGGAAAAGAACACATAAAATATTTAATGAGCTTGAATAAATGGATGGCCGAACAAAGCTTAGGAGAAATAACAGAAAGAAAGTTTATTAAGAGCTACAAGGAACAAGAATTTGTGGAAAATCATGTTCGCCTATGTCCGGAGGGTGACGGGGAGACATGGCACATAAAGAAGAACTAGCTGTTATCCCTCTTTCCGGTACTAACCTTTTATTTGGAATGCTAACATTTTGATTATGTCATTATTTTCTCTTTGAGTTACATGAAATATAGGACACATTAAATACAGTAAGTCTTTATTTAATGTTTCATTAAATGTTATCAATCTAAATACTATAAAATGAAAATTTGAAAGGTCTTTGATAAATACATGACAACAAATCATGAAAGCAGCATTCGGTGAATTCTACTGCTAGCACAACATACATTATTTGCTACAGTTTGCTTTTGCAGGAGTCATTCTTGGAAATTTATTTATATTTATTCCTTGTTTTATCCTTGCTGCAATAACTACTAAACACAACTGTTGTCTGTGGGCACAAAAAAACAAAGAAAATGTATCAGGAAATGGTATTACAGGAAGAAAAATAAAATAATCAACTCACACAGGCTATCCCTTACCAGCCAAAAGATGGACACCTGATGATAGCCAGAGAGTACTTGGCCAAAATGTTATGACATATAGATATATATATATATTATATATATATATATATATATAAAACTAGCCACTCGTATTCGAGGATAGCCAATCCCTGGCTTTCAGGCTCTTTCCAAAGGTGCCACACCCTGGGATCGACCACTCCAGTCCAATAACATCAGGAAGTCTCCTTCCTGACAAATCGACTATGGTGAGATTTCAACCCATGGCTTATGGTCAGAATGCGAATGTTCTAACTACTTGGCCATGTGCCCATAATAACATCTATAACAATTAAAGATAAGAACAATAGTTGGAATAAACCAAAGATTTTTTTATTATTATTGTTATACTCTTTCATGAATTTGATCATTTCACTTCCTGGCTTCTAAACATTTTGAAACAGGCTGCTGTACAAGGTAAATAATACTAATACAGCAAAAAGTTACATATTTTCAGAAAAAGACCTCAATATATAGTATAATAGATATATGTACAGCCTAAAGAATAGATCTTCAAAATTAGATCTATTTTCACCCCAATCAAGGTAATAATTCCACTAGACAACAGAGGGTTACATGGAGTGAAACAGAATGAGAAAACTTTAGTGGTAGGACTGAGGAAAGGACAATAAAGAAAACAGAAGATGGTAATTGACGTTGCATTTAAATTTTTCAGCAAAGAAGCAAGAAATCGAAGGGGAGTTCTACAAGTGAGCAGTGCAAGAAAAGAAACTGTAAGATTAGAAGTGGCAGTCACATTTAGCTAGTTCAACAGTAAAACGGTGAAACGTAGTTGCCAATCTAGCAGCACACTTAAATTCATGTAGTTGAAGCACAAGGGATAATAGCTCATCAACAGTTGCCATGAAAATATTAATAATATTTTACAAGGCTATGTCTTTATTTACAAAGATTATCATGTAATTTGCTAGGAGGAGTTTTTTTTTTTTTACTATTTAATCTCCATATGTTTAAAGAACATAAATGAGAGATAACGGCAAAAGATAAAAGAATGCTCCAAATCTCTAAATATATTCAGAGAGGATGTATTAGTGCATTAACAAAAATTCCATATAAATCTCCCCCAAACTTCAAAACCAAAGATTATCTTGATCAAGTAATCGACAGTGATGCATGGAGGCAGCAGGTCATTTACAGGGAATCATTTTATAGAGAGGAAAAATAACTTCCTGTAAAATTTGTCAAGTATTTGTAATTTTCACAATAATATCAGAAATAGGACATTTTCAATATTTTTATGAATTACAAGGACTGCTCCAAAAGTAATACCACCTATTTTTGTATATTGGTCCACAATATCAGAGAGGGATACCTGGTGTGGTTTTACCTGTTAGGATCCCAGCTATGGGCAAATATTTAAACCCCAAACTGAGGTCAAAACACAATGAAAGTATAAAAGTTTGTATAGTAAAAATAACAGCAATACATTCCTATAGTAAAAAAAAGTAAATAAAAATTACCTGCATTTCTGTAAGGAAAAAAAATATTATCAGTAATACATTTTTGTAAAAGAAATTACTAATGCTCCCAAGAAAATTAAATCTCAGCATTAAATGGCCCATAAGGAGTTGATATGCCATTAAACAAACTTCTATATGCCATGTCCCTTCAGGA
Source organism: Acanthosepion esculentum (assembly GCA_964036315.1). Lineage (NCBI taxonomy): Eukaryota > Metazoa > Mollusca > Cephalopoda > Sepiida > Sepiidae > Acanthosepion > Acanthosepion esculentum. The sequence goes on from OZ038507.1 coordinate 51,383,209, forward strand.
TGTTGGCAATCATGGTTCTTCACAATTTCCTTTCTTTTGTAGCTCTTTGTAAATTTTGTCTTTTTGCTGTCTCCTCTAATCCCTGTTCTGCCATCTATTTAAACAGGCTTGTTAGATTATGCATGGTTTTCCTTTGTCCTTCTTGCCTTCAATATGTCCTGTGAGTGTCAAATTTTCCAAGCCTCATTATGTGCTCTAGACATTTTCATCTGGCTCTTCCTGATATTTAGTGTCCTTTTGCTTCCATTTTCTATAAAACTGCCATTGATCACATGTTCAGACCATGATATTCTCAACATCTTTCTGTAGAACCACTTTTCTATCACCTCAAGTTTCTTTTTCATCTATGCAGAGATGGTCCAGCATTCATTGCCATATAGGAGGACTGTTATTATGTAACAGTTCATTACTCTTTTCTTTGTTTACTACAAATACATAAAAAGCAACTGATTTGCCATGGGGTAATAAGTAGTTTAGTAAACCATTACTAATGTGTAATTAGAGGCACCTACAATGACATGATGGTTAAATAGCTCATCACACAAACCAATTCACTATTGCCATGAGTGATCCTCACATATACCCTACTATTGTGACATTTGTGCCATAATAAGCAGTAATCATCAAGCAACATTACAGAAATGAACCTTCTCGGTACTTAGGTGAGTTGTCATTTAGTAACAATAAATACTATAAGCAATTTGAGGCCTTGTGTCAGACTAAGCATGTTTAATAACCAAATATCTAAAACTAGTGCAGCAGAGTTGAATAGTTTGATGCTTACAAATTTGAAAATAAATATAATATATGGCAACAAAAGCACTCTTTATAATTAAAAAAAACAATTTTTTTAAATGTTAGTTTGTTTTTTTTTTGTTTTTTTTAATATTGTTTTCCTTTGGAATCTTATGTCCTTACAATTGTCGATGAAAATGCTGTATACTATCAAAAATCATAGGATAGTAGTACATAAAGATAATGGCAGATAGCATAACTCCACCTTAGCACCATGGAAATGCCTAGATCTAGATCACTTTTTCTGAAATCTGATGAGTAGGTTGTTCTGGTTAGGTTAATTATCAGCATTCCAATGGAGCATGATAGTGGGTTCCATTTTCTGAAATTGTTGAGACATATTCCTGACGACTTCAGCAAAAAAAATAAGTTATTCAAAGCCAGTTGTGAATATTGAAATTAGCTTTGAGTCATATAAAACCTCTTAATATTTTCTTGTGCTTAATACAACTTGAGTATAATATGACCCCATATTTCTAAAGCTAAAAACAGGGAATAAATTAGATCCTTCAGTATAATATGACCCTGTAGTAGAGTCATCACTATGCCAAATGTTTTTGAAGAGTAGTACCATATTATCCATTAAAATCTCAATGTTGTATCCACATAAATTATAATATTTTGCAATTTAAAATTACAAGTACCAGTGTACACGATATATAATGCAATATAATTATGTCCTGGTTATTTACATATCTATTTTGTATTGTTTTAATTTTTTTTAAATTGTTTTAAGTTTTCAAACTGGATACTTTGTATTAATAAATGGAAGAATATGAAACAACCTCACAGCATGGGGATTATTGCCCAATTTCTCAAGTGAAAAAAATTTACATAAGTATATAATTTACACAATAGTTAGGCCTTTGTTGTAAAATTAATGTTATCAAAACATGATAGATCTTACAAATTTCCTTTATTAATTGTAAATACTGTACATAATACCTCATACCGACAGACTCAAATAAGAGGGTTTTGTTTTTTTTAAGCTGAATAAAAATTTCTGAAATGTGTACTTGTGTTTAATAACCCAACTCTTGCCTTTTAGTTTTTCATTCAAAATTTCTTGTATTATACACAAGGAAAAATGGAAGATTTTCTTATTTAGATTACTAAATAAGAAAATCTTCCATTTTTCCTTGTGTATAATACAAGAAATTTTGAATGAAAAACTAAAAGGCAAGAGTTGGGTTATTAAACACAAGTACACATTTCAGAAATTTTTATTCAGCTTAAAAAAAACAAACACTCTATTAACTATTTTGTGTACTATAATAATATTACTTTCACATATGCAAATATACTAGCATGTTTTAAATACACACCAAACATATTTTAAAAGTAACAGTTAAACAAAATGCAAAATCAACATGCCTGTCAGTTCTCAACTCTGTATTTATGTTGATGACAACTATTTAATCCTTTCATTTTTTTTTTTATAATTTCACCCCAAGCAAAGCCTCTAAGATATGCGGGTTTGTCTGATCAGTTCGATAAGGTCAGAATGGCAGCTGATTTAAAAATTGACCAATCTGTTGTTAATTGGGGCAAGGAATATCTTGTTAATTTTAATGCCTCCAAAACAAAACTGCTCTCTTTTAATCATCTGAGAGAAACCCTGTTTGTCTTCCATCAGCATGGCTGATGCTAACCTCCAGGAGCCTTCTCGGACTAACATTTTCTGCTGATATGAAAGAGAAAGATTATACTGAATCAATTGCTAGGTTGACTGCTAGGAAAGTTGGTTCATCATATTGTGCTAGACAATTTTTCTTGCTGGAATCTATCTTACACATTTCTAACATTGAATATTACTGCTACATCTGGTTTAGTTCTTCTGTTATATATTTAGAAATTCTTGATAAAATACAAAGAATAATCTGCAATGGTATTGTTCCTGACCTGGCATCTTGGCTTCACTCACTTTCCTACCATCATAATGTAGCTTCCCTGTGCATTCTTTATAAATATTTTCATGGTAATTATTCTGATGTGCATTCCTCTATGGTACCTAGAGGAGGCATGGTGGAGCAATGGATAGTGGCTCGGATTGAGGAATCAGAGAGCCGAGTTTCAATTACACTCAAATCCATTACATTCACCTACGTGCTAATACCCTTGGGAAAGATATCAATCCTCTTCTTCTCCCCCCCAGCTATGGGTAAATAGTGGTACAGACTTGGATGGTAACTTGTCTACCACAGAAAGAAATGGCAACCTACTGTGGGAAAAAAAAATCTGCCTCATCAGTCATGTATTTAAGATACATGATCACCTAAGCGTGTATCATGCATGGCACATAACTGACTGACTAACCTAGATTTTATGAATTTAAGTGCCATGTTAGATTGGCAACAAGGTCTCATCAATTTACAGTTGAATCAGCTAGATGTAACCATAAAGTCCATGTTAACAGTTTCTTCTCTCACTTGTGGAACTCTCTTCCGGCTTCATGCTTTCCAGTCATCTTTGGTTTTCAAACATTTAAATGCAATATCAATAGGTATTTCCTTTCTTCTTAATTTCTGTTCTTTTATTTTTCTCTCTCCTTGATAATCCTTTTTTTCTCTCTCAGATTCCCTCACATTCAGTAAACCCTCATATCAGAGGTTTTGCTTGGGGTGAAATTATAAATAAAAAAAAAATGAAAAGTCAACTGTACATTCAATTTTTTCCACTATTAAAGATTTGGAATTGTTTTATAGGCCAAAATGGAACCTGTCAAGTGCTATACCTTGCCCAATAGTAAATGCTATCTGCATGGTGCCTTCTGCACATTAGGTCTCTGGCTAAAGTTTCTGTTATAATATTGTCTCACAGGCTGAGATGATTGGCATCATGCCCAACCTCTGTACTCTGAAGAAGGTTTGGTTTTCTATTGGAGGTTTTCCTTCTTTTAGGCAACCACATATTACCACACTAAGAAGTTCCATTTACCTGAATTTGGGAATTCAGAGTTTTCCTTCTCCTAGACTGGTTGCCAACCAAGTCTAATACTAGTTAACATTAATCTGTTCAACATCCCCAATTTGGATAGCAACTTATCTATCAAATCCTAAGCAGTAGCATAGTTAGTGGTGATGCGGGGGCAATCCACTCCACGAGCAGTACTTTTATAGGGGCAGAACTTTTGGGTCTGCTATATAAGCCTGTATAGAAAAAGCAAGAACAGTTACTTTGCAGAACGTTGTAGCTTTCATTTTTAGAAATAAAGATGGCCTCAATTTATTTTATTTTTTTTTTTACACCTTTTTCCCTATATGTTGATTTTGCATTTTGTTTAACTGTTACTTTTAAAATATGTTTGGTGTGTATTTAAAACATGCTAGTATATTTGCATATGTGAAAGTAATATTATTATAGTACACAAAATAGTTAATAGAGTGTGTGTGTGTATATATATATATATATATATATATATATATATATATATATATATATATATATATATATATTTTAAAAATGTTGTGTTGGACATAGTCCTGCATATTCTCTTTTGAATTTTCTAATGAGACTTTTTATTTGAAAATTATATCGAAATAAATATTAATAAGAGGTCTTTTGCTTTTAATATGTAGTGCTTCTAAGATTTTAAGGCATCTAAAAGCAAAAAACCTCTTATTAATAGAATAGATTACAATATTTCTGGAAACATCCTATAATGTTTATAATATATTTCTTCATAATTAGATACACCACATAACCATTTCCTTTGAACTTTTTAAATTTTATAACGTATTCTTCGATCTTTTGGCTTGTATAATAACAAATCTTTTTCACGCCTTCACATGATTAAAAATCTTCGCCATGTACGTGATAACATCATTGCGTCTTTTGAAATTAAAATGATTTTGTAACGTTTATTTAGTTTGTAAAAAAATAAAATGTAGCAACATGATTCTGCTACAAGACAATTTGCAAATGTTTTTAAAAAAATTTGACTCTACATATATATAAGACATTGTTAAAAATTTTGACCCTGAAGATGAACAATGATGTTCGAAAGTACTCGGTTATCTTACGGACAATATTTATTTTGATATAATTTTCAAATAAAAAGTCTCATTAGAAAATATGAGAAAATTCAAAAGAGAATATGCAGGACTATGTTGTCTTTGACATTCAACACAACATGTTTAAAAGAAAAGTTGCTGCCAAATTACACACACACATATATATATATATATATATATAGAGAGAGAGAGAGAGAGAGAGGGGGGGGGGAAGAACTCACTGTGCAATATCTTGTATTAGGTGGGGTGCAAATTCAAGAGCAGCCCTGGGTTACACACACACACACACACACACACACACTCTAGCTATGCCGCTGACTGTAAGCCTCTCTTTATCCTTGATAAATTAAATATGACTTTCTCTAGACCCTAGAAAAAGTCACTCTAGAGTCTCAAGTGACTTTTAAAAGGCTATTAGAGAATTTTAACAAGAGGTAAAATTCATGCAAACAGAATGTGTATTCACATATATATATTTTTGTGTATATCATATTTTACATCAAAAGAGTCCACTATATAAGATGGGAAAATTGCCTGTATGTAGTGAACTCTTCTAGTGACATAAATGAAATAGACAACATTTAATGTGATGTTAAATTTATAAATATAAATCCATAATTATTCAATGTTGAATAGGAATGTCATGTGTTTAGTTTAATATTCAAGTATTGGACACAATATAAAAAAAGCAAATACAGAGCACAGTATATAGTTTTATCTTAATCTATTCTTTTTAATCAGTTACAGCTTAACTTTTAATTTTGGTAATTACAGTCTGATCAAATGGTTTTATTCCAATAAAACATGCTAAAAGAATTAACTTTTTTCAGTTAAATACATTTTTTACTCAAGGATCTTAATTAGATTTGAAAATTGTAATTTTGATTTCTCTTTGGTTGAGAAACTCCACCCCCTCCCCAAATGTAATAAAAACAAAAGGATCATTAAATAATGCTAATATCATTTTAAAACAAGTAACATTTGATTTAGAAAAACGACCATTATGGATAGATGACCTAATTGACTGATGTCGCTTTTCTAATGACATCTTTGAGAAAGGCATTATTTCAATCCCCTCTGCAGCTTGTCAATTTATAAATCATCTTAATCTTGCTACTTGCCAATCAAATGCCAAAGAGAGAAACAAAGAAAAAAGGTTGTGGGTGGAGTATGAATTGATGAGTAATACACTCTTTCTGTAATTACCTGCCAAGACGACACTTGACAAAATTATAGCCATTGCTACTGAGGCTCTGTTGATGTTGCAATTCTTGGCCTTTGAGCTTAGATCAAAGCGTAGTATCTGCCCTTGGGCATATGACATTTTGTTGTGTGAGTGCGCAACTGAAAAAGTATTGTGAGTAAACCCGATTTGGTAACAGCTGCCTGCTGCAGTACCTCCCTCATTGCACTAAAGATGGGGGATTTATAGTAATACTGATGTCAGCGCAACTGACAGTTGAGGGAGCTACTCTATTTTTTAACCTGACCCAGGTGCACATGCTCAGGCTCTCAACATTAAACTGTGTCACATCCTACCAGCATAGGGCAGCAAGTAAATAGATGGTATCTGTCTTCGGACAGACATTTTATCTCTCAATTGAGTTTCTGTCTTTGGATAGAACACAACAAATAAATGAGAGATGCCTAGTCCCAGGGACTCTAACTATGCAGCTGCACTTCCCGCATTGCACCAAATGGGGATTGTCAGTGGAATATTGACACCAGCACAATATTAGTTGTGGGGACTGGGCAATTTTTTTAACTTAGCCCATGTGCCTGCACTTGGGCTCCCCACTTTAAACTGGCCTTGTGCCATATCCCACCACCATGGTGGGAGGAATCAAGAAAATGACAAATGTTGATCTGTGTTATCAAAATTAAAATTTAAACTGTAACTGATTAAAAAGAATAGATTAAGATAAACCTCTATATATATTGTGATCTGTATATGCTTTTTTATGTTATGTTCAACTCTTCCTATAAAATTATGTGTCTACTCTTCCTATAAAATTATGTGGGATGCTAAGGCACAGTGGAGTATAATGGCTTTGATTGAGAAATCGGAGAGCTGAGTTCAAATTCCAGTCAAGTTCATTACATTCACTTATGCGCAAATACCCTTGGTAAAGGTATGAATCCATCTGTTTTCCTTCCAGCCATGGGTAAATAGCAAGACAGATTGGGTCTTATAGCCTTGGATGGCAACTAGTCTAGGACAAATCTGAATTCAAAACTTAACTGGTTGCAAACTAAACCATCTCCTCTACCAGACCCCGGTCTGGCAAGAAGAGTAAGTGGAACTTCAGCAGCACAAAAACAAGAGCTGTTAAAGAGTGGATGAAGTCCTCAAAATCAATGACCACTGACCACCAACCATGGGTTAAATCAGGTAGGGGATATTCCAACAGGAATGAGTAGGTCCTGCATTTGGCTTCGTCTCAGGGATACTAACCCTGTGCAGGTTCCTCTATCATTGGATACCAACACCAGCATAACAGTGTACTCTATATTAAAAACAATTCACATTGCATACTACCACCATTGGGAGATGGTTAAATACTGGCTACCATCTATTGATTAAACCATAATTTAACCACAATTTTTTTTTTTTTTTTGGCAGGGAACAGCCAACTATTTTTAATAGAAATTTTATGATTTTTCTGGTGTATAAAAGTAACGGGTTTGTTTTCTTTAAAACAGCAGCTGAAGGGTGAGCTTCAGGATTCTATTTGAGAAAAACTTATTTAATATAGAATGGGAATTTATCACACATCAATTAATTCATAATAGTACCAAACAATTATTTAGTTATCTTAAAACAAAAGACATTGAAGAATCAAAATTAACTGCAAAAATTATTTCTTGCCAAAAATTATTTCTAGGCTAATGAGTATCAAGAAAGATCAAATAATTTTATTTAATATTTTAATGTTCTAAAAATAATGTGAATAAACACTGAACTATTAAGAAAATTAAACTTGTTTCATAATAAATTTATAACTAACATGCATATCTATCAGAGTTCTTTACATCTTTTAAGTTTTAAGATTGTCTGAAAAATAACATCTAGGATTCCAACTTTTTTAATATTATAATTTTGGAAATTTTGCATCTTTTGTCTTGCAGGTTGTCATTCTTTCTGCTTGAATTGGGCTTAAAATTGCTTAACTTTACTGACTAAATGTGATCACAAAAGTTATAAGTCACATGGATAGAATTACAGAAATAAATACTTACTCAAGCTTTTTCTCAAGTTTACTTCCACAACCTACAATTTCTCCCAAAGTACATTCCATCTTTCCAAGGAAGTCCTGAAACATGATGAAAAAAAATTTGTTATATTAATGAATTTTTATTACTTTAAACATTTTTACTGGATACTCATATTTGAGTAAACACTCCATTTATTTTAAACAGTATTTATTTCAATATCTGTCTATATTTCCGAGATGAGGTACTATAATTATTTACACTATTTAAATTGTTCAGACTGTTGTCCTCATCTTCGTTGCCATATCCACATTTTCTCAAGGTCACATGGCCAGGTGGATAAAAGTATTGGTTGAATCCAGTGACTTAACCCAAAGAGTTGAGAGTTCAATACCTGGCTATAGCAGAGGTGAACAAAAACTTGGAGAGTTGAGTTAAATGGGAGATAACTGAGACATCAGGAAGAGGCATGGCACATGGAAGTAGAACAATCTACCCCCAGTGGACAAAATAAAGGGTTCAATTTGAAATTCCAATCACTTGAAGGCTAGAGCATACAATGGATATGGCAACAAAGATGAGGACAACAGTTCAAACAATGTAAATAGTGTAAGCATATTTATTTCATCTACCAGCTAGCACAATAAGTAATAAAAATATGTCAAATTAAAAAAAATATATAGAAACCATTAATTAAGAAATTGATTTGTTTACATTTTGGATATGAAAATAAGCAGATAAACCATTTTTTGTTTTAGAAAATCTGAAGTGAGTATGCTTTAAAGGCAAATAGAACCTTGCTTGATTGTGAAGCTTTTTATAACCAAGCAGTTAAAGCACACCAGATCAGGTGGTGGTTTCTCCTGCAAAGGGGGATGCAGGTTCAAATCCTGTCTGAGGACACATTTTCTTTAATACATTTTCTTGAATATGCAGGTTGGTAGACAAAATATATACAGTTTAAAATAAAACAAAGCATTTACACAAATATGGGTATCCACTAAAAATAATGTTTGAAGTAATAAAAATATCTATAAATAAATGCTATGCTCATATATGTATATATATATATACACACACACGGGTGTGAGTGTATATACATATAAGAGCATACCATATATATATATATATATATATATATATATATATATATATATGCACCACTGTCATATTGTAGATTCTCTGTGCCTTCACTATAAATATTTTCATGAAAATTGTTCGAAGCTTTCCTCCTTGGTACCTAAACTTTGTGAATTTAAGCACAGTACGAGATGGGCAGCTAGGTCTCATACAGTTAAAATAGCTAAATGTAACCATAAGTTCTATACTAACAGTTACGTCTCTTGTACTTCTGGAAGTCTTTTTTAGCCTCATGCTTTCCAGTCAACTTTGATCTTCAAAAATTTAAATGCAATGTCAATCATTATCTTTTTGCAAGAACAATAAAAGAATGAGAATTAAGAAGACAAAAAGATAATGATTGACATTGCATTTAAATTTTTGAAGATCAATAATGTTTTTCTTTTTCTCATTAACAGTCTTACATCAATCTATGTATATAAAGAAACACTTGCATATTATATTCTTATATATAATAAGAATATAATATGCAAGTAATAAACATTCATAAGACATAACAACATTATTAAATAATGTTAACAGAATATATATTTATACAATTCATTACATTAGAACATTTTCTTTGTTTATAAACAACCAATTGAAAGATGAAGAGGCTATATGTGTCACATGACTTGATGTTAAATAAATAAATAGATTCTGGTAAATTGAAATAAATGCAAAGAAGAATAATAAAAAATATACTTATTATTTTGAAAAAGGCTGTTTTAAGCTATTACTCCAAATTTTCATGCAATGTGTTAACTATGAAGCCCAGTGGAACAATAAACCTTCTTTTACCATCTTTAAATACAAATTAAAATGTGTAATTAATTAATAAAATTGATAATATCATTACCTCATCATTTTGTATAGTGAACTGCTTTTAAAAGAAACCAACAGGTTTATATAGGTGGTCTGTTATATATTTAAAAATTATTTATTTATATATATATATATATATATATATATATATATATATATATATATACATACATACATACATACACACACACACACACATAACATGTATACATACATACATACATACATACATACATACATATTTATATTTGGAAAATCTATGACAAAGAGGAAACATTTTTCATGTGACATGTTTCGTCCTTTACAACTTCAGACTAAAGTGATGCTTACATTAATGTGACTACATATGCACATGAAAGAGAGTAGATGCTGAAATCTTAAACTTATGAATTAAATTTGGGGGGGGGGGGGGGTATACAGGGTGCGATGGGTAAATTGTCGCAAATTTATATTTTTAATTTTGCATATGCACATTGCTTTTGTTGACTGCACAGTGTAATAGGGTCTGTCTCTGAGAAAAGGAGTTTGGAGTGATCACTAGTGATGGCAATGTTATGCCTTGATTCATCATCTCACAGAACCTCAGACTCAACACAGAAGCTTACATCAAGTGCACTGAGAAGGTAGTGCTGCTCTGGGTCAATAGGTTGGTTGCTGGAAGACTATGTCTGGCAACAGGACTCTGCACCATGCTGCACAAGCAGGAGAACCCAGTCATGGCTGTCAGACAGCTTCTGCAACCACATCACCCCTTACATCTGGCCACCTGGCTCCCCGGACTGTAACCCCCTTGATTATTATGTGTCGAGCACAGTTGAGTAAGAAACCAACAAAACTCCTTGTAAGACCAAAGATGAACTGAAGGCAGGAATTATGGCAGCATTCACCAACTTAAACAAGGAGACAGTCCAGAAAAGTTGCAGGAGATTCAGAAGTCATCAGGAGGCCGTGATTGAAGCCAATGGCAATTTTATTGAATAAATTTACTCTTTAGTATTTCAAGATATTTTTATGTAATTTTGGTAAATATATCTGTTAAAATGAGATGTCAGTATAATTTTCATTTTTGCATAATTTAGATGAAAATTCATCCATCACACCCTGCATAGTCTAGCCTAGGGACCTCCACTAATTCGTGATGCCTATAGTTTAAAATGAATTTTTTAAAATTGAAAATCTTTTTAGTCTTAATTGAAAGCTAAATGATTAAATTTACTATTTCCAGTAAGCAAAATACACTGATGTATTTCAAACAGAAATTATATGGATTGGAATCAATTTTGTTCCCCCCCAATAGCTGATTAGCGCCCCCTTTTTTTCTTTTTTTTTTTTAAATCATCTTTAAAAATTGGGCATGTTACATAATATTATTATTTTTAAAATCTTGGTGTAAAATGATTTGTATTAAGCTTTTCAATTTTTAATTAGTAAATATAGATTTCACTTAATTACAATATCACCTAACACAAAGTAATGTAGAATTTTAAAAGATTTTTTTTTTAATTTTTTAAAATTATTATGATTATTATAATTAAAATTTTTAAAAATGAAGTCAATTCTTGTAAAAATTCATTATTCATCAAAATAAAAATTTTCTTAAGACAATAGTGTCCTTAATAAATCTTATTTATAAAAGCAATTAAAAGCTTTTCTAATTAAATAATGTCAGTTTTATTGCATTTTTATTTTATGGAGCAGATTTTCAGGAAATGAGTAGTGGTTTGAAAAAAAAAAATATAATTTACATTATCCAAGAAGTCCTGCTTTTACCTAATAAAACAAATTTTGTGATTAAAATTTAATTTTTCAAAATTTCATGAAATTAAGTAAGTGGGTGGTAACATGTAAAAATACATGTTCTTTAATTTAACAGCAGATTTTATAGTAGAAGCATACATAATATATCAAAATGAACACAAAACTCTCAGGATTCCAAATCTAGTCTTCAACACTTTTGAATGAGGGCATGTATAGCCACCTCAAAAAAGTTTCTCTCATCAATTGTGATTGTCTTGTTTCGGAAGGTGCTGTATTGTGCAGCTCTGAAAACTCTTGGGTTGAAACTAATCTTTGCTTCTTCATAGAGTCTGTCAGCATTCTGGGAACTAATGCTGCTTCAACCTTTCAGTAGCTAAGAGACTGTACTATCATGGCTCACAAAGTTTTGCAATAATGATTTTTCTGACAGCTGGAACAATAGCACCAACCAGCTTGTCTTTATCTTTATTCACAGTAGTAGCTAACCTGCTACTGTGGATCCTGCCACTAAGTTCCATTTCAACTTTCTCTATAAGATTGCTGTTAACTCTACTGATCCATCTAGTCACTGTGTATAGCCTTTCTATAAACATTCACTTCTTTGAATATTTGCAGTATTTTCTTCTTTCAAAAACAAAAATTCTATGTGTCTAGATAAGTAGCAATTTTGAAAGAGGATTTCCGATAAGAAAAAAAAAAATAAAAGGTAACTCCAAAATTCCCCCATTTCAAGGGATTTTAATCACTTTATGATTTATACTTAAAAATCCAAAGTATTGTCTAATAATTTTAAAATGAAATGAGAGCAGATATTACTTTTTGACAGACCCTTGTATATATGTTTAAAACAGTCATGTATAAACACCTTCATATACTTGCAAGCATACACAAACCTATGTATCCAAACATACACACACACTTAAATAACAGATACACATAAGATTACAAATAAATTAATAGACAAAGTCCCTTACACACAAACACTGATATATACATTTTTTTTTTTTTTTTTACATACTAAATACATATACATACTACCTGCAGGCTAACAACACAGTCTGACAATGGTGAATCTAGTCACACACACAGAAACCTGCAGGAAATTCTTCCAAACACAATGACCATTTATTTGCTGAGAGAATTTGAGCTAGAACAGATTCTTGCGACTCTTCAAAAGACCAAACACAATGTCCCTACATTTATAATGCCAAACAATGGGACCTGACAGTTAATCATTTCTTTCTTACTGTTTGCAGAGACAAACTGTCAAGTGTTAATGCATTGACTACCAAGAGGAGACTTTCAGTATGGTTAACAAAACAGGATTTTATATCAGTGGTTCATATGCAGCCCAACTGTTAGGGTTGCACGTAAGTACAAAAAAGCAATATTTCAAATGAAGATACATCATATTATCATTCAGCAATATGGATAAGAAAAAAAATGTTAAACTAGTGAATTTGAATTTCCTCTTTTTGACTGTAGTTGCCATTTTTACAATCATCATCATTCTTTCAGTTAGCACATTTTACACTGCTGTGGTCACCCTTCCCCTATGTCTGATGCTACCCTTACAGCCTCGGCCACTATCATTTTATCATCAAAACAAGACAGATTGTCATCCCTGGCACTGCTTGCCCTCCGCTCAGCAAAATATCCTTATCGAAGCCTCCTTTTCACATAATATGTCTGAAGTAATGGAGCTTCCTTAGTGTCATTTGCTCTCTCAATACCTAACTTGTTCTGATGGTATCTAGCACCTACTCATTAGTATACCTTGTTGTTCATACCACTGTAAGGACTGTGGTATGCCCACATCTTGAAAGCATCATTCAGGTGTCTTTCCCTCTTGGTCAATGTCCATTACTCGCATCAGTAGCTGGCGATGGTGAAAGCAGTGGCTCATAGCTATTTCAACTTTAGGTTGATGTATATTTTTTTTTTTTTTTAAGCGTATCAACCCAAGCAAGGCCGGTGGCCACTATCACGCATGGGGTTACAGAAGGGTTGGAGGAAGAGCAGATAGGAGTGGTAAAGGAAGGGATGTGGAGAAAGAGAAGGACGGAGGGTCGATCAAGGCAGGGGGGTTACGGGAGATATAGAGCGAGAGTAGATAGGAATGAAAGATGTCAGGAAGTGGATAGATCAAGGCAATTGGAGATGACGATTGACGCTACACTTAAACCGTTGGAGATTGTATTTGTCAGGGAAACAGTAATAGGGAAGGGAGTTCCATAGGCGTATATATTCCAATTATTCCAGATGTTTCCCCATTTTTGTTATAGCACTTCTTACTATAGCTATTTTTACAATGCTTGTAAAGAATTCAGTGCTTGTCCATTAACAAGACCAACTCTATCCATAGGTATGATTAACTTTCTTTTTATTTATCCATTTTTAAATGCCATTTCCCTTTAGGTAGTAGAAAATTATACTCTCCACAGATTCCTTTTCTTTCTTAACTGTTAATTGTTATGAACTCTTTGGAATAATAATGTAATTTCTCACTGCCTTCTCCATGATTTTGAATTCAAAGTTACTCTCCTCCTAGTCTACTCTGTTGTTTAACCTGATAGTTTGGAGGGAAACAAAACGTACCTTTCCCAAGAGCAGTTATGTGAAATGAATGCAACAAACTGGGCTAGAACTTTAACTCAGTTCACCAATTCCACACCAATAACCATTACATTTTCTGCATATCCATTTGTTATTTTTATTGTTGCTCACAAATATAAAAATATCTTAAGTGGTCAAATTTGATTAATTTAAATGACAATTTTCTTATAATTATGCTTTGGATTTTATACTAATCCTGTATGTATTCCTTTTCAGTCACTTTTCAGGTAGCACAGATAGACTCGGTGGAAACAGGATTAGTAATAACTGAAAAATTAACCAAGATGGGGTGTCCCTAGACATAGACAGTGGAATGAGAACAGTCTAACCCCATAGATTGACTAAAGGGTTCAGTTTGGAATTTCCTGAAGTTTACTTGGATCAATAGACACTTGAAGAAGGTCAGATGATTTGAAGGTCAAAGTTGTAGTGATTATAACAAAAATGAGGACATTAGTTCAACTGTAATATAAATTTACTGAATCTATATTAACTTTGGCATTTATAAACTAAGCTGGCAGTAGATGTCTAATATCAATACTTTATCATTAGATGTGGTTTTCAAAGTTTTTAGTAAAATATATAATGATTATCTTGACCAATATCTTTAGCTATTCACTTATAAAATGAAAAAGTCTTTAAAGTATACATCACTGGGTTGTTGTTATTTTGGGGCCACTGGCCTTTTGATAATATGGATCTGCTATATAGTAAAGATTTATAATGTTAAAATTGCTGAACAGTTCTTTTGAAAAGTGACTGAAAAGGAATACATACAGGATTAGTGTAAAATCCAAAGCATAATTACAAGAAAATTATGTCATCTAATTTAATCAAATTTGACCACTTAGGATATTTTTATATTTGTGGGCAACAAATAATTCTAGGAGTTTAATAAAATTTTCAGGACTTAATTACAAATGAAATTATTTTGGAAATTTTTTTATTAGAAAATCTTAGTAAAAATACATTTTTTATATGTATTCCCCCCACCTTTAATATTATGAAAGCTTCAAAAATTTGAGATAATTTGTAGTAATTATATTAGTTAAAATAAGAATTTTTTTAAGAATTTAAATCACCTATTTTATTTTGCAAAATTGGACCCCATCTAACCAAAAATCTGTTCTGAATCCAAAAATAAAAACCGCAATAAAACTAAGACATTATTAGAGAAACTTTTAACAGCTTTTATGAATAATATATATTAAAGACAATATTGTCCGAAGAAAAAAATTTTTGATGAAAAATGAATTTGTACATGATTTGTTTTCATTTTTTACAATTTAAAATTGAATAATTTATAAAGATTTTGAATCTTTTAAAGTTCAATTTTGATTAGATAATTTTAGGGAATATTGTTATTAAGTAAAACTATATTTACTAATCATATATTTCAAAGCTTATTACAATCTGAAGACCCCCGACTATTTTCAAAAGAACTTCAATTTGTTTTTATATATGTATATCGATACAGAATTTCTGAAATATGGATGTAGAAGCCGATAAATCTATTAATAAAAAAAAACAAAAAAAACTAATGAACATAGATAATTATGAACACATTCAGCAGTCACTCCACTGTCAATAAATTGATTAACACATCAGAAAAACAAAACTTCATGGTTAGGAAATGATTGTATACAACAATTTAGGCTGTAAGTAATATTTGTTTTAAATCAGATTAAATTAACTTTAAATTTTCTAATTTTCCTCAAATAACATTTCAGAAAAATGTATTTTATTTTTGCAAGATTTTTAAAACAGAAAAATAAGTTTTGTTTACAAATGTCTAAAAAAATGTGTGATGTGATTGATTTTACTGAAGAAAAAAAAAATGAAACTATTCCAATCAATATAATTTCTGTCTGAAATACACCAAAGTATTTTGCTCACTGGATATATTAAATCCTTTAGTTTTTATTTAAAGCTAAATTGAAAGCTTCAGGAAAGCTTTTTTTTATTTTTAAAGATTCATTTTAAACCTTATGCATACTCAATTCATGGAAGTACCTAAAGGAAGAGACCTGCTGGAAGAATAATTGCCAGTAAATATTAGGAGACATTCCTCAGACAGAATGAATAAATGTTTTTATGAATTGATATTTCTCATATCTTTCAGGATCTCAAAACTGCTTCTCATGCAATAATGCAAATCCACCATGTTTGGTGATTGGGGTATGGATGTATTTTCTGTATAAATGAGGTATTGTGGTGGAAGGATTTATTATAATATATACTTGGCTAAGTGAATGTGATGAGTTGGGCTGCAGGTCATTCAAACAAAAGTTTTGTCTTGGCCATTTCAAAACCCATAATCATCTGCTATTTGAATATTTCTTTTTTAATTATTTAACCCCAAGCAAGGCAATAAAGCCACTAAGAGGCAAAGGGGTTACTGAGTGTGAGAAAAAGAAAACATTAAAGAGTGAGAATAATAAAAGAACTAGAATTAAGACAAAGATAATAATTGACATTGCATTTAAATTTTTTAAGATCAAATTTGACTGAAAAAGTTCCATAAGCCAGAAGTGTGAGAAAAGAAACTGTTAGCATAGAACTTATGATCATATCTAGCTATTTCAACTGTAAAATGATGAGACCTAGCTGCCAATCTAGTACTGAGCTTAAATTCATGAAGTTGAAAGAGGAAAGCTCATCAGAACAATTAGGTTTGCCTATCGTCCAGTTCACACACTTCCCCAGTCTTTTGAACAGAAGTAGAGTTTAATCCCTTGTTTCCTGTTTAGGATAAGGTTTCCGATCCTTTCTAAAGTCTACTTAAACTCTATGCTTCTAATGTCTCCACCTGAACTCTGAAATTTTATTCGCTAATTAAATTTTGACCTCTTCAAGTCTAGAATTAGGTGTTTCTTGTTATCTTGCCCTTTCTTACAATCATACAACTCCACACATTACCCCTCAATCTTGAGTAGCTCTTGGGCTGTGTATTGGGTGAGCATTAATAATATATATATATATATATATATATATATATATATATATATATAACATTGCAGATTCTTCTTTGGATTTTATCAAGAATCTCTAAATTCTGCAAAAGCACCAGACTACATGTAGCAGCAATATTCAATGCCCGGTTGTATGGCCAACTTATAAATTTAAAATATTGGGAATATAAGAGACTAAACTGAATTATGTGCAAGAATTGCTAAGGTTTATTCAATTATAAAATGAAACATGACACTTATTACCTCTAATAATTATTTCAGACAAAAATTTATTTCCAATTTATTAAACAAGTCTTAATTCTTGCAATGAAGGGACCTGATTTATATATAATTTTGTGATGATAGTATTTATTGAATTGATAAAGCAATATTAGTAATAACAGTCTATCAAGACTTCCCAACCATTAAGTGAACTTTATCATAAATCTAAAAATAATGAGATATATTATCTTTTTTTTTTACTTAAAAAGCTCTACTTGAGACACATTAGAATTATTACACCTGTCATTACAACTAGAGACTGAACCAACTTCTAATAGTGATTAGTAGTTAGGTCAGCTTTATCACTCAAACACTTTGGAATTTAAGTCTATTAATTAAAGCAGTACTTTGTATATCATCTTACATTTTAGAATAAGGAATGCAGCAACTCCTGTAGTCAAAATAAATTCAGTTTGTTGAGCCATTAGAGTGACTTCCAAAAGTGGTGAGACAGTGGCAGCTATCAAGTTTTGCATAATTGGTTTTCTCAGCTTTCACTACATATAAGCAACGAAGAAGAGGAAACTGAATTGTACAGTCACTTATAATCTGTTCTGTCACTTACACCATGGACACAAGCTGGAAAAGTACAAGTGATCAACAAATCTTACATTTTTTTAGTTTTATTAAAAAAAGAATAAAAGACCCAAGTGAATGTCTTCCTTTTTGTTGTGTAGTCTAAAAAGCACGGGTTCTTTATGTTTAGTATGATGAGCCACTTGAACATATTTAGTTATGTGGTGATTAAAATATAATGGTTTCAATCTTGATTAGGACTGAATATGTATTGTACATAAAAATACAAATGTGGCACAAGGCCAAAATGGGGGATGAGGCAAGCGGGTCATCACTGGTCCAACTTTAACTTAACTCATCACATTCACTTAGCCAAGTATATATTATAATAAATCCTTCCACCACAATACCTTATTTATACAGAAAATACATCCATACCCCAATCACCAAAACACGTATTCTCCATGAAATTCTAAACTAATTCCCCATATTTACAAGCATGGGGAGGGATAAAAAGTATGAATGATTTTTATTTAAAAATAATAAAAAATAACCCCATGACTAGATGAATATAATGAAAATGTTAGTATCGGACCTTCCTCATGTCTAAATCTGACAGAAAGGCAAGTTAACAGGTCGAAAAAGTATGACAGGAATGTGTAGAAAAATTAAAGTAAAACTAAAACAAAAAACGTGAAATGAAGCCACCACTCCAGAGAACTGTGTCTTCTGTCACCTAAAGAGGGGGCAGGAAGATAATGAAAATGGAAAATGATGGAGACTAAAAAAATAAAAAGGTGCCAATGATCATTCACTCTCTTGTTACATTAACAATTTTTGGAAAAGACAAAAAACTTCTACACTGGCCTAACTGGGTAGGGTGAGCATGTTTTTCTTGGAAGAACATGTACTTCAACCAGAAAGATCAAGATGCCACTCATGGTTAGCACCAGTTATGCTACAGTAATCCACCTTTCAGCAAAGTCCTTGGAAGAAAGCCTCTTCCTCTCAACCCTGACCTTGACTTTCAGCTGGTGCTTGAAGAACACAACCAGGTGGTGGGAAGGGAGAGACAATGCCCTGTGAACATCTTTCATCCTCGTCATCCAATCACCATTCTCATCATGGCAAGCAAGCACAGAGAGCTTCCTCCTGTCAACCAATGAGCTCACATTGCTACAAAAAGAACTGGCAACAAGGGCAAAGAATTGTCCATGCAACATGCAAACTATATAGCCATCAATAAGCTTACACCATGAGCACATGACTGAGCAGTGAAAGAATGCATACTCAATGGACTCCTCCATTCCACCACACCAGACGCATTCCGGCAAAATAACCAGTCCCACTGCAAAAGACTTTTTGCCGACCCAGAAAGAGTTCCAAATCATCAACCATCTGAGTGATGCCTCATCATTAGTGAAACTCCCCTCATCAGATCAAGCACCTGGATCAAATCATTGTGAATGGTCCTCCTAACTAACACCTGATATAATGCTTTTCGACAATGGCCGGATTTCAGAGAGGCCTGCCTGTATCCAAGAAATGATTATCAGCACGATAAAAGGAGCCCTCATCTTGAAGCAAAAGGTGGACCTCCCCCTCAGCTGAGTGTACATTCAACAGATGGAAACGTTTTTGAGCATCCTCCTTCCAGAAGAAGCCATTCCCATCATCCTGCATATACATCCAATCCAGGAAATGCAGTCATAAAGTATCTCAATGTGCCTTTATGTTCGGCATTCCTAGACCACCCTTGGACAGATGAAGGCAGCAAACTTCACAACACACCATAGTAGCTTTGCCACCCCAGTGGAAACTAAACAAAACTTTCTCTAGATCATTTAAAGTGGCATATGGGAGTGGCAAAACAGAGACGATAAAGGATGAGGGGATAGATTATGTAAGGCACACCTTGGCCCTTCCCTGCAAGGAAAGATTCCTTTGCAGCCACAGATTAACTGCAGCTACGACATTCTACAGAACTTCCAACCAATTCTTCTTTAGTTGAAGGTAGGGACTGAACCAGACATGGAGTATCTTGCATGGTCTGTCCAACCATGAAGAGACCTGGGAGAGGTGAACCTTTCTATGAACCCAACTGCAAACCGACAGACTTATCGCGGTTAATCTTAGCCCCTGTCACCATCTCATACATCCAGATTTCTCTTCTAACTTTGTCTGCTTGCTACAAGCATGGAAATGTGGTCGGCATAGGTGGTGTACCTGGCCGAGATGGTGGCACCAGATAACATGATACCACCAAGAATGAGGTTTGCCCTCAACCTACACAGGAAAGGCTCCAGTGCAAGCACATAGTGCAATGGCGAGAGGTGGCAGCCATGACAAAAGGATCTGGACAAGCAGAAGAACTTTGATTTTAAGCTATTCACTTCCACCATAGTACTGGGGCTTGCATACAAGAGACGGATTTAGGAGTGAAAGTTCAGCTTGAATCTGACCACAGACAAGACAGACTCCAAGAAACGATGGGCCACCATATCAAAGGCCTTGGATTGATCCAAACTGATCAACATGGCTTCTCTGTTGACTTTTTTTATGATCATGCAAATCAAGTGAAGGTTATCTTGGATCATCTGACCCTTTACAGCACAAGTCTATTCAGGGATACCAGATGATCAAGTACAACCTGCAAATGGTTCACAAGTACCTTCGCCAAAATCTTTAACTCTGCAAGAACAAGCATGAAGGGGTTGAGATTTAATAATGATTAATGCATAGAAGCTTTACCATAACCCTGGTGAAACATCAGGGAATAGTCCCCTGTTCCATCCAGTGGTTGAAGAGAATTTCCAGCAAGGGGACAAACATGGGTGACAGCCTCAAGTACACTTTGTAGAGCAACCCATTGATGTCTGAAGTCTTATCCTTCCTGGCCTTCCTCTGCTATGCGACTCTTGCAACCAGCTACTCCAGCCAAAACTCTCTCCCCATATACCCTTGTCTGTTGTAAGGGTTCTCCCATCTGCCAATTTGACATGTGCAATGTATCAATCAGAGGCACTGCAAGTTCCTCCGCACACAATTCTCTGGACATATTTGTTGCCTTGGCAGACATTCTTTTTAACATTGTTCTCACGACACAAGCTTGGTCCTTCTTGTTAAGCAAGGAGGCCAACTCAGCCTTAGCTATGGATACCTTATCGCGTCTCCTGATTTCACAGCGCTCTTTATTCTAGATTCTGTTGCCTTTTGTGCCCAAACAGAACACAGAACCCATCAGTTTCCGCTGTATTTTTAGTAACAGCTAATCCTGGAAATCCTTCATGTCCCCAAAGAAGTGTGGTATTTCTAGTAGCCAGTCGAACTAGACTTAGTCTTAACTAAGTTAAATGCAGACCCAGATGAGTCTATGGTTTGAATAAACTACACAATGGAAACTTGAACAACCTAGGAGATCGAAGTTGACTCTCCTAACTAGAACTCAGTCAATGTTGCTGCATCATGCCCGAGCCGCCACTGTCTGTTCAAGTTTTAGAGTTTATTGACCAGAACGAGTCTGGTTATGAATTCACAAAAGTTTTTTTTATATCAGAAAGAATGTTAGTACCCATACTAGCACCCCTGTGATCTAATTCAGGATCAAGGATAGTGTTCCAATCACTCACTAAAATTACCTATTTTGACGATATCACAAACTGATTCACCGAAAGAAGGCTTTTCGCTCCCCACGGTTATCGGGTGCATAAACCCAAATGAGTCGGAACACTTTATAGTAACATCCAGCATGCACAATCTGCCCACTGGATCAGCAAAGACAAGCGAGGAGGAGTGCGGATAATGATCTTTCATTTTTTCTTGGAGATAGTTGAGGAATATGTATTACTTTTGAGGGAAGATGTCTTGCTGGGGAAGACAGCTTCCTCCAGTGGCATACTCTTGACATGCTGCATCTCCGGTTTTTTCCTCAATACACAGAGTTTTTCTTCTTTTTTTTTCCCTTACTGGGGCTTGCAGGTGGTATCACCTCTTAGTTTTTCTGCATATGAAACTGATCCTCTTTTTTCTGCTGTCAATTGGAGAGGGAGATGCAGCATTCTTCCTACCCCTTTTTCCAATCATTTTCCATTCTCCTTCTGTATTTCGGTCAGTGTTGTTTATAGTGGGCCTTTTCTTGGTGGCTAATGGCTCATCCTCATGGATTTTTTCAGACACACTGCAGAAATGTGACCAGTTTCTTCACTGTGCCAACAAGACAGTTTCTTCTGGATATGATGACTGCTACCTTTCTTTCATTAATGGTAATCCAATTAGGTATCTTATTGAAATGCCTACGGCTTAGCATCAAATGATATTTCCAGTCACCCAACCTTTTGTCAAGATGAATTTCCCCTAATTCCTCGTATAGCATGAGGAATGTGCCAACCTGTTGTCCCAAAACAAAACTGCATTTTGTAGGTGTATTCCATGGCACTTTCATTCTGTGTTGTTCTCAATATTGTACTCTAATGATGTTTTTCTTATTTTGTAGGTCCCTCTTTGTCAGAGCTATACAATCTTCGGGAGTTGGTAATAAAATTTCCCACATGGGGAAGTCTTTCCCATTCACTATTTGTTAGATGTTGACAACCAGGTTGGCCAACATTTTAATAATGCAATCCTTGGAGGACTTGGCAATTTTGTTTAGACTTTTATCAACTACAAATACTGTCATGATTCTGTCTTCAACAGCCTTAAGTTCTGGCAAATTTAATATTATGCTGTCTGGAGTTACCAGATGAACATATTTATTTGCTTCTATAATAAACTCTCCCATACCAACAATGCATGTTGTAGGTGTATGCCATGAGGAAGATGATGTTCCATTCTTATCCTTCAGATCATTGTCTGTGAGCAAATTTACATTTTTGGCTACTCCATTTTTGGAGGTCTTGTTGGATTTTTCTTGATCATTGAGAAACAACCTCAAAATCTGTCTGGGATGTTATTACTGGTGGGATTGAAGAAAACAAAGCTTGAATGAACTTATGCCAAACAGTAAGACAAAACTATAAATATTTTATGTAGAGTAATTGGCCATGGTTAAATGTAATTGACAGAAATGCCCAACAAACAAAATTGTCAAAGTTTTCAATAAACAAGAAAAGAAAAAAGGGCAAAAATAATACTAACAAACACTATATATATATATATATATATATATATATATATATATATATATATATATATATACACAAGCCAAAAGTAAGCAAAGCAACACAGTAATAATGCAAAAAGTTCACAAAGTAAGCATGGTGTTAGACCAAGAAGTGATTTATCTTATTAGCTAGGAAGAAATCCCAGCATGCAGCTGTATGATTTGTCTCTAAATTTGGGGAGGGAATGTTTTCTTACAGTTATTCTCATGGATTGAAACCAAAAAATAAAATTAAAATAAATTTGTAACTATTTTTAGTAAAAAAAAGATTAAATTGTATTAAAAACTATTTAAGAAAATTAAAAATTTACTAACAGGGTTACTTTAAAAAGAACCTGTCTAAATGAAGCAAATGGTTTACATAAAAAACACACACACACAAGAAAAAAATTAATGTGTGAAGATTTTATAAAAAAAAAAAAATTTCCAAACTGATGTCATAAAAAATCTGCCATAATGAGGCCAGACGATTTAAACTTTTTGTAGCAAATAATTTTTCAAAAAAGATCCAAATTTGAATTGAAAAGGAGCACTATTTGATTGGATGGTGACTCTCAAATTTTTAACCAATAGGGATAAAAATTACAGGCTCTCTAATGAATTAGTTTACAAACTGGTTTTCACTCACATGCTTGCTATATAAAAGGGAAAATTTTAACTGTGGAAACAGAAAAAAGTATAGATGAAAAATGGTTTGACCATCTTGGTGAATAAAGTCTGTTGCAGATTAGGCCAATTAAATGAAACGTTGTCATCAGGCATAAAAACTTAACAATCTCAGTGTGTAAAGTCTGCTATATCTGAGAAAAAGACTTGGATGATAAAAACTACATTTACTGACAAAGAAGAATCTTCTAAATATTCATAATACAATTGCCTTTTATAAACCTGTAAGAGTTGATCTCAAACTTGAGAACACCTTTTCCAAAAATCTGAATAATTGCCAAAAGGCCTCCAAAAAAGCAGCCTTGCTAAGTTCAGTCAAACTTTCTTCACCCCTACTTTGAACTTCAACTTTCACCTTTCAATTTTCAATCTCTGAACCTGCAACATTTTGAATCGTGAACTTTTCAAAGTAAATATATTTTTTGCTAGAAAATTGATTTATATGAATTGTTGTTAAAACTCCTTTTTGTTAAGGAAAACATTTGCTGTACTGTAGTTTTCTAAGAGAAAATTGATTTGTATTTGAAAGAACTGTTAACTTGCCTTGATAATTTGAGGTACACATGGAAAACTTTGTGCAAAGCCTAAAGCCTATATTGTAATTTGTACAATTTGTATATTGTGAAAAATATTTTTGCCATTGTAATAATTGTTTGTTTTACTGCAAATTTCACATCAGAGTTCATATATCTCATATTCTGCATGTTCCTTCCCCCATTAGTTAGTTAACATATGTGCTACACCATGTAATAGCTTCTCTGTTCCCTAAACACAAATTATTTGTATAGCAGCAGAGGACAGAATAAATGCCTAAGCCTTTTGATTAGTACTGGCTAGTCTCAACCTGAAACTGTATATGTATTGCTAGAAATAGCACTCTGCATAATTAATATTACTCCCCTTTCCAATGCATTCTTTTTCAAGGCCTCTCAATTGCAGTAAACTTATTGTTAATTTCACTCAAAATTGTTTTCAGTTTCCTTAGCAGGATATGATAACACAACTATGAAATTCAAACACACTATTGTTCAGGGATCAGAGTCACCTTCAGTGGCAGGTGAAACTTTTGTACAGCAAATGAAGTCACATACAGAGTGATAAAGGTTAAAGATAGAAACAAGTCTTACATTATTTGTGCTTCATTACTTTCTTTCTGAAATTTGGTGAAATGTAAGTTCCAGTTGAGCAGCATCTTCCCATGAATCACTGCCTTGTGAAACCAACTACCAAGAAATTGCTTCCCCAATCACCACAATCTTAACCTGTTCAAGTCTAGGGTTAACTGTTATTTTCCCTGCATATCCACATAAGCTGTACCTCTTACTCTGTAACTCAAGTAGCTTTCAGGTCTTGTACAGGGTGAACATCATTGTAAAAAAAAAAACTCCACTTTTGACAAATTAAAAATATTAAGATTTAAATTTACTTATTTTTATTTCTTACAAATGATTGTACAATAACAAGCCAGTTTGGTGCCAGGAAATTAGAGACACATTTGGACTAACAGTACATGTGATGAAATATATGAAATCCAGTTGCG
Source organism: Acanthosepion esculentum (assembly GCA_964036315.1). NCBI lineage: Eukaryota > Metazoa > Mollusca > Cephalopoda > Sepiida > Sepiidae > Acanthosepion > Acanthosepion esculentum. The sequence goes on from OZ038507.1 coordinate 51,408,661, forward strand.
TGTAAGTTTTTTATTTTATTACTAATGTTTTGTTAAGTAAGAAGAAAAAAAAACTGAAAAATTAACAAAAAAAATTGTTACCATGGCAACCTTGCTACTTAGAAACGCTGAGGTTAAATTAAAACAGTTTGAAAATTTAACATTTAATAAAATTAAAAATATCTGAACTATTTAATGAGATTTACACCTAGGAAGATGTTAAAATAAATGCAAAATATAGAGATGTAGGAAAAATAAGAGTTATGGTAAGAAAATGAACCACATACATCTAAAGAAAATAGTGAATATATAATTAAAATTATAATTTATGATTATTTAGGTGTTAGGAAAATATCATTTAAAAAAAAAAAAAAAAAAATTCAAATTAACCTTGTTTTTTTTTGGGGGGGGGGTCCCTTAACTTTTCATCACTTATTCTGATGATGTTCAGACTGAATGAAATGTTGGCAACAGAATAAAAATTTAAACATCCAACTGGTTTTCATATATTCTATCTTACATACTTTATTTGCATATTTCTTATCGGGCATTTCATCACATTTGATCATTGAAATAGTAATAATGATGATCATTGAGGATGTTTTAACCTGACTGACTTTGTTAATAAGGTGCTATTGGTGTAATGGTTATCAATGTGGAAAATAGAATCAGTAAGATAAGTTCAAATTCAAGCTGAAACTGTTTGCAGTCACTGCACACTAATGCTCTTAGAAAAGGTATGAATCCATTTCTTCTTTCTCTTAGGATTGAAAGTGGGGTAGATTAGGTCCATTTACCTTCATAAGGTAACCAGTCTAGAAGGACAAGTCTGAATTCGAACCATCCTGGAGAGGAATAACCTCCATCAAGCTATTTGGCCCTAGACATATTCATTGCTGTAACTACAGCGCATGCAGTACCCCAACAACCTAACAGTCAGAATACTTGCATGCACGTATCTTAGCACATTGACTGTCAGAGGTCAATTACAAAATCTGACTTCAAACACCAAATTTGTAATAGTCAATTTAGACAATAAAAAATTTTCAAATGTTTGTTAATGTGTTAGATTTTCAATAATATTTCCCCATAAATATTTGGTTTCATTGCCAGTACAGTTTTTTCATTCCTGCCTTAGATGTCAGGTACCAGTTATTAGTGTTAAAAACAACAACAAAAAAAACTTGTGGTTTTAGCCTGGATGGCAAGACCACAAAAATGTGATAACATGGTTAGTGTCATAATAAAAACTGCTAATCACTCATGGTTGTCAGTTAATGTGTGAATAATGTTAATTTCTCTCTGACTTTCAATGTATAATGAAACATTTTATAATGTATACATTTGTTTAAAAAAAAAAATGCCTAATCTTATGCTATATGTAGTTTACTGAAACAATTTTATTTTTACAGTTTAGAAATTCATTCCATAAAATCATTTTAAATAACTTATTAATGTATCTGTCTATATTTCTGAGATGAGGTATTATGTACACTATTTACATTGTTCGAACTATCGTCCTCATCTTTGTTGCCATATTTATCACAACATTTCGGCCGTTGTACACTCTGGCCTTCTTCAAGAGCGTACAATGGCCAAAATGTTGTGATAAATATGGCAACAAAGGTTAGGATGATAGTCCAAACAATGTAACTTATTAATATTGAACATTTTTGTTTTTGTTCCTTCTCCACTTCTGTAAGTTTCTGAATCAAACTTTAAATTAAATTAAAAATAATTTTAAAATAACCTAGAAATTTAAAGGAAAAAAAGGTTACTTTTGTATCATTTTAACTTTTCCAGTATTTGAAAGAGAAGCCAAGGATTTAGTACTGGGTTTTGTCTTAACAATCCTCAAAACCCATCAAATATTGTAGATCATATGTCTCATGGTCAATAAGAGTTACTGAAAATTTAACAATTAAAACATAATAATGATTTAGTAAATCTGTTTTTATAACTATTCTTTAGTACTATATAGAAAATATGAAAAAGAAATAAAATGCAGACCTGTTCTTCCAAGGGTCCATTTACAGAATCTACATCATATCTGCAAAGAAAAATTAATTAGGAATTAAAAAAGGTAAAAATTAAAATATAAATAAGTACTAAAAAAAAAAACAACAACAAAAACTGATCATCAATTTTAATTTATAAAGAGATGAAAGTACCTGTAAAATGTGCATATAGATAATCAATATTTGCTTAATAAAGACGAAAGCATGTTATTAATATTCTTTCATATTTCTAGTCTAGAATGTGATTCACCCCAGATATTGCTAAAATGGACTTTGCACTCCAATAAGCCAGGTGCATCAGCATGTTGAACTGAAAGATAATTCCCCTAGCTACTAGGGGCAGATCTAAACTTCACTCAATGTTAATAGCTGTTCCTGACATGCAAACATGTGTTCAATAAACCATGCCTTTGATATGCACATTTGGGAAAACTGTATTATGATCACTGAAGTTAAGCAACATTGAGCCTGGTCAGTAACAAGATGGGTGAACACTTGGGAATACCAGGTGCTGTAAGCTTGGATGTTGGTGTGATGGATAGTGACTCAGAATTGTCAATTGGAGAGCTGAGTTCCAATTCCCATTCGGTTCATTATATTCATCTACATTCAAATACCCTTGGGAAAGATATGAGTCTACCTCTTCTTCTAGCTATGGGTTAATTAGTAATACTTGTATTACTAAATCATTATTTCAAAAGAAAAAAAAACAATCTTACAATCTAAAAATACTTCCTGACTTTAAATAACCTGAAAAGAGTTGATAAGTCATAGAAAACAAATCAACCAACCAAAAACTGTATAACAGGTAGATATAATGTATAAGTGCCCACCCAAGAGGGAAGAAGAGATTCTCTTACATCCTGATCTGGTGAGAATGTAGAATCCACATTCAAAGAAAATGTTAATGTGACACACTTTTTGGATGATAGTAATTGACAAAGTCTGGAGTTGAATAAAATGCGATGTTATATATGAGTGATTAACTTTCATATTCTTATTAAAATGTACAACAAAAATATTACACTAGAATAAGATCTGATGATGATGTAAATAAACACTGAAATATTTAACAATTTCATTTTTTTTGTTAAATATTGGTCACCAAATTACCTCCTTAATTTTGAACTTTTTTGCTTTTATTCAGTTTTCTGTTTCCAATTCATATTTTTAATACAATTAATTATTTTTTAAAATATATAAAAATTTAAAGGAAGAAAAACACCTTTGGTTTTGTTTTACACTTCTTGAAGGAAAGACTGAGATTTTTCAAAAATTAGACTTTTCTATTAAATAAAATATGTTTTGAAGGTTATGAGGAAATGAAATACTTTATCACAGCAAAACAAACACACACACACCATTAAAGTGTTACACAAATAGAAATAGTCTCAAAGTGAATGTCACTTTAATCTCAGACCAAACAGTGGTTCCATTTAAATTTGGTTCTGTCAAGATGTATGAAGATCATATTCAGAACTGATGAACCAAGTTTGGTCATTAGTTCCATTCGTGTGTCCAATTTGAACAAAATCAACCTTTTAGCTGATTTTTCTTTCAACAGAATCTATTTTTCTGTTGCTAGCTCAGATGTTATCCTGAAAGATTTTCTTTTCAGTTGACTCAATAAAGACAATGACATTGTTCCATTTGTATTGGCTGCAAACCAGAATTATATCAGTCAAAAGTGTCTCGCATAATTTAAGGCAACCATGTTTGTTTTCTTGAAACACATTTATGTCAAACAGCAATTATTTGTTAAAGAATAAAAAACAAAAAAAAACATTCGTAATTGAATCCATCCTTCATTCCACCATAAAATCTTTCCTTGTTTCTTTAAGCATTATACTGTAAAAAGAATGCTTGTTGTGCTTAGGTAGAAAACAAGTGTCTCCTGGTATTATATTTCCCATAAAAATTATTGCGGACTCAAACACGAGTCCAAGTAATAAACAAATAACACGAAAAAAACAAATGACAATGCATATATTAACAAAAGAATGACAATAAAAAAAAACATTTAAAACTAATATAAAGACTAATATAAAGAAAAAATTTAAACTCAAGAGTGTGTTTGTGTGTGTGTGTGTGTGTGTGTGTAATTTGCAAAGGCAAACATGATAGACATGTGTGAAAGAGTACAAAAAGTAAAGAGAGAAAAGTAAGACATTGAAAATGAACATTCCCCCCCCCCCACATGCAACTATATCTTATAGACAGAGTAGTAAAATGCAAGCATACTGGCCGCATTACAACTGTACATTTTCACGTTAGAGTTGAAAAAAAACTTTAAAAGAGAATGAGTGAAAATATCATCGCCTATTTCTAAGCTTAAGGAGTATCCCCTAGTAAGTTTTCTTTTGGAAAATCAAGTGGGTTAACCAACAATACTACTAAAACACTGCGTTTCTCTTTCATTCTACTACTATTGATCACCAGTAAAAAGCAGTTTTTCATTTAGATTTTGATAAACTGTAATATACAATCAAAGAGAGGCAAGCAGATACACACATCTATGTATATATCTTATTTGAGAGAACAGGATGAAGATGCTCATGCACATTGACTAGAAAGTTGGGAATACAAAAAATATATATGATGAGACTGCTTTTTCATTTGGCATTTACATACTGTGAGAGAAAACCAGATGTGAGAGGAGTGTAATGGTTACTGGTGAAGAAATTAGAATCAGCAAACCATGTTCAAATTCTCACCTAGTCCATTGCATTCACTTTTCCACAAATGCCCTAGGGAAAGGCATGAATATCTTTTCTACCACTAGCTAGGAGTTAAATAGCACAGCTCTTTGTACCTTGAATGATGGTCTAGAAAAAGCAGAACTACGAATTCTAAACTATGGAGACGGCAACAAGAAATCACACCACTATCATTCCAAAGAATTCATAGCAATTTACATATAATGAAGAAATGGTATTGGTGGAGAGCCAGGATCACCTATATCCTAAAGAAGTGTTTTCCAACCCCTTTGACTTTAGGGTGCACTTGTAGATTAACTAGAACTCTGGAGCATACTTTCAATTTTAATAAGGAAAAAACGAGTCATGAAATTTAAAAATATGACATTTTGGTTTACCATTCCCAAAGATTGGTGATACAGTTTTCATTTAAAGGGATTCATGAAGGATTTTTTTTTTTAGAGAGGCCAGTAATGACTGATTTAAATCTGTTGAGGAAGGCAAAAGAGAAAGTATTAAACACTTCTGAAAGATTAATGAATTTAACATTCACTTTAAAAGATCAAGTGACAACGACTTGACTTAAGACATGGAAGCCACATGCTTGGAGTCTCGAGCTTTGTAAAAATTAAAATTTCTTAATTATAAAAATAATTCATAAATTAAACTTCTGTTAATTTGGCTACTTTTCAGGGTGCATCGATGTGCCTGGGCAAACTGGTTGAAAAACACTGATTTAGTGAGTAAGTTCACATACCTGATAATCATCCTGGTCCTTCTGATTATTTTTTTTTTAAATATAAAAATAATTTATAAATTACTCTTCTGTGAACTTGTGGTGCACCTGGCTACCTTTCAGGGCACATTAATGCGTCTGGGTGCACCAGTTGAGAAACACTGTCATAAAGGGATATATATTTTTAAAAATTAAAAACACTCCGAAAACCAACAATTTCTAGTTGGTGATATTAGGTCTTTCTAGAGCTCCCATGATACTTCAGCCATGAAATTTTTCTTCATTTAACATCATCTGGTAAAGACTTTATTGGTAACACACACACACATATATATATATATATATATATGTATAGTCATTTGCAAACAATACTGTTTCACTGTATCACAGCTCCTCAGTGCGACTAGACAACCGAATGCCTCAAGCCCAGATCGAAACCCAACTGATTTGGTGTCGGAGCTTCTACCACTGAGCCATCTTCACTCAACAGAACGAATCAGCCAAATCTAGCATGTTGTTTTTACAAATGTAAACAAACGCCAAGCAGCCAAAGTGCTCCATTCATTTTACTGAATATATATATATATATATATATATATATATATAAAATTACTGTGTGAAATAACATGCACAAAACTGAGAGTCATGGTCAGCCAGATGAACACCTGATTTTATAATATATATATATATCTATAAGGACAAGCAGGTAGTGCAATGGATAGTGGCTAAAATGAGAAAGAGAGCAAAGTTCAAATTCCAGTCAAGTTCATTATATTCACTTATATGCAACTACCCTTGGGAAAGGTATAAATCCATCTCTTCATCTCATAGCTATGGGTTAAATAATAGGGAATACTGGGCTCTTTAATCTTTGTTGGCAAGATGTCTGGGAGAAGAACAACTCTGAATTCAAAACCTGAAGAGGGTCATTTGGAGACCTTGTGGCACAACATGTGCACCAGATTGCTGTATTCAAAAAGTGTGGTTGGTTTTGCACAAGCCTTCACAACTATGATCAAATCATATGTGCAGGTAGTCTGGATGTTCAAATAACTGAGCTGCTGCACCTTCATATATAAAAAACAAAAGGAGATTCCATTATATATATATATATATATATATATATATATATATATATATATATATATATATATATATATATATATATATATATATAAATAAACAAAAAGAGATTCCATTATACATATATTAAAAAAAAAAAAAATTCAATTTTTTTTAATTTGCAACTTTTCAGTTGTTTTTTTCTATATTATATATACATATATATATATATACATGTGTGTGTGTGTGTGTGTGTGTGTGTGTGTGTGTTTATAAATGCTAAACATACACACTATAAGTCGAAGGTTTGGAGCCACCCTCTAGATTTAATAATTAGTAAGTTTCATCATTTCTTTGGTTCAATTATCCCCTATGAAGCTAGGCTGCTGAAACTGTTTAAACCATTAGTGCATGATGGCCAGTTGTTTTTTTAGAGAGGAAGTTACTTAAAATTCTAAATCCATGAGTCCTAAGATTACCATTAGCCAGCAAAGTAGATTAGGCAAAAAAAAAGAGCTAAAATTTTGAAGGAACTTTCTGCAATAATGGGTTAATTTCATTGTTATTATTATTGAATATATGATAATTTCTCTTCAGGAAGAGAAAGTCCCTCTAGCCTGAAGTGAGCCAGAACCAGTAAATTAGTTTTGAAAAAAAAAAAGCTTAAAACCTTCAATTTTTATGTGATTCTTCAAAATCCAGAGGATGGCCTCAGACATTTAGCCTATAGACTGTCCAGAAGAGTTGCAGGAGAATCCAAAGTCATCTGGAGGTTGTGTTTGAAGCAAATGGTGATTTTTATTGAATAAATTTACTCTTTAGTATTTCAAGATATTTTTGTGTAATTTTGATAAATATATCTATTAAAATGAGATGGCAGTATTTTCATTTTTGTGTAATCTAGACGACAATTTATCCATCGCATCCTGTATAAGCAGGTACTGAAAAGTTCTTAGAGACACTACCCAAAATGTTACCAATGATCAAACATATTGGTGCCATGACTCATCAGTCCACACTATATCTTGCCAATCCTCCAGGGTTCAATTAGTGATGTCACAAGCCCAAGTGAGTTGCCGTGTCCAGTGTTGTGGCATTAACAGAGACACCCTGATGAGTCTTCTGCTTCCATAACCCATTGAAGTTAAAGTCAACTGGACTAACCCACTGGATATGCACCTGATACCTCCTGCACTGAATGCAGATATGATTTGGGCCCGTATTACTTGTCTATTACTAAAGCCAGTTCTAGCCAGATGCCTCAGGTCACAATCGTTAAGGACCCATGATCAGCAAATGTGCTGTAATGCCTTCTATCATGTATCCCAGGTACACAAAGGATACTGTAGATCAAATGATGGCAAATGTTCCCACCATTTCAAAAATGGAATTTCCCATCTGCTTGACACTCATTATCCTGCTTCATTCAAACTCTGATAATTCATGTCACTGTGTCATGTGCAGCCTGGTTCACTGACTCGCCAGATGTCAGAGCACAACAGATGTCAGGGCATCTTTATGGCTATCCCAAAACTTTTGGTATGTCAGTGTATTTTTACTAACACTTCCACGAAAGATTGGTAAATTTGTTTAGCCAACTATAAAGTCATATACTATAAGCTAACAATCTTAATATTATATTTATATTTTAATCTTAATTTAATATTATATTTAATCTTAACTTAATTCATACAACCATAATACATAACCAAAATTGAATATAGTTTTAAAGCACATCGACCCCTGCTTAAATGTACTAAATACCCTATACCCTAGTATATTATAATGATAATGACATGTCATACTAAGCTACAGTAGTTCCCCCTTACCTTTACATATTCCTATTCAAAGTCTTTTGGAATGCGAGTGTACAATTGCCAAGGTATATAAAAACTTACAATTCAAATTTTAGACGCTGGCACTCCTCAAAGTAATAGGAGATAACAAATTTTTTGATGAAATCAGGATTGAGATTGTCTTTAATGGTTTCTGTTCTGCCATACTGAAATAGAACAAACACAAAGCAAATGTTAATGATAATGTTTGGAAAAAACTGTAACAAAATATGACAAGCATTACAATTTCAAAATTAAGTAGAAAACATTTAATTTGAAAATATTTTTAAGACAGATTTTTTACAAATAAGAATAAAAAGTTAAAGATTAGTATAGATTGCATAACATTTCTTCACTTTCATTATTTAATAACTTAAAATTGTTGGGTTGCTGCCCCCTGATGATAATCACAGGTGGCCCAATATTTCAAAGGCTCTTCCTCTTTTCCCTTTGATACCTTAACTTTTGCTCCAATACTGGCTGCTTGGTTGATGAATGCCCATTCTTTCCTTATATAGAAATGGCTAATATTACCTTTTTCATTATGGACTTGGGATACGGGGGGGGGTCTCTAATCCTTAGGACTTGTTATCACAAAATGCTCATCAACAAGTAGTTTCATATTGAGAAAAAGGAAAATAAATTTCCATGAATTTAGACTGGTATATAACTTAGTTGTTTTTTCATCTACAAAGCTAAGATATTCATATTTAAAATTTGTGACTATTTTCCAATATTAACCTTTTTGGCAAAGATCAAAGGGTCATATCTCAGGAACCCTTTCACCTAGAGATGCAAAATATGTATTATTCAATTTGTATCATAAAGCTTTATAAGTGTACCAAATTTGAAAAAAAAAAATTCTGTGTCATTGTTGATTTGACAGTTGTTAAATTATATAATTTTATGTGTATCAATAGGTGTTATTATTAGTATTTTGAAAATATCAAGATAATTTTTTTATACATTTGAAAATTCACAACTCAGTAGACATAAGATTAAATGCTTTTTTAAAAATTCTATCTTTGCAGTTTCTATCACGAGACAAAACCTTAACATACAGATGACACTGTGTTGATGACAGATCTAAAAAGAAAACTGAACAAAATATTAGACAAGGTAGCCAAGGAAAATAAAGATTAACCATTAACTGTAAGAAGATAGAATGCATGGTTGTTAGCAAAAGGGGACAATATAAGGTACTAGTTATATATTGGGGACATAAAATTCAAGTACATGTAAAAATTTAAGTAGTATCATAAAAGATGGAAAGCATAGCACAGAAATTCAAAGGTGGAAAAAGTACCTATTATATAAATTGAGTAAAGTATTAAGAGATTGGAAAATGTCTTTAGCAGAAAGAAAAAAAGAAGAAAAAAGAGTGCTGAACTGCTTTATAACATCTAGTCTCCTATATAGCGATGGATGCTGGACAATTTCCTCATATATGAAAACAAACTTAAAATAAAAGATGTGGTTCTACCAACAAATGCTGAGAAAAAACAGGAACTAAAGAAACTGCTGCTAACAATCAGAAAATACAGCAGAATTTTAAGACACAAAGGAAAGAAAGTTTGGAGAATTTAACACTCATAGTGAACATACAGACCAAAACACTGTAAACTATTTAATGTGTTGTTCTGGCAGCCATTTACACAAAGTACTACAAAGATAAAGAAGGATCATAAAAGAGTAAAAATTACTTAGATCAACAAAAGATTGGAAGTTGTGGGGAGCCATGAATGCCAACATCTTGAAAAGAGATGGTACAAAGAGAGAGAGACATGCTAATAGGTAAGCTCTCACAATACACAATCTTTTTCCAATGAAGTTAGTAAAAACCATATGTTCCTTCAGTCATGTAACAGCAAAAGAAAACAATCCTTTTACTCTGCCCAATATTAAAGCTATGCAAATGAATCCTCAGCTCGTGCTGCAGGACATCAGTTTGCTGCAAGCAATTGTAACCCAAGACACAGGAAGTTGTGATTGCCTGGATAAATCTTTGTAAAACATTATAAAATGTATATTTGGGCAGCAACCTTTCTTTCAAACATGTTTCCTTGAATATGACAGACAAGGAAAATTTGGATTTTTTTTACTGAGATTTTCTACTATTCTTAAATTTTTCTCTCTTCTATAACTAACTGTGGGCAGGGAAAACTGGACTCTCAAGCGTTGAGTGGCTGGCACTCTAAGAGAAAAACACTGAATTCAAAACTATAGAGAAGAGAAGAGGTAAGAACTCCACTATCTTTCCCTAAATGTCATGGAAATTTACAGAAAAGTAAAAGTAATCTGTGGAGAGTTATGATCACACATGTCCTGAAGGGATATGGTAATTAAAAAGGAAGATGAAAAATGATAAAGATAAAAAAATGAAGCAGATAATGAAGAAGATAATGAAGATAATGAAGCAGATAATGAAGATGATAATGAATAATGAAGAAGATAATGAAGAAGATAAATGAAAAAGTGGCTTGAAGCAATAAATGTGGTTCTACAGAAGGATGATGAGAACACCATGGACCAAATATGTGAGCAAGTTTTAAATAAAATAGAAACAAAAAGGACACTTATAGTTCACATCAGGAAGAGATAGTTGAAGTTTCTAGGGCACATAATGAGGAAAGAGGGTTTGGAAAATTTGATACTTACAGGATGGAATGAAGGCAAGAGGGATAGAGGAAAACAATGTATAATTGACCTAGGAAGCTTGAGATGGTAGAACAAAGTTTAGGAGAGGTAACAAAAAAGACAAAAGGACAGGAAATTGTGGAGATCTGCGTTCACCCATGTCCTGAAGGAACACATCACATAGAAGATATTCCAAACTATAATATATAGAATTTTTTTTTTATCAAATTATAAAAACTACATTCAATAATTGCAACATAAATGAATAGTAATGACCGAATTTATCATTTTTTATTTGTATCTTTCCCAAGGAAAATATTCAATTAAGAGAAGAAAAAAAAATTGGCACCACCTTAATAAGAAGTTGTAAAGCTATCATTTATAGCAGAATGGTATTCAGCAGTAGGCAAATAAATGGATATAATTGAAACATGTTGAAGAAATGAGAAAAATTCTTTAGTTTCTCAGATTACTAATTCATCCATCAATGTTCCAGAAAACAGGCAGTTACAAAACAATTTGGATATGTCATAAGGAATAATCTTGTACATTAAATACAGGAGATAAAATTATTAAATAGGTAGGAAGATATAAATTGAATGTAATAGACTTTTTTTATATTCTTTCAAATAATTTTTGGTATTTCAATACAAACTAAAGTTTTTAGGCTTTTTAACAAAACTAGTGTAGTGGTTTGTTTGAACTAATTTCCTTGTTAACAAAACAAGGAAATTAGTCCGAACAAACAACAAACCACCACCACCTTCACTATTTTCTTATTCTTCTTATCATTATTATTATTATAGGTACATCCACAAAATCGTTAAAAAATCAGCCTACTATGATGAAAACATGCTCCAAACAAAGAAAACAGCTTTATTGTCAAAATCTTTGTTATTATTAAAAAGGAGGACCAAAATATTTTTTAAATATTTGATTAATTTTTTTTACTCCTTTTTAGAACATTCGAAATTTTGATTAAAATCTTCAGTAGATGTACTAACTTTTAGCATAGCAAATTTTAGTCTCTTTTTTGGAATGACAGATACATTATTTGGAAATTCTTAAAAAAAAAAAGAAAAAAATTTAATAATTGTCAGATTTTAATGAAATTTTCAGGACTTATTCACAAACTAGCTTAAAAGCTGCCCTATCAGGCACAATTTAAGCTAATTCCTGCAGAGAGGTTCTTGATTGAGGTTTGTTCAGAAGTTTGAAAGTCCCTAAGTCTTTGCACATTCTCAGCACTGGAAGCTCTTCTTGCTGCCGTTTGATCTGGGTTTTCATTTGCACAGGACTTTCATTTCCTCGCTGCATCCTTGGCTCTTGATTGTGATCTCGCAGGGATTTCTTTTTGCGAGATATACTGCTGTTGTATGCGATAGGCAACAATAAACTACAGAACAACTCAAAATTGATTGTTGCATTTAAGTATTACATTAATATTTAAGCTTACCTTTTAAAAGTTCAATGCTAATAAAAGACAATTTGATGTGCATAGGTCTTTACTTTCTGTACAAACAATTATTTTTATTTCATCAGTGACTTTCACTGGATTTCACAATTAATTTCAATTATTCCCAAATTTATTTCCAAGTTATAAAAATTGTTATCATGCCAAAAAATTTGTCGCAAAAAAATAAAAATAAAAATATTGCTGAAAACAATCACACTAATGAAAACTTAGCAATCCAAAATTTCAGGATTGTGGATCTGGATCTGACCCAGAATATGTTTAATTTGCTCACAGAATTGGCCTGATTCCAAAATGGTATATGTTGGGCCTATAGGAGTAAAGTTGAAAAAGTGTGACACACTGACATTCACATTTATATAGATGAAATCTTGGTAAAAAAAATTTTTTTTTTATTTTACATGTGTTTCACCTTACTTAATCTTATGAAAACTTGAGAAATTCAACGTGATAGTTAAAAGCAGAATTCTTTGAAGAATTTAAATCACCAAATGGTTTTTGTTTTTTTTGCAAAATCGGACCAGTCTTACTCAAAATCTGTTCTGAATCAAAAAATTTTTAAAAATGCAAAACTAAGATGTTATTTGATTAGAGAAGTTCTTAATTGCTTTTATGAATAATATTTAAAGACAATATTGTCTGAGGAAAAATGAATTTTTTTTTTTTTTACAAGATTTTTCTTCAGTTTTTTTTTTTACAATTTTAAATCTTTTAAAATTCAGTTTCCACTCTTAGAAAATATTGTTATTAAGTAAAATTATATTTACTAATCATATATTGTAAAGCTTATTACAATCTGATTAACCTGAATATTTTTAAAAAGAACTTCAGTTTGTTTTTATATACATATATACATGTAGAATTTCTAAGTACGAATATTCAAACCTAACATTATTATTAAAAGGTCATGTGTTTTAACGGTTGACTCCACTTACAGAAAAAAAAAAACCCCTCACGCAAACTTTATCATTTGCTCCACCATACTTAACTATGAACACATTCAGCAGTCAATAAATTGATTAACACATCAGAAAAACAAGACCTCGTAGTTAATAAATGCTTGCATACAACATTTTATGCTATAAGTAAGTAATATTTGTCTCGAATCAGATTAATTTAACTTTAAATTTCCTAATTTTCTTCAAATAATGTTTCAGAAATATATTTTATTTTTGCAAGATTTTTAAAACCAAGAATTAACTTTTGTTTGCAAATGTGCCAAAATGGCCGATTTTATCAAATTTACTAAGAAAAAAAAAAAAAAAGTAATTCTGATCAATATAATTTCTTTATGAAATATACCACAGTATTTTACTTAATGGAAATAACAAATTTTAAATCCTTTAGCTTTCAATTAAAGTTAATCATCCTTCAACCTCTCCAGGTTTGGTCGGAACTCCATTAACAATCCCCTTCCACACTGCTCGGTCCTGCATTGCTGTCCCCAGATCCCCAATGTCCAACCAAGAGTCCTGAGCCATAGTGTCTGGGAAAGTCAACTTTTGTGAGAAGACACCTCCAGAAAGAAGCCATACAAGTAAGGATGAGATGACCTCCCTGTCCGCTCAGTGGCAGGCAGACTGCAATCACTTTTGTTTGAGCTTAAGACAGATTGGTCTCAGTTCACCATAAATTGTTAAAACTAAAATGAAAACTTCAAGAAAGCCTTTTCATTTTAAAAAATTCATTTTAAACCTTACATATACCAAATTAGTGGAAGTACCTATATTATTATTATTATTTTATTTACCATGTAACAAACATGATTTAAAAAAAACCTTTATCTAGCGTCGGTTATATTTTGAAATATTAAATTGTTCTGAGGGAGTGCATCTATTATATAACAAACTACAAGAAACAGACCTAGACACTGAATTTTTGAAACAACTAAAATGGATAGCATATATAACTACAAGGGAAAATAATGATATAATCAAAATGTTGAAATTCCAATCATTATTAGAAAGAGCAATAACAGTGAACTTGAGAAGCCTATTTTCCTGAAAAATTATTTGAAGGGAAAGATTTTATAAATTTCAACTGACAGTAATGCTGTTTGGTCAAATGTTTTCTGAATGGAAATGGCTAATCTCACCATTACCATTAATAAACCAAGGAAATGCACCCCCTCACCATTTATAGTTTCAAAATGTTTAAATTATTTCAGTTACCAATTTTTCAATTTGAATAAGATTCAAAATTTTACTTTTACAAATGAGAATGTTGTGTTTTGTTGCATCCAGCAGTCATTCATAATTATGACAAGATTAAACAAGCACTGCAATTATTTTATCACTTTTTTCATCATTACATCTGACTTAAGAAATTTTCTGCAAATTTATAGAAGTGAATGCGATTTGGAAAAAAAATACATATTTGTAAGGAATCAATATTTCAAAAATTAAGATACAAGGAAAATTAAAAAAAAAAAAAAAATTCTTGACTCAATCCACTAGCCAAAATTTGAATAAAGAAAAGATTTTTTTTTTAAAACTCTTTTCTTGGTCAGGCTGAAAACCTTTTCATAGAAAGTGAACAGGATAATGATAAGAGTTTTGTATGAATGACGACAAAATGAAAAACAATTCTTTACCAACGCTTGATGGACTTTATTTTCGTGCGTGGATAAGAAGTTTATAAATTGTTGGGCATGGTTTTTAATACATTTTTTAAACTAATAAATAAGAAAATATTCTATCAAACAACAAACAATAATAAAGTGATTAAAAATTAATTCTTGAGGCTCCAAATGAAATTGGTCCTGTTCAAAATGAGCTTAAGCAAGACATGCAATACATTTGATAAAAGATAGGCTTTGTAATTTTATTAATGTTGGCATTTTTACACATTGCTTCAACTTAGCCCCCTTTTTTAACACTTAATCTTTAACCAAATTGATGTTGACGTGGTAATTTTATTAATTATAAATAAATTTCATATGGCAGAAGCAAGAAACAAAGTAAATTTGAAGCATGTGGCTGAACAACAGATAATGAACCGATCCCTCATGCTCTCAGAAATAAGGCTACATTTCTTGAGCCTTGAGCAAGTATTAATCCGTAGTGTTTGCGAGGGAAAGCTTTAAAAATCTATGTAAATTAAGATTTGGTGAAATGAACAAATTAAACATTGAAATTATGGTGGACACATTATTAGAACATTCTATTAATCAATTTCACACAAAATGAAAAACTCTTTTTATTGAAAATTATTCATCAAATATGATATCCCAACTGAGTGGATACCAACTTGAAATAAAATTTGATTAACTTAATATTTACTGACAAACATAAAATGAATTATTAATATATAAAGTTTCAACTTTTAGGCATTTATAGTTATTAAGCTATTAGAAATTTTATACTTTTCAATTAACACATTTTTAAATAGAATTTATTTAGAAAATGAACAAATATAACTTATTATTATGTTGGTAACTAGTTAACTATAGGACTTCTCAAGTGAAAACACTCTTTGAGAAATGAGTATTCTGAGCAGTATAAAAAAAAACCATTGCAGGTTATTTAAGGCTAGGAAATATTTTTAGATTATAAGATTTTTTTTTTAAAATAACAATGGGTTAGTGATACAAGTCTTACTATTTAACCCATGGCTGGGGGAGAAGAGGTGAATTCATCTCTTTCCCAAGGGTATTTGCGCATAAGTGAATATAACAAACCCAGTGGGAATTGGAACTTGGCTCTCCAATTAACAATTCCAAACCATTAGTCATTACACTACTTGCATATCCAAACTTACAATCCCTGGTATTCCCAAGTGGTCACCCATCTAAGTACTGACCAGGTTCAGTGTTGCTCAACTTTAGTGATTGTACAGAGAACCGGTATTTGAATGTGGTGTGGCTGTAAGACTCCTGGAGAATAGAAGCATAATCCTTAACAAAGTTATTTTATAATTTAATAATTGCAATAAAAATGGACATGTTAAAAGCAACTAGAGGGAAAAAATAACAAAAAAGGAGTAACAAAAAAAAATAATGTTTTTTTTTACCCCCCTCTTTTGTCATTCTTTCCTCTTATTATTTTAATGTCTGTTTTTATTGCCAGTATTAAATTTTATACCCATTCTAAAATAATTACATATTCTATAATTATTCTTAGACAAAAAACAGAAAAAACTACCATATTTTCCAGCCTATTGGATGCAGATTTTTTCAAAAATATACCCTGCATCTAATACAGCAGTATCATGTATGAGAAGGACATGAAGACCACAAAAAAGTGCGGTCCACCAAGAATCAAATCTTAGAATTCTTGAAAGTGAACAAACATAATATCAATAAAAATATCCCTGAAAAATTCACCCTAGAAAAAGAAATTTATGGAACTTGACTCTCCAATTAACAATTCCAAACCATTAGTCATTACACTAATGTGATTTTGGTGCTCGTTTTATGAAAATAGCAGATTTATTTGCTTTGACTGGTATATTGCTGCTTGCTTTGTGTGTGTTTTTGTTGATATACAGGTCTTGGAATTTGCTTTTCTGCCTGTATCGGTATGGGACTTCATTTACCAACAAGTACCATATTTCTGTTCTTTTCCCCTACTATCATATGATAATAGTGTTCCAGTGTTCACCGATGCCTGTAGATTTCTTTGTAGCTATTATGAATTTACTATATGTGCAGATGTTGCTCCCTGAAAAACAGCTAAAACAATTTTCAATAAATGCCTTATGAAATGTACTAAAATTATTTTAAAAAGAAAAAAAATGTCCTGGTAATTAAATCTCATCTCACTTCTATTAAAAAGAAGTACCAGTAGTATAATTTTTTGTTAATACTGTAAGTGTTTCTTCATAGGGAGAATGCCATATAAAAAGGTTATAATTTTTATTTTTTGGGGTTGTGATATGTGCATTTTTTTTTCCCCTAAATATTCCATGCCAAAATCTGGGTGCATCCAATACATCTGTGTGTCCAATAGGCTGGCAGGGCTAATCAGCAACCTTGACATATTCAGAAAAGACATTAGAATAATCAAACACCTCTATTAACATCAAACTGCCCACATAAAGATAAAAAAAGGAGTTTAGCAGATATACAAAAATAGAAAGGGGCACAAGGCAAGGATGTGTCTTCTCACCAGACCTATTCAACCTATACAGCAAGGTAATTCTGAAAGAACTGGAAATCCTACCAGGATTCATCATTTGTGGGCACAATCTTAACAACATAAGATACGCAGACGACACAGTGCTGATAGCAGACATGGAAAGGAAACTACAAAACCTACAGAAGGTAGCAAAGTAGAGAGAGAAGAAGAGACTAAGCATAAACTACAAGAAGAGAGAATGCATGGTCATCAGCAAAAAGATGAGCCCAAAATGTGATTTACAGGTTGGGGACACTAAAATCAAGCAGGTGCAGAAATTTAAAGATCTGGGAAGTGTTCTGACAGAGGAGGGTAAGTGCAGCACTGATATCCAAAGACATATTGGGAGGGCCAAAGATACATTTCAAAAGCTGGGCAAAATATTACGAGACAGGAGGATTTCGATGGTAACAAAGAAAAGGATGCTTAACTGCCACATGATGTCTGTCTTCCTTTACAGCATCGAATGCTGGCTGATCTCCTCAAAGATCAAGAAAAGACTCGAGGAAACAGAGGTACAGGTGAACAGAAAGATGCTAAGGATACCATGGACTGAACATGTGAGCAATGATGAGGTTTGGGAGAGGATGCAAACAAAGAGGAAACTTATACTTAACATCAGAAAGAGGCAGCTGAAATTTCTGGGACATGTAATAAGAAAGGAGGGCTAGGAAAATCTGATACTCACAGGGCAGATAGAAGGAAAGAGGGACAAGGGAAAGCATCACATGACATACTTAATGGGCTTAAGCAAGTGGATGGCAGACAGGTTCTGGGAGGAATAACAAAAAGACAAAACTTATTGAGAGCTACAAGGGACAGGAAGAACTAGACAGCAATGATCGCCTATGTCCTAAAGGGACACAGTACATAAAAAAAGATTTTGTAATACCATAGTCACTTATCTTATTGCCACTAGTTGGCAATTTTTCATACAAACACATGTAGACATAAAGATGAAAGTTTACAATTGATGTAATGAATATGCATACACCTGGGTTCCCCCTCACAGTAATATGATTGGCTGGTGTCAGCCATAAATACAGACTGATGTGGAGTTACATCACCTATGCCTATTGCCTACGACTATTGCATAAGCCTAATCCTAAGCATATTGCCTACGACTACAATGAGTACTAGTCCATTACGGCTACCTGCTAGATTGTCCTACACTATTACAGTAGCCAAAACCACTTAGCTACTTCGAACAAATATATCCCTTTCCAGTACATATCAGTTGGCGATGAGATTCGAAACGACCTCACAAGTTAAAACAAAAGAAAAAAAAAAAAGTTGACAACACTTACTAACAAAGAATGTTAGAAAGACTTGTTCGACGCTTACAGAAAGTAAGTAATTTTTCCCTCATTTTTGTTTTAATGCTTATTAACGAGGAATGTTGGAAAAGGAAAAACTTGTGCAACGCTTACAGAAAGTAAGAAACTGCGCCCCCCCCCCCTGTTTGGACTTAGAAAATTTTATTGTCTACATAAATTGGAGCAAATTTTTTTCTTGTGGATATGTTGGCAGAATGGAACAAATTTCGGAATTAACTAAGGTGCTACAATTCAACAATTCCAACAACAACAACAACAATTTATTCAGCAACAAGAAACGTTTGAAAAGTTATTCAAACAGGCAAAAGACAATAAATCACTTTGGGAAGACGTATTATCTAGAACAACAAAAGAACCAGGTTCTAGATTTTTTTCTGCTGAAGGAATTTCAAATTCACTCTTTGAATTTAAAACAAGTGGTTTGACGTTTCCGGCTTATTTTTGTAGGTTTGAAACAATATTTACAAAAAGATGCGAACAATGGTCTGACAAGGAAAAAAAAAATTACTCTATTGTTGCAGAAGTTGGGAACAGAAGAAAATACAAAATACGCAAATTCAATCCTCCCACAGGAGCCAGAAGAAATTACATTCAGCAAAACAGTAGAAATTGTCGAAAATTTTCAATAAAAGAGATAGTCTGTTTCATACACGATACAAGTGTCTAAATATTGTAAAACAAGAGGATGATGATTTTGTCATGTATGCAGGTATGGTTAACACACAGTGTGAGGCATTTAAATTAAAGGAATTGTCAAGTGACATGTTCAAGTGTCTAATTTTTGTGCAGGGTCTAATGATACCGAAGGACAAAGAAATTAGATCAAGAATCCTCACTATCATGGAACAGCATCCAAAGATTATGCTACAAAAAGTAACGGAAGAATGTCAGCGACTTATAAACATAAAAAAAGATAATACTCGGATTGAGGAGAAGAGCATTTCACGAATACAAACTGTAAGACAAGTGGAAGTGGATACAAAATAAAGAAAGAAAAATTATATGCAGTTCGTGTGGTGGACAGCATATAAAGAAAGATTGTTTCTTTAGGCATAAAATATGTTTTAATTGTGGGCATGTAGGCCATAGAAGTTCCCATTGTTGGGCAAAACAGAGAAAAGTAAAATCAAAATCTCAAACAAAGGTGAACGTAGTTTTGTCTAAAAACGAAATTGAGGAGGGTCAAAGAAGAAAATACCTCAATGTAAAAATAAATGGGCAGACTGTAAAATTATTACTAGATTCAGGAAGTGATATCTCTGTAATAAATGAGCAAACATGGAAAAAAATTGTTTACCCACCGTTGACTAACACAGACAAAATTGCCAGGGGAGTGTCAGGAAAAAGACTTAAGTTTAGAGGTGAATTAAAATGTAACATTTCGTTCATGGGAAAAATTCACAAATCAAAAGTGTATGTGCTCCCTGGTTCAGTAAACCTCTTTGGTTTAGACTGGATTGTATTGTTTAACTTATGGGAATTACCAGTAAATTCTTTCTGTAACAAAGTTAACGTCATAGAGAACTATAAGACGAAGCAAACAGAAAGATTTATTACGGATTTGAAAAGTGAATTCCCTCACGTCTTTTCAGAAGGACTAGGTCTGTGCACAAAAACAGAAGTCAACTTCGAATTGAAAGAAAATGTTAAACTAATCTTTAAACCAAAGAGAAAAGTACCATTTTCAGTACTAGACACAATAAATGAGGAATTAGAAAGGTTGGAGAAAATTGGCGTAATTTCAAATGTCGATTACTTGGATTGGGCATCTCCAACCGTATATCAGAGTGTGTGCTGACTTTTCAACAGGCTTAAATGACTGTTTGAAAGACCATGCTACCGTCTCCGGAGGATATATTCACTAAATTAAATGAAAGTAGAGTGTTTTCAAAGTTGGACTTGTCCGAGGCTTACCTTCAGGTTAAAGTCAGTGAAGAATGTTCAAAGTACCTGACAATAAATATGCATAAAGGGGTTTTTAAACTAAATCGTCTTCCTTTTGGATTGAAGGTAGCTCCAAGCCTATTCCAGCAAATAATGGACACAATGTTGGCTGGTATGGAGTATGCAATTGCATACTTAGATGATATTTTGATTAAAAGTGAAAACGAGGCCCAACACAAAACGCATATTAGAGCAGTATTTCAAAGAATTGAGGAATACAGGTTCAAGCTGAGTGCTGAAAAATGCGAGTTCCTCTTAGAGAAGATAAAATATTTAGGGCAGATAACTGACAGTAAAGGAGGAAAACCGGATCCAGAAAGGGCTGAGGCTATAAAAAATATGCCAGCACCTGATAATGTGGCTAAACTCCAGGCGTTCTTGGGATTAGTAAGTTACTATAGCATTTATTCCCAAAAATGTTAAAAAAATAAAAAGCTGTCTATTAGCAGAACTATCATTAGCGTATTTCAACCCGAAGAAGAAAATCATTGTAGCAGCAGATACCAGTAATGAGGGACTATGTGCGGTATTGCTTCATAAATTCGAGGACGGATCTACAAAGCACATGCCTCGAGAATGTTACTGCCCGCGGAATGAAGTTAGAATCAAATCGAAAAAGAGAGTTTAGCAATAATCTATGCTGTAAAAAATTTCACAGGTTTCTATATGTAAGAAAATTTATTCTGCAAACAGACCACAAACAACTGTTAACAATATCTGGTTAAAAAAGGTATACCAACTCACACGGCAAATCGACTACAGCGTTGGGGTATAATTCTATTGAATTATAATTTCAAAATAGAATATGCGCCTTCAAAGAAGCTAGGTCATGCCGATGGGTTATCAAGATTGATACCTAAATATACGGAACCACTGGAAGAAACAGTAATAGCGGCACTAAGAGACGAAAGTGAATTGTCAGGTCTGTTATGCAACACTATTAGAGAACTACCGGTTATGCTAGAAGATGTGAAAAAACAGCGGAGAACGGTGATTTCATTAAAAAAAAGGAAAAAGCCTGGTTGAACGAGAAAACTAAAAAGGGAATTAGTCACCTTTTTCAATCTGCGAACAGGTATTATTATACGCAGATAGAGTTGTAATGCTGGTTACTCTGCAAAAGAAAATTCTGAAAGAATTTCACATTGGCCATCCAGGGATTTCGAGAATTAAATCTCTAATGTGAGGCTATACTTATTGGCCGAGGATGGACCAAGACATAAAAAATTTGGTGAAACAGTGCAGAGGATGTCAACTGGCAGCAAGGGATCCACCGGTAAAGATTCAACCATGGCCAAAGACAGATGTCCCATGGACTCGATAGCATATCGACTATGCAGGGCCCATAAATGGATCTTATTACCTGATCATTGTGGACAGTTTCACTAAGTGTCCAGAAATTGTTAAGTGCAGACATCCGACTGCAACAAATACAATAAACACACTTGAAATTTTTAGTCGCTTTGGACTCCCTAAAACTTTAGTCAGCGACAACGGAACACAGTTTACGGGAAAAGAATTCAAGGAATTCTGTACCTCATTTTCCATTGATCATGTGACAACACTAGTATATCATCCAAGATCGAATGGACAGGTGGAAAAATTTGTGGACACCTTTAAATGAGCGTTGAAGAAAAATCAGGGCGTGGACATGAATGAAAGAAGTATTCAGAAATTTTTGTCAGTATCTAGAATAACGCCAAACCCGAATACGACGTCAGGGTCATCACCAGCAGAGTTAATGTTTGTGAGAAAAATACACTGTGTTCAACAGGCTGTTGCCTAGTCTGGCAAAGAAAACTGCTAAAAAAGAAAACCAGATGACTAAAGCATATAAGCCAGGTGACAATTTTTTTTTCAAGAACTTTAGGGCTGGAAAAATGTATTGGGAAGAAGGAATGATAACCAAAAGAATTGGACAGGTCATATATGTCATTAAAGGGGAAAAATTTTGGTGCAAAAGACATTGGAATCAATTGAGACCCAGACACACTACAGAAGTCACAGAAAATACTGAAGAGATTCCAATGGAAGTCCTGTATGACACATTTGAAATTCCCGTTCCAGTAAGTCAACATTCGCCAATGGAGGTATCCCCGACCTCAAGGCCAGAGGTACCATTGTGTCAAATGCCACCACTGCAAGGAGGATTGAGGTGAAAAAGACATAGGAAAAAAAAAAAAAAAAAAAAAATCAATCAATTAAGTCCAGACACTAAAAAGAGAAAATATTGAAGCTAAATTTCATGGGAAAATTTAGCTCAAGGGGAGGTGATGTAATGAATATGCATACACCTGGGTTCCCCCTCACAGTAATATGATTGGCTGGTGTCAGCCATAAATACAGACTGATGTGGAGGTACATTGCCTAAGCATATTACCTACAACTACGACGAGTACCAGTCCATTATGGCTACCTGCTAGATTGTCCTACATGGTTACAGTAGCCAAAACCACTTAGCTACTTCGAACAAATATATCCCTTTCCAGGACATATCAACAATTATCTGTTTAGGAAACTATTTGTATCCTGAATAATAAAGGATAATTGTGGTTATTTCTACTTCAATGAGTAAGAATCCAAGCTCAAAGTCTCTGCTATTTGGTTTCTTTTACTGTTTTTGTTTCTATTTCCAATAATATAGAGTCTTGCATATTTTTCCTTTTAACAATGATGTTCCTCTGTACTAGGCCTAAGAGCCACTCGAGGTAGAATGTTACAGAGTAAGTGTCAAAGTTTATGGGGATATGTGGGGAAGATAATGGTTAACCCTAGACTTGAACAGGTTAAGATTGTAGTGATCAGGGAAGCATCCTCTTGGGAGTTCCACAAAGTAGCAGTTCATGGGAAGAGGGTATTCAAGCAAAACTTACATCACACCAATGGAATAAGGGAATGCAGGTGGTTCGCTACAATGTGCATGACATAGCGGATCTTAGCCATGAAGGTTAGAACTTGTGGAACTAAGGTATGTAGTCTGTTTGATCACTTTAACGATAGAGCAATGAGAGGCTTGTGACAAAAGGGATTGCAGGGCAGAAAATAATTTGTCACTCCCAAGAACATGGAGACTCTTTTAGATTATCAAGACTGGAAAGTGAAGACTTAGCAGCTCCTGCCAATTTACAATCTCATCTAATTATAGAAGTAATTATAAATTTCTCTTTTAGGTTTTTATATTTTATTATTGCATTAAAATGGACATATTTAAATAAGAATCTAATAGGGAAATGGAGAGCAAGGGAAAAAAAAGATATTACCATAAAGAGGTAAATCAAAAAAAAAAAAAAAGAAAAAAAGATATTACCATAAAGAGGTAAATAAAAAAAAAAAAAAAAAAAAGATATTACCATAAAGAGGTAAATCAAAAAAAAAAGAAAAAAAAGATATAAACAAAGATAATTGGTTATTGTTCCTCACTCTTCAGACTTTCAAAGAACAAAAAGTCTGCACAACAAAATAAAATAGAGGGAGAAATATATCCTTATATATCTTAAAGACAAAGCAATATATTCACACCTCAAAGCCACACCTGCTTACAAACTCAATGTATATCATTCCTATGACTTTCAAATGGTATTCAGAATGCACCTTACTTAAAACAGGGAACATAGCTGTGGTGTAGAATGAGGTACACTTAGGATTACTTAATAAGTGTTCAGCTATCACAGACCCAGATGTATTGGGGTACTTATCAAAATTATCACATTGTCCTTTTTTAATTTTGCTTGGTACATGCTGAACAAATTTAGTATAGGAGAGAAATAAATTGAATATAGAATAGGTTGTATTAGGAGTAATTTATCCCAATTTCACAAATTACTACAAAATCAAAACATTAACCTAAAACCTTAAGTCATGTTCTTAAATAGCCTTGTCAGATCAAGACTTTGATATGGATGCTATCCATGGCACCAAACTCATTCAGAAACATTTAAACTGTCAGCTCTATACAAGCACTTTTTCAGATCAAGGTTTAAAATGGCTTTGAGTGAATGAAACCTGTAGACATTCCTTTGTTCAAACATGTGAATTTGGAGCTACAGTCACAAAGAAATAACTATAACAAAACCATGTCACTTGAAGACTTAACAGTAGCAAAAGCTGAAATTGATAGCACATGTAACTTTAAGAGAAAATAATGACATAATCAAGATACTAATGTTCCACTACTTCAAGCAAAATGTTAGGAAGGAAACCCCCATCTATACTGTGCGATAACAGTGGATTTGAGAAGACAAATTTCTTACTGAAAAATTGTTTTAAGAAAAAGATTTGTCTGATTCTACAATATGGTATGTCAGCATAAATTCTGAAGTTCATTTTTTTTTTTTTTATCTCCAAAAGGAATAAACATTTTTTTACAAAGAATAACTAAAAATATTAAAAGTTCTAGAATTTGCAATTAGTCCCAAATATTTGTTAAGGAAATTATTAGATTATTATTTTGTTTGTTTAACAGCATATCAACTCCATATGGGTCATTTAATGCCAAAATTTTATGTTCTTGTGAACTTTGGTAATTTTATTTTTCAACAATGTATTGATGCTAGGAGGCACAGTGGAATAATGGATAGCGGCACGGATTGAGTAATCGGAGTGTAGAGTTCAAATTCCACTCAAATCCATTACATTCACTTACATGCTAATATCCTCTTCTCCTCAGCTGCAAATAGCAGGACAGACTGGACGGATTCTATAGCCTTGGATGGCAACTGATCTACCGCAGAAAGAAATGGCAACCAACTGTGGGAAAAAAAAAATCTGCCTTGTCAGTTATGTATTGAAAGATACATGATCGCCTATACATGTATCACGCATGGCACATGACTGATTGCTGTGCTGCTAATTTTTTCTAATGAATTTTTATATTTTCTTTTTTGACCACAGTTTGGGAAGTTAACTATTTGCTCATAGTTGAGACCCTAACAGGTGCTACCACCCTGAGTCAGGATGGACCTGGGAACAACAGCAACTAAGAGGTGGTTGCACACTCCTCAAAACCTCCTGATCAGATGTTTTACTGCCGGATATATTTTATTGCCATACGCAGGACAAATGATTACTTTGCTTTTATTAGTGACTCTTAACAAATTTACTAGCTTCCTCTCAACTTAAGGAATGTAACAAGTTCAAAATATCTCTTTTTAGGTGTACTAGATAGGTGCTGTCTTAGCAAACAGATTCCCAGTAAGTTGGCAAATCGCACTTGAGAGTAAAAACCAATATTCTCAATATTACCTCTGTCCCATAATAGTTGTTACATTTTGTGTATGGAATATGCATGCAAATGTAACAACTATTATAGGACAAAAGTACTACTTGGTATCATCAGGACTGAAGTGAAAGAATTATAAGTAAAATGCTGTTTTACACCTTTGATTATTTTATTTTTCATGTGTGTTCTGAAAGATTTCCATCAGTGAATCACATTTACCAAAAAGCAATATAGTTTTATCAATTAACCTACAAGCGCTCTCAAAATTATCAATACATCTTATTATATAATCAATATAACTCATTATTTAAATTAAACCAAGTGAGTTTAATGACAATAATACTACGAACCCAATGACTGATCATTGTACTTTATGTACAAATTGATTGTGAAAAGAATAAACAGGCTAAATTAGAAATTACTTTATGAATGAACAAAGAAAATCCATCTAATGTAATACATATCCTGTGCCATTTTAAAATGAGTTAATCAAACACAGAATTAATAGTACTACATGCACACACAAACACACAGAAAGGGTGCTAAAAATAATTTAGGCCTGACCCCCAGACTTCCACAAATTTGACTAAATTATCCAACCATAGAAATTATTTTTCAATCCCTTTATTGACCAAAGTGAGAACTTTTCAGCAATCCTCTAATATATATATATATATATATAGATATATATATATATATATATATATATATATATATATATATATATATATTGTGTGTGTATATTATGTTTTTTCTGGATCTTATTAAAAACAAATTGGATGGTGGATAGAGTAAAATCTTAATAAAATCTACACTCAGAAGCCGAGCTACATTCAGCATCTCTTGGAGACAACATCCAACTAAATCACAACTATGAACCCATCCCTGATATTTTTACAATCTTACACAAACACAGAATTCAAGCAAAACAAGAACTTGTAAGTGACCTACTGCTCTGGATACCTAGCCACGGAACAAGACTAGTTGGTCACCCAGCAACCACCTACATTGACCAGCTATGTTATGATACCTAATGACCTTGATGCAGGATCGTGATGGTTGGCATGATAGACTCATGAATGTCCAAGCTAGTTTGACCGAATAAAATAATAAATTAAAAGAAAAGAAAAAAAAAAAAAAAACTTTTTTTTTTAACACTACTACTATGATATTGAACTGTATTAAAAAAAAAAAAAAAAAAAAAAAAATCATCAACATTAGCCTGACTAAATTGACTGAATTGTATTTCAGTTGACTATTTAACAGTTGATATTATATATATGTATATACAATCTTTCTCCAATTATGGGTTGAATAGCAGGACAGACTGAACTCTCTTGCACTGGTTTGCAGACAGTCAAAATTAAAAGGAGAAATATATTTTATTCTTATCTTAGTTACCAGAAATGTCTTTTAGGCTTAGAATGATAATTCTACTGATTTGTGGTGCCTTGCCTTTTAATGCTCATACTATTTAAAAAATCTTTTATTGAACTGTTATAAAAAAAAAAAAAAAATTCAAATCAAATATCTTTACAGGACATAATTTGGATTTTATAATTTCTCACAAAGTTGCTGGCTGTGCAGAAATAGAGCAATTATGTAACACCAAATAATAAGAATATATTAATCTAACTGGTGTTAATGAGTCAGTACATTCAGATGAAGGTGTCAGATTTTTATGAAATCAATGTAGGTACTTGTAGAGTTAACTGCAGCTAAAAACCATCAAACATTGACACTTGGTTTCCAGCACCAGATTTGAAGAGAAGAAGCCATGTTTCTAGCTTTTAAGGCAAACTCATACTTTCTTTTAAGTCAAAACTTTATGGTGCTTTTAGTACCCATTCATCATTTTTTGTTACAAGGATTCCAGTTAGATTTACAGCTGGAAGGAAATATGACAAATGAAAACAAGAGCATAAGAAATTCATCCAACCACAATTTTTATTAAAAATCATCAAAACCACAATTCTTTGCAGTTATGAAAAAAATGCTTCAAAAATGCTTTTCAAATTGCTTTTTACTTCTACTTTTTTAGTAAGTAAATCACAATTAACAAAAATGTGTATTTATACAATTTACATTGTTCAAACTGTTGTTCTCATCTTTACTGGCACATTCACATTTTAAGAGAAAGATTTTATAAACTTCAACTGGTTGCTTGGTCAACGAATGTTAACCATTTCCTTATAATTACTCTGCTAACATTGTGAATGTGACAGTAAAGAGGAGGACAACAGTTTGAACAATGTAAATAGTGTAAATAGTTACAATACCTGATCTCAGAAATATAAACAGATCCTGAAGAAGGCCAGAACATATAATGGCCAAAACGTTTTCAATATGACAATAAAGATAAAGACAACAGTCCAAACAATGTGAATAGTGTAAATAGTTACAATACCTCATCTCAGAAATATAGACAAATGTCCTCATAGCTATAAATATAATTCACCATACTAAAAATTATTAAAAATACTATTTTAACAATATTTAAAAAAACAATTTTTTTCTCAATTTTTAACAATTTTTGATAAAAACAGCTTTCTCCTTAATTTTCATGAAAACATCAAGATAACCATAGAAGTTAAAGACAAAAATTCATCAATATGAAAAAGAATTGTAATATATTTTTTGTAACACCTATTGCCTAGTTCACATTCCACCCAGGTCTTTTGAACAGGAGTAGAGGTTTATCCCGTTTCCTGTTTAGGATAAGGTTTCCAGTTCCTTCTAAAGTATTTTCATTCTCTTTCACTTCCAGTAGCACCTTTATTCACATCTTAGTGGCATTATTACCTTGCTTGGAGTAATTGATTAAAAAAAAGAAAAAAAAAAAAGAAAAAGTGAAGTAAAAACTTTTTTTGCCATCCATATATATATATGCAGCATTTCATTAAAGAGTACATACACCAAATTAAGAGTTGTCTATGTAGAAAGTTTTAGATTTGAAAATTTCTCATATTTAATAAGTGTTTATAAAAACATATACTGTCAATAATACAATTATTATTTCTGCAGAACATTAACATTACAAAATTTTTACTTGATTTAGATAATTATTGTAATCTTTTATTTATTAATTATATATATATATATATATATATAAATGAAAAACAGACAGATATTTATAATCCGAAGAGTAAATGTACAAGGGGTTACCTTCAGTAACCCTCTACCTTGCATACTAAAAATTCTCAGCCTGACTAAGTCCTTCCTAAAACATCTAATGTTTGATACTTTGATCAGATGCAGGTTTGGCTTAAAATTTTTTTTAAAAAAATTTAAATGTTTGATCATTTGGTCAAATGTAGGTTGAGCCAAGAATTTTAAAAAATTGACATTTGGTCATTTCATCAGACATATGCCAAGAATTTAAAATACACTGAAAAATTCTCACCTCAACTTACTTCTGATCAAATGACCAAACATCAGAATATTTTTTGGCATGAGAATTTTCAGTACAACCTCATGCTGAATTTTCAATCATTTAAAAAATTTTTAAATAGTTTTTAAAATATCTTAAGAAAATTTAACAGCAGTCACAATTTTAATTTTCCTTGTGAGACATGATCTCAAGAGAAACTTTTAAAAAATGAATCCACTTCTATTCTCAAGTAACAATATTACTGTAATCCAAAAATACAATTCATGATCAACCATATTGCATTTTCTTGGATTTAATATTTTCTTAATCCCTCAGCTGTTTAATTTGAATTTCACAAGATTTAGCATCAAATTTTGTTGAGATTCTTAAAAAAAATAATGAAATTCTGAAAAAACTTTTAATGAATTTGATGATGACATCAATCTAGAAAGAAAATAAAGATAATTTCATAGGAAACAGTGTTGGTTCTCTTGTATGTGAAAGAATGAAAATAAATTTTTATTCATTTCAAAAAATTCAAACTAACATCATTGTGTAATCCATCTTTCCTTGATTCACTCTTTTTTTCTAGTGATCTTTGGTCAAATTGTATTTTCAATACACAAAATCATATATAAAATAAGAATAATAATATGAATTTTATACACCTAAATAACCTCTTTCTCTCTCAACATAATCAATATTTCTTGGGTCTCTTTTGCATTGCTTCGCCTTTTTTTTGTTTTTGTTTTTTTAAACTATTGTTTACCCAATCCAAGAGTCACTCAAAGTAGAGGGTTACTCAATGATGTTGTACAAGTGTAAGAGGAGGAACCATTTTGTTATAGGTTATTTATGTGTATAAAATTCAGGAAAGCAAAAAGAAAAGGGTAAATTCTTTGGATAGATGAATGGAAAATAAATGTATTGGAATTCACTCACCTCGTAATAAGTATCACTCTTGAAATCTTTGGTATAAAGAATACACACAGGGTCAGATTTGGAAAACACATCTCGGTCTCTTAAATTTCTGAAAGAGAAAATAAAAGATGCAATAATAAATTTCTGATAAGGAAAAATGACTCCAGTGATATAAGTAAGCTAATCTTATTATGTAGTCCTCAGAAAAGTGTTTTTTGTTTGTAACTTTCTGCTTAAAATTTATATTCTTGGCACTAGTGGTTTATTTATACATTGAATGACATGTGAAAACTTTGTAATAAGGACTGAACGAAATATGCTGTCACTTTTTTATGGTAAGAGTAAACTAGTATAAATATAAAATTCTACTGGACATAAAGTGTGAGACAGGTTTTCTATTGTTATTAATTAATAAACTGATCCCCCTAGTATTACTACATATTAATATAACAATTATAAAAATATACTGAAAGACTCATATTTGAAAACATTGTAATAACAATAAAGACTTAAAATATTCTGTCATTTTTATAGCATGTATACACACACACATATATATATATATATATATATATATTAGAATGGAGTTTTTTTATTAATCCAACAAATTTTTATCACTTTAAATGTTATTTTTAGTGGATTCTCATATTTGAGTAGACACTCCATTTATTTATTAAAGAGTATAATTATTTTTGTCTATAAGTAAAGAAAAATTTGCACCTTCTGGCAAGCTGAAATTTTCTTTAATAAGATTTCTTGAACATTTAGGCCAGTAAATGAAAATAAATAAATATACTGTTTAATAAAGAAACAGATTGTCTATAAAAATTTGTGATAAAATGTTGTTGCATTAATAAAAAAATCCATTCTAAAATTCTTTGTTTACATTTGGATAAGACACTGCAGATATGAAAAATTTTGTCAGAAATTTAGCTTAACAACACCAACTGTTCTCCATGGCTAAGTTGGTTAGAGCATGCTGGGCTTAACAGTAACTCCCTGATACTCTGAGGGAAGCAGGTTTAAATCCTGCTATAGAGCGCACATTTTTTTTTTTTTAAAATATGATTTCTTGAACATTCAGGCCAGTAGACAAAAATAAATACACTGTTTAATATAACAAATGGAGAGCTTACTCAAATACAATATTTCAGAGATGAGGTATTGTAATTATTTACATTGTTCAAATTGTTGTCCTCATCTTCATTGCCATATCCACAACATTTCAGCCATTGTACACATGGCCCAATGGATAGAAGTGTTGGTTGAATCCAGTCACTTGACACAAAGAGTAGTGTGTTCAGTACCTGGCTACAGCAGAAGTCCAGTGGATAAAAGTGTGGTTGACTCCAGTGACTAGACTACCCTAAGAGTTCTAAGTTCAATACCTAGCTACAGCAGAGGTGAACTTACAGGACAAGTTAAAGGGGCATCCAGAAGAGGCATGGAACCTAGAACTAGAACAATCTACTCCACTGGATGAAATAAAGGGTTCAGTTCAAAATTCCAATCACTTGAAGAAGGCTGGAGCATACAACAGCCGAAACGTTGTGAATATGGCAACGAAGATGAGGACAATAGTTCGAACAATGTAAATAGTGCGTGCACACACACACACACACACACACACACAGTTTGCTCATTTCCAAGTACCCCTATCTGCTAAGATGGCTAGCTATCACAGTTGCTAACACCCATTTAGGCACATTTGTGTTTATTCAATACTCACAGAGCCAACCTGTGGTTTATACTGAAACTAATCTGAGCAGACCTTAGTTACAGTTGCTGGGAGAGAGCAGATAATCTGGTATGAACAATCTTATATATTATTCACATGAAGCACAACTCAAAAATTTTAGAAATTTGACCATGAAGAAATCCTATTGACTAGTTTCTCTTTTAAAGTATTCTTATTGGCTCAGAAAAATCAATGGCAAAAGTTTATTACTTTCCTCAATTTCATTATTGCTAAAATTTCCTGAACTTTTAAGTAGCATATGTACAGGGTGCAACAGAAATACCTCCCACCTTTTAAACTGTCACCTGTGTGGTGCTAGCAAACTTAGGCAAGTGGTAATGGTGTCTTCAATACCATTCTTTTTTCAGATACCATCAACTATAATCATGGCTTTTGCTGTTGAAACGCACTTTAAGGCTGGGGAATCTGTAACAACACAGATTTTTGTGCTCATTTCATGTTACATTGAAATAATTCAATTCTGGATAAAAAAAAATTGATATGGCTACGGGTTGAAAATTTCAGGGCCACATGGCCAACACTTAGAAAAAAAAAAGAAAAAAGCCACTTGGAAGATCTCAAACTTTCAGCTATCTTGGTCTTTTTGTCAACCTTTAAAATGTAGGCAGTATTTCTGCTACACCCTATATATATATATATATATATATATATAGCTGGCCACTCGTATTTGAGGTTACCCGTCTACTAGGGCCACTAGCCAACCCTTACTGCAAATGCTTGCTCAGGCACATTTGTGTTTATTCAACACCCACAGAGCCCACCTGTGGTTTATACTGCAACTATGTTGAGCAGAGATTAGTTACAGTTTCTGGGAAAGAGCCTGTTATCTAGCATGATCAACAATTTGAACAAAGCCAGCATGCTCAACCCCTCTGACATGATGACTTGTGACTTCATGCTAGCACAGCTAACGACAGCCCCAAGGTTTCTGTCTACCTAATTTCACTTACAAGGCTTAGGCCAACACATGGTGTGGTTTTCAGGTACTTTCCAAAGGTGCCACACACTGTGATCGACCCCAGGTCTCATGGTCAGAATGCAAACATTCTAACCATGTGCCCATATCATATATATATATATTTATAAAATTAAATCTTGTTTTCATAAATACTGTGCATCTCTGTGTGCCCATATAAAATGAAAATAACTAAAAGAAAAATTCTTATAGATAATCAATATTCAGTTAAGAAACAAGAAAATCTGATTTTGTAAACTAAATTTTTTATTAGACTATTTTTAATGACTAACCCTGATTATTTTTTAATGTAGTCAATGTAAATGCAGCCACTCCAAAAGGTCCTGTTCCAAAAACCTGGACACTAAGCTCAAAGTTGTACTTGACTGCTACTTCAGGTATACTACACCTGCAATGTGTTTGTGTCAACCAGCTTCCAATAACTTGAATCACTTTTGAACCATTTGTGACATTTCTATTTCTAAATGTTTATGCAGTATTGTACTGAACAGTAAATATAATAAACACATTTGAAACTAAGTTCTTTATTGCGTACATTATTTCCAATTGTATGCACTAAATTCAGTATGAGTAAATTTTTATTTATTCATTTTGAAGAAACAGAAGACTACATCTGGTAGCAAGACCTCTGATCAGGAAATTAAAGGTTTTGAGTAGCATGGAACAACCTCTTAATTGCTGTTGCTCACAGGTCCATCATAACCCAGGGTGGTAGCACCTGTTAAGGTCACAGCCATGGGCAAATAGTCAATCCCACACCCAAAAGAAAAACAAAACCCTATGAAAGTATAAAAATACATTTTTATAGTAAAAATACAAGCAATACATTTTATATAAAAAAAATTACCAATAATACCTATTTATAGTAAAGTTACCAACAATACATTTTATCTGTAGTTGAAGGCATATTAAATAACCCACTGAGGTTAAACAAAATCAGCCTTCCAACCCAAAACATAATTTCAACAAAACTACAACATAAAACACACGTAACACCACCTCTAGTAATTATGTCCACACAAACATATATATGGATAAAAGCCGAGTATCTTCTACCATGTATTCAATTGTGAAAGCAGAATAACATGTATGATATTTTTATTACTTCAAAGCTTCCAAGAAAATTAAATTTTAGCATTAAATGACCCATAAGGGGTTGATGTTCTGTTAAACAAACAGATCAAGAAACAGAAAAAAATCACAATCAAAGTTTTCATACAACATACAATATCGACTGGATGGATTCATTTTTGTTTTTAATTTTATAGCTATTCATAGGTCCAGAAGGTCATTAAACAGTTCGTTAAGTGAGAAGTGGCACTATTTCATCAATGGATTGGATTGTTTATAAATTTTTAGCATGGCTGAAATCAAGAAATTATATTAGATCATTTCTTGATTTCAGCCATGCTTAATAGAAGAGCCATTATGTTTTTACTACTAAAGTTTGAATGACATTTCTTGAAAAAGTGAATAGCTTAAATATCTTACCAATATATTAACATTGAATACCAGAGAAACTAAAGTTCAAAATGGTTAGTCATAGGGAAATGGACAGGAAAGCTTAAGAGTAGGTTTTATTTTTCCACTGACTTAACATAAAACATGTAGTTGTTAGTACAGGAAATTTGAATTCAGTTTGATGATTAAGATTTCCAAATATCAAGCTGAAAGATTACTCTTTATATCTCAAATTATGCAGAGATATATTTGCCAAGCATGTAAATTTAGAAAAGAAAAATATCACACTGATATAATATTAAAGATATATCTATAGATAAGCATAAAAAAACATATGCAAGCCAAATCAATACTTATCCACACAATATAGATATTACTAGCATCCAAATCACATTTTTTGTAGTTTCACCAAAAGAAGCCACTTTTTCCCTGAAGCTTTGGTCTGCTTTCTATACAAAAAACACCTTTGTGGCCAAAATACAAGGAACTGTCAATTAAATAATGGGTAATCCCAGTGCAACTGTCAAAACCAGTATGCATGGCATTATATACCCTTTCCACCTGCTGCCTCCAAGAATGAGAACAACAAATAAGATCCGGTTTTGGGAAGTTTATGGATTCGATGTACCTCTATTTAAGTGACATAAAGGTAGAAACATCTTTGCATTATGCTGTACCTGGAAGAATGTCACCAGAATATACAAACCTGAAAAAATCCTTAAGCAAATCTGATCTGTTTCTCATGTATATGAGAAGAATCAGTAAAAGAATTATTCTATTCTTTTGCTTCAACCATATATCAATACAACTATAAAAGCTTTGTAAATAAAAAAAAACATACTCTAATAAAAACAAAAAATGATATTCCTTCAGTAATCATGACATAAGATGAGGGAAGAAGCACCACCTAAAATAGGCTTTAACAACATTCTGAATTACAACAGATACCTGACAGGAAGATAAATAGCTGAAACATTAAGGGAAGGGGGAGTTGATTAATTGATTGTGTTTTTTATGGGTAATCAATCATTTGCAGGTTATTTAAAGTCAAAAAATATTTTAAGATTATATTATCCATTACACCATTACATCATTAACACATCAAAGCTTACTACACCTGGTATTCTCAAGTGGTCACCCATCCAGGTACTGACCTGACTCAACATTGCTTAACTTCAGTGACCGTATTAGAACTGGTGTTTCAATGTGATATGGATGTAAGGTTGATTGGGGATGGGAAGAGACAAGGAAAATTTATACAATGATTATAACACCCCCAATAAACAAAATTCAGGCATGAATTACCATACTTCTAGCTTGTTAATCAACTACAGATTACTGTCAGGTTTACAAAGCATTTGATTGTATGTTACAGATTAAATTTAAAAAAAAAAAAAATAAACAAAAAAAATTCATCTTTATTTTAGTTAATGTTATTCATTTATTTTGAAAATTTAAAAATATCTTATTTGGCACTGAATTAAAATTACTTGGAACTGATTAAACACATTTGAGAGAATGTTCATTTTTGTTTGTTTTTTATAATGAAACTCTCCGATATTCTCATCTGTAATCATTTAAAATCAGTGGTGGACTGGCTAGAATGTCAGCTTGTCAATGGTAAATAAGCCCCCCCCCACAACTGAGCGCCTCCCCACATCAAATAAAAATGCAATAAACACACACACACACACACACACACACAAAAACTGTTTTTAGTTACTCAAGTCTAATGTGAGAGGACATTTTCAAAGCTAAACATCATAAAGAAAAGGTTAAGAAATTCGTTGTCTGAAGAGAATTTGGAATCATTCATGTTGCTATCCATTGAAAAGGAATTGTTAGATGAATTGGATGTAGAAGCAATTATTGGCAGATTCAAACAATCATCTAGTGAACACAGGCGATTGTGTTTAATATAGGGGACTGTATGCAATGCTCTATTATGCTTTTGATCTGTTAATGTGTAAATTGTGCAGTAAACTATCTAAAAATATCAACCAATTACTTAATATTTAAAACAAATAAATAAAAAATTCAATTATAACATTCTGTATTTACATTTGATATTTACTGCTAATTAATATATACGTACTTAATATGTAATTACTAAGAAATACAGATTGTTTTTCTAAAAAATTTAATTGCACCCTTTTTTCCATGTATTTTTTTAAAATGTCATTCATTATGAAAATTAAATGATAGCATAGTAGTTGTGCATGAGCCTCTTGGTTTCCTGGCAACCAATATATTTAGACCCAGTCCACCATTGTTTAAAATTGTTTGATGAATCAGGTTTTTAATACTCTTAAAATCTCAGATAACCAGCATTGTTTAGCTACCTTCAAAAGATAGGAAATTTTACATCTAAGCAAAAATTCAAATTAGAAAAGTTAAAGCCATTTGTGATGGGCTTTAATTTTTCATATGAATTAGTCAGGTAAATGCCAAGATATTATATAAGTTGTGTTTTTGGAGTTGCTATTATAACAACATTTAAAGACAACTATAAAGGTTATATGACCTTAAGAAAAAAATTGCCCTAGTTAAGTCATTTAGAAAAAGGCCATACATGTTTATGCAGCTGTTATGGAATTTTACAAATGGAACTATCCTACCTAAATATAAAAAAGCTAACAGCTGAATAAAATTATTTTCTTTCTGTTCACTATATCAAAATTTTGTCAGATTTCCATTCTACATAAATATATTTTACTAGTTGAATACCCACCTACACTAGGTAAGAGCTCAAGAATTCCATGGGTGCTGATTATGACAAAACTATTTCTTAGTATTGTAATGGTGAGCTGGAAAAATGCTTACTCTTGAAAAGTAGTCACACACAAATTTTAATACTAAGATGAAAAAAATGAAATGTATCAGTAAAAAATATATTATTGACATTATTGATATTTGACAAGGTTCATCTTCAATGAAGTCATGCACAATGACATTTTAAAAGCAATTAGTGTCATAAAAAGGAAAAATAGGTTTGTTTTCCTGTTAAATTTCCAATGAAGAAATACTATAAAATATAGAAAATATAATGGGAACTGTTCTGTGAAATCCCTTTTACAAAGCACAATATGTTTCTTGTCAAGACAATAATAAAAGAAATTATAGTCTTTCACTAAGCAGTTAGAAATAGTCAATATTACTAGAAAATGATATTTCTAAAAACAGAAAAGAGCTAGACTGACCCTTTCCCAATGCTAAAAAGAATTTTGCATTAAAACCTTCTCCTTGGTCCAATAAGTATGCATACCAAATTTGAAAATCCTATATGAAATGGTTTGAAAGTGTATAGTGAACAGATAAGCAAACATTTTCCTATATATATATATATATATATATATATATATATATATATATATATATATAGAGAGAGAGAGAGAGAGATTATAAATAACAGATACATGTTTAAAAATTTAGGTATAACTAAAAATATATATCTGAATAAAGAGAAAAGGAGAACTTAGCTGACACTAAGAATATGGACTTTATCACAGCAATGTAAGAATTCGATTTTGCAATAAATATTTATAAACAGAAGTAAATTTTCAGAATTTTTAAATTTAAGAACATAAATATACTTCAGTCTAACTGAAAGTCAAGGTAAATGATAGAGGATTTTAAGTGATGTAATTTAATGTTTAATAAATGAAAGTGAGTAAATGTTTTTTTTTATAATGTAATTATTATTTGTATGTTAGTTTGAGATTAATTTACGTATATTTTAAATAATAGGTTTTAAATTTAATAGTTTCTTTTAATTAAATTTTGTCAAAACACCTGTGTGTGTGTGCATATAAAACAATTGGTTTAAATCTTTAAAAGATTTCCTCAAGAAGTTAGAAAAAATTATATATGTATATAAGTGGGCACTGAGGTCAACAGTCTTTTTCATGCTTGAATGAAATCTTCAAGCCATCTGATATGTATGTGTGTGTGTGTGTGTGTGTGTCATCCACGGACAGACTGTTTCACTGTATCACAGCTGTTCACTTCTACCATCACCGTATGACTTTGGCTAATATTAAATACAGAAACAGAACTGCTCTCTATAAATATTTCTGCACTTGAAAGATTCTGGCAACTCACCTTCAATTAAATGGAATATAATGGTAAGGGCAATAAATGCAACCTGTGGTTAGTTGAAAAAACAATTATCTTACAACATTTAAATAACCGAGACTTACTAAATAAGAGAAAAGAACTGATGGTCACATGTAGGCAAAAAAATAAATATCTACTTATAAGCACAGACCCAGATTAATTTTTCTATATTATCATGGTTTAGTTTTTAGTGTAAGGTATTGCTTAGTATTTATTTATTTTTCTATTTGGTTATTAACTTATTTATTTACTATTTATTATGTATCATGGATTATTACTTATTGTTCTTATTTTTTATTTTATAAACTTTTAAGGTTTTTAATAGTTTTTATAAGTTATATTTATTTATATAATTTTTCTGTAGTAATGTTATTTGATATTAAATTAGATTAAGTTAGCTCCCTTTCATTATATAAATAATTAAAAATTAATAGCTAATAACCCACAACTCTAAAAGTAAATGAAGTAAAATTAATAATTCATAATATATACTTATCTTTTATACTCATATAGTAATACCAGTTATTTTAGTTACTAGATTTCATGTCATGAGAAATATAATTAAAAAGTTTTTGAAAAAAAAAAACTACACCAGCATTACAATAAACTGATATATTTTTCAAATTATATACAAGCAACTCAGCACCTGAAGATTGTGTTTGGCATGAAACTGAGTCATGCAAATAGTATGGTGTGGTGTATATATATATATATATATAGATATATATATATATATACTTTATAGCTCTGTTATATAACAGAGCATTGTTTCAATAACAGCAGCACTATGTGCAATATATATATTCACACACGTGTGTGTGTGTGTGTGTGTGTGTGTGTGTGTTTTTCCTCTTTACCAACATGGCCTGCTAGCCCAGTGGTATGGTGCTTGCAACATATAACAGTTCGGGTTTGATTCTAGAAGTTGGTAGAAGATACACACTGCTGATGAGTCCCCAAAAGGATGAAACAGCTATTCAGTGCTTTTCTGCATGTGTGTTGAGGATTCTCAGTCTAGATATGATGAATTATTATGAAAAATTATACAAAACCCCCAAATTACTAATCAGTTAAATAAACCTATGCAAGATCCAGTTTCTAATGCTCTGGATTGAGTGGCTCAATGATAGGAATCGTTGCTCTTGGGGCCAGTCCTATGGGTAATGTATGCTTGGATGAGTATCACCACCAGAAATAGGATGAGCTGCACTATATTTTGTGGAGTAACTTAGTTTCCTCATTGCTACCGTGGCTTGCTGGCCCAATGGTATGATGCTTGCGTTGTATCGTAACAGTCCAAATTCGATTCTCGGTGTCAGCAAAGGATGCCCACAGCTGATGAGTGTCAAAAAGGACATAATAGCCATCCAGTACTTTTCTGCATTTGTGTAGATTATTCTAATTTTTGACATGATGAATTTTATATATATATATATATATATATATATATATATATATATATATAAACTCACATATAAGAAGAAGAAGAAACCAGTGGAAAACATACTTTTATCTTGTTTGTGGTTTCAGGTGTCGTCAAGAATATTGAAAAGATCTAAGTTTTACAGAATTTAAAAAGAAATAAAACATTTTTGCCTTACACAAGAAACAAGCAAATTAGGGAATCCTTTTATATTTGTCAACAATGATGTCAAAAACTTAAAAGCCTTATCAAATGTCATTTATAAAATACCTTTGTGAAGAATTATAAAGGAAAATAAATCAAGAAAATTGAACAGAAACTTCTTGCTTTGCTTATTTTTACTCACATCTCATGAGATGTGATTTTGAAGGCAATAAACCAAAATAGAAAAATGAAATTTTTCTAACTTTTAATTTATTTATAGACTGCAGGGAAAATGAGGAGTAATTTGCAGATAATCACAGGAGGAAATCATATTGTTGGTGACAGATTCATAAAAAATAGATCTTCGTGAAGAACAATCTGGAAAATATCAAATACAAAATATGCTAAGCAAAAGCTGTATTTCAAACACAAATAATTTTTTTCCCAATTTTTTTTCCTCCATATTTTGATTTGCGTTGCTATTTTATTATCAATTTTTTCTTATGAAAATATAGGAAAAAATAATGAAAAAAAAATGTTTTTGTTGTCACACATTTTCTCTGAGGGTCATTTGTTTTAGTTTTCAATAAACACATTCATATAGATACCTGTGAAAATTTACTGGAATAACACAGAAATGAAAAAGACTGTACAAACACAAAGACACAAGTAGCTCATGTCTTATTACATAATGCATTACTAAAACGTTCAAGGAACTTAAAGCAAAAAATGGATTCCTCATAGAAGAAAATATTAAA
This sequence comes from Acanthosepion esculentum, assembly GCA_964036315.1. Lineage (NCBI taxonomy): Eukaryota > Metazoa > Mollusca > Cephalopoda > Sepiida > Sepiidae > Acanthosepion > Acanthosepion esculentum. Next base: position 51,449,642 of record OZ038507.1, read on the forward strand.
AGAAAATATTCTTTAATTTTTAGATTGCGGGCAGGGAGGGGGGATAATTATTTTAAGAGATGGAGAAAAATGTTCAATGAAACATGGGGAAAGGTTGGGTAATGTGAAAGATGGAAAAAAAAAATTGATTAATCTGTTCAAATTTCCCTAACTTTTTAATAGCAACTGAAGCAGAAGATGAACTAATATGGCTCACCATAATTGGAAAATTAAAATTGCTTCACTAATATCAAATTTTGGTTAGTTACTTTTACTCCAGCTTCCTTTTTTCCTTTAAAAAGACATGAACCTAAACATCTCTGCACCCTTTCCCATTGCCAGATGAGAAATTGGAGAGAGGAGTTTGAATTTAAGTTGGGTTCATCACATTCATTGAAACATAATTTTTTTTTTTTTAATCATTTCACCCCAAGCAAGGTGATAATGACACTAAGATGCAAGGGGTTACTGGGAATAGAAGAGAATGAGAATATTTTAGTGAGGAGAATGGACAATAAAAAAAACAGTATTCAAGAAAACAGAAGATGGCAATTGGCATTGCATTTAAATTTTTGTTGAAAATTCTAAGATTTTGAAGATTGTAAGAATTTTTAGAGGCAAGAAATGCAAGAAAAGAAATTATAAGAATATACAATTACATCTAGTAAAATGTTGAGACCTAGTTGCCAATCTGGTCAGTCAGTTATGCGCCATACGTGATAAATGCTTAGGCGATCATGTATCTTTCGATACATGACTGACAAAGTAGTCCCCCCCCTGCAGCAGTTGCCATTTCTTTCTGCAGTAAACCAGTTGCCATCCAAGGCTATAGAACCCAGTCTGTCCTGCTACTTTAATTTTACCTGGGGGGAGAAGAAGATTCATACCTTTCGCAAGGATATTAGCACATAAGTGAATGTAATGGATTTGATTGGAATTCTAACTAGGCTCTCTGATTCCTCAATCCGAGTCGCTACCCATTATTCCACCGTGCTTCCATGGTGGAGTAGTGAAGCCAATCTGGTAGTACGCTTAAATTCATGCAGCCAAGACACCAAGGAAAAAAGATCATCAGAACAATTACCATCAAAATATTTGTAGAAAAGAAAGAGAGAAGTCACATTATGGTATTGGGACAGTGACTTTAGTCAAGTCACCAGGTCAGGATTGATTACATTACAGACCCATCTTTGGATCTTTTTTTAAGATTTACCACCTTCCATTTTTTTGATAAAAAATTTAATACAAAAGAACAAAACAAAAAACAATAAAAAAAAAAAAAAAAAAGAAAAAAAACTTTATATAAATTTAAATTTTTTTATCCTTTTCTAACCACCCTCTTTAAGATACCCTGTTTATTGCATATTGAGAAAAGATTCCCTAATTATAATGACCCCCCACCCAACACCTTGTCTCAGCTACCTAAGAATATGGATAGAACAGAAACATCTCTCTAATCAAAAAACATTTTTCTGTGTGTGTGTTTTTGTGCTAAGTGTATGGAACGGAAGCCTAAAAAACAGACAATTTTGTAAAATTTTATATATCATTATGAAGTAAAAAAAATAAAATATCAAGTAAAAAGATTTTGCATTGCATTAGAAAAGATAGCAGATCAAAATAATAATTATTTATCCATAATATTTCTCTATACTGAATAAAGCAGACATGATCAACCAACAAAAATTAATATTTGAAGAAGCTATTGTAACCTCTAAAATTGCAAGTAAACTTATGGTCAATTTGAAGCATTCATTTAAATTTAAACATCTTAAAAGGATTTCTTTTCTTATCAAATGTTTTAGTTTTGTTTGTGCCATTACTTTTTTCTATAGTGGCCAAATATTTTCTTAAATCATGTATAAAACATAATATTCATAATAAATTAATATTTTTTTTAATCTTAGATTTCAGTGTAATTTCCTTTTCAGTGAGCATTTCTCTTAATAAATTGAAAGTTCCCTCCAATGTTTAGTATGCTGTTTTCTTTTTAATTTTTATAGAGAATTGTTTTGAATTTAGGTTTACTTCTTTGTCCTCAAATATGCCTTAATAAAAATAAATTATTTTCATTTATCTATTTAATAAATAATAAAATAAACATTATTTTTAGTAACCCAGAGAGATGTCTAAAAGTACAAATGTATATAATCTCATTACTCCAAATGATAATCCATTCATTTCTTAGCAATCAATTTTACATTTCAGATACGAAAAGAAAGGCACAGATACAGGCTTTTGAGATCTGAACAAGAGGATGTGCATTCTTCAGAACTGTAATTGAATCTTACTAGGTTGTGACATTCACTGTGGTTAAGTGTTCAAAAGCATGCTGGATCAGAGGGAAGGTTCTCCTACAAAGTGGGGGAATGTAGGTTTGAGCCCTGCCAGAGAGGAAGCAAAGGCCAGTAGATATAATTTAAACTGTTTAAAAAAAAATAAAAAGGATATCTACTCCAACATAAAATAACCTTTGAAGTAGCAGGAGATAATGATGGATAAAATATCCCTTGTTTCTTTAGATATAATTCTGTGAAATTTAAATAGAAAGAAGTAAACAAGTTTTATTTACTTTATTTATTGTTAATGCTATCTTTTGATATAATTATAAAGACTGTTTGCCTTAAAAATATTAACTTCCAGAATTACCCTAGACAACAATTTTGCTGTGAAATACAATCTTTATTATTAGGTCATCCCATAAGTTCTGTCCGAATTTTAACTTTTTGTTAAAATGAACAAAATTTAAAGAGTATTTTATAATGTCTAATGGAGCGGAACATTATTTTTATGTTTAGATGCATTTAAACTGATCAAATTTTATTTCAGAGAACAATAAAATTAAATTTTGTTTGATTAAAACCCTGCTAACATGAAAGTACCCAAGAATCATTTGAGGCACATAATGCTTTATGAGTTCAAGAAAGAAAACTCAGCAGCCGAAGCAGCTAGAAACATTCACTCAGTTTATGGAGAGGAATGTGTGCATGAAAGAACTTGCAGAAGATGGTTTGCAAAATTCAGAGGTGGAGATTTCACCCTTGAAGATGAAGATTGAACTGGACGTCCAGTTGAGTTTGATGAAAAGCTTCTTGAAGCAGCCCTTGAAGAAAATCCTTCTTTATCAGTTGAGAAATTGGCAGTGGTTCTCAGTTCAAACCATACAACTGTTCATCGTCATCTTCAACAACTTGGAAAAGTTCCTAAACTTGGAAAATGGGTACCTCATGAATTGTCTGAAAACAAATCCCGAGTTGACATCTGCTCTTCTCTCCATTCTTGCCAACTTGTTTCACCTTTTTTGGATAGACTTGTTACTGGCAACGAAAAATGGATCTTTTATTGAAATGTTAATCATTGTAGACAGTGGCTTGGTAAAGGAGAAGGACCCCAGCCACAGCCAAGAAGGGAACTTCATGGGCAAAAGGTTCTTCTTTCAATCTGGTAGGATTGCCAAGGAATAATCCACTTTGAATTCTTACCACCTAATGCAACAATTAATGCTCAAATATACTGTCAGCAATTAGAGCATTTGAACCAAGCTTTGAGGAAAAAAAAGACTTGCTCTAGTGAATCGAAAATGGGTGATGTTTCATCAGGACAATGTGCGACCACACACAGCAAGAATCACGTCACAAAAGATCGAAGAACTTGGTTGGAAGAAAATTCCTCATCCACCTTATTCTCCTGACCTTGCTCCTTCAGACTACCATTTGTTTCATAGCTTACAGAATCATTTGGAAGAAACAGCTTTTGTAACACAGGAAGAGGTTAAAACTGACATTTGTGAGTTCTTCAAATCAAAGCCAAAAGAATTTTACAGTAATGGAATTAGTAAGCTTGTTAATAGATGGAAGGAATCATAGATAATCAGGGAAAATACATTGTTGATTGAATTTGTAATTAAATCTAACATTTGGTCACTTGTTTTCTTTATTCAAAATTCAGACAGAACTTATGGGATGACCTGATATATATATATATATATATATATATATATATATATATATGTTAATACATAAACACTTCCATCATTCTGCAATATTAAAAAAAATTTTAACAAAAATAATGTAAAGATCAGTTATATCTGCATTAGAAACATAAAAAAAAAAAAAAATCAATATCTCATAACAATATTATATCGAATAACTATAGCGCCAACAAAAAATAACAATATTAATCAATTTACGAAAAATAAATGCAACTACCTAAAAAATATGATCCTTCCATTAAACAGCCAATGTATGACTGAAAATATTGTATACCGAGCTAGCATACATTCCAATAGCAAAGTCAAATTTTATATTAGGTCCACTGAAAATCCTTGTAAATTTTGTTTTCTTCATCATCAAATGACTTTAGGAAAGGATACATGAATAGCACTGTGCTCTACAAACAGTTCTGGCAATTAAAGAATGGTGGTAATACCCCCATTATCATATGGGATGTTGTAGCTAAAACCAAACCTTACATTGAGAAAGGTATAAATTTATTCCTTGCAGAAAAATTAGCTATCTTAAAATACTTAAATAGCCCTAACTTATTAAACAAGAGAAATGAATTGATCACATATTAGCCTAAAAATAAATACCTGTTGAAATATGTTGATCCAGATTAATTTCTACTATAGATTATAACCTTTCCTTTTTAATTATCTTCTGGATAATTATTTTATGCCAAGCATATATAATTTTATTTTTTTTAATAGTTTTAGGTCCATCTTTTTTCATACAAAAATTAAGAAAAACATTATTTTAAATATGTTTATTTATAATTTAGTTTATTTTAAATATAAAAAATAAACTTAAAAAAAAACAAAAAAAAAAACAGTAATCCCCATATATGGAATGTGCTAGCATTGTGCTAATCAAATACTTTTATTAAAATCTAAATTATGTAACAGTCAGTCTCTACTCAGCCCGTGAAGATTGCGTTGTGCATGAAACTCAGAGTTGTGCAACCAGTGAGGAAAAATATATATTTCTAAAGAAGTAACGGTTTTATATTAATTAATCCAACATATTTTTATCACTTTAAATGTTATTTTTAATGGATACCCATATATGAGTAGATTTGTTAAGCAGTATATTTATTTTCATCTACTGGCCCGAATGCTTAAGAAATCCTATTAAAGAAAAAATACACCCTTCAGCAAGATTCAAACCTGCACACCCCACCCTTGCAGTAGAAGTTATCATTAGATCAGACACTTTTAAAAGGCAGTATTCAATCTTGCTTAATCGACAACACCCTCCATTGCCAAGCTAGTTAAAAGTACATTTTTTCTTTAAGAGAATTTCTTTAATATTCAGGTCAGTAAAGGAATATATATAAAATTTCTGGTCTGGAACTCGACAGAATCATTTTGCATAAATTTCCAGTATACAGTGAAGTCGGTCACTTATGAGCAACCGCTATGACCTATAACAACATCATTCATAAAATAATTCAAGGTATTTTCCACTAATGATCCCAGTACTACGCAAATGCCATAAACTAATTCATGATATTAACCTGGCCAAACCAGTCACCACAGTGCAAATACCCAAATGCAATATTAGCATATGAATAGCATGGAACATGCCAACAAGAGTAGTAAAATAAAAGTTGTTGTTTGTTTAGTAATTAAATTAGATTTTTAGGTGCCAGTTTGATTATCTTCCACAATGAAAAGCTAGCAAATTTAGTGAGTGCACACTTTTGGCAAAATACAAAGCTGAAAAAACATCTTTCCATGATTTTTATCATGATGGTGATAAATTATTTTGCTGTTTTTGTCAATACACAATAAATTGGACTCAGAGGGACACACTTGTGGATCATCAGAAATCACCAAAGCACAAAAAAAAAAATAAAGATGCCTATATAAGTAGGCTATATTTAGTTGTATATTTTACTGTTTACACATATCTGTTTTTCATGTGTTTTATGATTTTGAAACAAAAACAGAAAATTGAAATTTACCGTTACAGAAAAACATGGAATTTAATGCTTTAGAACACTGAGAACTTGTTACTCTAATGCATGCATACATACATACATACATACATACATTCATAGACTATATTCTCAAATATTTTTCCATCTAACTAAAGGCAAAAGCCATTTTTAAAAAAATTAAAGGATACAGGCTTACATTAACTTGAAAAAAAAACAATGAAAAAAATTCTCTCTCTCATATACCCATCAACATGTCTTCCAAGCACATAGTGTCATATTTATTAAGTTCATCTTAGCTTAGTAGAAGACCAGATTCCAGAAGATCTTTTTTGTTTTAATACCATGTCACTTCAAGATATAAGCAAGCAAGCATGACTTTGCTCAGACTCCCTTTTTCTTTACTATCTGTGAATTGTCATGACATTCTTGACAAAGATATGGAAGTAGTTTCTTGTTGCCTTCTCTATGATTGGTTTTGAATTCAGAGTTACTCTTAAACTAGTAACCACTTAAGGCTAGAGAGCACTGTTTACACTGTTACTTAATCCATAGCTGGCAAATTAAAGGAGATATACATTTTGAAAATAACTGAAGTGAAAAGGAACAGCCTGGCTTGAAAATAAATATTGAGAAAATAGTTACTTTAGCTATTGGTTTGGTTATAACAATTTTAGCACAAGAATAATTTGTTGTGACAAAGAAGAATTATGACAGGGCAGTGTATAGCAGTCTTGGATCTTTTGGCAAGAAGCTATCCAGCAAATGCCTGATCCAGGTAACCATGAATTTTTAAGTGAAGCCTTTCCTTCTTTTTGCCTTTTGCAATCACATCACACTGTCACTTGTCTGTTAATGTTTAGAAATCACATTGAAGAGTTAAAAAATAAAGTGTTGCAAGCCAATGTGAAATAAACAACACAGCATTTTATATTATTAAAATAGGCATGTTTGTTGTCCAGTACTCACTTCTTCAGATGTTTCAGCTAACACCCACATAAAATCTTCAGGTGTTAAAATTACACAATATAGGCAACTGGCAGGTGGTTTGGTGTCATAACCATGCACAGAAGGGTTACATTGACCCAGTGGCAAATAATGTAGCAAAGGAAATCCAATTCAGAATTGAAATGTCAGAATTGGACAAAAACTCATCTTTCAAAAGTTAAAAACCTGTCAAAAACATTCAACTTTATAATTTTTTCACTCAGTGAGAGCTGAGACCACATAAAAATTTGCTTTGCATAATCTAATCCTATTTTTACAAAAAGTTATCCCAATACCAAATAGGCAGAAAATATAGCAACTGTTAAAACTTTAAACTAAGTATAACACAGAAAGGAATTCTTAGTTTCACTTATATAAAGCAGCAATCTGTATGTGATGGTTAACAAATTAATCTTGGAAATCAGTTTACTAATGTGCTCTGATTTCATTAGACAAAAGAGTGCTGAACTGCATTTTGATATCTTCCTCCAATATAGTAATGAATGCTGGACAATTTTACAGATGAAGATATGGTTCTATCAAAAGATGTTGAGAATACTATGAACAGAATATGTGAGCAACAAGGAAGTTTTTAAAAAAAATGGGAACTAGAAAGACAATTATACTTGAAATCAGAAAGAGACAGTTGACATTTCTGGAAACCATAAGGAAAAATGGCTTGGAAAATTTAACACTAGTTATAATTGAGCAGTACTAAATGAACAAAACGAGATTGACATAGCAGAATGAAAAAAATGTACCCTCGAAGATTAAATAAAAGGTTCAGTTTAAAATTCCCTATAGGTTACCTGGATCAACAGATAACCGAAGGCAGCCAATAGACAAAATGTTATAATAATAATAACCACAAAAATGAGGACATTAGTCCAAGTGTAAATAATGTAAATAATGAATTTGTTGTAAATGAAACATATATTAAATGCAAGCAATTTTGTTTTTCTTTGTTATTTCCCTTACAGAATTACTACACAATATTCAGAAAAATTTAAATCTGAATTTCTGAATTTCATTTTGTTGAATACTAAAAAAAAAAAAAGAAAAAAAAAAAAAGTCATTTAACAAAACATTGTCGATATTATCAAAAAATGTTGGCGTAAAGAATTAACTTTTTTTATATACATTAGCAGGTGAAGGACAAAGATGTCACATGTGCTAGTAAAGTCAACCATAAGTGTGAGAAATTTAAACTAGGTGACAGATTTAAATTTGCTAGACAGATTTAAATGTCTAATCTTTGTTAAAGGTCTAAGCATGATGCAGAAATATGCTCTTGAATCCTTACAAAACTTGAACAGGATTCAAAGTTAATGATACAGAGTGTTGTGGAAGAGTGCCAAAAAATTAGCAATTTAAGAAATGATACAATGAAAATTGAACCAAATGGCATAGCAGAAGTAGTTAAAAAAAGATAGTAGTACTAAAAGAAAAAAATCCCAATAAAAATACTGTCAAACTTAACCCATGCTATGGCTGTGGTATGCTTCATTTCAGAAAGGGCTGTCCATTTAAAACCAAAAACTGTTTTAATTGTAGAAAAACAAGTCATAAATGAAACTACTGCAAGTTGAAAAGCAAAAGAAATACACAAATTAACTTGCTGAAAGTAGTGCAACCAGCTAAAAAACTGGAAAATTCAAATAATATAAAATTTATGACAGTATAAATAAATAATGCTACAGTGAGATTTCACTTGGACACTGGTAGCGATATTACAATTATTGATGCACTTGGAAGAGAATTAGCAAGCCTAACTTGAAAAAGAAATGACAAAATTGCAAGAGGAATATCAGGCAAGAAATTAATTTTTCTTGTGAAAATTACATGTAACTTCACTCTTGCAGGTAAAACTAAGAAAACAGATGTGTATGTATTAAAAAATTCCAACTCAAATTTACTAGGCGTCAACTGGCTTGAGTTATTTGAACTATGGAACTAACTGATTAATTCATTCTGTGGAAAAATTAATTGTTTTTCAGAAAAAAAAAAAAAAAAAAGATTGCAGCTAAAAAAATACTGAGTAAACTAAAAAAAAAATTCAAAAATATTCTTTCAGAAGTTGGGAAAATGTATAAAGTCAAAGCATTTTTAAAATAAAATAAAAACCCGTTTTTAAGCCTAAAAGAAAGATATCTTTTGCGGCATTGGAATCTTAACACTGAACTTGATAGGTTAGAAAACTGAGGCATTATTGAAAAAATAGATTATTCAGAATGGGCCACGAAGAAAAATAATAAGATCCGTTTATGTGCAAATTTTTCAACTGGATTGAATGATTGCTTTCAACCACATGTATATCCCCTACCAACACCAGAGGATATATTTGCCAAATTAAATGGTGGTAAATTTTTTTCAAAAATTGACCTGTCTGAGGCATATCTTCAAATCGAAGTGGATGATGAAGAATGCCAGAAGTATTTGACTATTAATACACATAAAGGACCCTACAAGTTTAGATTACCCTTCAGTGTAAAAGTAGCCTCAGGTATTTTCCAGCAAATAATGGATACGATGTTGGCTGGTCTAGACAGCACCATTGATTAAATACTTATTAAGAGCACTATGAAAATACAACACGTAAAACTGATTCAGCAAGTATTTCAGAAACTATGTCAGATAATCAACGAAAAAGGAAGAAGACCAGATCTCACTAGAGCATGCGCTATTAAAGCCGAATTTGGTGACCCTACAATCATTTCTCAGATTAGCAAATTATTATAATATTTATGTACCAGGTATGTAGAAATTATGAGTACCTCTGAATAATTTAATTAAGGTTGATGAAAGGGAATTGGTTGGTGGAATGTCAAAAACCTTTTGAAGGAATTAAAAAACTACTAACCTTCAGAGTTATTACTGACACATTACAACCTACAGCGACAGATAATAGTTGTGTCGGATGTGAGTGAATACAGTATAGAAGTGGTAATAGACCATAAATTCGAAGACTGCAGTGAAAGCACAAATACAGAAAAATGAAAAAGGAAGATAGCTTGTCCAGATTGATATTGAAATATAAGGAAGATTTTGAAGAAAATTTGATTGCTTTGCTGGAATCCAAAAGTAAAATTAAAAACATGGTGTGTAACACTATTAAAAGAATTGCTGGCTACGATAGACAATATCAAAATTCATTCTAAAAATGATACATTTATTCAAAAATCTATGAATGACATTAAGTCAAAAATGGAGTAAATCTAAAATTAAACCTGGCAAAAATAATACAGCATTTTCTATTTGTGATAGAGTACTTTTGTATGCAGAAAGAGTAGTAATTCCATTATCACAATAAAAAAGGATTTTGAAACAATTCCATGTAGGACATTCGGGAATAAATCCCTGATGAAAAGCTGCATTTATTGGCCAAAGTTGGACAAAGATATCCAAAATACAGTTAGAAAATGTAATGGTTGTAATTCAGCAGCAAAATCACCATCTATAAATTATCAGGCATGGGTGGGCACTGATAAAACATGGGCAAGACTACATTTGGACTTTGCTGGAAAAACTACACGGTTGGACATTTGACAATGCAAGTTTATCATCTGAGGTCAAATGGTCAAAGGGTATTAAGAAAAGCTAAAGGTTTGGAAGCTGAAGAAACGGCACTACAAGAATTTGAGCATATATCGAATCACATCAAATGCAAGCATCATTGCAAAAATGTCACCTACAGAGCTCATGTTTCCTAGGAAAGTTAGATCCATTTTTGACAAATTACTGCCAGGGAATAAAAAGAAAACTCAACAATTTGAAACTACCAAATGATTTAAGATTGGTGATAAAGTCTTCTTTAAAAGCTTCAAGGCCAGAAAGGAAATTGGCAAGCAGGAAATATTATTCGACGCCTTGGTAGTATGATGCACATTGTTGTAGATGGACGATTTCAACACAGAAGATATATGAATCAAGGTCTAAATATGCACAGAATAAGCAACCAGTACAATTTAATCAACTGATGGACATACTTTACGATACCTTTGAAGTACCTATTCCTAAAACTAATATTACAATAGGTAAGGAGAAGTGAAAACGTAAACTGACTGAAATATTGGAAGTGGATTCATATAAAAAAAAAGTATCATCTAAAGAAAGTGCATACCTAAAAAGGTTGGGGGGGGTATGGAGATGAATACACCTCTCCAGAATATAGCTTCATATAGACTCATCCCAATAGCATAAATATTGACACCAAGAATTGTCAGCAGAGAGCCATGAGCCTTATATCCTTACTATTCAGTAAGACTACGTTAACTCCAGGTGACATTATATTTCATGATTGTGTTATCTTCATTCAATGGAATGAAGATATAACAATATGTACAACTGTTCTATAATATAACCTTGGTTGTAATATGAAATTTTTTTTTTAAGCATATCACCCCAAGCAAGGCTGGAAGTCACTAGTACGCAGGGGATTACAGAAGGTTTGGAGAAAGAGCAGATATGAGCGGTAAAGGAGAGGATGTGGAGAAAGATAGTGGATCGATCAAGGCTAGGGGTTACAGAAGATTTGGGAATGAAAGGTGAAAGGATGTGGAGAAGGGAAGAGGATAGATCAAGGTAGCTGGAGATGTCGATTGACGTTACACTTAAATAGTTGGAGCTTGTATTTGTCAGGGAAGCAGGAATAAGGAAGGGAGTTCCACAGGCGAGATGTGCGAGACATGAAGCTATTGGAGTAGAAGAGTCGTCTACATCTAACAGTTTCAACAGTGAAGGGGTAGGAACGGGATGCCAGCCTCGTGGGACGTTTAAATTCATGAGGCCTAGGAACCAGCGAAAGCAGCTCCTCGGAGCAATTACCATGAAAGTATTTATAAAAAAGACAGAGCGAGGCAACGTCGCGTATGTGAGAGTGAGACTGCAGATGAGATGACAGATCGGGGCCAATTACATTGCATATCCGTCTCTGGATATTATCAAGAACCCTGAGGCAAACAGCATGAGTCCATGCCTTTCCAAAAGCATTAGTATGAATTGAATGCAACCTGAGTCAAAGTTCAAGACTGATTTGTCAATATTTACACTATTTACTATTGTTCAGACTGTCATATTCATGATATTTCAGCTGTTTGGGTGATATACATTAAAATTTCGAACAGAACACGTTATTTAAACTGATCGGGTAGATTGTTCTAGTTCCACATACCATACCTATTCTGGATATCTCAGTTTCAGTTATTTCCCATTAGTAACTCAACCCTCCATGTTTTTGTTCACCTCTGCTGTGGCTAAGAATTGAACTCACAACTCTTTTGATCAAGTCGCTGAATTACTTCAACCAATGCTTTTATTCCCTGGGCCATAGTCCGAACAATGTAAATAGTGCAAATACTTACAATACTTCATATTGACAGTTTTTGATTTGTCAGTACTGAGAAAATTGCTATTTTTGATATTTATTTGGTTATACCAAAAGGTTATTTTCATAGAGCGCATACACTAGTTATTTCATTAAATAATATTGCCAGCTAATTCAAATCATAATTATTGAAAAATGAGATCCTTAAGTTTACTTTTAATGTTTTGGATTACTGCCTCCTGATGATAATCACAGGCAGCATGAAAGGCTGTTCCTTTTTTTCCCTTTGACTTTTGGAGCAGCAATACGTTTCCTTTTACTCCGAGAGACCCAAGGCATGTAAGTAATTCAGAGAAACAGACTGAAAATTTTACTGAATTGTTCATAACATTCTTTATACTTCTGTAACAGGTCTTATAAATACATTTATTAATTGTTGTTTGTTTGAATTCTGTTTTACAAATGTATCAGGAGGCATAGAATGATAATACTTTCCATTCCTGCAACAAAAGTTACTGAAACAATTTATACAAGATTTCACAAATTTTAATTTCAAGAAAAGCAACAAAAGCTTCTTACAGTTATAAATAAACTGCTTCTAAGACACAATAGGTAACCAATATTTGATTCCAAAACGAAAAGAATAGTTGAAATCTTTTGATGCTGATGTGAGAAAAAAAAAATCCCAAATGCCTTTAAATTAAATTCAAAACAGCTACCGGCAAACTGAGCTTAAGGAAGCACTATTCTGTTAAACTTGTAATAAGAAATGAAATCTAAAAGGCCCAAATGTTATTGTTACTTCAGTTTCTCTTTTAAAAAAAAAAAAATACTTCTTCAGGCAGCCACACAAATAAAAGAATTGTGCATTAAAAATAAAAGCCAGCAGCTAGGCTTTATCTTCTCTATTCAATACAGCTATCATAATAACAGATTCCTATCAATTAATCTGCAAGTATTTCTGACAAACTGGATAATTAACAACTCAACATTTTCAGACCTATTTAAAGAGTAGTAAATCATTTCTTTGTTGCCAATAGGAAAACAAAAGACTTGAAATGGGTGATTATTAGATTTACAAAGCTACCAACTCATTCCAATCAACTTGCTTGAAAGTGAAATTGATAAGTATTTTTGTTGTATAAATGAGAGATATTCCAGAAGTTTTGAGACGTTTTTTTTTTTTTTTTAGGATGGGCAGTTATAAGGTTATTGTAATTTTAGTATATTATTACTATACATCTAATAACTTTTGTTATTCCAGATTGAAGGAGACAACAGCTCTTTGAACATGCCCTACTAAACACTGCTTGTCACAACTGACTAGTTTGCAGAACGCAGTCAAGACTTGAAGACAATTTGAAAACTCGTTATGCAATAAAGTTTTGTGTTGACAGAGATGGACATCAAAACTGTTCCTCACCCTACCTACAGTCCAGACCTTTTCTCCCTGTGACTTTTGGTTGTTCCCCAAGCTGAAGGAGAACCTCAGGGGCAGTGGTTCTGTGACATGGGTTTTCTCAAAAGTTTAATTCAAGAAATTTATACATCTAGATAGAATATTATTTTTCAATGTACAGAATGTAGCTGACAGTCACACCTTGCACAGGTCAAGTTCTGTCGATCCTTCTGCCTGCTCATCTGTGCAGATCACCTTTTATTCAGGTTTTTGACTACATATGCAAATTAGCAATAAAAGCACTAGAACCACGCATGCACTTTACCTAAATTGAAAATAGTGGCTCTGACTGGGAAAGCGAGAGATTGTAGCCTTTTAGATAGATTAGAATTCTTTGGTACTATTTCACCACATAGACAAATCCTATTATTGAGATCATTGTAAAAACGTTTAATATACTATTTTATCAAATCAATATAGAGGAAGCCACTTATTTTTATCACTTTTGGATGACAGGGTCTTTTTGATAACAATAACTGGCTGATAACATTAAGCAGATAACATAACAATTTAAACAATTGACTGTAAATTGTTCCTCACATGGAAAACACTGGTTCTTATTTGATCACTGGAGTTAAGCAGTGTTGAGCCTAGTCAGTACTTAAATGGGGGACTGCAAGCAACCTAATACAATGTGAAATGTTTTACATTTAAATAATCTACAAAGTGTTGATAAGATATAAAAAAGAAATCGATTAATATAAACTGTTCAAGTTTTAAAAGGCTGTACTATTACATGACTTGGGAGATATATCATCATCATTATTATTATTACAATTCCTCTCCCAAAAGTCTCAAAATAGACTAGAATGTCAAAAATAAATTTAACATAGCATGTTTAAATGTCCTGTGTTTGGCATTCTGAACTAAGTTATCTAGAAGTAATTTCCAAGAGGTAATTTAACTGAAAAGCTGAAACAAAGACCAGTTAAACAGTTTCTTAGAGGTATCTGTCAATTTTAATTTTAGTTTGAATTTTTAATGGATATATCTTGACTTATACCAAGTTAAAACTTAATAACTTTTTTTTTTTTTAAATAGGAGTAGATAGACCTTCCTATCACCCAGTCCATACTCTTCCCCATACTCTTGAACAGGTGTAGAGGCTAATCCCTTGTTTCATGTTTAGGAAGGGGTTATTAGTGGTTCTTTTCTTCTGAGGCTTGTCATGAAATTTGGGAGATACGAGTACTTAGTGTACCGGGTTGGCAGTTTTCTGCTTGCTGCTCCCTGACTGATAGTTAGGAGCCTGAACTCTTGTATAGCATCTAGAGAGGATGCTCTGGTTAACAGTCACATAATATCGGGGTACTTCCAGTGCCATGTTGCACATGGAAAAGTGTGCCTGCAAGCACTTCCAGTGGGCAACCTCAAGGCCACACTATGCTGCAGTCTTCACCAATTCCCAGCCTGCACATGTTACCTCAGATGACTGACAGCTACTACTACTCTTGGCCTTTTCCTAATCTAAATAACACACCATGACAATAAGCAACCAACGAAATAAAACTAAACCAGCTTGACAATAAATATGTAAACCCCTCAACTTTTCTTCCTCCAACATTCGTGGTATTTGTACCAACTTCTGCAGTATGGAATCATTTCTCTTCAAACACACTTTGGACATCTTAGCTCTCTGCAAAAACTAATCTTAATTCTTCAATCCCCTCCTCTGAATTCTCAATTCATGGTTATCTTCCTCTCTTTAGGAAGGACTCTAGTGTACATATCCATGGCCTGGGAGTTTATGTTTGGGAACATCTTCCACTGGCTACAGAACTCTCTCAAGTCTCCAGACTGTTTTTACATGTGCCTCCATCTTTCTCTACTAAATTCAGTCAGCTATCTCTTATTGCTATCATTCCGCTTCCTCTCATAACTGTTGTGGCAGTGACGCTTTCATTCCAGCACTGAGCTGGCTCCAGTTCTCTACAACAACTGCCTCACTGCTTCCTGCTTTCCAGCTTGTTAGACATGCTCCTCTGAAGTTCCTGTTTCTAAGAAAGCTTGAACAAATGGATGGTGGGGCAAGGTTTGGGAGAGATGGCAAAACAACAAAGTTATTAAGAGCTACAAAGGACAGGAAATTATTGAGAACCATAATCACCAACATCCTCAAGGGACATGGCACATAGAAGTGATTGGGGAGCATTCTATCAGGAGTCAGTCCCCCAAACCAGCAGGTCTTAGGAAGAAGCTGTCTGAATAGAACTTCCTTTTTACTAATGAAATATGAAGTGAATGAGGATGATTTGACCCCCCCGTGTACGTGGCATAGTAGTTCTTCGCTTTAAAGGTCTGAACTGGTGGAATTAAGGAATGTAGCATATCAGAACATCTTCCATGAAAATAGTAATAGAGTAGAAAAAGTCTTGTAATGTTTTGTCTGTGGAAAAATGGTTGTAGGGTGGAAAATAATTCATCATCTACAAGTCCACATAGCTGCTTTAGAACTTTGTCATGACTGGCAAATGAGGATATGGCAGTAATACTCTATTTTTGTTCAGATCTGACTCTTGTAAAGATACAGCATGGCAAGAGGAGTCAGGTACTTTCTGGAACAATACAGGGAGCCAACCATTTTTTCCAGCATCTTTAATAATGAATTGTATATACAAGTTGCAATCTGGAATGAACTTGTCAAATATTATTGAATTAGAATAATTAAACATCTAACAGAAAATATTACAGGGTATTATAGAGAATTAATTGTGTCATTTTTATATAGTAGAGCATGATACTTTTTACATTAATCCTACATTAATATGTCAATAATCTGATATGTATTTAGAGATTCTTGATAAAACACAAAGAAGAATCTGCAATGTTATCAGTCCTGACCTGGCATCTTGACTTCAGTCACTTTCCTATCACTATAATGTAGATTCTCTGTGCCTTTTCTACAAATATTTTCATGGTAAATGTTTTTACGAATTTAAGTGCAGTACTAGATTGACAGCTACACCTCATTATTTTACAGTTGAAATTATGAGATGTAACCCTAAGTTCTATGCTGACAGTTTTGTTTTCTCTCATTTCTCACTTGTGGAACTCTTCCAGCTTCTTGCTTTCCAGTCAACATTGATCTTCAAAAAATGCAATTAAAATGCAATTTCAATCGTTATCTCCTTGTTTAAAATTCCTTGAAATTTACCTTAATCAAGAGACACCGAAAGAAAGTTGGAGAGTATAATGGCCAAAATTTGTTAACAACAAAAATGGAAACATAAATTTGAATCTATGTGAATAAAGATGTAAATTTCTTCAAATTCTGAAAAACTAAAATTTTTCTTTCAGATTATTTGAGATTAAAAATAATTTTGCACTTCAGGTATGACACTCCTGAGCAATATTAAGTTCTTTTGCAATCAGAGCATTTAATAAATAATATTATAAAATGCTTCCACAGGTTTTCATTTCTAAGAAAACTGCAGGAAAATATGTATGTCCAAGCCTTGTAGCTGATTGTACACATGAGTGTTTTATAAGCATAAAATATAAACAGTCACCTGAGAAAATAATCATGCATTCCAATAATCTATATTTTCTTATTCAGTAATAATCAGAGGCCCTATCAATAAAAGTCTAAGAATATTTTTTTTTCTTTTAGAAATAAATGTCTTATTTGCTCTCTAGAAATCTTCACAGAAATTTTTGCAAACAGAAATATTTCAATGCAAACAACAGGCTTCTTCGTTATTTCCAAACCAGGCAGTTCAATAAATGAAAAAAAAAAAAAAATTCATTTTTTTACCTTTCTTGCATTTTCTAAATCAAATTTTTGTGCAAATTATAATTTTATGGAACTCATGACTAACACCACCTCCCCCTACTATTTAATTCTTTGTCTTTTATACACATCAGAAACAATCAAGTACACTCATTTGCATTTCTCTTATTTTATAATCTAATGATATGTGTGTGATAGATTTTTGATTGTGGTAGGAATAATTTTTATCTTGAATGATTAATAATTTAAATGATTAATTTTAATAAAATCAGTACTTTTTAATATAATTTCTTTTAATACTAATTTTACATTTTTTACTTTTAGGCATCCATCGGTCTCAAGAGACCATGGATCTGTGCTCAAAAAGTTATGCTTCAAGTGCTGATGGTGGCACAGCATTTGTTATGGCTGTACAGGCCCAGAACAGAGTGACAGCTTTAATTGCAACGAATGCATGTGAAGGCTCTCTCCCCCAATGTCACCATGTTGTTTTCTTTCCTTCGCGCATGCTTCTCTCCAGCAACAAACCTCTGTTTCTTCTTTCCACACTCCAGACATTGTCTCAAGGATTATCATTGATAACATCTTCCCACCTCTTGATGTCCATGTCCATCACCCTCATGCCTCTTTTGCAAATATCGGAGGCAAAGATGAAATCACCCTTGTGCCCTCTTGCCCGTGGCCAGTTCCCCATACAGAAAGACCTTCAGAATCTACCCATCAGTAGGCTGTTGCTTCCCATGTTTTGCTGTCAAGGTGAGCCAACACTAAGATGTCCTCTCCAGGGAATAGGCTTAGTCAGGGCTTAATGAGAGAACGGGTGTTGCTCATGCAGCATGTCTACCCTCTCCACAGCACTGATGCTGTCTAAGGGAAAGGTAGAGTCCAATACAGATTGGCACCAGGATCATTGCAGGAGTTGCCAGAACGAAGTTGAACATAACATCAGACTGTTTTAAGGACACCGGCTCCAGATTTATCCTCAGAGTTTACTCCCAAAACTTTTCCCATGATTGGTTTTGGCCACAATGAAGTGGTGGTTCAAAAATCAGAGTTTTCCTTCTCTTAGATTGATTACCCTCCTGGGCTGACAAGTTCCATATATATATATAACACACACATATATTTAACACTGAATGTCAGAGTAAACAGTTAATCATCAAATATACCACTTTAAGAATTATCATTAATACCCTTGAAAAAGGTATGAATCTAAGTTAATAGTAGTGCAGATTGGGCTCTTTAGCCTTGGTTGGCAACCAGTCTAAGAGAACAACAACTCAATTCAAAACCTGAGGAGGGTCATTTTGGAGATCTTATGTCATACTATATTCATTTTTATGAAAAGTGTGGTTTGTTCTGAACCAGCCTTCACCACAATAATCCAATCATATATATATATATATGGGTAGTCTGGATGTTTGGTTCTAAGGACTGAGCAGCTGGAGTCCTCATACATCAAAGATGACAGGTGAGTCCATTATTAAAAAATAGTTTTATTTATTATAATTGTTATTATTTATAGCATAGATACAAGGCAAAGGCTCAGTTGTTATCTTTACTTAATTTTACTTTAATATTTAGGAAATATTGAAAATAAGAAAATTCAGAGTGTGAAGGTTTTGATATACCATTTGTCATTGCAAAATCACTTAAATATATTATTTGAATGCACAGGAAAACTAACATTAGGAAGAAATTTCTAAACTTAAAAAGATAGTGATTTTATTTAAATACTTTCAGATGCACTCACATAAAATAAATTTTAGATTTTAAATGTAATTAGCTAAAAAGAAATTAAAATTATAAAGAAAGATACTTTATATATTTTTTCTCTATTTTTCTTTTTTTTAATTTTTTTTTTTTGTTTATTATTTATTTATTTTTTTGAGGCTTGAGAAATTTGAAAGACAATCCTGGAGCATTTAATTCCATATTTGCTCTTAATTAGATTTTCTAATTGAATGAAAATGCTCTTGAAAAATATTTCTTTCATGCAGTGTTTTCAGGACATTTACATTTTGCCAAGCCTCTGACATGAGTGACTGAAAGAATTTGACAGTACAAAACTATACAAAGTTGATTTTGAGAGCACAAGAAACAGTTTCATCAATTCAAATATCAAGCAATATGAGCAATTCTAAGCACTAATTCTGAAAGAATGTGTGTTAAACAAAAGTAAGATAATCTGAAAATCTATAACTGAGGTTCTGATTTATTTAACCCACTGAACTCAGAGTTGAATACTTGCCAATAATTTCCCTGAGTAACAAAACAAATCAGCAATGAAGAACAGCAAATGACTAGTACAAAGTTGCTCATTCTATAGTTTATTCTACCTACATGTCAGGCTATGTAATTATTTTTTATTATTAGACATAAAATCAGTTTATCAATAACTTTAGATTAAATTAAATATATATTATGTTTAACGTTCTTTTTATAGATACAAGTATTTAAGCAAATGCTCTGTTTTATAATAAACAGTATTAAATAACATTTACCGGCCTGAATGTCCGAGAAATTTTCATAGAAAATTTTTGCTCTGCGACAGGAATCGAACCTGTATCCTATACGGAACCATCATTTCACGTGATGTGCCTTAACCGTTCGGCCACAGAGGAGTGTCTGGTTAGCAAGGTCGATTTTACTATCTTTAAACTTAAAATCGACCTTGCTAACCAGACGCTCCTCTGTGGCCGAACAGTTAAGGCACATCACGCAAAATGATGGTTCCGTATAGGATACAGGTTCGATTCCTGTCGCAGAGCGAAAATTTTCTATGAAAATTTCTGACATTCAGGCCGGTAAATGTTATTTAATACTGTTTATTATAAAACAGAGCATTTGCTTAAATACTTGTATCTATAAAAAGAATGTTAAACATAATATATATAAAAAATGTCTTTAAATAAATTGTCGGACTATGTCCAATTCAAAAATATATTAAATTAAATGTAGCATTTGTCAAATACAGATCTATAATCAATTAAATATATTACTTCAGACATAACGATTGAAGTCATATGTATAATTAACACACACAATATATATATATATATATAAATAAATTTTTTTCCCATTAATACAAATTAAATTTAAATTCGAACAAGGGAATGACTCCTAGGGTACTTTGAGAAGTATATTTCATTTTGATCAAAGGGGATCCACAGGGTTGGGATGATTCAAATGTATTTCACCAGTCCAATGAAGACATTTGTGTCACTACCATGTAAAAAATTCATTTTTATAATATGTAACCCCCTTGCCTTGATCGACCCACTGTCTTTCTCTTTCTCCACATCCTCTCCTTTACCACTCCTATCTGCTCTTCCTCCAACCCTTCTATAACCCCTTGCGTGATAGTGGCCTCCAGCCTTGCTTGGGTGATACGCTTAAAAAAAAAAAAATGTGGAAATATCTACTCTTTGCTTGAAGAAGGTTGTGAAACCAGAAACGGGTGTAGCAGAATTATGGAAAATAGTGTATAATATATATTTTAAAATAAAAAAATCCCCATTTCAAACAAAAACATTTGCAGTTTATCTTTCTAAAATATGCACTTTTTTCTTGGAACAACTATAACTGCTTCCTTTATACATACATAAATACAGGTTGTGTATTATGAGACACTCAAGATTGATAATCTTCAATGGATTAAATGTCATTGACTCGTAAAAGAAATTCTTTTCTACTTATTTTCTTTTTTAACCACTTGTGTCATTGGACTTTATACTTTGTAGTTCTATCCACCATCTCTTATCTTTTATTCCATTATTATTTCTGAGAAGATTATGTCAAACATTGAAATATTAACAAAATCGACTCTTGTTTTTTTTTTTTTTTTATATCTAGTGTTTTAAAATTGTCTGATGAATAAAGTAGTTACAGATGTACATGAAATTCAGTAATAGTGTTTCAGAGTTTGTTTAGTGGCATATCAAATACTTATGGGTCATTTAATGCCGAAATTTAATTTTCTAGGTAATATTAGTAATTTCTTTTTCAAAAATGTATTGCTAGTATTTTTATTATTTTTAAATGTATTGCTGGTAATGTTTTTTTTTCAAAAATGTATTGCTGGTAATTTTTTTTTTTTTTAATGTATTGCTGTTAATTTTTTATTAAGAAAATCTATTGCTGGTAATTTTACTATAAAAATCTATTTTTTGCACTTTCATAGTGTTATGATGCCAGTTTGGGTGTTAACTATTTGTTCATAGTTGGGACCCAAACAGATGCTACTACCCCAGACCTGGGAACAACTGCAATTAAAAGGTGGTTCCATATTCCTCAAAACCTCCTAATCACAGGCCTTGCTGCCAGATGTAGTTTATCGTTATATCCAGGATGGTCCATAATAGAAATACTACCTATCCCATAATACTTGCCACATTCAGTTTATGAAATGTGTCTGCAAATATAACTACTATTATGGGATAGAGTTAATACTATTTACTAGAACTGACTATAATATCTACCATGAGTGCATATATAGGGGTCAAATGTTGAACTCAAATTTAATATCCTTAAATTACTTTTCTCAATGTTGCAGACAAATGAAAAAATATTAGACATTTTGTTCCTCAGTAATATATTAACCAAAATGAACAAATTTCTCTATCTTCCAAAATTTTGTTGTATATTATTGCAAACCCACACAAGTGTAGATAGCCATATCAATAAGCCTGAAAAGTTACAAATATTTACTAGCTCTATTCTATAATAATTGTTACATTTGCATGCAACTGTAACAACTATTATATTATTATAGGTAGTAGTCATCAATCTGGGCTCTTCCCTTGTCAGTGCACTTAATTCAGTGCTGTATATTATTCATATAGAGCAAACATTATACAATTAAAATTTCCAATAAAAATTTAGTTAATAACTATGTGTCAGGTTACAGATTTATTGATTTACCCTCATTTTCATCAGGGTTTACCAGACAGCATAATTTGATTTTAGATCAAGTCGGGTGAGGGGATGCACAAGAACTGACAACTTGAAATTAAAATCCATCAGTGGAAGAAAGCTGACAACTTTGCTTGCTGAAGCAAATACAAAAACAATTTAAGACATTATCAGTAGAAAAAAAATTAATAATGAAAAAAAAAAAAGAAAAACTCCTCCACAAATCTTGTTAATGATACGAGAGTTGATTTTTAGCAAATCCCAGTGGTTAAGTCTAAGCTCAAGTTCATTAATAGGATAGAAAATTACTTTTATAGTAATAAAATTACTTTTATAGTAATAAAATTACTTTTATAGTAATAAAATTACTTTTATAGTAATAAAAAAACATTACTATTTTTATTTTGAAAGTTTGTACAAAAAAAAAAAAAAAATCTCAATATTTCTTAAATTTTGCTTAAAGCTTGTTCTTGAATAAGGGGTTCTATTTTCCAGAATAGA
Organism: Acanthosepion esculentum; assembly: GCA_964036315.1. Taxonomy (NCBI): domain Eukaryota; kingdom Metazoa; phylum Mollusca; class Cephalopoda; order Sepiida; family Sepiidae; genus Acanthosepion; species Acanthosepion esculentum. The sequence continues at coordinate 51,472,472 of OZ038507.1, forward strand.
GAAGGGCTCCTATTGCATAAAAATCTGAAACCTGTTATTATAAAGAAAATATAAAAAGCAACTATTGAGCAAAACAAACAAATATAAGCTTCTCATATTATATGAAAATATAGCTGTCCTTTTTAAGCCAAAAATGCTAAAAAGCAGTTATTGTCAATTTATATAGGAAAAATTTTACAGTTTTCCAAAATAGTCCCTATTACCTGACCTCAGATTTTCACTAGGACTGACATGCCTCAATGTTTACAGAAAAGCATGACTTCAATTATAAAAGGTTATGCAAGTTCCAAGTAAGTTTGCAAGATATTTTGATTGAGTGCTTACAAAGAACTGAGTGATAGAAAAATATGTGACGCTAAGTCAAGCATACTGTCATTTGTCATCAGCCATAGCAAATGACAAACCTTGACTTTCAATATTAAATCAATCAAATACAGAAGAAGGTTATTTTGGGGGGTGAGGGGGGTGTTGAGGAATGCTCAGAAATTTTATAGTTTATTGGAAATCGCTTCTTAATTTTATGTCGCTTTCTGCCATTCTGTATAGCAGGGACAAACTTGTACGAATGCAGATATTTTGTAATATCGAAATTAACCAGACTTTCAAAAAGCAGTAGAGACTTGTACAGCAAATATTGTAATAGAATTATTATACAGAAAAATAGAATTTATTAGAATGGATTTATTAATCCAACAGGTTATCAAGAAGATAGGTGAATATAAATAAACATACTGTTTAATATATAAACGGAGTGCCTACTGAAATACGAGTATCGACTAATAATGACATTTAAAGCGACACAGAAAAATAGATGTAAAAATAGCTGAAAGGTGCTGAAAGTGGAATTGACAAACCAAATTCATATTGAGGCCTAACCAGTTGCATTCACTTTCACACAAATGCCCTGTGGAAAGACATGAATCCATTCCTTCTCCCACCAGCTATAATTAAAATAGCAGGGTAGAACAGGTTCTTTAGCCTGGGGTGGCACCAGTCAAAAAGAAGGAAGACTGAATTCTAAACTGTGGAAAAGTAAAGGAACACATTCCATTAAGAAGTCATAGCAATTCACTGATAAAGAAAAGGAAACTGTGGAGAGCCATGATTGTCTATGTCTGAAAAGAGAAAGATTGCTCTGAATTCAAAACTGTAGAGAAAGCAGCAGGTAAATACTTAAGTATCTTTCCCAAAAGTAATGGCAGTTCACAGATAAAGAAATGAAAATTGGAGAGCCATGATTTCATTCTGAAAGAGAAACGATTGCTCTGAATCCAAAACTGTAGCGAAGACAAGGAATCACTCTACTATCTTTCACAGATAAAGAAAAGGAAACTGTGGAGAGCCATGATTGCCTATGTTCTAAAGAGAAAAAGACAGCTCTGAATTCAAAACTGTAGAGAAGCCAACTGAAAACCATTCTGTTATCTTTCCCAAGAAGTCATGGCAATTCACAGATAATAAAGAAAAGGAAAATTTGGAGAGTCATGATCACCTATATTTTGAAGGCACATGCCATTAAAAAAGAAAAAAATAAAGAAATTATAGATGCTATTATTAGTCTGCTAATACATTGCTTTTTATTTCTATTAATTCCTGTTAGCTTTTTTAAAATCCTTTTAATGATTTAAAAAAAAACAAAAAAAACAATTCATTCTTGCATGTGATTATAGAGGTAATTGTATAGATAAAAATTTGAGATTATCCCTGTAGAAAATATAACCGATACAATTGAAAAATTATATAAATATTGCCATTAATTTTTAACAAAAATTAATTTATTCTTTAATGAAGTGTACATGAATATTATTTTTAATTATTTCACTTCAAGCAAGGCAATAATGCCACTAAGATGACAAGAGTTAGAGAGACTAAAAGAGAATGAGATGTTAGTGAGAAAAAAAAAACAAAGGAACAGAATTCAGGAAGAAAGAAGATGGCAATTGATGTTGCATTTAAAATTTTGAAGATCATAGGTGGCAAGGAATCAAGAAACCAAAAGAGATTTCCACATGCAAGTGTGAGAAAATAAACTATTAGAATAGAATTTATGGTTATATCTAGTGATTTCAACAATAAAATGGTGTGACCTAATTGCCAATCTAGTACTGCACTTAAATTCATGCAGTCAAGGTACCAAAAAGGAGAGCTCATCAAAACAATTGGGATGAAAATATTTATAGAAAAGACGAGAAGCCACGTCACAGCAGTGTAAAAGTGAAGTTGAGAAGCCTTTTCAGGATCGATAATATTACAGACCCTTTTGGATTTTGTCAAGAATCTTCAACTATATAGCACTAGCACCAGACCAGATATCAGAATATTCAATGCATGGACAAATGGTAGATTTATAAATATGCAAGATGGATTTTTGCAAGACACAGTGATGTGATATGATATAGTTGTCATAACACTAGATTAAACTTACATTGTGATAGAAAGCTCTCTAATAGAAATTGTTCCAAATTCATATATTATTACTAATTTCATTTAAATTAATTTTCATTTATTAATAAAATTATTTTCCACTTCACTGCCATGGCATAATTTTCATATTTGATGTTTTTGTTAGGTTTCATTTCATACACTAGTGATCATCATCAGGTTTTAATGTTAATGTCACACTAGGCTTCTTGACACTTAAAACTCTCAAATTCAACACTTGATATTAGGAAAAGTTTTATTGATTCCTTAGCTAGGAAATCAAGTCATTCTAACAATTATTGATTCACTGAATGCAGAACAATCCTTTTAACAAGAGAGCCACAGTATCTCCCCCTCAGGAATCTGTTATTGAAATGCACCAGTTTACAGTGTATAGCAGAAGAATTGCTCATCAAACCAAAGGAATAAGGTTCTTAACAAAAAAGAATAGTACTTTCCATTTTAATTCTGATTACAAATTATCATTTATAATCTGTTTTTTTTTTTTTTTAATTGTTGTTCCCACCTTGGCAATCAATGTGTCACGGTCATAATGTTTCAGCTAGTGTAACCTCTGTTCTTATTCAGGTGTTTATAGTATTCAATAAGATTCTCAGAATTATGAACTAAACCTTTTATTGAATCCACAAAGTAAACTCTTATTCTGCTGTCCATGCTAGATATTGTGTATCAATTCTTCTATATTAGTTTGTAATTATGATGGTGATTCTACTTGCTTCACTGATCCAGACTATATGAATTTCACAGCATGACCAACTTTCAACAACCAGATGAAAGTCATGAACTTAGTCAATTGTCTGATAGAACAATAAGATAAGGCTACCTGTTCCATAGAATATATAAAAGCATTTCATAAGGTATAATACAAAGACCTATTCAAACTAATAGGGAGACATTATCTGAGAAAGATGTCAGAATAATCGGGGAACCTTTACTGGGAACAAACAACTAGCATGAAGATGGAAAAGGAATTGAAGAAGTGTAACAAAAATAGAAAGAGGCATAAAACACGGATATGTCTTCTTCCTGGAATTATTCAACCTATACAGCAAGGCAACACTGACAACTAGAAGTCCTACCAGGATTATATTGTCAGAAGCACTCTTAATATAAGGCATGCAGATGAAACTGTTAATGACAAACACACAAAGAAAATTGCAAGAACTCCTAGACAAGGCAGTAATGGAAAGCAATACAAAAGAATTAATCTTTTTATAAAATAGGATGTATAATTGTTACCAAAAGGGACAGCCCAAGATGCAAGCTACAAACTGGAGATGCCAGAATCAAGCATGTACAAAAATTTAAATAGCTGGGAAGAGTTTTAACAGATGATAGAAAATGTGACACCAATATCCTAATGTGCATTGGGGTAGAGAAAGAATTTCCAAAACCTAAAGAATGTATTAAAAAACAAAAACAAAAAAATCAATTAGAAAAAAGAAGAGAGTGCTGAACTATTATATGATATCTATCCTCCTATAGAGCATTGAATACTGGACATTTTCTTACAGATGAAGAAGAGACTAGAGATAACAGTGATGTGGTTCTACAGAAGGATACTGAGAATACCATGGACAGAACATATAAGCAACAAGGAATTCTTAAGGAAAATGGAAACAACATTTACATTTGTATTTAGAATAAAGAAGAGACTTTCTGGGATACATGAAAGCTTGGAGAATTTGACACTCACAGGACATATTGAAGACAAGAGAGGCAAAGGGAAACAGCAAGTAACCTATATAAAATATTTGTATAAATGGATGGCAGAACAAGGACCGAGAGAAACAATAAGGAAAGAAACATTTTGGAATGACAAAAGTTAGGAAGTTGGGGAGAGCTATGATCGCATAATTCTTAAAAGACATGGGGTATAAAAGAAGACTAATATTCTGAAAAACAATTACAAGTCAAAAAAAGATTTTGGTTTAAAATTATTTACTTTGCTGCTTGTAGTGACTGGTAGGGTTGAAAGATTGGGCTATTTTTGAAAGTCTAGAACTAATAAATTTTGAATTTCACTACTTGTAGTCAAATATGGATGAAAAGAAACATTTCTTTTATTAAAGAAGAAAAAAATTATCCAGTAAGTACTTCAATCTTTGTGGTAATTATATCGAACAATGTTTTAACTCGGTAGAATTACTAGCTCCATCCAGATATTTAAATTATAGGTAGAGATAGGAGAGATGGATTCATGCCTTTTGTATAAGCCTCAGTGAAAAGTGAGAAAAAAAAAAAAGACAATACTTAGCTATATTTTTAAAAAATGATAAAACAAAATCAAGTATCTAAATAAGCTAATGAAATAAGAGTTTTTTTTGTTTTTTTTTTAAGTGTTCCACTGATTTTCTTTATTTTGCATAGCAGTAATTACAACTGAAAATTTTGTTTTTTCATCCTTGGTAAACAAGTTATTATACTCTGATTTACTTAGACTAGTAAGGTCTTCTAGTTATGTGGTTGAAGTAAAGAGAGACAGCTGGTAGGACTTAATATAAACAGATACCAACATTTTCATCTGTCTATATTTCTGAGATGAGATATTGTAACTATTTATACTATTTACATTTTTCAGACTGTTGTCCTCATCTTTATTGTCATATTCACAATGTTCTGGCTGTTGTATGGTGATATACATTGGAATTTCAAACTGAACCCCTTATTTAGTCCACTGAAGTAGGTTGGAGCATACAACAGCCAAAACATCATGAATATGATAAAAATGAAGACAACAGTCCAAACAATGTAAATAGTTACAATACCTCATCTCAGAAATATAAACAGATAGTAATGTTTTCATCTTGATGGTTACAGTCACAATGTTTCAACCACTGTACCTGCCAGCCTTCTTTAGGTCTCTATCATATTTGATTACTTTCTGGAAATTTCAAACTGAACCCTGAAGAAGGCTATTTGAAAAAAACCAATAGGTGGACACTAGAGTGATTAATTCAGCATATAATAAGGATACTCATTTAAAAAAATTCAGACAAAAACTCAACTAAAAGGTAGTACCCAGATGAGTCATTGAAATTTTGTACCATTTCCTCTACTCCAATTTTCCCCTATAATTGTGTAAAAATGAACCACCATTTTCTTGAAGAAATATTACCATAATATATTTTCAGTTTTCTTTTCCTCTGCAGAGAGAGAGAGAGAGAGAGAGAATAAAGAGAGAGAGAGAGAGAATAGAGAGAAAGAAAAAGAATAGAGAGAAAGAAAAAGAATAGAGAGAAAGAAAAAGAATAGAGAGAAAGAAAAAGAATAGAGAGAAAGAAAAAGAATAAAGAGAAAGAAAAAGAATAAAGAGAAAGAAAAAGAATAAAGAGAAAGAAAAAGAATTTAGAAGCCCCCCTCCAGCTCAAAAAGCATGTGAATTCCTTTTCCTCTTTACAGATTCATTTTTTTTAATATGATAATTGGCCTTGCAGTGTTGCTGAATGGAAGAAAAAAAAAAAAAAAAAACAGAAAAATATCATTCTTTTCCACAAAAGTTTTCTTTTTTTTTTTTTGGACCAACCTCCAGGCAGTAGAAACAAATGGAGTCAAAATAAAGAAAAAGGAATTTTTTCTTCAGTAGAATAAATGAGAAATCTTTTTTGGACAATAATTTTGAAGCAAAATATTCAGCACCACTCTGAAATAGATTAAAACTTGAGAATATGGCTCATGCAGTAAATCATTTTAAAAATCGTGTTATAAATAATAATAGAAGCCCAATTTGAGACAGTGCTAGACATACATATAAAATTAACATTAAATTTTTGCTTGAATGGTAGTACCAAAGTTTTGTCTTGAAAGAAGAAAACTGTGAGCAAATTGAGGCTCTTGTTGAAATTAATTTATCATTAAAATTAAAGAATAATATTTTTAGTCCCTTATAACAAAGGTTTTATAAATGTATGTTAGTGCATGTATTTATTCTATAATTTAAAACCTTATATATTTATCAGTCGTGGAACCTGATTTCCCTTTCTTAGCAATGAGATATTCCATTTTTATGCTAACAGATATTATTCAATGATGTTAAGCAAACATGCTTTGTATTACCAAGAGAAAGAAAAAGAATATTTCATTAATAAATGGCTGCTAATACACTGCTTTTGTTTCTTTTACACTGTGTTAAATTTCTTCAGATATTTTTTTTTTTACTTTTAATGATTTGAAAAGCCAATTCTATCTTAGTTTTAACTTCAACAACAGTTAATTGTATAGATAAAAATCCTAGATTATTCATGCAGAAAATATACTCAATTCAGATAGAAAATTACTTAATATTGTTATCATTGCTTGATGCAAGAAACTAACATAATTATGAAAACCTTACTCAATTTCAAAACATAGAAGCTGACCAACTCTGAAGAACATACAGGCAGTCAATGTTTGACTAATAAACAAGAAATTGAGTTTGTCAATAACTTGATGGTTATTGATACCCATCATTTGATTGATAACATAAAAGTTATGTTCTTATAAGTGACTTTTGTAGTATGTGCCTCACCCAGATCATACTAGAATATACATTGCACTCAATATGATGTCAAAGAACACAAATTTACACCTCACCTATGTCCATGTCTACCCTGACATGTGAACACATGATGGGCATGTATAGAAAAGACCAGTGTGTCAGGAATATAACACCCACTCTAGAGAGAAAAAGTACTGAAACAGTGAACATGAGAATGTAAGGTTTAGGTTCAGATGAGGGCTTGAACTTAGTAGTTAGGAAGTCATTTGTCAGACCAACATGTTCATGCACCTTGCTTCTCCAATATGTTGGGGTGTGACATACTTCACTTTCATTTGACATAAGTTCATATATAGCATTAATAAAAAACAAAAACAGTCAATGGAGATCTACAAATTCAAAATCAAACATGGACAGATATCAGAAAATAAATGAAATGTAGAGAATTTTTTTTTAATGAGATAAAGCTGTTTAAAAAAAATGCTCAGATTAACAGACACAATGACTGTCCATTCTCTTCATATACGCACACAAAAAAGAAAAAATATTAACCAATCTAAGGTAATTGCTGCAACAAAACTAAACGAGTCGGCAAAAAAATCATACCACAGATCAGATTTTAAGCAGACAAGATTAAGAATAAAAATCTGTACTTGACCGAATTCTCCAGTAGAAAGCCAGAGAAGTTAAGCATTGTAAAAAAAAAAAACAAAATCACAATAAAAGAGAAAGATTGTAAAACAAAATGCTGAGTGTTAAAAAATATATCTCAGGATTTAAACAAATACTGAAAAAACATCTGAAATTGCTAAAGAAATATATAGGATAGAAGTAATACAGACCTAACATGTGATAATAATAGGTAAATTCACCAAAACTGTCCAGCACAGGAAACTATAAGTAATAGATGTGGCTAAAAGGTCCATTTTACCTCATCCATTACATCCATTAGATATAGCTTCCTGTGCTTGACGTTTCTGGTAGAGGTGCTTTTGTTATCATAGATTTCTGTCCCTTAGAGACAGCAGCTGATGTTTTGTTTCCAGATGATCTATCACAAACATGTCTCTGCATCATCACTACTGTTATACAAAAAGTTGTCTATGAAACAGTAGGATTCTCAACTAATCCAAGCTGATCCCTGAGTTCTCACTTAATCAAAGACAGTTGCAAATTCAAACATTTTTTTCAATGATGGATAGTATTAGATATTAGACCACTTATAAAAGCATTGTATATTGCTTCTTTATACTCTTTATACCTAACAACCCTATAATTACAGTCTCCACTCAAATGTTTGTGACTGCAATTATTCACCAGTGTCTGCCTTTGATTGTTGTTGAATAATAAATACCTTGCATATAGCACATTTTTAGGTTTTTCCTATTTTCACAAGTTCTGCAAACTATATACAAAGAATCAGATCAAACCAAAAATGGAATATTGCTGCTATATCTTGGCTGGGGCTGCTCAGTCTTCACTTACAAGCTTTGACAGAGTTCAAAAGCATCTATGTAGCCTTATAATTTATTAAATATTTTCCAGCCTACACCTTTTCCACGGCTGAAATTTTGCAAGCCTCTCAAGACTCACTATTTCCATTTTCATTGCTATTTCCACTGCAATTGATCTGACTAGCTACATTCCTTAGTTCCACCAACTCAGACCTTCATCCCCTTTATATTCCATTGATAAAAAGGAAGTTCCATCCAGACAGCTTCTTCCTAAGAACTGAAACTTTGGGGAACAGACTCCCAAGAGGACATGTCCCAATTACTACAATCTTAACTACTTTAAGTTTTGGGTCAACTGTTATCTACTTTGAACAACCTCATTCAGTTACCATCTACCTTGATTGGCTCTTGAACCTTGTATTGGGTGAACAACTGTAAAAAAAAAAACAATGGGCACATTCAGTTTATCCAGAGAATGTTGCTGAATAGAGGAAAGAAAATGGTTGTACTATAAGAATTATTCTAAATACGAGACAGAGTCCTTCCATTTAGTTTGGGCTGGGGGTGCTGTCACCTTTCTCATATATACAGAAATCATCCTATTTGTATATGTGGTTTCATTATATATGAAACTAGTTTGAAGAGACTTTACCAACATTTCATTTCATCTAAGACTTTGTCAGAGACAGCAAGAGTACTACTATCTTGATTTGGTCTGACATGACTTGCAATTCAGTTGGCCTAAGACTTTATTTTATCCAAGACTACTCGGTAAGTAGAATGAAGGAGAATTTCTTTGGTCTACTTTCATTTAACTTTACAATTTACTTTACTTACTGAATTTCATTCAACTTTACTTAGTTCAAAACTTCAACTCAAGCAAAACTTATCTTCATCCAAGACTCTTCATTTGAGATTGCAGAATTTGAGCCACCATTGTTTTTCCAGTTTTTGGATACTTCACTTAAACATGACTTTGTCAAAAACTGTTTAACATGGGAGTCTTTGAATCACCATAGTCTTTTTCTTTATTTTGGTTTACAACTACCAGTGACCTACAGGTGGTGGTTTAGAAATCCTGCCTGCTTTTAATGTAAAAAACTTGTACAATATTAAAGAGACAATTTAAGTCCCTATAGACTATAATATACCAATGCTTTCCCTCCCTCACAACAGAACTTGAATTAACATTGGTTTCAATCTCTCAGATTGTGGAAACTTATCTATTGTTTCAAAATCAATTATATTTCTTTATTGAATAAATTTAAGTTCTACTAAAAGTCAAAACCTAATATACATAAAAGAGAAATAGAAGAGCATTCATGGTAGTTGTTTTATCAACGTGCTTGGCTCATAAGCCATTGAAAACAAACTCAAACCTTACTGAATATTATACAAATGCAGATTTGTGTCAAAATTTGTTTAATCAAACAAATATCTAGAAAACAAATGATTATGAATTTGAAAGTTATTTCATATTAACTGAAATAAAGATTGTTTTACATGTTCTAAATAAAGAGAAACTGACATTGAAATTCAAATAAATTCTTGAAAGTGATTTTATAGATACAAGTTGATCACCGTTAATGTTTTCATAATTTGAATCTAGAAGATATAAACTTAGTAACTTTGCCAGTTTACATTAGGTTAGTTTAATTAAAAAATCTTTTAACTATTAGTTATCACATATTACTTGAAAAATATCCAGTAAATAAAGAACAGTAGATAGAGAATACTGAATAAAAATCAAGTGAAATTTTAATGGAAATTTAAATACTTTAATGAAAATATTTTTCTTTCATCTTTTTCAATAAAGTCTATCCTAAAAACATAGGTGCATGTTAAAAATTATATAGCATGGAATACATTATATAAGCCTTTTCTAGTTTGTTAAATAAGGTTAGAAAACTTTTGTTTTCTAACCTTATTGGGAATTTGGAAGTGAAAAGAAACACTGTACACACAATTTTATAAGAAATTCATGTTTCATTAAGGGAAAGTTCCATAAAGTCTGCTTTCTTAACAGAGCAAGAAAACTTACTAACTTCTGTGGAAATATTTACAATTATCCCTAATGATAATTGATTTGTTTTTTTACAACTTATTAACCTTTTGCAGATTATTTAAAGCCAGAAAATAGTTTTAGATTTTAAGAATTTGTTGGAGATAATAATTTTTACTGATACAAGTGCTACTAATTAGCCCATAACTGGTGGGAGAAGAGGTGGATTCATACCTTTCCCAAGGATATTTGAATGAAATGAATATAAAGAATTCAACTAGAATTGTAACTTAGCTCTCCAATTTCCACTCCCGAGCCATTATCCATGACACCACCCACACATCCAAACTTACAGCACCTGGCATTCCCAAGCAGTCACCCATCTAGGTACTGACCAAGTTCAACATTGCTTAACTTTGGTTATCATACAAGAACCAGTGTTTCAATGTGATATGGCCCTAAACCTCCCTAATGATGACTAATGATTATTACCTGGAACATTATTAAGATCACTCTTACATTTAACAAAAGAGCATAAAAGATAACTGCATTAAGCTGTATGAGAAAACTGATCATTGCTGTTTCCAAGGTGGAGAGCTGAAACTTAGAATGAAGCAGAGTTAAATTCACCTGTCAACTGAATTAACATCTCAACAGAATCTATTTCTTTTACATCTTCCTCATTTTTATCACCACTTTCCTTTTCACAACTTATTCTCGACACTTGCAACCTGAACCAATGGGTATTATGCCAACTGAAATTTTATTATGATTCATGATAGACTAAGATGAACCAATAAAAATGGTTATCAGTTACAGCAAATTCCTAATGAACATAACCAATTTTCTTAAAAAACTCTTTTCCAAAATCTACAGAAAAAACTTGATTTAAAGAATTAATTGGAGGGGGTGAGTGTGTTCCTTAAATCTGCTAAATCCTTTATTTAATAAAGAAGTTCTGTAGATCACTGCATTTTATGAATATGTTTTTGTTAAATCAAAGACAGCTTACAAATGACCACTTTTACATAAAATATTTTTATTTTAATCATTTTACTGCCACTAGGAGGCAGTGTGTTACAGGGAGTAAAAGAGAATGTGAAGACTTTAGTGGAGAGAAGTGAAAAAAGGACAATAAAAGAACAGGGTTCAGTAAGACAGAAGCTGGTGATTGACATAGCATTTAAATTTTTGAAGATTGTAGATGGTAGAGAAGTAAGAAATTGTAAGAGTTCCACAGGTGAGAAAAGAAGCTGTTAGAAGAGACGGTTGCATCTAGCTAGTTCAAGAGTAAAACGGTGAAACCTAGTTGCACACTTAAATTCATGCAGTTCAGGCACTAAGGAAAGCAGATCAGTACAGATGTCATGAAAATATTTGAAAAAAAAGAGAGAAACGACATCATGCTGATGAGAAAGTGACAAAATTCGAGATGCCAGGCCATGATTGATTACATTGCAGATGTAATTCTTTGAATTTTGTCAAGAATCTATTAAATAAAACAAATCATACATACATTTTCTTATTGAGAGGATTTTTAGTGGTACTGTAAAGGTAATCTGCACTGTAACTTTGTACTTATAACCAAGGCTAAGAAAATTTTCAACAGTTCATGCATAAATAATCCTATCAGTTTTAACTAGATTACTAGATTAACAGGGTTGTCAGCATTGGCTTTGAAATCTCAGTTGAATATTTCAATACTTGTCTGGATGCTGCTTTTGTTTTTTGTTGTAAATTTTCATTTTTTTTTTTTTTTTTTTTTACTAATAAAATTTAACAAAATCTACTTCGTCCAACATACTTTACATTTTCTTGATTTTTAATTTAAGTTATTCCTTCCCAAATAACTTTAGGGCTAAAAAAGTTGACCTAGTAACTTAAGACGAACTCGAATGATTTGTTCTACCATTTATCTAACTTCATTCAGTGAAAATAAAAGTCAGTTCATTACAGCTCATGTGATCCTAAAATCTTCTAGATGTTCAATTGAGGTTTTACCATATTACATGAAAACAATATGTGCACATCCAGAAAATTTAATATGAGGAGAATAATTTGCTAAATCTAGAATTTGCAGGATTTAAAAAAAACTTGCAGAAAAGATTCCCTGTAGAAAGGAAATGTAATACCAGATGTTTTCATTTTGAAAAATAAGCCAATATCGAAAGTTTTATGGCTGCCAGTATCTAACTTACTCTCACATAAATAATTCCACCTGAAAAACACCCAATGAGTTCCTTCTAAAGAAAAATTTGGAGTTCATAAAAAATAGATTAAGAAGAGAGGAAATGAACAAAAACAAATCTGGTATACTAGCAGCTGGAAAAGAATAAAGGAAACAGTGATCAGAATACAGTCTTAGCATACTAAGGTAAAAAAAATAAAAAAAATGAAATAATACAGGTGGTTGAAACAGATAAAGAGAAAAAGCTAAAATAAAACAATAGAAACTATTTTTCCATCTTAAATGACATCCTTTGAAAATGTCACTGATTCAATTGACAAATTTGCCAGAGACATTTTTGCATTGAACTGTTCTTGTTTCCATAATCTTATCAGCAAGTTCTTTCTAACAATCTCAACCAACTCAAAAGAAGCAAAAAGATTTTAAGCAACAAGAATTCATGACAATTTAATTCAGTTCACAATACAGATTTTACAACTACACTGAGATTTTCTTCTTCTGATATTGTTCTAATATTATGGGATAAATCTTTAGATTGTGTCCTGATACTAACATAAGAGTTACATTTAGAATATCTCTATAGTTATCTATGATAACAACAATGATCATCATTGTTGTTATCGTCATAAATATACAAGTTTCATCCTCTAAAACCTCAAAACTGTCCTTGCATAATATTACCTTCAGGTTGAGAAAGTATAAAAAAAAAAAAAATTTACAAGATCTAGTTTTCAATCTTTTACAAGCAGGTGCTAAAAAAAAAAAAAAATCAACCACTTCCCAAAATATGACCAAACATAAGAATTTTTTTTAATACCTTCTTGTTCAAGCAAAGAAAACTTCAGCATCCTTTCAAAGCATCTTTTCAGGAAAAATTTTTACAAAGTCCAAAGAAGAATCTGTAATATTATTGGTCCTGACATCTTTTAAAATTTCTTTGGAAATACTAATGATTTACTGATACAAGTCCTACTAATTAACCCATAGCTGGGAGGAGAAGAGGTGGATTCATACCTTTCCCCAAGCATATTTGTGAATATAACAAACTTGACTGGAAATTAAACTCAGGGCTGTTATCCAATACACCACACACACATCCAAGTTTACAATTCACTTGGTATTCTCAAACAATCACTTATCTAGGTACTGACCAGGCTCAATGTTCCTTAACTTCATTAATCGTACAAGAACCGATGTTCCAACATGATATGGCTGTAAGCCCAATGTAACATAGCTTCTGTCTTTTCTATAAATATTTTCATTGCATTGTTCCTATGAGCTTTCCCCTTTGGTTCCTCAACTTCAAGAATTTAAGTGCAGTACTAGATTGGTAAATAGGTCTCATAATTACACTGTTGAAATTGATAGATGTAACTAAGTTCTATGCTAATAGTTTCTTCCTTCACACTTCTGGAGCTCTCTTCTAGCTTATCGCTTTCCTCTCAACTATGATCTTTAAAAACTTAAATGCAAAAATCTTTTATCTTAAATCCTATACTTTTATTGTCCTTTTTTTCTGTTTCTTTCACACTCAGTAATACCTTGCATCTCTCAATGGCTTTTATTACCTTGCTTGGGGTGAAATGATTAAAAGAAAAGAAAAAAAACATTTCTCAATCATTGCTTCAGTGAATATCCTCTCTTTTGAATAGTTTTTAAAAATTACAATCATTGAATTCAGTCAGTTATGTGCCATACATGATACATGCTTAGGTGAGCATGTATCTTTCGATACATGACTGAAGAGGCAGATTTTTCCCGCAGTAGGTTGCCATTTCTTTCTGCAATAGACCAGTTGCCATCCAAGACTACAGAACTCGGTCTGTCCTGCTATTTACCCATAGCTAGGGGGAGAAGAAGAGGATTCATACCTTTCCCAAGGGTATTAGCACGTAAGTAAATGTAATGGATTCAACTGGGATTTGAACTTGGCTCCCCGATTCCTCAATCCGAGCCACTATTCATTACTCCCCTGTGCCTCATTGAATTAGAAAACTCATATATATAAGTAGCCATAAAATAATTACAAAACTAATTTTACATAGATGAGTTTGATGATATTTAAATAAGAAAATAAATGATTATTAACTTTAGAATAACAGGTATAGTACATATAGAAATAAGGTTTCAAAATGGAACCAGCTGACCTCTTTTTCCAACACACATAACTGTTTTTTAGTTTGATTCTGTTTGTTTTTATCTTGCTCTATTCAAAGCTATATAAATTCCAACACATTGGTGTATTAATATATAGTTGCTTGAAAATAAAATGATATTGCAAGTCAAGAGCTCTAATATAGTGAGACAATAAACTAGTCTGACTGGCAAAGGTTAACCTCCATCAAAAAACTGTTCATGTTTATTGTGATAGCAAACTGTTTATGTTAATGATATTTCCATCAGTTTAATTTTTCCATAAATAAATGGACTGCTCCAGTATCATAACAATACAGTATAAATATAAATATTTAAAGTTTACAACTATCTGTTTTTAATCAGTACCTGACAATTGCATTGTGCCTGAAACTCAAAGTTGTGCTCGTGGTAAGGAACAAAATTTATACTTATTATTAAGTGAAGACATATATAAATATTTACTTTATCATTTATACATTAATAAACAATGTTAAAATGTTATTTAAGTAAAAAACCGAGATACAATTTTCCAAACTCAGGAACACTCAATTAACAAGGACAGTGGCTGTCTGAAAAACTGAATATCAAAATTGCTACAACTGAAAGAGAAAGAAAAAGTGTAAAACCAATAAGAAGAGAGTATAAAGAGACAAGAAAAAAAACAATGAAAAGGAGAAATAACCATGGCATTCTCTATGTGAGTATATGTGCACATACACACTATTTAAAAAAAAAAAAAAAAAAAAATATCAACCTTCTGCCAATGAAAAATGCATATATAAAAGAAAAACTAGAAAATAAACAATTACTGATATTCTGATGAGTGAATGTAGAGATTGCTGGAGTGTGTCTATGAAACTCTAGAATCAGGATGTTGAAGGTAATACTAATCAACTAGGTTACAATATATATATATATATATATATATATATATATATATATTATGAAATGGACAAAGTGTGACAATTATTTAAAGACATTTTTATGTTTAACATTCTTTTTATAGATACAAGTATTTAAGTAAATGCTCTGTTTATAATAAACAGTATTAAATAACATTTACCGGCCTGAATGTCAGAGAAATTTTCTTAGAAAATATTCGTCCTCAGACAGGATTCGAACCTGGATCCTATACAGAACCGTCATATAGCCTGACGTGCCTTAACCGATTTAGCCATTGAGTGAAGTTCCGTATAGGATACAGGTTCGAATCCAGTCAGAGGACGAATATTTTCTATGAAAATTTCTCGGACATTCAGGCCGGTAAATGTTATTTAATACTGTTTATTATAAACAGAGCATTTACTTAAATACTTGTATCTATAAAAAGAATGTTAAACATAAAAATGTCTATATATATATATATGATCCTCTTACATTGTTCCTCAGCATGTCAGTATGTCTACATTCATTTTAAATGTTTTTACAGAACTCCAATTAATTTTCAGAATTCCAATCATATTTTCATATACAGTTACCATAATTCAGTGCAATATAAAATTTAATTAATTGGTATCTTATGAAAATGTTTTCTTGTGTTGTACTGATGTCTGTCTTTCAACATAAAAGGCAAACATCAAGAGGGTATGTAAATACATCCAATATGCAAACTATGCTTATAATAAATAGCTAGAGATGTGATTATTTTTGGTCTTTATTATTTGCATTTAATGACTACACAGACTAATTGTTCTTTTTCTCTTTATTATTGCAATTACTCTGCCACTTTTCCTTATTCCCTTTTTTAAGCTAAATTTCTGATGAGCTGACTGAAAACTCAGATAATAAATGATCTCTTGTATTGTCATGCAACTTATATATTTATTGCTGTCTTCTTGGTTCCACCATTCTCAAAGTAAAAGTTTAAATCCATGGAGAAAAATATTAGCTTTAGTATAGTTAATGAAATCTAATGTTAAGCCACACAAGCATCTTTCATCAACTCAGAAAGAGGATTGAAGATGAGAGAAATATTTTGTGCATTGCAAATCAAAAATAAATCTTGATGTATGTTAAATCAAATTCAAACAAAACAAAACCATAAAAATTCTTTGTATCTCATTACAAAAATATTTTCCTTATTCTTGGCTACCATTTTTAAACAGTTTTAATCTCTTTAATAAAGCCAAAAGACAATTTAAGTGAATGTTATTGTAAAAGCAATTATGATCTTAAAAGTGCATTTTTTTCAAATCTTATTAAATCAACTATAATCTTTATTTCATACACAACACATTTACTAAATATGGAAGCAATAATATTTAAACACAATTTAAAACTTAAGACCATGCTTATTTAACATGTTTTAGTAAATGAGGCATACAATCTTCAGGAACAGTTTTATAAAGATTCTATAAGAAACTTGCAAAAGATGGATTCATTCATTTTCTATGGCTTGTCAACTCTTTGCATGTTACTTAAAGCCAGAATTTATTTTTTTGAAATAATGATTTAGTGATACAAGTATTACTAAGATTTTGCATATAAATGAATATAATGAACCCAACTGAAAATGTAACAGCTCTCTGATTAAAAATTCTGAGCCATTGTGCATTGCACCACCTGCACATTCAAGTTTACAGTACCTGGTATTTATAAGTGGTCACCCATCTAGGTACTGACCAAGTTTGATATTGCTTAACTTCAATGATCATATGGGAAACAGTGTTTTCAACAAGATATGGCCATAAGCAAACTTGCAGAAGGAAAAATAGGTATGTGCATGTGAATATAGAAGTCCTTATGTTTCAGGCAAAAGTCAGCTTCCTTATAGGGATGTCACATTGGGTATAAATTATCAAGTCAGGGCATAATTGGTGAAGGATTTGGTATGGCTGATGCTAACCTCCAGGAGAGTAACTTATCATGCATTCCACTGATATGAAGTGTAGCAATTATATCAGATCAATTGCTAGGTCTGCTGCTAAGAAGGGCTTCACAGTGTCATGCCAGACAACTTTTATTTTCAGAATAACATCTTTTACATTTATAAATCAACTATACATTCATATATTGTTGCCATATCTAGCCTAGTGCTCCAGCTATATATCCCAAGATTTCTAACAAAATCCAAAGAACAGTCAGTAATGTCTTCACCTGGCATCTCAACTGTAATGTAATTGATCCTAATCTGGCATTTCAAATCCAGTCACTTTCCCACTACCATGACATGTCTTTTGCATTTTCTATAAATATTTTTATAGTAGTTGTTCTAATGAACTATCCTCCTTGGTACCTCAAACACATGAATTTAAGCATACAACTATATTGGCTACCAGGTTTCATTATTTTACTTTTGAAATAGCATTTTCTTGCACTTCTCACTCAATGAACTCTCTATGGATTTCTTCCCTGCCACCAACAATCTTAAAAAATGTAAATTCAATGTGAATACTATCTTCGGTTTTCCCAGATTCGGTTCTTTTATTGTCCTTTCTCCACAAAAAAAGTCTTCTTTTTCTTGCATCTTATTAGTAGCATTAACGTCTTGCTTGGGATAAAATGATTAAAACTTGTGTGTGTGTGCATATAAAGCATCACACATTGAATGCTGACGATAATAAAACAGTACTCAATGTATAATAACATATCCACATGTACAAATATATATATATATATATATATATATATATATATATATTGCGTTGCACACAACTACAAACATATACATGTTTGTATGAGATGTATGGAGTTGTGTACATGTTAATATGTAAATTGTAATAAAATATTTGTGTGTACCTATGTATATGATTGTAAATGTGCATATACTTATATATTTTTATATATGGAATGGACTGTTCCATAACAGTACTGTATAAATATCGATATTTAAATTTTACAATGGTCATTTTTCAGTCTGCACCTAACAATTGAATCATGCTTGAAACTCAGAGGTGTGTTATCAGTGAGGAACAACATATATATATATATATATATATATATATATATTATACCACAATCACTTTATCAAGAAGGCTTACTCTACACATGAATGATTCTTCTTCCATTGCTCAACATCTACAAAAACATTCACACACACACTTTTGATAGCATGAACACTGGCTTATCAGAGGCAAAGTTGTTATTATTAACACCAACCCACAACAAACAGATCAACTTAGAAAACACCTTATTCTTCAATGATCATGGACTAAATATCACTACTAACATCAATGCCAAGGGGATCAACTTTCTGAACACTACTTTCGATCTATCCCAAGGAATATACATGTCTTATTCTAAAGAGCTTTATAACCTAATTGCATCAGCAAAGAATCCAACCACCCACCAGGAATTTTTTAACAACTTGTACAAATCGTCCTAAAAAAAGAAAAATGATCCACCGGATAAGGTGGGAGAAATGCATATGCAAGACAGCCAAAATATCGAAAATAAAAATATGTTGCTTTCTAATAAGAGTCCTGAAAAAAGTATGGTGGCCTCAAATGGCCAAAATTATGAAAACGAAAAAAGTGTTCCAGACAAAGCTACGGTGGCCAAAATACTTAGCATAAAACCTCTAAACAAGACGAGAATATGGTGGCCGAAAGTGGCCAAAATTCAACTGAACAAGACCCAAAAATTAATGACGTGGCCAGAGAGACGCCCTCCTGCTGGAAGTCCCCGCCCAAGTGCTTAATCAACATGAAAGAATTCCTGGAGAAGGCCAAGAGCTACGCACATCTGGTGACAGCAGATGGGCTCTTGTCCAATCCCGTGGAACTACGGAAGGTTGAAAAAAGAATTGTGTCAGTCTTTGTGGTGGACAAGCGCACGCGCAAAATTTGTCGCTCCACAAAAGACACCGTTATCAAGGCGTTGACTTCTCTGGGCATCAAAGCTCAGAGAGTCATCAAAGGAAAAAAAAAATTTATGTGGGACGTACTGTTGCCCACGCCTGCCGATTGTGAAAGTATGACGAAGAGGGAACTTATAACTAAGGACCTGATTCTGCGTACTGAATATGAAGGCAGGCGGAGGACCATGTAGCAGTATATGAGGTTCCTCCTCAGATTGTCGGGGAGCATCTAGCGGCGTATCTGTCCCAGTTCGGGCAGATACTTTGTGCTTCATCGGATGATCTGACCAGGGGGTGGAGCTTCGAGATTATGATCGATGAAAATGCCTTCCGCTCCATCGCCAACTGTCTGACTGTAGAGGGCCAGAAAATGCCTATAATTGTCACTGGGCGTAAACCGGCATGCTGGAAATGGGGAAAGCCTGGCCACCTTGCCCTTTCCTGCACAGAGAAGAAGGCCTCTGATGTTCTGGCCCCCGCCTAATCAAATCCCCCTTTGGTCGAGTCTGATCCAACCGTCCCGCCTGTAGTGGGCATACCAGCGACCAGGACCAGTGTGGAAAATCCCCCAGTTGGGTCTAAATCTCAGCCCCCATTCCCCGAAAAGCCTTTGCCCGCCGCTAGTGCGGTTGCGGAGAAGGGGGAATGGCAGGTCGTTGGTAGGGCTAAAGGGAGGAATCAGGCAGCGGGACCTTGTTCCACTCATAAACCAACGAAATGCACAAACAGTCCCACTCCCTCAACCAGTGCTAAGGGCGACTCTCCGGCTAGTTACTTGGATAAACTCAGGAAGAAAATGATACAGTACGAACCTTCATTCGAGAAAAAAGAAAAATTACTGCAATTAAAAGAGTCGTTAAAATCCAAACGTTAGGAGGGCGAAAAGAAATCTGGCATCTCCTTTTCGGCACCGTCTTCCCCTGTTACTAAACATTATCCCATGGTTCCTCCCCTTATAGTCAAACCTTTAACCAAAGTTTCAATAAAAATGACCACACTCCAGAAGGCAAAATCACCTCCTAGAAAAGCATCTCCCATTCCATCTCCCAATCCTTCCCCTATGCAAACTCCCATCAATTCACCAAGGAAAGACCAACAAAAAAGACAAAGAAGCCCTTCCTCCGACTCACCCGAGTCCACATCAGAGAAAAAAAAAACCTAAACCTATTTACAATACAGGGGAAGACGTGTGCCGAATCTCCAAAGAAATTGAGGAGAAGGCTTTACTCCATGCAAAAAAGCTTAAAAATTTAAAAACCTTATTAAATTTTAGAAAAATTAAAAGCCTTGATGTAGAGAACCCCCGAAATTTTCCCAACGCTAAAAGGGTTCTCACTGTGGTGAGATCAGGTGTAGCTGGCTAGCAGATATGGGCCATGATGGCTCATGCGAATGAAACATTTGGGATGTTCCCACCAATGTCATGTTTTGTTCAGGGAGGTTCCCGATTTTTGTTCACCCTTCCCTTTATAGAGCTCTAAAGCTAACATTTCCCCTGGACATTGGCGGCCTGTCTCCTGATGGCACCATCAAAAGTGGGATGGGTACTGGCTCAATGGGAGAGGCCGTCGATGTCCTGACCCCGACCATGTTCAATGCAGGAGGGCAACCCTAATGGGTTTCATCATGGCTCTCTGGTTAGCAAGTGTGAATGCCCGAGGCCTGAGTCTCGTAGGGTGAGGCTCTCTCATGACCTTCAGCGTCTCGGAGTGAATATATGTTGTGTGCAAGAGACCCGTTTTTCTTCTCGTGACTATGAGGGAATTCTATCTAGGGGTTTTTCCCTCTAATCAGCATGTTTTGATGGACGTTCGAGGGGTGTCTCTTGGCTGGTGAGCAAGTCTTTGAAGGCTGCGTGTGTTCTTGTCTTCGCGGATCCGGCGGGCAGACTTTGCGTGCTGGATGTTACCATAAAGGATAAGGCTCTTCGTCTCATTGGGGTTTATGCGCCTAACGTCCATTCTGAGCGGCCTGCTTTGTTTCGGCAGATCGAGCCGTTTTTGACGCCATCACGGCGGGTAGTTTTAGTGGGTGATTGGAATGCCGTCCTTGATCCCGATATAGATCGTATAGGGCCAAATTCGGGTACTAACAACCGAGACGTGAAACCATTTCGGGACAGGTTTGATCTTGTCGATAAGTACCGGAATGAACACCCTCGGGGGGTAGTGTGGACTTGGACCAATAGTGGCGGCTCGGCTAGTTATCTAGACCGAGTCTTAGTTAGGAGAGTCGATGTAGGGCTCTTAGGGTGTCCAAGTTTTCATGAGAGTTTATTCGGATCATAGGCTTGTCCGGGTCCGTGTAAACTTAGATAAGCCTAAGGTTAGGATGGCTGACTACTGGAAATTAAACTCATCATTATTTGGTGAGCAAGATTTCCGGGACCAGCTGCTACTAATGATTCAAAGGGAACTGACGGGAGCGGTTGTAGGAAATGCCTGGTGGGATAACTTAAAATCCAAAATTCGAACGTTTGCTGCTGATTATAGTCGTCGGCTCAATCTCGATAGATTAGCGGCGCAAAGAGCAAATGGTCGATCGGGCGGTTAAATCCCGTGATAGTGGGGACATAGCCTTAGCTAAAGCAGAGTTGGCCTCCTTGCTTATCGAGAAGGACCAAGCTCTGGTAGTTAGGGCTAGGTTAAAAAGAATGTCCTCTGAGGCAACGAATACGGCCGCTGAATTGCGGTCAGAGGAAGCTCGGAATGCATCTCAGCGACATATCGCATGCGCCACATTGCCGGATAGGCGGACCGTGACAACAAACGAGGGCATATGCGAGGCTTTTCGTGGCTACTTTCAGGAGCTTTTCACCAGGGAGCCCGGTCTGAGCCCTGCTCAGTTCGACACCTATTTAGCTGACTTTCCCTGCCTTGAGGCAGCTGAAGCGGCTAGGTGCGAGGGTCCCATTTCAGAGTCGGAAATCTGGGAAGCGATGAAACAGGTTGGCCTGGACAAATCTCCGGGACTGGATGGTCTTCCGTACGAAGTGTACTTGAGGCAGTCGCCAGTTTTTGTTCCCTTGCTGGCACTGACTTTCGGCAACTGGATGAAACAGGGGTCTATACCCCAACGCTTCACCAGGGGCGTGATCAAGTTGTTACGCAAGGATAAAAACGGAGGGGATGGGTTAGGTAACTTTCGCCCTTTAACTATGTTAAACACAGAGTTAAAGATTTTGGCTAAGATCTTGGCCAACTGTTTGCAGGTTGTCCTGTCTAGTCTGATTGACTCTGAACAGACTTGTGCTGTGAAGGGTAGGACTATTCAGGGCAACCTTCATATGATACGCCTGATCAGCGAGCAAGTCGACAGTGAAGCCGCGCTGATCAATTTAGATCAGTCCAAGGCCTTCGATAGGGTTGACCATCGGCTTCTGGAGGCTGTTCTTTCGGCGGCCAGTTTCGGGCCGTACTTTCGTACCTGGATCCGACTTCTGTATGCGACTCCCGGTGCGCTGGTGGAGGTGAATGGGGTAAGATCGGAGCCTTTCGTATTGTCTCGCTCCATTCGTCAAGGTTGTCCGCTTTCGCCTTTGCTTTACGTTCTTGCGTTGGAACCTTTTCTTCGCAAGTTAAAGGCGAATCCGGTCCTACACGGAATAGCCCTGCCCGGTGCTACCACATCGGCCAGGTATTCTGCCTATGCTGACGACGTTTCGGCTCTTGTGTCGAGCAAAGCCGAGATTGACGAAGTCAGCAAGGAAATCAGTTGTTATGAGATGGTGACAGGGGCCAAGATCAACCGCGATAAGTTTGTTGGCTTGCGGTTGGGTGCGTGGAAGGGAGTTTCTCTTCCCGGACCATTCCAGTGGACGGATGGGCCGGTCAAGATTCTCGGCCTCTGGTTCGGTCCTGATCTCCGTTTGGAAATGAATTGGTCGGACGTGCAAGGGAAGGCCGAGATCGCAATTAATTTGTGGTCTCGGAGGAATCTTTCCTTAAAGGGGAGGGCGGAAGTATGTGTTTCACACATCTACCCGATTCTCCTTTACCGAATCTCTGTGCTTCCACTTCCGTATGACACTTTGCTGGCGTTCGTGAGGCTCTTGTTCTCGTGGAGAGGCAAGGCCGCCAGAGTCACTCGGGCGATCGGTTGCCTTCATACTTCTGAAGGCGGTCTGGGCATGCCAAGCATTGAAATTCGTCAACATATGCTTCGCATCGGCTTTCTAGATTGAATGTGTCGCGAACCGGATGGGGAGGGCGCCTTCTGGAAGGAAGACGCCCGTAAGAACTTCCCATCCCTGAGAAGTGTGCACTCGTGCGTGGAGGAGGCCCACCGTTTACCCCGAGCCGAATGCTCCTTCTATCGCGAATGTCGTATTGCTCTGAAGCGCCTCTTACGGGCGTTGGATGGCCTCTCCAACGTCCAGGCGTTGTCTCGTAGGGGATTATATCAAGTTTTAGTCAGGGGGTCCGTTCATGATGAGCTGATTGGCGAGCTCGGACTTACGAAGCAGGAGGCTCGCTCAATATGGCCTTGGGCGCCCGGGTTGAAATGTCTCAATAACGATGAGGCATCACTCACCTGGCTGGTGATTCGTGGGGCCCTCTGGGTCGCCAAAAGACTGTTCAGCTGGCTTGGAGAAATCTGTGGTGGGGAAGTCGAAACCCTGGGTCACGCCTTCTTTCAGTGCATCCTGGTAGTGCCGTTGTGCAAGTTTGTTGAAGGCTTCATGTTCCGCATGCTGCAGGGAAAGTTCTTTGTCCTTGAAGCCTCTTCCGTTTGTAGCAATGTGGCACCGCCGCTGACGAAGGCTGAACTATATGTGTTCCACTGCTTGCTAGGTGTTTTGAGAGTCGTGATTTGGACGACACGTCAGAAGGGATTCTATGAAGGCGAGAAGTTCACCTCTTCCCAACTGATCTTGTACTTTAAGCATCAGCTTAAAGTCAAGATTAGGACGGAAAGGCTTTAGTTTCTTTTTCCAGTTAACTTAGCTATGGTATGTATGCTCATTTGTCCCCTTTTATTTCTGTCCCTATTTTTCTTTAATTCCCCAATCCCCTCCCTCGTTAGGTGGTTAGTGATGTCAGTTCGCAAGTGGATGCGGGGCGCCTTTCGTTTCGCGTGAGTGTTTTCGTATTTGTTGTTGTGTCTGAATGAGTGCGTGTCAGT
Organism: Acanthosepion esculentum; assembly: GCA_964036315.1. Classification (NCBI taxonomy): domain Eukaryota; kingdom Metazoa; phylum Mollusca; class Cephalopoda; order Sepiida; family Sepiidae; genus Acanthosepion; species Acanthosepion esculentum. The sequence continues at coordinate 51,497,093 of OZ038507.1, forward strand.
GTGTGTCAGTGTGTGTGCTTGGGATGAATGAATGATTTATACTATTTTTAGTCCTGCATTGATTTCGGCCTGTGAACTGGTATTTCTGCCACATTTAGTCATCGTGGGGGGGTTTATTACTAATATTATTTTTCTTTAGTTTCTTGTAAATATTTTGTATTCATTTGTATATACTCATTGGGGTTAGTTTTTAAAATTGTTATTTTATTCCCCTCCCCCCACAGACACTGAATTGTAAATATGGGGACCAGTTATTATTTTCATAGAGACAGTGAGGTATTATGGTGGTTGTAGTAAGAAAGGTACGTATGAATGTGTTGTTTTGGTGTAAGGAATATTGTTCGTACGATTGGGTCAGTGTTTGCGGCTAGCTAAGTTATATTTAAGACAGAAGAAGACCGTCCTTTTTCCCCAATCCACCCTTCGGCCTTGTGCCACATTTCTGTATTTTCGCAGAATAAATATCACCTTCCTCTATGGTATCTAGACTTTATGAATTTAAGTGCAGTACTATATAGGCAGCAAGGTCTCATCATTTTACTGCCGAAATGGCTAGATGTAACTGTAGGTTCTATGGTAACAGTTTCTTCTATCGCACTTATCACTTCCATCTTCTTGCTTCCCAGTCAGCTTTGATTGTCAGAAATTTAAATCATTATGCCAATCATTATCTTCTTGATTCTTACTCTTTTATTGTCCTCTCTTTTGAATAGTAGTTTTTCCTTATACTCTCTCAGCAGCCCCTTGCATCCTAGTGGCTTTGCTGCTTTGGTTTGGGTGAAATGATTAAAAAAATATATATATTATTATATCGAGCTATCTAAATTTTACAATATTAGCATTTTTTATGCATATCATGCATAGGAGAAAGATCATTGTATTTTATATAGAAACTTGTTCAGATATCAGATTAGCAAAGAAATGATTTTTGCTATCACCATTTTACTGTTGAATGAGCTAGATGCAACAGTCTCTTCCATTTTAACAGTTTGTATTCCTGCACTTCTCGCCTGTGGAACCCTCTTCTGATTTCTTGCTTCCCTGCCATCTTCAATCTTCAAAAATTTAAATGCAATATCAATCACTATCTTCCAGAATGCTTTTCCTTTATTGTCCTTTTCTCACTTAAATCTTCTCATTCTTTTTCACTCCCTGTAACCCCCTGCACCCTAGTGGTACTATCACCTTGCTTGGGGTGAAATGATAAAAAAATTTTAAAAATGCTTGTCATTTATGTTTACATTCTTCTTTTTCTATGTGTTGTGACCTTTCAAGATGTTGGCAATCATGGCTCTCCACAATTTCTTGTCCCTTGTAGCCCTTAATAAATTTTGTCTTTGTTATATCTCCTTAACCTTTTTCCACCATCCATTTAATCAAGCTTGCTACAAAGTCATTAAAATAGTATAAAGTAGGAGGAGGGAAGATCGAGAAATGCTCTTAGCTCACAAAAAATGAACTACATTCTGAAACTTATCCAATATATTCTTTGATGATATTTTCAAAATACCATACATGTTTCCTTATATCTTACATTGTCTGAGAAATATCTGTTCCAAGAAAACTGCATCCTAGTGAAAATACTTCTTTTTATTTTTTGCTGAACTTTATTTGGTGCACTATTGAGTTTATGAAAAAGGTCATACAAACTGTCGTAATTTTATGCAATATTGTTTTTCCACATTAAGAGAAACAAATATCAAATATTCTATATAACCTAAGCTCAAGGAATAAAACTAAATTTATGGAGCTGTTATAAATACCTAGTGACAAATATTACATTTGATTTAATTTTCCTTTTTTTTTTTTTTTTTATTATTTAGCATATTACCACACAAGATGGCCATAGATAAAATCTTCTTTTCTCTGTTTTGCACCAAGAATAAATATTATTTTATTATTTTTTAATACCAGGAATGATCAAGATACTTTGACATATTCCAAGAACAGGACTCAAAATAAACCTTTCAAAAAAAAAGAAACTATGATCAAGAATTGGAATGAAAGCGGTGATGGCGCATACCCTGAATACATCATAAAAATTCAGGCTACAGAATTTGTAAGTACTAAACACTTCAAATACCTTGGCATATAAAACACTCTCAAATCAATAGTTAAAATTGGTTTTAATTGAATGAAGTCTGTAAAGTCTTTAATAGAAAGATTTTATAAAATCATATGGATAATTCAAAGGCATCAGTTGAATACATAGCATATATTTCTATCAGTAAAGATACATATGCACCCGATATTAATTTCTCTTTTATCTATACATATATAAAGGGCAGTTGTCTGTGTGGGTGTGTGCCCAGCTAAAACTGAAAAAACTACAATAGTTATTACAAAGTAAATATGTATACAGACTCATTATTAACCAAGCCAACTTTTTGTAAAAAAATTATCATATGATTTGTATCTACAAAGATATTCTAAAATTAAAATGCATTAGAATGCATTCAAAATTCTCAGAATTAAAACGTAAAAACAAATGGTAATAATTCTTATTCTCAAATCGGATTAGTGTTCGTTTTTCCTTTTTTTATTCTGCTAAACACTATCCAAGAATGTATTTTTAAAATTTCTATTCTCTTAAATTTATTTTCACATCTATAGTAAATGAAAGCATAACTTTAAAACAATGAATATTAAAACAGCAAAGTAAATTTAAAAGAAAAATATTAAATACAATTATTCAAAATATGTTTAATATTTATTTATTCAAATATTCAAGTGTGTGTCCAGCTAAAACATCTAAATGAAGTAAATAAACTAAATTAAGATATATTTAATTTAATCATTTTTTCAAGCAAAAACTATAGTGAGCCTTACTTCAAAAAATAATTATTTACTATTTATTTTGGAGGGGATTATTATTAATAAAAAAGTAAATAAACATAAATTAAGAATTTACGATAGATTTAAACTTGAATTTAATTTCACATCTATAGTAAATAAAAAGTGTAACTTTAAAAAATGAATATTAAAACAACAAAGTAAATTTAAAAGAAGAATATTAAATAGAAATATTGACAAAAAGTTGAATATTTACTTATTCAAATATTCATGTGTGTGTTTGGCTACAAAATAAATATACAGACACACCACGCATCAACAGACTTTGGATGCAACAGACAAAATCTGCAGGCATAAAAACTTCCAAATTGTCAGTGATGCATTCCAAAAACTGCAGTCTTAGCAGAATGAGTCTTATTAGTTCTCAAAGTGACCACTTGGTGTGCAGGCCTTTCAATTTTAAAGATGGAAAGAACGATACATTAGCATATGAAAATTAATTTAAATAAAATATAGTTAAATTTGTAAAACAAATATTCAACACGACTAATGTTAGCCATAAGTCATGTCCATCTCTCCTAATTTTTATTTAACTAAAGATTTTCTTTTCAAACACAAATATAACTTGAAATTTAAACAATAGCTTTTCAAAACTAAATTCTCAATGTATCTTGCTTGCTTCTACTCTCTTTCCAAATAGTAATTAAATTCATTTACAGAGAAATGTTTGCTAATGTAATGTTTAAAATTAAAACTTTATCTAAATCTAAATTCCCTTCCAAAATAAATAATTATTTTTCAAAGAAGTAAGGCTCGATATAGTTTTTGCTTGAAAAATGATTAAATTAAATGTTTAAATATATCTTAAGTTTATTTACATTTTTATTAATAATAATTTGAAAAAAGGTTAATGAACTTTTATCTAAGTTTGATTAGTTTGAAAATAAAATTGATAGAGTATTTACTATTTAAATTGAAAAATAAAATTTCTTTTTGAATAAAAATATGATGATGCTCAGCCTCCCCAACCACCCACACCACGAGCATGGTATTGGTAGTGTGGTATTTTCATAAATTTAGTTATTTTGTAAGAAAACAAAAAAACAATGAAGTTTATTATTTATATTTTTATTGGCTGAAAAATATCAATTGTCAATAATAAACCATTATTCAAAGATCTTCCAAGCAAAGTTAGGTATCTCTGCTAGTTCTTAATTAAAACCCGAAAATGTAAAGTTGTTTTTCAATGCTATTAATCATCGAATCACAAGTCAATAATTCATGAAACTATAACTCGATCAGAGGTTCAATACAAATAATTGAAATCATCATCAAAATGATTTAACAAGTGTTATTTATTAGCAGACACACATAAATATGTAAGAGCTGAAATAGTAACTGAAGATCCTTATAAAATTTCAATAGGTAATTCACTTGTTTATGAAAGGACTTTTCTCATCAGTGTAAAAAATCAACTGAATATTGTATTCAATACAGAAGCAGTAACAATAAAATTTTTATATTTAAATGAAGACCAGTATGCCATTCAAACATTGAAAAATACACAAATAAAAAAATTTTGATTTTCATCTGGTTAGACTATATGCATGCAAATTTTTCTTAATTTGTTTTTACAAGTTTACAAGTTATTTAAAGCTAGAAAATATTTTTAGATTGTAAGAATTTTTTAAAGATAATGATTTACTGATACAAATCCTAATAATTAACCCCTAGCTGAGGTAGATTCATACCTTTGTATTTTCACATAAGTGAATATAACAAACCTGACTTAACTATTGGAACTTGGCTCCTCGATTTCCAATTCCAAACATGGTGTCATAGATGACCCCACTCACATAACATAGAAACGGAAAGATGATGTGCCGTTTCAACAGAATAATGCTTACTAATATGATGCCCATGCTACTCAACATAGAACTGGACAGTAGTGGCATTTTTCAGAATATATTCACCTAGGATATGATAGGCTGTAGCTAGACTTGTTCAATTTGCCCAACTACAATCTTAGTTGTATTTCATCAAAAGGTGTTCACTTCCATCAATGGAATTCCCACTAAAAAGAATAGCATTCCCAGAATTATAATCTTGCAAAATGTTGGTTGCAATCCCAAGTGGAAATGATTTCAAAATACTTTCCCCTCCCCAATTTATAGACAGAAGCATAGAAACGGGTGATAGGATTTCTTCCTAGCCAATAATAACTTGTCCGTGTCATCTGGTTCAGTCCCAGTCTGTCTTGCCTTGAAGTCAGAATGCTACAGTAATTTATCTGAATTTGCCCGTGTGTTTCCACCCCAATTCTTAGTAATATGGCAAAAAGTTCACAAACTGTCAATTTGCATTGGATATATTGTTTGCTTGCTTTATATTATTTTTTGCCTTGTTATTTTCTTTTCCTTTTTTTGTTATTGCAAACTTTGTCAATTCTGTTTGTTGGAGAATTCTGCCATTTATTTACATTTAACGATGGCTGCTCACGCTACACAAAATTTGAAAACAATCTTTTATACATTTTGATTTCAGAATGGTAGGGCCAAATTTAGAGCATGAGCTAATTGCAACTGTTACAGAAGTAAAAACAAACAACTCATTAACTTCCAAGAAACCGAAAGAAAATAATTCCTAAACACAAGTCTTCCCCCAAAGGAGAAAAACAAAGAAAATCTCGTACAAACTGTTGAAATACTCTTAAGAGAGTTGGGTACAGTCATATCCCAATGGGCATTTTATGTTTGGCTCTTAGGATATTACCTATAACTTGGGTCCCTAACAATAATTTACCATAAAATATCCACAAAATATCACTAAATAGAAAACATATAAGACACAGGATTATTTATTGAATGAGAACTCATTTGTTTCAAGGACATTCCTGTCTTATTTGCTAGAAAATAAGAACTCGTATTTCAGGTAATTCTGAAGATAAAATTTCTTGTGACCGAGCTGAAAACAGTTTATCTCAATGTTTGCTATAAGAGATATTTGATTGTGCCAACTGGCATGACAATATAAAAAGTGCTTTTATTGCACTGTCATAAAAATCATATCTGCAGTGTCTAGTTTCTAATATTTTACCAATAGAAACATATCCCCAGTGAAAACTGAGTTGGCATGGTCAGAGCAATTATTATATCCCTCTCTCATATATATATATATATATATATATATATATATATATATATATATATATATATGTGTGTGATTGTCATTCTTCTTGGTAAGATTACCCCTTTGAATGTGAGTGCACAGTTATATATATATATATATATATATATATATATATATGTATGTATGTATGTATGTATGTACTAGCCAAATTACCTGCACCTTGCTGTGTGTCACATTTTTTTGTAAGAAAATAATGACTGATTTTAAATCATTGTTATAGTTTGTGGAGAAAAATGATGCATTTCAATATTACTCAATGATCTTGGCAATGTGACCTCCATCTTTTGACATTCTCTTTCTATATTGTTCAAATTTAAATTTAATTTAAATCAATGGGAAAACAAATTTCAATTTGGGGAGGGGGGTCCAACCACCCCAGCCCCGGGGGGACCACCTTTGATCAAAATAAAATATACTTATCAAAGTACCCAAGGAGTCATTCACTTGTTCAAATTTAAATTTAATTTATATCAAAGGGAAAAAAAAAAAATTTTCAGTTTGGGTATCCCCCCACTCGGGGCCCCCTTTTGATCAAAATGAAATATACTTAAACCTAGAGAGCCAGAAAAACCTACCAAGCAGATCGTCAGGATAATATGGCCTTGTATTGCTTTCTCTGATGTCAATGTTTAGCCAGCCTTCCCTGACAATCCGCTTGGGTGAAACCTTGGTAGGTTTGTCTGGCTCTCTAGGTTTAACTAGGTCTGCTCTACTTATTGTATTGAGCACTTTATTTAGTTAGTTAGTTAGTTAGTTAGTTGCATACTCGTATCGAGGTTTTTTTCTTTGGGTTTTGGACCTGCATGCTGAACGATTGTTTTTGACAGGCGTTATGTTCTTGGCTCTTTCTTTTTTTTTTATACCTTTTTTTTTTTCTTCGATATTGATTTGATCATTTGCAAATCAAGAAACCGAAAGTTTTCCAAAACAAGTGTAGTTACTTAGATTTATAAGATTACTACTACTAATAATTATATATATATATATATATATATATATATATATATATATATGTGTGTGTGTGTACACACACACACACACACACACAGGTACTGAAAAGAATGACCTAGGTTTTCAAGATAAAACCTTAAAAAAATGAATAAATAAATAAAATTAAAAAATAAAAATTATAATATATGATCATTGAAATACTAAGTAATATAATTGCTTGCATATTACAAAGCTTTATTCAATTGTTAATTTTGTCCTATGCATTAAGAATGAAATAGGAAATTATCAATTATTGTCTTTTTCCTACAAATATTGCTTGCTGATAAATTTTATACAGAAATTTTTTGATAAAAATTTGAACTGATGATGACTACTATTAAAGAGTTACATTTCAAAGCTTTCAAATTTTGTACAAAGCAATTTTGCCATAAATGCACTGGTGTCTATAATACAAATTTTTTTTTTTTTTTTTACAATTTTTCTACTAGCCAATTTTTCCAAACGAGTTATAGAACAAAACAACTGCTTTCCCTTTTCCCCAGTTTGATCACTAGTCCAATACCTACCAAAATGTATGGATATAGATTTGTCAATTTTTCTTTATTCCCTCTTAACAAAATTTGAATGTAAATTTTCTATTTTAATGTATACCATTATAAAGTTTCGAGTTACAATTTTTTCTTTAATACTAAATTATTATATGACTAACAATTCATGGCACTTATTCAACCTACAATGTATTCAAAACTTTAAAATTTGGTAAAAGTTATCCATTAAGCAAGTACAGATATTACAATGAAGATACTGATTCTGTAGCAAGAAAAGAACAAGTTATCATTCCTGAATACTGTTCTATGTTAGCAAGACCCAAATTTTTAAAACCCAATCTCTTGTTCTCCCCGATCACTCTAAATCTAGACTCTATAAATATTTGGGAATAGCAAAACAAAGAGAATTCAATCTATCTTTGTTTTTATACAATCTTCTAGATAAGAGAAAATAGAAACAAGAAAAAAATAGTATAAATTGATTCTTGTGTTTTTCTTGATATTGACCTTTTCACACAAAACCTTGAGAATTACAAATAGCAAAAAGAAAATTGAAATGGGGAACAATGTGTCCATATGTATTGCTTTCATGCAAGAGAAAATGGCAATTATTCTGTAGGATTCTTGGCAATTCTTTGTGGAAATTGAAATCATGTGAACATAAAAAAAATGTACAAATTACCTTAATCAACTGACTCAGAAAAATCTTACCAAATAAAAATGTATTTGAAAATTGTCTTTTTAAAAAATAGCAATTCACCCCCAAGCAAGGTGATAATGCCACTAAGACACAAAGGATGACTGGAAATGAAAAACAATGAAAAGACATTTGAAAAAAACAGAAATCCTTATATCCTGTTTATAATTGGGTTTCTGGTTCCTTTTCCTCTATTCCTTTTCAAAAGACCTGGAAGGAGTGTGAATCGGATGATAGACAAACCTATCTACTTCTATGCAATATACATTCTTGTTAGATCTAAGCTATTCAAAAGCGATGATAAATGCCAAAACATTTAACAAGGTTAGAATATATTTTACATGAGTATTTTATTGATATTTTTTTTCAGCTTATCAACCTCTTGTAGATTATTTAAAGCCAGAAAATATTTACAGATTTAAAGAATTTTTGGGGCATAATGATTTTTACTAATACAAGTCCTACTTCTTAACCCATAGTTAGGGGAAGAAGAGATTAATTCATATACACGAATCCCTTGGGAATGGTAAGTGAATATAAACCCAACTAGAATTGAAACTTGGCTCTCTGATTTCCAATTCAGAACATTACACCACCTGCACATCCAAGCTTATTCCCAAGTGGTCACCCAGGATTGACTTTGCTTAACTTTGGTGATCACATGAGAACTGGTGTTTTATAACCGGTAATATGGCCTTGTATTGCTTTCTCTGATGTCAATGTAATGCAAGATGCAAAAATTAACCCATTAATGCCCACTGTAAAAACTGGTGTTAATTACAAAAATAAAAATTTATTATAGTTTCTAAAGAAAACTGGTATTAATTAAGTTTATAAAAGAATTACAGGTTTCTACCTATGACCTATTAATGCTCAGTGTTTTCAAAATAGTGTGATGGGCATTAATGAATTAAAAGAAGCCAAAGAAAACAGAAAAAATAAAATGAATTTTTAACATCAGATCCTAGAATAAATTTGGTAACAAATAGCATCATACCTGTCAAAAATAACAGGATTATTTACATACAGATTGGCTAGACTGCCTGGTACCCAATTATTTGTATATTCTGTTTAAAATCAAAATCTTGCTTCCTGAAACTTATGTCTGGGATCAGGATAGTATCTGTGCACTCTATTGCAAATATACACACTGTAGAATCAAAATAAGAAAGTTCATAAGAAAGTTCCAAACTAGCGTCCAGCTTGGCAAACAACAAAACGTTAGCTGTAACTTAATACAGGCCCCTGTACTTAAGCATGCAAAGCAGTCTAATGGACATTTATTGATCACAGTATCCGCCTCAAAATCAACAGCCAATCAGAACCCAGAGAATTAACTGGCCCCAGTAATATAATGGAACATCCCAGCTTGCTATATAGAACACCTACCAATTGGCTCTTTTTTGTGGGGAGAGAGGTTGCTTTTGTCAGAGCAGATTCAACTTGTAATACTACTGAGTACTGATTTGTTTGCACAACTAAATCCTATGCACACAAAATATATAGATATGTAAATATTTGTTACCACAGAATTTGTAAAAGCAACAAGATGGTATGAAGGAGGAAAACTAGAAAAAAAAGAAGATGGGAAGATATGGAGGTGAAAGAAAGTCTGGGACAGACTTGCTATCATAAATTTTAATACTTTACTCTTAATTTTGAAAGGGCATGAACCTTTTCTTTTTCTTTTTTTTGCTTTTATAGAAAAATAAGTATGTTGGGACTTTTGGCATCTTATGAATAATTTAAAGACTTGTGCAAAGTAGATTTTATTGAATATTTATAATTTTCTTATGGTTTAACAATCATTTGAAATACACTTTTCTATTAGGAAAAAACAAAAATCATTCCCACTGTATTCTATAATAAAAAAAATGACTACATAAGCAAAACAGTTTTATAGTAAAGATAAAGTATATTTGTAACATTAAAAGGATAAGGTTCTTTCAAAATATGGTTTTTCAAAATATTAACCAATGGCACAAGTGGTGTTAACAAATGCTATTCCATTTAGTTGTAGAAGAAATTATATGAAAATGCCATTCTTCATAAAATCAAAATAAAGCAAAACTGCAATATTAGGAGAAACAGACTTTTTTTTTTTTTTTAAATGTTTTCAAGATCTGAAGAGAAACTTAAATGAAAATGAGAAAAATCAAAAGAACATCCTACAAACATACACAGCCATGTTTTTTTTTCTGAGACAGGACCAGTATTAATCTCACACAAAGCAAGATGGGTCCTGTCTGACAAAGGATTTGTCTCAACAATTTAAGGCATGGTTGTACAAGGTCAGATGCTCTTGATGCCCAACACAAGTGTTTTTATCAAGACAATCTCTACAAAGCTGGAGACCCAATTCTAGCCTTATTTATATATATATGTATGTATGTATGTATGTATGCAAATGTTGGCTGCTGATTTCTATAAGAAACTCATCCACCCTTCTAATATTATTGTCAAAGAGACTAATCAGAAGATGAGACAAAATCTTATACATAACACCATTATTCAACTTCAGACTTTGTCAATTATTGTTACTACATGGGTGAGTGGCTTTAGGGTTTTCTTCAAGTGTGGATTCTACATTCTCATGAGAAAAAAAGAGACTTCGTTCTTTTAGGTTAAGAGTTTATATAACTACCTGCCATCCAGTTTGTCCCTCATGTGCATATCCTAGGTGCAGCTGAGTCAACCACTGGCATCCAGTGAAGCCATGGATCCATACCTGGTGGCTAGGAAGACATCTCTCAAGTCGACCTGCTGATGCAACTTTTTTCTCCGATGGATATTGTTGTAACCTAGGGAAGGTTACTGAATAATCACACGATGGTTGGTAATGAACAACACATAAGATTCGCCAGCAGCACATAGAAGTAGTCAACTGCCAGAAGTGAGTCAAGTGAATTTCACAATGAATCTCCAACTGCAGACCAACATACAGTATTTACTACTGTATTTATATAAATGGCCACATACCCATTATCGTCCATAGGTATGCTACAACAGACATTGAGGGCAAAGATGAGTTTACATACAACAGTTATTTTCTTTGCCAAAAATTATAAAAAATCTTAAACTGAATTTGAGGGATGTTTTTATTTTTTGCTATATTTCATATAGTGAATTCTAATTATTAATAATTGTCATAAAAACAAATTTTGGAAGAGATGTGACAATAACAAAGGATAAAAAAATGAATGCATAACAGTCAAATCTATTATTTAAAGTAACAGGAAACAAACGTTGATTGATTGTTCTGTTCCAATGGTGCAGCAGCTCTAATGCCAAAAAGATTTTTTTTTAAATATAAGGCTTGTTTTTTTCAAACAATATTTTGTGTTGCTGGTTCAATCACTCTCTAGTTATGCCTTGAGAATGGAATTATTTAGTGCTATAGTTTTTGGTATAGACCAACCTCCCTCAAGTCTACTAGGATAGTCTCTACTTTTATCTTCTTGAAAAAGTTTTCTAGATTAGGCATGTGATAAAATTGTTGATGTGTAGGGGCAAGGCCATTACAATCAGTTTTATGGTATATGCGTCTGGACGTGCTGTGCATTCAGGAGGATGTTCATTTTTAAGAGAAATTAGTGAGTGGTATAGACATTTTGATTCTTGATAGGACAACTTCTTGCTTTTGAGAAAGTCTGAGATCCCAATGCCATTCTCCTAGAATGGGTTTAATTTTGTAAAGTTTGTTTTTGCGATAGTTCCATAATTCTTTCCACTTGTTTAGAATGTATGATTTTATAGTTGCTTTGAAGGTTGTATACAGGACTTTCAAATTTTAACTGTTCATTTATAGAGATTCCTTTGCTGCCATGCCAGTTTTTCCATTTCTGTGGATGCCAATAAGGAGGCACAATAGAGTAATGGATAGCAGCTTGGATTGCGGAATCAGAGAGCAGAGTTCGAATTCCAGTCAAATCCATTACATTCACTTACATGCTAATACCCTTGGAAAAGATACGAATCCTCCTCTTCTCCCCCCAGCTATGGGTAAATAGCAGGACAGACCAGGCTCTATATCCTTGGATGGCAACTGGTCTATTGCAGAAAGAAATGTCAACCTACTGCAGGAAAAAAATCTGCCTCCTCAATCATGTGTCAAAAGATACATGATTGCCTAAGTATGTGTCACGCATGGCACATAACTGACTGATGAATGCTAGTATGGCTAGGTACCTAACAGAAGACAATTGTTTTTTTTTCTTGCAGATGAGATTGATCCTGTATACTAATTTAACTATTAAGGAGTTATTTACATTTTTTGTTTCTCAGTGCTACAAGTGCAGATTGTAAAAAATGACTGAAAATTGTAGCAGAAATGCATTTTGCTATGTAGCCGTTAATTATGTTGAAGAGAGCAATTTACAGAGCAACTTTAATCGCTTACTCATTCAGTCATCGCTTACTGACAGCAAGATGACCAAATTTCAAGCCTAAATTGTTTGTTCCTTTAAAATATTTTCTAATAAATGTAGTAAGTTTAAATAAAGGAGGGGTCATAAAAATACCTTCAAAAGTGCCACTCATTTCAGCTTATATGCTTTTCCCCCATTAGCCAAGCAAAAAAGGGAAATTAGCCCTCACAATACTGATGCCCCTTTCAGCTTCATTCAAATTGTGTGTGCATGTATCTCTATGTATATGAACATATTTTTTAATTCAATGACAGACCTAAAGTTACAAATAGTAACAGGGTGTAATGGATGGTAGCTAGGAATTAGAAATCAGAGAGCAGAGTTCAAATTGCAGTTGAGATTGCTACATTCACCTATGTACAAATACCCTTGGAATTAATCTCTTCCCCTCCAGCTATGGATTAAATAAGATTTGTATCTGGATAAATCACTGGAATCTCCAAAAAGAGTATTAATGCAATATTCACTCACAAAAATAAACAATTATTCTTACAATCCAAAAAATAGGTTTCAGCTTTAAATAAAACACAAAGGGTTAATAAGTAATGAAAAAAATTAATCAAAGTAGTGATGGTTTTCAATTTTAGCATTCTCAAGATAAAATTAGAATAATTTGAAAAATTAATAAAGAAATTGCATATATCATTTTGCATTTCTTTAGGATGAATGTCATATCTAACATTCACTTCCTATTAAAATCTCTACCCATTTTTTTGAAAAGCTAATATCAAGCAAAGAGAATTAAGCACAACACTTTCAACATAATTATTCTATTCATGTTCAACCAGTGAGTGTGACAGGACCAGACTATGGTGACAAGTTATTAAGGAGATTATGAGAAGATTTGAATTCCTGCCTTTTCTAAAGGTGCTGCTCAAATTTTTTTAACACCAGCGAATTCCAGTCAAATCCATCACATTCACTTACGTGCTAATACCCTTGAGAAAGGTATAAATCCTCTTCTCCCTCCAGATATGGGTAAAAAGCAGGACAGACCAGGTCCTACAGCCTTGGATGGCAACTGGTCTACTGCAGAAAGAAATGGCAACTTACTGTGGGAAAAAAAAAATCTGCCTCGTCAGTCATGTATCAAAAGATACATGATCACCTACACGTGTATCACGCATGGTACATAACTGACTGAATCATTCCAAAAGCTAAGCAATGTGCTGAAAAATCTTGTTAGAAACAAAGAGTGATGGATTGCTATGTGATAGCCATCCTCTTGTATGGCAGTGAATGCTGGACAAGGAAAGAAACTAGAGACAGCAAAAACGTGGTTCTACAGAAGGATACTGAGAATCCCATGGATGGAGCAATTAAGCAATAATGAAGTTTTAAAGTAAATGGCAACAGAAAGAACATTTATACTCAAAGTCAAAAAGAAAAGGCTGAAATTCCTTGGACATGAGGAAGGAGGGCGTGGAAAACTTAACCTTCAAAAGGGCATATTGAGGGCAAGAGATATAAGGGGAGGCAACAAGGCACTTATCTGATAAGTGTGTGTATAAATGCCGGAACAGGAGTGGGAGTAGCATAGAGAGAAAAACTGCTAAGAGCCACACAAGATAGAAAGTTGTGGATAACCATGGCCACTTATGTCCTGAAGTGATGTGGCACATGGAAGAATCAATAATAGTAATTTAAAAGTTAAAATGCTAAATATTTGTTATGCACTTTTAGTTTGTTTTTTTAGTTTTTTTTTTTTTATTCTAAACCATGAACAATGAAGGTAATTATAAAAACATTAATGATCAATCACTATTTGATTAACAGCCAATAAAAAAGGAGGTAAATCTTGTTACGGTTTTGATATAATGAAAAATAAATTATACCATATTTGCCAGTAGTATCGTATATGAGAGGGACATGAGGACCACAAAAAAAAGTGGGGTTCACCAGGAATCAGTGCACAAACATATCAATAAAAAATATCCCTGAAAAATTCACCTGGATAAAAGAAAATTTATAGAATTGCACATTTTGCTGCTCGTTTCATAGAAATATCAGATTTTACAGAAATATTTGCTTTGACGGGTATATTGTTGCTTGCTTTGTGTGTGCCTTTGTTGATATACAGGTATTGGAATTTGCTTATCTGCATGCATGGTATGGGACTTCATTTACCAACAAGTACCATATTTCTCAGGTTTTTGCCTATTACCATATGTACCAGTGTTCACTGATACCAGTAGATTTCTTTAATTTACTGTGTGCAACTACCTGAAAAACAGCTAAAACAATTTTCAATAAATGCATTATGAAATGTGCTAAAATTCTTTTCCAAAAATGTTCTGGTAATTAAATCTTATCTCACTACTATTAAAAAAAGTACCAGCCATATAATTTGTCCTAATACTGTAAGCGTTTCTTCATAGTGAGAATGTCACAAAGGTAAGGTTATAATTTTATAATTTTGATTTTTTTTTTGGTTGTGAGGTGTGCAATTTTTTTTTTCCTAAATATTCCATACCAAAATCTGAATGAGTCCAATAGGCCAGTAAATATAGTATATATTAAAGGCTGCAAGTCACTGTGAAAAAAAAAATGTCTACATAATATTTCATTAGGAAATTCTTCATTTTTGTAAGGATTCAATGTCGCTTATTTACACTAATCTGAGAATAGTATGACTAGAAGAAATTAATTTTTGTCATTTATAAGGAAATCAATTTAAACAAGACAAACTGAATGAAACAGACACAAAAATGATGAAGACACCTTAAGATTTAAAGAAAATATTGCATATTAGATGGTATTTATTATTTAAAGAGTTATCTATTACATCTCAACCAACAGGCAACAGGGTTGAAAGATTGTCAAGTAGCATAACTGCATGAAAACTAAGTCAAATTTTAACTATGTTTTTGGGGTTTTTTTTAAATACAATTTAAAAATATCTTTGCCATAACATACATTATCTTCCGGACCATGCCTTAAAAAAAAAAAAAAAAAAAAAAAATTATTTATACAATTTGCTAGAAGTCTTACATTTTAAGAAAAGAAATCTAACTTAACAAGGATGACATAGTAAATTCTTTATATTTTTTTAAATATTTAGTGTATAACAGTTACTTTAATTTGACATCTTACAAAAAATTAAAATAGGATGTATTTTCTTTCAAAGCGTGAAAAGTAAATTTTGTAATCTCTTTGAAGTTATTAAAAGGCTTATCTTTAAAAACAAAATAATGTTTACTGACACTTTTTGCCTTTTATCACAAACTACGTGTTATCAATATTATGTGTGTATGTATATATATATATACACACACACATTATATAACACTTCTGTAAAAGATCATTAAAAACTTTAAGAATGATACATTATCCTATTATGTCCTTTCTAATAAAGATTTGTCTTAATTTTTGTAATTTTGAAAAAAAACAAAAAAAAAAAACAGCAAGTGCTGTCAATTTTTTATATTCTATGTAATATGTTACCAGTCGAATTACTTAAAATATGTTTTTGATATATGTGAATGCAAATAGTTGCAGTCAAAATTGGGAATAAACAAAACCACATTCTCTTTGCTGCAATATTGCTATCTTTATTCTGATGCAGTTGCAGTGCAACAACTGAAGCATCTTAGCAAGAAATACATTTCATCATCCACCCACAATGATCTTCATTAAATTCTCAGACATTTATTTTTTAAATTGATATCAAATCTAGGATGCTTGTTTAAAAGAAATTAAAAACTTTCAATGTGCTTATTAATTACTGAGATTATATATAAAAAAAAACAAAAAACAAAAAAACAAAAAAAAACTAGACACAGATACACAAAAATTAGTTTGCTACAATTGTTATCCACACTATATATATATTATATATATATATATATATAAACACAATGAGATATCCTTAGATATGGACAGCAAAACAAGAAAAAATCTAATCCTATAGATTAAATAAAGGATTCAGTTCAAAATTTCCTGAAGGTTACACAGATCAACAAGCACCTGATGAAGCACACAACAGTCAAAGATTTGTGATAAAGATGAAGATAATAGTCAGAGTGTAAATAATGATAATCCTTTGTCCCAGAAATAATAACAAAGATGAGGGCAATAGTTGAAGTGTAGATAATGTAAATAATGAGAATTACTCATCCCAGAAATTTGGGCACACTGTTACACAATATTAGTGTTTCAATCATCACTCTTGAATGAGTTTTTGCATACACCACATTTAATTCTACGATTAGTTTTCACTATTTTAATTACATATTATTCTGAAAATTTCCTATAGTATTTTCTATAGTAATTTTTCCTTTAATTTTCTACTAGCCTTACCAATTATTCTGAAAACAATTTTTAAAATTACTAATGAAAACCAAAAATATTTTATATCAATCACAATCCAAATTATCTCTGATGATTGTAGAGAGCCTGTAATTCAGACAATATCTCATGATTCTGCTTGTACCCCCCCCCATTCTTTAGTTAGTATGTATGTTATGCCCTGCTAATACCTTATAAATAATGGATTATCCCATTTTGAACATGGAAAGCCAGAAAAAAACATCATAGACACTACTTGGTTTCAGTGAGAAAATGAAAGAAAGAAGGGTAAATAGAAGGGTTTCAGTGAAATGGAAAAGTTGTCAATTTCTAACACTTTTCATTTGTACCCTCTTCTTAAAATAACAACCATGATTCATATTTATGACTGTTATTGCAATATTTTTTTGAAGTTGTTAATCTCAAATATTTAACGACGCAATAAGAGAATTTCTACAGACATTCTACTGTCATAGAACTCATCACAAGTTTTTTTTTTTAAGTATTTCACCCCAAGCAAGGCAGGAGTGCCACTAGCACACAGGGGGTTACAGAGAGTGAAAGTGAGGGAAAAGACTGTGTATAGAGGGGATTAAAGGAAGGATAAAAGAACGGGGGCTCAAGGCAACAGAAGATGGCAATTGACATTGCATTTAAATTTTTGAAGATTGTAGTTATCAGGGGAGCAAGTAGTTATTGGTAAGCACGAGAAAAGAAACTGCTGGAATAGAAGTGACAGTTGCATTTAACTATTTCAACAGTAAAAAAGTGGGGCCTAGATGCTAATCTAGTAGAACACTTAAATACATGTAGTTGAGGCATCAGGGAAGATAGATCATCAGAGCAGTTGACATGAAAACATTTGTAGAAAAGAAAGAGGGCAGCCACACCACATCTATAAGAAAGTTACTGAAGTCAAGATGTCAAGTCAAGACCGATTACATTGCAGATACTTCTTTGGATTTTGTTAAGAACCTCAAGATGAACAGCAGTGGCATTAGACCAGATATGGCAACAATATTCAATGCCTGGATGAATGGTAGATTTGTAAATGTGTATGATGAGAAAAACCTTCTGGCACAACACAGTAAACCAACTTTTCTTGCAGAAGATGCCGTTATTGATTCAATTTAGTTGTTCCACATCAAGTCATTGGAAAATGTGAGGCTAAGAAGAACTTAGGGGACGAATCCCTCGGTCTCAAGGCTAAGATCAAAGTGTAGTATCTGTTCGCGGATTGCTCACTGAATGATCGCCTATGGGGCCGGGATTCTTCCTCCGATACAGGCCGGCGGCAGGGATTGGTCCCTGCGCTGGTAGTATCGTGGCTACGTCTGACTAGCTATGACCAGCTAAGACCAGCCAAGACCAGCTATGACTAGCTAAAGCCAAAGCACTGCGACCCGGGTGAAAACTCGGGTCCATTCCCCCTCCCCTTCCCACGTTAAACTCCGACCTTGTGTCACAACATGGCCCTGTGGGAGGTCAAGTAAATCCCAGGCTAAGATCAAAGTGTAGTATCTGTTCGCGGATTGCTCACTGAATGATCGCCTATGGGGCCGGGATTCTTCCTCCGATACAGGCCGGCGGCAGGGATTGGTCCCTGCGCTGGTAGTATCGTGGCTACGTCTGACTAGCTATGACCAGCTAAGACCAGCTATGACTAGCTAAAGCCAAAGCACTGCGACCCGGGTGAAAACTCGGGTCCATTCCCCCTCCCCTTCCCACGTTAAACTCGACCTTGTGTCACAACCTGGCCATGTGGGAGGTCAAGTAAATCCCGAGGCTAAGAAGAACTTAAAAATTAAGATTCATCAGAAAACTCAAATAGGGAAACTGAAATTTTCACAGGTATTTCTAGATTTCCTAAATACTTTAATTCTCCTTTCACCAACTAAATAAATCTATCCGTAATTCAATTACATACAATTATTGTACATTTAGCTAAATGTTTTATTTAAGCAAGTTTAATGAACGAGCAATGAGTACAAAAAGCATAACAAAGGATTAGATATTCATTATAGAATTTAATTAAGATCCAAATTAATTCTAATATACACAAACGTCATTAATCATTGTCTAAAAAGCTTACATTACTAATATTGTTAGTCAGTGAAATATGTATAGAGTAAGTGTTAATATTTATACCAAAAAATAAAAATAAAACAGGTTTTCAATCTTCTCTAGACAATTGCTTTTGTTATAAAAATTCTTCTGTATATTTCTCTTAATAGATGGTGTTGCAATAACCTGGACCAATTTTAAACTTAATTCACATTTAAAATCGGTCCAAGTTATTGTTTCCATTTGTATCCAATAAGGTATGAAAGTCATTTGAAAAGATTCAAAAGTGCATTCTGAAAATATGATAAAAGAAACTGCACTTATTTTATAAAAATAAAGTTTTATTTAAGTGGTTTACTTAAAAAAAATTTTTAAATATGCATTTAACAATGATGATAATTATAGAGCCAAGAGTTGTAACAATTATTCTTTAATATGAAATATATTAGCAAATATTTATTATATTAAGTTGTTTCAGATATTTTTATTGGGAATATAAATATAATCAATCAGAAATGTATTTTTTGGCAAAAAGCTTTAAATTTTAACCATTTTCTTCTTTATTATCATCATTATTATTTGTTTTTATGCATATTTTTCCCCACTAATAATGTTTCATTTTATTTTTATTTTTTTTCATCTATATAATTAGATTTTCTCAATACTATTATATCTGTTATCTTGTCATATTTTTCTGTTCTCTCCTTATTACCAACACCACTACCATGATGTATTGCTGGTATTTTTACTACAAAAACATTTTTACACTTTCATAGTGTTTTAATCCAAGTTTGGGTTAGCTATTTACCCATAGCTGGGACCCTAACAGGTGCTACCACCCCAGTTTAGGGTGGACCCAGAAACAACAATTAAGCAGTGGTTCCACACTCCTCAAAACCTTCTGATCAGAGGCCTTGCTGCCTAATGTAGTTTATCGTCATACCCAGGGGGGGGGGGTTACTAACACAGAAATTTAAGTTTTAAAGATTCTGATTCTATATTTATTTTTTTTATTTAATACTCTCATAAAATTAACCATTTTTTTTTTTTAGATATATTATAAACAAACTTTTTGTTTTGATTTTAAATACACTATCATTACTTTTTTTTTTTTTTTACTTGTACATATTTACTGGAATATGACCTGCAGACTTTTTCCACTTATAAGATTTGTATAAATATTTCAAAAGCTAATGTTTTCAAAAGGAAAAAAAATAAACAGGATATTAATTTTTCTAAGTGATTTTAAAAAATTAATGGCTGTCGTGTTAATGATTTTAGACAAATAGAGCAGATCAAGAGCATTGTTATAGTTTGAAGCCAAGAAGTCTTCTGTTTAGTTGTTTTCAGCAAATAAATAAATAAGCTCCCTCTATAATACTGTGATTGAAACAAAGGAGGTATTTTTTTCATGGAATTTTCATTTTTTTTTAAATCCACAGGTTAGTTCAGTTTTTAAAAATGGTCACACAAAATTTTGCTTATATATTTTGCTTATCTCTTTAATTGTGTATGTATTATAAGTATTGTGAATCTGTTGATTGAATGGGAAAGACAGTTTTATATCAGGAATTTTTCAACATGGCTGAGTTCAGATATATGAGGAGGAGTGCTTTTTTTTATAAATATTGTACTGAGCAGGAAAGTAAAGCATTTTGAAATGCATACATTTTTGTACTATTTAATTAAGCTGTATTCAGATTTTGTGCTAGACAAAAAATGAAGTCTATTTATTTATTTTATATGAAAAGTAATGTGAATAACTTTGTATAAGAATTTGAAAGAAAAAAAAGTTCTATTTAAAATGATTGGAAACTAGACATAAATGGTAAACAGAAAAAAAGTCACAGGAAAAATTCCTGGTAGAAAATCATAAGGTATTCTTTGTTAGGGTAGGAAAAAAGTAATAGATAAAAATAAGCACTTATAAATTATTTAAATATCAGTTTAATTTAGGTACTACCACAGAAAACATGATACTTAAGACTTAAAGTAAAAATTCTTTCTTGAAGCTTTTATTTTAGTTTTAATTTCAAGCTAATAGATTAAATTTAATATTTCCAATAAGCAAAATACTTTACTGTATTTCAAAACTAATTTAAAATGTCTGGAAGGAGTTTTAGTCTTTTTTTCCCCCTAAAATAGCTGATTAGTGCCCTTTTTTTAGTTGTCTTTCATTACACTGTAATTCTCTTTATTAAAAAAATCTTCCAAAAATAAAATATAATTTTCTGAAACTTTATTTGAAGAGTATTAGCTGATTTAAAGTATGATTTGAAACCAATATTATTTACTTTAAGTTTAAAATATCGCAGAAATGCATTTTTTTTAACACAGCAGTAGCTGTTTATTTAAGCTGTTGATATGTTTGACAGCTTGATGTTTAGTTTATCTAATATTGTTCTATAGGGGGCTTTAGCCATAGAAAATAATTGAATATAACGTGAGTGCCTTTTATAATTTTCAAGTACTCAGTAACCTTAAAAATTTAAGAAAATATTAACATGTTTTATTGAATTTTAGATACTTTTCTGGCTTTAAATTTATCACTCTTATTTTTGATAATGTTGTTGTGTATGAACTTCCATATCGACAAAAATAAAATCGGCACGTTTTTTACCCATACAAAAAAAAAAAAAAAAAAATACAAATTTCTTTTTTAAATATTGTTTGAGTACTCAGCTTTTCCATTTATAGTTTTTACTTAATAAAAGGGTGAAATTAATACAGAATTTTAACAGATAAAAACTTAAATTATTCTATTTTTTTTTAAATAAAAACAATTGTTAAAAAATAAAATTCATTATTCATTGAAAATTTTTTTTCTTATTGTCCTTTATTTAAAGCAATTTAAAAGCTTTTCTAATTAAAAATGTCATAGAAACGTGTTTGAATACGAAGAAGGTGGAATTTTAATTTCTAAAAATTTCGTAAGTGTGGGCAACAGATGTAAAAAAAAAAAAAAAAAAAAATTTTGACGTGTTAATAAGGATTAAAAAAAAAATTTTAAATTAAATTTTTAATTTAAGAAATTTAATAATAAAAAAAAAAAAAAATACGTTGGTCTTTCCCTTTTTTTTTCCATAAACATTTCACGATAAAAAACTTTGCTTTTATCAAGTTTCTGAAAGTTCAATATATTTTTTTTTTTCTTTGTCGCACTTTTTGGTTGAGCTGCAGATTAAAAAAAAAAAAAAAAAAAAATTATTTCACTAATCCCCCCCCCCCACTACTACCACACAGATTTCCTCTAAATCAAAACATTTTTCTCGTCCACGTTCAGTTGCACGTGTCAGTGTAAAATAAAACGTAGAGGCGTGGGCTGATCCGTAACAAACGACATCTGAGGTCAAAAATAGTTGTTACAGACAAAAAATTCTGGTCCGATTACATTTACAATCGGCCATACATACAAGAAGTACTTTTTTTTATTTTGTGACAAATTACGGAAAAGAAAGCATTGCTATCTTTCCCAATCTTCGGAATTTCCTTTTTGAGAACCTTAATCCTAGAGGTACTGAAGGGATAGCATACAAAATTCATTTGAACACCTATTCTGTTCAAGCAGAACTGTTCCTGTATGTAGATCGCTGTGCAGACAAAAACTATGAAAAATAAAAACAAAATCCGCACACCTCCTTGCGACACCATTTGTCTTGCAGACAGTACAAAAATATAAAATTCATAAATTAATACAAATTCTTGAAGAAAGCACAAGACAAGTGTTATTGAAATATTTCAGACGAGGTATTCACTAAAAAATCATCATAAAACAAAGTCATTAATTTTGTTAACAAAATGAGTAGAAAAGTGTCGTTTTTTGTTTGTTTGTTGTTGTTGTTGTTTTTTTTACCTAAAATTTAATTTTCACTGTCAACAGACAGAAATAATTCATTTTTTTAAATTTATTTTTCAGTCGTCTACAATAATTTATTTTGTTAATGATCTACGTTTGCCCTCCTATTTTTTTGAAAAACATGTTTTTTTAGTTTATTTCTTTTTAAAGTATATTTGTTACTATTCAAAATTTAATAATTAAAATTACTATAGATTTCAGAGATATGTCAAAGAGTTAAAAAAAAAAAAATAAAAAAAAAAGATCAATATCAATACAGCAGGCTCCAGTGAAAAACTGCCAAAAATAAAAACTAAAATACTAAAAATTTGCAGATGCAGTAGAAATTAGTAAGAAAAAAATTGAACTATAGTTGTTGGTTTGAATAAATTAAAAAATATTCGTGTTAGTAACTCCTGAAAACATAAGTACGCGACTTTGCAACAGGTTGTAGTTAGTCAAACCCAAAATGCCAATTCAATCCACCCAAATATACGCCAAGCGACTCCCATTTCCGAAAAAGTTAAAGAGCACACCGCATGTCATTTTCTCTAAATCAAAGTTATACTTGTTTAATAAAACCTCACCACACCAGACACATATCCATTGCTACGAACATTTCAATCAAGAATGTTCATACAAAACCTTTTTAAATGAATTGTAAATAAATCGCATTTATAAATTTTATCACAATTATTGAAAGTTTACTTAATTGTTTGTAACTAACAGCCAATTTAGTGTCATAATATTTTTTACCCGAAACTAAAAAGTAGACCTTTTTCTCAGATTTTCTGTAAGGTGTCCCTTCAGGACGTAGGCGATCATGGCTCTCCACAATTTCCTGTAGCTCTTCGTCATATTTTTCTATCTCTCCTAATCCCTGTTCTGCCAACCATACACAACAAACTCGTTAGGTAGGTTATTCGCTTCTTTCTTCTCTCTTGCTTCAAATTCAAAATGTAAATGTTGTGGAACGAAAAACACTTCTAAAAATTGGGCTTTTTAAAGGGCTTGTACGAACTCTCTTCGTGTTTACAGTTTACTTAAGTTAACAACCTGCTTTTATTTTTAAACCCACTTTTCACTAATTTTAGTTAAATTTCCGTTAAAAATACTAGGCTTTTTTATTTCATTCAGTGACAGACACTTATTCAAAACTTCAAAATAAAACAAACTCAATTATGCGCAACAGTGATTATTATAATTAATTATTATAATAAAGTTTAAAGAACATTTTTTGTATAAGTCACATCTCTACCCATATGAGGTAGGAACAAGAAAGATGGTCTGTGTTTAGGAGTAAAGAAGTTGGTGCTTGTTAAGAAAAGATCAATAGGAAAACATTTTTCGTGTATTTGAAAATTTATCAATTATTTTAAAAATAAATAAATAAGAAAAAGTCAGTTATAATAATTCACTAGCATTCAGACAAAATTAAGATTAGTGAACAAAAAACATAAATGTTCCAGTACCTACCAGGAATAAAACCTGTTGCTTAAGTTTTTTTTCTTCTTTTTTTAAAGTTTGAATAAATACTGTACGAGTATCATATTTCTTCAAGAAAAAACATGCAGCTGTTTTATTAACAATAATTCTCACAATCATAAGTTTTTGCAAGTTTCCTCGCTCAAAGTATTTTTAGGAAAAAAAAAAAAAAAACTTCCAATATAACATTTTTTTAAGTTTTTTTTTTTTTTTTTTGACGTGACTTGTTCGTTAATAAGTTATACATACTTTTTTTTTTTAATAAGAGATGTCTATTAAAAATCGTGTTAAATAAATCGTGCAATGGTTCAACATTTTTAGCCCAATACCCCTTTTCCTTTTTTTCACCATAAGTCATAAATGTCATTTCCGCAGCATTCCAAGATTGTCGGACTCAAAAGTGCATTCCTGCCAAATAAATAGACATTGAAAATCGTCATTCTTTTCCATACGAGTACAATTTACGTACAAATTTTACATGGATTTTTTTTTTTTTTTTTTTTTCAAAGCAATAGAATATGTTGATGGATTTTTAATCTTGAATAATCTGTAGTGTACACACAGTTGAGTAAGTGTACAATTTTTGTACACTTTGTTTTAAAATTAATTCATAACTAATTATGAAATAAACTGAAGTATATTTCAATAAACAAAAAGTTCAATAGAATACCAGTGTAAATAAATAAAAGAAAAACAAAGAAAAATAAGATTTTCCCCACACTGACATCCCTGGTTGAGAATCCCCAGTGTATAAGAAAAAGTGGTTAACCAAAATACAATAATGAGGTAATGACTAACAAACTTAAGGTTTTACTTTTGCTTTCTAGGAGTGACAATTTCATCAATCGGCATTATTATACAAATTTTAAAAATATCAACAAAATGTTTAGTTAGTATGTTGTCTGCGTACAAATGGAGGAGGTGAATAGAAACAAGATCTTATGGATTAGGTAGGGATCTACATATGACTGAACGATCTCTAGTCAATGTAGTAAACCTTTATTTGCAACTCTTCGAGGACAAATGTCACACAACGGAATGCATGCAGCACAAGATTCAAACAAAGCAAAGTCACATGGTAGATTCTGAAATTAGTTGTCCTATTTCCGTAGATATTAAGGTGTGCCCCTAAAACTCTTAATGCCAGGGAATTGTGCGGAGTACAAGAGTTGCACTAGACGAACGTAGGGAAGAAAATATTTTTGAGACAAATAAGCTAAACAAAATGGTAAAATATATAGAATTATGTAAAAAACTTAGAAAAAAGGTGACGTGTTTAAATCCGGAGATCCACTTTTGATCAGCAAACTCCCAAAAATCAAACGAAGAATAAATACATTAGAGACAAATTTATATCAAAGAAAAGATAAAAATTCCTTTAACAGTTAACTATTCAATGTAGTTTTTCTATAAACAAATTTTTAAAAAGATACAAAACGTGCACGTTTCTGTTTGTTTACTTCACAATTTTTCGGTTTTCCCCACTTTAAAAGTTTATGCAACAAATGGGTACAAATTAAACCAGCAGAAAAATAATGCTGCTGTTACCGACGACAAAAAGAAAAATTAAATAATAAAAGTGAAAAAAATTATACTTTGATCAGTTGTTTTTGGTTTATGTGAGTGAACTTTTACAAAAAAAAATGTGTTTACCTCGTTGTACTTACTTTGATGAACATTTTACACCTACCTTTCAAAATAAATCTCCACCAGTAAAGAGACAGATAGATAACCAAACAGCTAAAAGTAGATAACTTTAATAAAGACTTAGACAGTTACTTACCGGCAAGAAACAGATAGTTCCACTTGTGTCGAAGGTACAGAAGCTGTACCCGGACTAAAGGGTGCGATTCCAGCCGCCATATTTACACACTGTCACATTAGACGAAAGCAGCAGCAGCAGCAGGTTGCGTGTTGATGCTGTGGTTAAATTTTTACACTTGTTCTTGTTTTCTTTATAATTTGTTATCTGTTTTATGTTATATTGTCAAAATCACTATTAAAATATTTGTCCCTAGAAACGTTGTTTTGGTGTCGATACTAATAATGATGATGGTGATGGTACTAATAAAATGTATTTGTATGCTATTAACAGTTTTTTGTAGGAGTTTAAGATTTTGACACTTATTCTAAAAATACTTTTTGGAGTATTTAATTTATCAATAAATTTTTATGCAAACAGTATGAATTCATGCTATGTTCTACTTTTCCCTCACTCAATTCAGTTTTAGTGATGCTAAAGAAAAAAGTAATTACCATAAATTTAGAAAAAGTAGACCTAAGTTATAAGAGCAGTTAAGTACTTACCTACAATTATGTATTAAGATGAATTTTGGGCAACAAATATCATACAGGTAGATAATTTCATTTTTAATGACATTTCATTTCAATATAAGTACATTAGCAACGTAGGAAGTTAAATCTGAAATTATTTATCTGCTAATGCAATTTTTAAGTTTTTCTATCACAAAAACTACTTGAAGTTGGTTGCTTGCTAAATTGTTGTTTCAGCTAAAGTGACAGTAGTTGATGCTAAATATTATGTGGGAATTGAATGTAATAAGATACTAAATTAAAAGTAGAGCAATGGAATATTTTGTTTACCATTTGTGTTTTTATTAAAGAGTACAAAAAGAAAACTTGAAACTCAAGAATTTGATGCATTTGTCAAAAAATAAACAAAATCAAATCCTTATGGCATATATTGCAATTTACTAAAACCTTTTAAAGAAGTTGCCGATTAGCTATACAAGTTTTTTGTGATAGATAAGCTATTCTTGTTAGTCTTAAAATTTCTTAAGTGTTTTTATGAGTTTTCATTTACTTATAATATTTAAGCAAATATCCAACAGAAAAGCATTTTAAACCAAGAATTCTGTTAGTCTATGTACAAATTTTATAGAAGACAAATATAAGTATATTACATTTAAAAGGCTATTGGAAAAATAACTAAACAAAAGAAATGACACATAAATAAATGACTAAGAAAAACAAGGATTTCTGTAATCAAAGTACCCCAGGAGGAAGGGAGCCACGAATCAAAAATGAAAGTGTAAGTGATACTGACAGCAGATAAAGGATATAAGGTGTGAAGAAAGAAGAAAAAGATTGATCTGGCAATTCTAATCTGCGTGGCATTCAGGTGTAGAGGTGGCAATCTTGAAGCTAATTAATAATGTTTTAAATAACAGGGATTTCTCAACCACTGATAAGTTCTTCAAAATACTTTCTTTTTCTTTTTTTCTTTTTCTTCTTTCTTTTTCTCTTTTTCTTCTTTCTTTTTCTTCTTGTTTTTTTTCTTGTTTTTCCTTTTGTCTTTTCTTTGTTCCTTTTTCTTTCTTTTTTCCCTTTTTTTAGAAGGAACTGTATGTATTTTTCTCTATGCTACAGCATTTAACATTTTTTTAAATTAATTTAAATAAAAATAAGTATGTTTGTTTTCTTATTATGTTCACAACAGAAGCTACAATTGATGTCTTTATCTTTTTATAGTAAATATTCCAATGTTTGTAAATATTTCAAACTTAAGAAAAATTGAGTTTCTCTTAAGAGTTGAACAATTTTCAGTAAATGAATATTTAAAGAAAGCAGTTTGATATAAAGAAAAGTAAATTTCACTTTCCTTTGACAATTTCTCTCTCTTCAGAATTCTGAAGTTTTTAAGTGCTGACAGTTTTTAACTTGTAAAGATAATTTTCCTACAAGTTTCTTTTGTTTTTTGGCAATCATAAGATCTTGTATTCCAGAAACTCTTTCTTCAAGTTAGAAGAACCATGGAAGTAATGACAGAAGAGTTAACAGCAGCAGCAGCAGGCAATGCTACAAACAGGAGAAGAAAAGGAAAACTCAGCATCGCTTACTAAAAATCGATAATTCTCAGCAGCACAAAGTATTTCTATATACATCTTAGCAACCATAGTTGGTGAGAGTTCTGTCCCTCCCTCTTTCTCTTTCTTTCTTTCTTTTTTCTTTCTTTCTTTGTCATCTGGAATTAAATCTTGAATCTTATGATAGGCAACAAATGACTAAAATTTAAGTAAAGGCAAATATACTGATAGATTACACTAAAGATCAGAAAACAAAGAGCAACATATTATGCACTACTAAATTTTATAGCAGTGCAAGAATAATTATAGATATTACATGCTTTTTGATTTCATGTTGCAAGCACTTTTCTGTAGAGGTAATATAAGATTTTTTTGTTGAATATAGTTAGTGATACACTCAAAAAAAAAGAATAAATATTTTCTTATAATGTTAAGTTAAACATATTTAAAGCATTAAAAGTTAAGAATTATTATGAACTCTTACAGTAGCTAGACCAAAATAAGATCATATATTCTTATATCTTGGCTTTAAATGCACTTTTTTATATAATATTCTTGAAAAAAGTATTGTCCCTACATTCGGCAGAATAAATAAATAAAAAAGAACAGATAAAAATAAATTAAACATATACAGAAACAGTAAAAAAAAGTAAAATATATTATCCATCAATAAAGATGGTGGAAAAATGATGGGTTCCATGGACCACTCCAGAAAGGACTTGACTCCTCCTGACATGTTCTATCTTTACAAGAGTCAGATTAAGCGAAACAAATAGAGTATTTCTGTCATATCTTGCCAGGAGATGACCAATCCTGACCTCTTGAGATGCTACATCTTTACAAGAGTCAGATTAAGTGAAACAAATAGAGTATTTCCTTCATATCTTGCCAGAAGATGACCAATCCTGACCTCTTGAGATGCTACATCTTTACAAGAGTCAGATTAAGTGAAACAAATAGAGTATTTCCTTCATATCTTGCCAGGAGATGACCAATCCTGACCTCTTGAGATGCTACATCTTTACAAGAGTCAGATTAAGTGAAACAAATAGAGTATTTCTGTCATATCTTGCCAGGAGATGACCAATCCTGACCTCCTGAGATGCTACATCTTTACAAGAGTCAGATTAAGTGAAACAAATAGAGTATTTCTGTCATATCTTGCCAGGAGATGACCAATCCTGACCTCCTGAGATGCTACATCTTTACAAGAGTCAGATTAAGTGAAACAAATAGAGTATTTCCTTCATATCTTGCCAGGAGATGACCAATCCTGACCTCTTGAGATGCTACATCTTTACAAGAGTCAGATTAAGTGAAACAAATAGAGTATTTCCTTCATATCTTGCCAGGAGATGACCAATCCTTACCTCTTGAGATACTACATCTTTACAAGAGTCAGATTAAGTGAAACAAATAGAGTATTTCTGTCATATCTTGCCAGGAGATGACCAATCCTGACCTCCTGAGATGCTACATCTTTACAAGAGTCAGATTAAGTGAAACAAATAGAGTATTTCCTTCATATCTTGCCAGGAGATGACCAATCCTGACCTCTTGAGATGCTACATCTTTACAAGAGTCAGATTAAGTGAAACAAATAGAGTATTTCTGTCATATCTTGCCAGGAGATGACCAATCCTGACCTCCTGAGATGCTACATCTTTACAAGAGTCAGATTAAGTGAAACAAATAGAGTATTTCCTTCATATCTTGCCAGGAGATGACCAATCCTGACCTCTTGAGATGCTACATCTTTACAAGAGTCAGATTAAGTGAAACAAATAGAGTATTTCTGTCATATCTTGCCAGGAGATGACCAATCCTGACCTCCTGAGATGCTACATCTTTACAAGAGTCAGATTAACTGAAACAAATAGAGTATTTCCTTCATATCTTGCCAGGAGATGACCAATCCTGACCTCTTGAGATGCTACATCTTTACAAGAGTCAGATTAAGTGAAACAAATAGAGTATTTCCTTCATATCTTGCCAGGAGATGACCAATCCTGACCTCCTGAGATGCTACATCTTTACAAGAGTCAGATTAAGTGAAACAAATAGAGTATTTCTGTCATATCTTGCCAGGAGATGACCAATCCTGACCTCCTGAGATGCTACATCTTTACAAGAGTCAGATTAAGTGAAACAAATAGAGTATTTCTGTCATATCTTGCCAGGAGATGACCAATCCTGACCTCCTGAGATGCTACATCTTTACAAGAGTCAGATTAAGCGAAACAAATAGAGTATTTCTGTCATATCTTGCCAGGAGATGACCAATCCTGACCTCCTGAGATGCTACATCTTTACAAGAGTCAGATTAAACAAAAAAAATACAGTATTACAGTATTTTTGTCATGTCTTGACTGGAGATGACCAATCCTCACCTCCTGAGATGTTCTATCTTTACAAGAGCCAGATTAAACAAAACAAATAGAGTATTTGTTTCATAACTTGGCAGTAGATGATCAATCCTCATGTCCTGATGTGCTCTATCTTTACAACAGTAAGATTAAACAAAAAAAAATACAGTATTTCTGTTATAGTTTATGTACGGGGGCATCTCCTGCTGGCTAAAGAACTCTCTTTGGGATCTCCAGACCATTCATATATGTATCTCCATCTATCTCTTCTCAATTCAGTAAACTATCTCTTCTTTCTCTACCATTCCCCTTCCTCTCAAGACTGTGTACTTGATAGCATTTCTGATAATATAGACAAAGCCATCTCTCTACATCCATTTGCAAACATATTTGTGTTCAGTGACTTTAACACCCACCATAACATGTGGCTTAAACACTCTATAATTGACCCTCACTGGCTTCCGACCCCTTAACTTTTCAATCACTCAATCCCTCACACAAGTGGTTGACATGCTTACCCATTTCCCCAGTATCCCTGACAATAACGCTTCTCTTCTCAATCTCTGTTTGACCTCCATCCCTAATTCTTGTTATACTACACAGCTCTGCCCTCTTGGCAACTCTGATCATGCGGTGGTGTCTGTTAACATCTCCTTCCACACCCACTCCAGCCATGAACCTCCCACTAACAGAATATCTTTCCATTATCAACACGCAGACTGGGACTCATTCCGTGATTTCCTTTGTGATGTCCCTTGGAATGTGGTTTTAATCATCCCTTACAAAAATGTGCATTTGAGGTCTCCTCCTGGGTAAAAGCTGGCATCAAGGCTTTCATCCCAGCAAGAAAATACCCAGTTAAATCGTGCTCATCTCCTTCATTCTCACCTGCTTGCTCAGCCACTATAGCGCATAGGTATCACTTCTTCTGCTTATACCAGAGCGACATGTCTGATTACAACAGACATCTCTTTGTCTCTGCTTGTAATGAGTGTAACCAGTCCTCAATGAAGCAAAGTTATCATTTGCTGATAGAATGAAACAACGTATTACATCTCACAAGTTTCATTCTAAAGATTACTGGCGGCTGTGCAACAGTGTGCTGAACTACAGCAAATCCTCAATCCCTCCTCTATTCAATCAAGTCAAAGTCCTAACATTCTCAGCTGATAAGGCTGAATACTTTGCTCAGAAATTCTCATCCAACTCAGCACACAACTCATCTGGGGTGCCCACACCTGATTTTCTACTTGAATTGAAACTATATTGAATGAGATGTGCATAACCCCATCAATGGTATTAGATATTATCTCTAAATTAGACTCTCACAAAGCAAGCAGTGGTGACATGTCCTTAAAAAAATACAGCCCTGAGTTGGCTCCAGTTCAATCCAAACTCTACAACTATTACCTTGCCAATTCTGGCTATTCAGCCTGTTGGAAGTCCTCCTCTGTCATTTCAGTCTTTAAGAACTCTGGAGACACTTCTGACCCATCTAACTACCATCCCATCAGTCTCCTACCACTGTTTAGCAAAGTCTTTGAGGCTCTAATCAATGCTGAAGTAGTTAAGCATCTCACCTCTCATGATCTGCTCTCTGACAAACAATATGGTTTCCACTTTGCGTGGTCTACCGCTGATGTGTTTCCAGCCATAACTGAATATGTATACCAAGCTCTTGATAATAACAACAAAGCTTAAGACCTAGATATATCGAAGGTGTTTGACAGAGTTTGGTATGATAGTATTACAGGACGATTATTTTATTTAATCCAGTATTTCCTGTTTAACTGTGAAATGAATGTTGTCCTGAACTGGTTCTCTTCCAGTTCCTTCCATACAAATGCAGGTGTTCCTCAAGGCTCTATCCTTGGTCCTACACTGTTTCTGATCTTCCTGACATCATCAGTTCTCAAGTAAGCATCTACGTAGATGGCACTACCATTTACTCCTGTCTCAACAGTAAATCCGGCATTGTTGACAAAGTTAACCTGGCCATTGGACTCAAAAACAGCCTCCAATTTGTGGTTCGCTGGGACAGGAAATGGCTTGTGAATTTTAATGCATTCAAAACAAAACTGCTGTTGTTTACTCACCATAGAGAAACTTCTCTGCCTCCTATCAGCATGGTTGATGCTCAACTCCATGAGAGCGCCCCACTGTGCCATCTTGGTCTCACGTTTTTCACTGACCTG
Organism: Acanthosepion esculentum; assembly: GCA_964036315.1. NCBI lineage: Eukaryota > Metazoa > Mollusca > Cephalopoda > Sepiida > Sepiidae > Acanthosepion > Acanthosepion esculentum. The sequence goes on from OZ038507.1 coordinate 51,529,757, forward strand.
AGGCAGAACAACTACATTGAATTAATAGCTGCATCTACCACAAGGAAAGATGGTTCTCTGTGTTAAACGAGAAGGTTCTTCTCATCTGAGTCCATCTTTCACAACTACAAATATTCATATTCCTTACGTTGAATACTGTTGCCATATATGGTCTGGTACCCTCATTGTTCATCCCAAGGTTCTCAACAAAATCCAAAGATGGATATGCAATGTGATTGTCCTGACTTGGCGTTTCAACTCTAATCACTTTCTCACTGATGTAATGTGGCTTCTCTCTGTCTTTATATTTTCATGGCATCTGCTCTGACGAGCTATTTTGACTGGTGCCCTAACTGCATGAATTTAAGCATGCTACTAGGTTGGCATCTTGGCCCCACCCTTTTACTGCCAAAACTGTTAAATGTAACCACCTCTTCTACTCCAACAGCATCTTCTCTCACACTTCCCAACAGTGGAACTCCCTTCCTCTTACTTGCTTCCCTGGTAACTATAATCTTCAAAAATTTAAATGTAATGTCAGTCAACATCTTCTGATGCCTTGATCTCCATTTTTCTTTTTGTCCTTTCTATGTTCTTCTTTTTATCCTTTCCTCACCCCCCCCCCTATACCCAGTCTTTTCCCTTACTTTCACTCTCTATAGCCCCTTGCATACTGGTGGCACTCCATCTTGAAATGCTTACAGAAAAAAATATCTTGGCAGTAGATGAACAATCCTCATCTCTTAAGATGCTTTATCTTTACAAGTGTCAGATTAAACTAAACAAATAGAGTATTTGTGCCATATATTGGCAGAAGATGACCAATCCTCAACTCCTGGTATACTCTATCTTTAAAAGAGTAAGATTAAACAAACAAAATACAGTATTTCTGTCATGGCAGGAATGACCAATCCTCACCTCCTTCTGTGCTCTATCTTTACAAGAGTCAGATTAAACAAAACAAATGCAGCGTTTCTGTCATATCTTGGCAGGAGATGACCAATCCTCATTTTCCAGCCCTGACTAAGTTCAAATGTATTTCTGGGTAATTATTTTCTGCCTTAAAACTCTTTTCTCAGATTAAACACTGTTCACCTATCTGTACTCTGTTAATTTCATGGCAAATGTTCAGTCAAGCTACATTTTGTAATTCCTCCAGTTCAAACCATCACATATAGGACTTGCCATGTTACATACTCATTACCTTCATATTCAGTTGATAAGAAGGAAGTTCCACTCTGTCAGCTTCTTCCTAAGAACTGCTACTTATAGAAAAAACTCTACCTTGATCTCTACAATCTTTATCTCTACAAGTCTAGGTTCAATCCTTATCTTTTCTACATATCCTCATGATCAGCACTCATTATATTCTCTTCTTACACCTCATTCAGTAACATCATTCAGTAACCCTCTGCCCTGAGTGGCTCCTGGGCCCTATATTGCGTGAACAAGTGTATAAAAAAATCTTATTATGTTGTATGAAATGTTACCCAAAATTTAAATAAATTTGACCATGAAAATCTTTTTTATAAAGGTGAGGGTGATCATGGCTCTCCACAATTTCTTTTTATTTATTATTTTTGAATTATCATAACTTTTTGATAAAGATAGCATAGTAGTTTACCATTGCTTTTTCCATGGTTTGCAATTCATTGCTGTCCTTCTCCTAGACTGGTTGCCCAGTCTACACTGCTATTTATCTGTGAAGATACGGATTCATGTCTTTTTGACTTTCTGTGCAAATAAGCATTATGCTGCCTACACATCCAAAGGGTTTCTGGCAATGTTTGACCTTTGTGCCAACAAAAAAACAGGGTCAAAAGCATTTTTTATTCTCTTGACACCATTATTACTGTATACACTTTTGACTTTGTTAGCAATGTTTATTTACAAGATTATAAAAACATGTGAACCAAGTACAATGTGATATTTATTATTTACCATTTTATAAAGAAATACATTTGAAAAGAAATCGTTTCATTCAAAAATTTATAAAAAATTACAAAATTATCAAAATATGTAAACTATGATGCAATATTTATTATTTACCATTTTATAATTAAATATGAAAACAGGATTTTTATTCAATTTAATAAATAAATAGTATTTAATATCTTTGCTGTCATTTCTCAAGAATAAAGAAAATGTATAAATTCACTTTCATATGTTTGGATTTTATTCAAATTCTAATCAACACTTTTCGGAACAATAAAGAGTGTCAAAGGAATAACCGTCTCTTTGATATGCAATTTTTTGGCTAGCACATTGATTAAATAATGCCAAATTTTTTTACCTTAATACCTAATATGCCCACAAAATCAAATCACCCACATTTCCTCTGTATTCCATTTCTAAGGTAGAAATTCCATTCAGACAGATTTTTTCTGAGACCTGTTATTTTGTGGAACAAACTCTTGTTGATGCTTCCCTGAACGTGAGAATCTTGACCTCTTCAAGTCAAAGGTCAATTGCAATTCATCCTCCTTATCCTTATAATCTTCATTACCTTACATTTACTTATATTTTGAAGATATGTATGCATTGTGGGAAAATGAAATAAAATGATAATAATGAATAATAAATAAAAAAGAAAAAGAAATACATTTTCCCATGATGCTAAGAATAAAGGAACTGGCAATATGATTACCCCACGTCATTATGCGGCACTGTTGAAGTCTATAAAAAGATGACAAACATGGACAAACATACCCACAATAAGACATATTTTCAAAAGGATGTTTTTTCCCATGAGACAACTTTTTTGGCTACCTTCACTCTTTGGTAATGCTTATTGTTTTAAAAAGTGATGATTAGAATTGGAATAAAACCTAAACATATAACGAAAGTGAATTTATACATTTTTTTTTAAATTTACAAAAAAATATTAAACATTATTTATTTAATAGATTGTTTATTTACAAAAATACTTTTATATTTACAATATTCTAAAATCTAATACAATTACAACTAATAGAGTGCAATATTTATCATTTTATAAAGAAAGAAATATAAAAACAATTGGTTATTCATAAATGTATAAATATTTACTAAATTATTAAAATCCTTATTATTTACCATTTTATAAAGATTAAATAAATTGGCTATTAACTAATGTTTGGCCAACTATTCCAATAAATAATATTATAAATAAATAGTATAAATAAACAATCTAATAAATAAATAGTGTTTACTATTTTTGTTATCAATTCTCAAGAACAAATAAAATGTCTAAATTGAATATATGTTTAGGTTTTATTACAATTCTCATCATCACTTTAAAACAATAAACATTGCTGAAGAGGGAAGGTAATTAAAAAAGCAGTGTCATAGGAAAACTGTCCTTTTAACACTATATCTTATTGCAGACTCATTTATCCATGTTTGACAAAAAGACAAACATTTTCCTACCTTACTCTCTTTTCTCCAAGATGTAGAACCACATGGTCATTACATTCACACTGGGGGACATTAGTTTCCCTGGTCCATTGATAACTGAATTTTCTTTTCGCTTTCCAACACAAGACACTTGCACATGTCGTCCAAAAACCTACACCTATGAATTAAGTCAAGTTTTCTCATTAGTTGTTTTAACTCAGCACAAGGCTGACTTAAAGTCAACCATTATAACAATGCTTATACTTACTTATTCTAACTTCTGGACCAAGAAAAAGAAAACAGACATCCCATGAGCATGTTCAACCTCCCAGTGATAAAGTAAGTACAAAACTTCCTTTGGTTGTCCCAACTCTGAGCAAAGCTCAACCATTATTACAATGCTTATAATTAATTAGCCTAACTCCTCAAGAACTTTGTTTCACTACAGTCACTAAAAAAAAGAATAAAGAATCTGTAGTTGAAACTCAAGTTTTTGTATGCTTCTTCATTAATTATTTACATATGAACATTGCATCCACATAAAATACATGCAAACACTGAACATTTCAAATTTCATAGTATAAATAGAAGTAAAGTGGAGGAAAAATATCAGTAAGTTTGCAAAATTTTAAATTTAAGAATGCTCTAAAATATTCATAAAGCTGTGTAAGCAAAGGTAAACTATGAACACTAAAGATGTAATTTAATGCATAATACACTAAGTGATGTAATTTAACGCCTAATAAACAAAGATAAGTAAATATTATTGTTGCTGTTGAATTCTTGTCTAGCCTGTTATCCTCACTTCAATAACAACAAAGTACACTTTCTCATCAAAAAGGGAATATAGAGTCTTACTGATTGGTGATGCTCTTTGTAGCCGAGTTGTAAAGCACGCAAGATCAAACAGTGGTTTCTCCTACAAAGGGGATTGCAAGTTCGATCTCTGCTAGAGAGCACATTTTCTTTATTGAGATTTCTTGAATGCACAGACCAATTGGTGAGATACACACAAAAGTACCAAAATTCTATATGATATTTAGTACCCACACTTATTTCATTTCCACAGACTTTGTGAAACATTTTAACACAGGATGGAAAATGTGACACCAAGATCCAAACATGCATTGCACTAGTGAATGAAACATTTCAAAAGCTAAGAAACAGAAAAATGTATTCTTCTGTATGATATCCATCCTCTTATATGGCAGTGAACATCGGGCAATCTCCTCATGGTCAAGGAAAAAAATAGAATCAGCAGAAATGTGGTTCTACAGAAGAATACTAAAAATTCCATTGCTGAAATGAGTAAGCAACAAGGAAGTCTTAAAGAAAAAGGTAACAGAAAGAATACTTATACTCAGAATCGGAAAGCGATGGCTGAAATTCCTTGGACATATAATGAGGAAAGAGGACTTGAAAAACATAACACTCATGGTGACATAACGAGGGCAAGAGTGATAGAGGAAGGCAGTGAGCCACTTACCTGACGAGCTTGTGTAAATGGATGGCGGAACAGGGGTGCATAGAAAAGGGAGAAAAACTGCTGAGACCACACAAGCTAGGAAGTTGTAGAAAGCCATGATCGCCTATGTCCTGAAATGATATATCACATAGAAAAAGATAAACTTCTTTTTATCTATAAGTGGTGATCCAATTTCTTTTCTTCCTTTTTTTTTCTCCAGCTAATATAAAAGGAAGGCAAATTCAAAATATTTAAGGCAAATACAATTAAAAATGAGAGATATTTTGTGTCGATCAATTTTAATAATCGATTTTTCCAAGGATTATTTGTAAATTAGAAAAGTCAATCATTAAAATTAATAGACATAAAATGTCTGTTGTTTTTAATTGTATTTGCCTTAAAGAACAACTGCAGCTTAAATACAGTAAGTACTCAGTTCTATGACAATTCATGGTTACATCGCAATCTCCATCAATCTTGTTTCAACATATGCCATTTACGTCATACATAAAAAGCAAATGGCATGGTGGAAGAATACATATGAAAATATGTATTATTTTCATTTTATTATATCTATTATGTTTATGTTCTCCATGTATTTTTTTAGTCCTGATTATGTTAACATGTCATAGAAATGTGTTATTATGTTCTAGATTATTACTTTATTATTGCTTTAGCATAGGTGAGAGACTTAAGTGCTTATTTACTGAAAATCGCAGGTATGTTCCAACTTACATGGAAAATCATGTTAAGACACATCATAGGAACAGAACTATTATAAGTTGAGGAACCTCTGTACACAGAATTCAAAATAACTGTAGATCAGTATTTGTAGCTTTGGGGTCAATGCACATCCATCATTTAAATATATTAATTAAGGGATTTAGTATATGTTTAATCATGAATCCACAGAATCATGTCCCTAAGTTTGTATTTCTACACACAAATTGATTTAGCTGGAAAAAAAAACATTTCATTGCTTCATAAAAATGTCTGGTGTTCTCCTGTGAATCAACATAAATGCATTTAAAAAGATACACTTATCAGATCAGAGGGTGGTGTATCATTCTCATAAGGGACAATATTTTTTTAATCATTTCACTCCAAGCAAGACAGAAATGCCACTAGTACACAAGGGGTTACAGGAAGTTAAAGTGGAAGAAAAGCCTGTGTATAGAGAGGATTGAGGAAAGGACAAAAGATGAATGGTATTTAAGAAGACAGAAGATGGCGATTGACATTGCATTTCACTTTTGAAGATTGTAGTTATCAGGGAAGCAAATAAATGTAAGAGCAGGAAGTGCGAGAAAAGAAACTGTTGGAGTAGAAGTGGCAATATATATATATATATATATATATATATATATATATATATATATATATAATGTAAATCTATTTAAACTCAGTGGGTGAAAAAACCTGGATAGCATAATTTTCAAACAAATTGGCATCCACGGAAAAAATTTGGAAAAAAAAAAAAAAAAAAACAGAAACCTCCAAACAGGGCAAAAGAAATTGTCCAGTACCTTAAATTTCTGGTACAAAGAAAAAAAAAACACCAAGTAATAAGTTAAAATGAAGAGTGCTCAATATGCTAAATAGAGCAAAGGTAAAATAAATAAATCCTAATGAGCCAGATACTACCTACCTAGGTTTCATCACATAGCATAACCAGTTTACCCTGATGATCCCATGTGGTGAAACCTAGGTAGGTATTTCTTAGTTCATTAAAATTTATTACATATATATATATATATATATATATATATATATATATATATATATATATATATATATATATGAGAATGTGAGAAACATCAATTTTATACAACACCAAAGGAGATTATTACCTCTAAATATCTGAATTGTTTTCATTAAAGAGAAATATTATTTCTTTCTACTGCTTTTGAATGCAACATTTAGTGTTAAGAACGTAAGTGTGCGTGATGTAACAATTATTGGATGGAAAATAGAATCAACCAAGTTTGTTGCATTCACTCTCATACTAACAATCTTGGGAAAGGAATGAATCCATATATCCTCCCCTCACCTCCTCCAGCTATGGATTAAACAGCAGGGTTGTGTGGGCTCCTGGGCCTTGAGTGACAACCAGTTTAAGAGAAAGATCACTCTAAATTCAAAACCATCAATAAGGCAACTGGAATCCACTCCACTATCTTTCCCAAGAAGTCACGGCAATTCCCAGATAATAAAAAATAAAATATAGGAATCTGTGGGGAGCCCTGATCCCCTACCTTCTGAAGCTCAGAATTCAAAACCATAGATAAGGTAACTGGAAGCCCCTCCTCTATCTTTCCCAATAAGTCATCACAATCTCCAGATAATAAAAAATAGGAATTTGTGGAAAGCCACGATTGCCTACATCTTGTTAGCAGTTAAAAAATTAAAATTTAGTATTAATATATTATTTGTATTATGACTATTCTCAAAGTTTAGCAAGTAGATGTTTCTTATTAGTATTAATATTTAGTGAGACATTCCTGTTTAAAATTAATATCTACTAGCCTAGTTTATTAAAGCAAGTGCATCCACTAAACATAGCATTTATAAGGAGAAGAAATAATGTTGGGCAATGTTTAACCTTTGTGCTCACAAAAAAACAGTATATCAAAAGGACGGTTATTCACTTGACGCCACTATTACTGTATACACATTTGACGCCCTTGGCAAAGTTTATTGTTTTTAAAAAGTAATTAGAATTTTAATAAAACTTGAACATATGAAAGTGTTTTAATATACATTCTGTTTGTTATTTTTTTATGGATACACTTATTCCTGTTCAAAAGACAAAGAAGCAGTGTGAACCAGGTGATAGGTGAACCTATCTACTCCTGATTTATATTGTCATTGTGAAACTCAGGTTGTTATTGTCGTGCAACTCACTTTTCATAGGGCCTACAATGATGGCACCCTCTATGCCCACTCCTGTATTAGTTCATGGGATTCAATTTTAAGCTATTATATTGAATGGTTTGAATTTTTGCTCCACTCCAGGTGATATCAAAATGTGTTTTTGATATTCGTTATCAGAATTTATCATTGTAAATTCTACAAGCTTGTAAAATATATTTAATGCAGTCAAGAGCTTTATTTAAATGTTCATGATTATGAGATAACTATCTTGAAAAGTAATTATTTTTTGTAATGTTTTGAAACCATAAATCAAAAAATTATTATTTCCAATTTATTCTAAGAATCTCAAGAGAATTCTCTTTGAACTTTCCTGATGCTGACTTTTTTTTTAAATAGCTCAAACAATCAATAAATCAGTTTTAGTTTTCCAAAAGCAATCTCTAGCATTTCTTCGGTTTATAATTGCTTCCAAATGACTATAATTTCTGGATTATATTTCTACATCTTTACATCAGAACTCTGTAAGGATCATAGACTGAGGATCATAACGAGAAACAACTCCATCACTCTCCCTTTCTAGTTTCCTCATTATCTTCTCCAATCTTCTAGGTACAGCATCTCTTCAGGACATTGGTGATCATGGCTCTCCAGAATTTCCTCTCCTTTGTAGCTCTTGATAAATTTTGATTTTGTCTTACTCTGCTATCCCTTTACTCAAGTTCACTAGGTAGGTTATGCACTGTTTTCCCTCTTGCTTGTGAGTATCAAATTTCCCAAGCTTTCTGTTAAATATGCGACCTGTGCTGATACATTCTCGGCCGGTAATTTGATCAGGTCCGCGGTTGAGCCGGGGTTCGTCGCCCGAGACGCAGAGATAAAAAAAATAGCTAAATATTCTTCTCTTGCGGATAGATTTTTTTTTACTCCTGTGGCAGTGGAGACTTCAGGGGTTATTGGCCCTCGTTCGATGGTGTTCCTTCGGAGGATTGGCGCGATCGCGTCTCGGTTAAGGAACGAGCCTTGCGAAACGGAGTGGCTCTTGCAGCGTGTCTCACTGGCGACGGTTCAAGGTAATGCTTTCTCCATCTTAGGGATATTATCCAGGCAACAGAAAGTCTGGTTACTCCTGAGTTACTCTGACAAGAATGCACCAGGTGACTGAAAGTCTTTCCCCCACTAGTGAAAAACAACTAGCTTAAATTGAGCTACTTGATCTGAACCAGAAGGAGGGACAGGTTAATCCAACAAAGCATTAGTTTTTATAACCAGGAGGATGTGAGTTTAATCCCTAAGCTGAGTAACAAATATTGTCCATAGAATAGAACATAACACCCTCTTTCCTCATTATGTACCCTAGAAATTTCAACTTTCTCTTCCTGGTGTTAAGTATAAGTGTCTTTTTTGTTTTTATTTTCTCTAAAATGTCCCTGTTGCTCACATGTTCAGTCCATGATATTCTCGGTAGAACAACATTTCTGTTGCTTCAAGTTTTTCTTAATACTTTGTCTAGTTTTTGGAAGATATCACCTTTAATCTTCATCAAATATCTAATTTTCCTTTTGAAAGGGTTTTAATCACTGTCTTTATGCTTTAGTAAGTATGAATACTCTAATGATATGAAAATGAGGTACTGTATAAAAGGCAGTATTGGTATACTTACAAGGGAGTTATCTTCCCTTGCTGAAACTACATCTGTCAGAGAGAATACCTATCATAACATTATGGCATTGCCGATTGGTTACTTAACCATGATGGAGGATCCTGAGCATGTGGAAACCTGGCTTACATGTTTCACAGTGTCAGTGAGAGTAAAAAAGTTAAAGGATACTGTTGAGTCTTGACTCAATGTTGAATCTCGCCTATTGCATGGAATAATAATGCAACACAAAATGTACTTAGAACAAGAATGTATTATAACAAGAAAGTGTACACAATAAGTACATATAGTATTTCAGTATATTTCTGGGAAGACGTTCCTGGAGAATGTGTTGACTAGTCGCAGTCGATCAGAGTCTCTAGTTGGATCTCGTGATTCCCTCTTCCGGTACCAACCATTATTTATATAGTTGGTAGTCACCTATGCAGATTAGGTGGATCCTCCACAACAGATACGAAAGCAAGGGGAAGGGAAAATGAAGTTACAGATTTGTTTTTTGGTCTCAACAGGGTGTGAAGCCATAAAAAAATCTCCTTCAAGATCTATCTCAAAGTGTTGCAAGATTTTGAATATGAAGAAATTGCTGCCATCATAAAAGCAAATATACAACCAAAAAAATGGATTGGTCATAGCAGAAAGAGCTAAAATTCTTGAAAGTAGATGGAGACTGGGTGAAACTATTATGTAATATGTACAATGATTGAAAGAAGCATCAAGATTGAAAGAATCGGTTCAGAACAAATGTCTATCAAAGACAAGCTAATTTTGCTAAGACTGATTGAAAGAATGTTTAACATCTCGTACAAGCATAAAATTCTAAAGCAGCTTCAAATTCATAATATGAATCTGGAAGCATGTGAGGAGTTCTTACAACAGTTGGAATTGATTCAAAAATTTAATGCCTCTGAAAGAATTATGGAGACTTACAGTGCTAGTAAAAGCTTACTTGTATGCAGATATTGCAATAAGGAACATGAAAAGAGCAAAAATAAGGGTCCAGCCTTTAGGAAAGGGTGTTTTAAGTGTAAAAAGAGGAATCATTTTCAGATGGTATGTACATATGAAAAGGGAGTGAAAAAAGTGGAAAATATTGATCCTTCAACTAAAAGTATTTGAGATAAAAACAGAGGATAAAAGTAGGGAAATGGTGAAGTTGAATGGAGTAACTTTACTCATACAGGTGGATTCTAGAAGTGATGTTACATTGATACCAAGGAATTTTTGGGGAAAGAATATGTAAACCAAAGTTAAAGAAAAGTTATCTCCAGTTGAAACAGTTTGGTGGGTCACTCATCAAAATTTTCAGATGCTTTGAAGACATGTTTGAGACAAAAAATAGATTAGAGATAATATCCATCATAGTGGTGGAAAACATCAAAAGCCATGATCATTTAGGAATTGACATTTAGAATGGATACATTGAAGCTGATAAATTTCATGAAGTCTGTAGAATTGGATGTTGGATTATTAAGAGGATATGAGATGAGTATTTGGATTAAAGAATCTCATGTATTTTCAAGCCTGAAAACTTCCTGTTCACATGCTACCCTTGGTGGTTTCTAAGCTGAACAAAATGGTGGAACAAGGAATATTAGAAAAAGTCAGTCAGAGTGGTAGCAATTGGGCTTCACCTATTGTAGCGATATGCAAGCCCAATGAAGATTTAAGAATTTGTGGTGATTATAAACTGAGCATGAATCACCTGATATGTTCAGATTCATTCCTGTTCCAAACATTGAAAGAGAGTGCCATGAGTTAGCTGGTATGAAATACTTTGCTAAAGTTGATTTTAAGTCAGTATAGAACCAGATAAAAAATGATAGCAAGTTTCAAGAAGTCACCACAATGAACACCCCTATTGGAGTAATAAGATGGACTCATCTGCCATTTGGAGTAAATTTGTCAAGTCACATTGAAAAAGTTTTAGAGGGGATTAAAAATATAATTGTATATCAGGATGACATTGGCATTGGTGTATACAGTAAAGTAGAGCTCAAAAGTAAAATGGAGCAAGTTTTGAAAAAATTAAATAGCGTGGGTATGACAATTAATCGCAGTAAATGTGAGTTTAATTGTGAAAAAATTTTGTACCTAGGATATCAAATATCCAAAGATGATTTATCACTGGATGATAAATTCATTAATAAGATATCAGAGATAGCTGCACCCAGAAATAAAAAAGAGAATCTTCTTTAGGATTAATCAATTTCTATAACAGGTATCTACCACAATATAGTGACTTTGTGGAACCATTTAACAAAATAAGGAATAAGAACACTGAGTTTCAATGGACAAAATGACAGGCGGTTGTTTTTGAGAAATTAAAAAAAGCACTCATAAACAAACCAGTTGTTAAAATTTTTGACCCAGCAAAATAATTGACATTAACTACTGATGCCAGTGACTGTGCTATAGCTGTAATATTGTCACAGGAGGATCACCCTGTAATGTACTTATCCAAAAAACTAACATCAGTGGAGGTGAATTATTTGAATATTGAGAAGGAGGCATTGTGATTGTTTGGAGCACAGAAAGAGCTAGAAAGTTTTGGGAAGGAAATTTCTATTAAAATCTGATCATAAGCCTTTGGAATTTATATTCAACCCCAGAGTTTCCAAAGGTCACATCTACCAGGATATTAAGATGGATGATTAAGCTAATGGCGTTCGACTAACATCGTATATATTAAAGGAAATACTATTTTGTGTGTGGATGCATTATCTCAGTTAAATTTTGAGAGTAAAAACGTTGAAGCAAGTAAAAATTGTGAGGATAGGATTTTGCATGGGATAGAAACTGACATATTACCCTTAAATAGGCTTAGGTTGGGAACTAGACAGGATCCAGTATTGAATAGAATTATAGATTGAATACAGAGAAATACATGGAGTAATTGGTCTATGGCTGAGAGGCCTTATAAAGAGTCAAGACACAAATTAACACTAGAAGAAGGAATTATATGTAATGGAGATATCATAGTACCACCACAGTCTCTGAGAAAAGAAGTAATTAAATCGATGTGTGATGATATACATGGAGGTATATTGGCTATGCAAATGAGGTTAAAGTTGCAAGCATAGTGGCCAGGCTATTCGAGAGATGTGGAAGAGTTATGTTAAAAAATACCTAAAGTGTGCAGAAATAAAGAAATTTAGGCAAACAAAAATACACTCTTGGCCAAAGGAAAAGGAGACATGGTGACAAGTACATATGGATCATGTCTACATTAATGTTATAGGACTATTTCTGATATTGCCTCATATTCAGGTTGGCATGAAGTTATTAAAGTCGTGGATAGAAAAGACACTACTAAGAGGGTGTTGAGAATAGTGTTTTTGAGAAACGGAGTTCCAAAAACCTTGGTCTCCAACAATGCACCTGAGTTTTATGAATAAAGTGTATGAGCTTGGTTAAAACATATCCATTCCAAACAAAAAATCACAGTCAAATGGAATTGTCAAGAGAATGGTTCAAACAGTAAAAATGGAATTAAAAGCATTCTCTCCAGTAGATTGTGATATAGAGAGTTATTTACCCAGACTACTCCTAAGTTATAGAGTTATTCCACATGCAAGCAGAAGACAAAGAACCTCCACAGTGATGTGAAATCAAATAAGAGTTCCGATTACTATGTCATTTGCAACAAATGAAAGTGTGTAGTATGGAAAAGACAAGGATTCAAGTCCTGAAAAGGTGAATTTTGTGGTGTGAAAGGCATTTAACACAGCAGTGTTAACAAAGAAGGGACAGGGCATAACCAGTTCATGAAGACCAATTTTGAACCACAAGTGGACATAAAGTTATGGAAAAGGAAAAGAAAGAGGAAGCAGAGCAGACAACACAAGAAAGGAGGAATGAATCCAATAATGATGGTGATCAGGAAGACCACCAAAGATATGAAAGTGAAGAACAGGAGATGGAGGAGAGAATGAGTGTATCCAGTAGTAGTGAGGAACAATCTGGGGATGTGAGTGACTGGAGATGTCATCATGATTCAAATGAGGAGAATCAGTTAAGACCGAGATCTCCTATAAAAAGAAATAAAGAGACTCACTCTGAGAGATGGATTATGTTTCCCAGGGTTGTTCATAGAAGTCAAAGATCAACTAAAGGTTAAGGAAGGTGTAGTGATATGTAAGTGAGGTACTGTATAAAAAGCAGTGTTGCTATACCTATGAGGAAGTTATCTTCTCTCGACAAGACTACATCTGCCAGAAAGAATACCTATCATAACAATTACATTATTTGCCTTTATGTTCTCTCAATTCTTAGGCAAGGTCTTAGAATTTTCCTTGTTTCTCCTAATGAGTCACATAACCAACCTAATCATCTGGGTTCTGATGAACAGAATGCAAAGCAGAATTAGATCAGAAATAGGACAATAACTGGGCATTTTTTCAAGGACATTGGAACAAGAAATGCTAAATTTATGATCTGAATGATATTGAAGCAAGCACTACAAATGCAAAAATTATGTTTTATAGATTAAACAAAAGCATTTGATAAGTTACAGTGTAAAGATCTACTTGGACTGCTAGGAAAACTAAATCTATTTGATAAGTATATTAGAATAATCCAAAATATATTTGGGAAGCCAGAAAATTTAGAAATTCATGTTTGATAGATTTTCCTTTCAGTGGTGTTTGATCTAAAATTTATTATTATCCTCTCTTGCTATCCTTATTCAAGACTGAGGGTAAGAGAAGGTAGCAAATACTGGGTGTGGCATAAAGATTGTTACAAAAGAAATAGCTCATAACTCCTGAAAAATTTATTATATCAGCATACAATTTTAACACAAAGTATTAATCTGCTAAATAACACCAGAAAATCTCATTCAATATGGTTCCTCTCAGCTTTCACCACATGTCAAAGTCTTTTGGGAGTGTCACTGATGGCAGCATGCAGAGTTTCCATGGGTATTTTGTCCCATTCTTTCTTCAATATTACCTTCAGAGCTTCAATATTGTGGTGTGGAGGCCTCATTCTTAAGAACTGCTCACAAACAATTGTCAAAAGTGTTGATATCTGATGATGAGGAAGGCCATTTATCATTGTTGATGAAGCCAGGACAACTGTCTCTGAACCACTGCAGTGTTACATGAGCAGTATGGCTTGTTGCTCAGACTTGTTGAAGTATTTAATGTTCATCACCATGTGGCATTGCACCATGGCTTGAGTGTATCTTCTAAGATGTCCTCTATGTACATTTCTTTGTTGATTTTTATCACTTGAGGCATGAAAACAAGAGAAGACATTCCTCTTTCTAAAATGGCTGCCCAAACCATAACTAATGCTGATTTTCTTGGTTCTGAGGCATTTTTCCTGAAGCAGCAGGAACTGACTGATGACTTGCTGTAAGAACACGATCATTTTGAGGATTAAAATGATGTTTTGCAGCGTGCCATCATGAATTCTTTTCAGCAACTGCTTCCTTCTTTGAAGCCTTTTTTTCATTATAGGACAACATCCCGAGATCATTTCAACACAGCCCCCGCATTGTTCACTTCGATGTTCCAGCCTCCTTAGCCAATTTTCTCATTGACCTTCTTCCATAATACCTGATTTTTTTCATGCACCTGCTTAATGAGTTTTGGCAGTCTGGCAGTGTAATGATGTCCTAGTCTCAGTCTATCTTTGATGGAGGAAGTCTTGTATCAGTCAATTTGATAAACATTCTATTGATCCCAAGTGGTTTTCCAGCTTTAAAAATCTCAGCTGAAGTCAGTCCACTTTCATGTTTCTCAATTACAGTGTAACCCGGATATAAGAGAGTTGTCGGGACCGGAGAAGAAGTATCTTATATCCGGGTTTCTCTTATATCCGAGTTTGGTCTATTTTGTTTTATTAACACAGGCTCTAATTTTGGACCAGAGAAAATCTATCTTATATCCGGGTTTCTCTTATATCAGGGTCTCTTATATCCGGGTTACACAGTATATACTTTCTTTTAATTTGTAAGGACATTGTTGCCCAAAAAACATTTTGATAAAACAAATAGTATACATTGTTGAGTAATGTAATGATGTATAATTTAGAAGTAGAATTTATTTGAAATTTTGTAACAACATTTATGCCACACCCTGTACATGTCACACCTTGTACATACCTTCTGCTTGCACAGATTTTGATGTCAAATGATACTTAACATTTACATTGTTTATATTTTCTTTACTTGGGTAACGGATGTGCAGGTAGTGTAATGGATATCACTGCTTTAAAAGTGGAATTGACAAGCCAAGTTCAAATTCCAGGTTAGTCTGTTGCATTCACTTTCACACAAATACCCTTTAGAAAGGCATGAATCCATCTCTTCTCCGCTCCCAAGCTATGGGTCAAATGGCAGGATAAACTAGATTCTGCAACCTTGGGTGGCAACCATTTTAAGAGAAGGAAAACTTTGAATTATAAACAGGCATATATAAGGCAATAGCAAACTACTTCACTATCTTTCCCAAGAATGCATGGTAATTTTCAGTTTATAATGGATACTGCCCATTTATTTATGCATTTTAAAAGGTTTCTACTGTTGAGTTTTATTTCTATATAAATTCCATGTTTTCCTGAGACATTCTTCTTTACTGTTAATTCATTTAATTATTTTTTAATATAAACTGATCCTAGAATTCCTATCTTATCATTATTAACAATATTGTTATTACCAACACTTATTTTTTTCCTCTTCTTCTTCTTCTTCTTCTTCTTCTTCTTCTTCTTCTTCTTCTTCTTCTTCTTCTTCTTCTTCTTCTTCTATGCGCCATGCCTTTTCAGAATGTGGGTGATAATGGCTCTTTACAACTTCCTATCTTTTGTAGTTTTTAGAAAGCTTTGCCTTTTTACTATTTCTGTCTACTCTGTCATCCTTTTATATAAGTTTGTTAGGTTACTTGTTGCTTTCCTCTGTTCCTCTTGCCTTTAGTATGAACTGTGAGTGTCAAATTCTTCAAGCCCTCTTTCCTCATTAGATGACCAAGAAATTTCAGCTGTCTCATTCTAATTCTGATTATAAACATCTGTTTTGTTTCTATTTTCCTTAAAACTTCTTCATTATTCAAATATTCAGTCCATAGTATTCTCAGCATCCTTCAGTAAAACTAGGCTCTTGGGCCTTGTACATTGTAAAAAAAAAAGTATACAGGTGGTTTTCTCCCAGTAAAATGTGCATGAATATATTCATCAGAAAGAGACATTTGTAATTTCTATGGAACATAATGAGGAAAGAGGGTTTGGAAAATTTGGTACTCACAGAACAAATTTAGGTAAGAGGAACAGAAGAAAGTAACCTATCCAGCAAGCTTGAGTGAATGAATGGTGGAACAAGGTTTAGGAGAGATAACAAAAAGACAAAATTTATTAGAAAATACAAAGGACAGGAAATTGTGGAGAGACATGAAGGGACATGGAAGAAAGAAGAAGAAGATCCACAAAAACAAAGAGAGATCCTTTAACCCAAACAATGTTGATAATAAGGAAAATAATAGATTTTTCCAATAAGTAGTGCCCAGTTTTCCCATTAGTAAAGCAATAATTGTGTTAAACGACTACAATTATGCCAGATTCTCTCATATGAATTGTGCATAACAGCTGTAATTTACATTATCACAAATTCAATTACTGCTGCTATCATAATATTTGATTCTACTTTTACAGACAAACACCACTATTGATATAAGACTTGTAACCGTTGCTGCTACTACTACTATTACTTCTGCAACAAAGTTGAAGAAGCTGAAAGGTGGGAGAATGATTGCATATATATGTGTTCTTTCAGAATTAGCCAGGTATCAGAATTTGGCTGCATAATCAAACACAAATGCTTTAACCATGAAATAAGTGAAAGGTTTAAATCTTTCTCTTTTGTGTGTGTTTTCTCTTGTTTTGTTTTTGTGTCTAATTATGCAACTAAATTCTGCTATTCCATATGAAAAACTAATTTCCAATTCTGTCTGTCAAAAAGTTTGAATTTGTACAATTGTGCCTGCTGAAACAGTCATGTGACAACAGCAAAAGTGCAAAGAAATTCTGGCACTCTTTAACCTTAGTGTCCACAAAAAAAAACAGTATGTCAAAAAGACAGTTATTCTCTTGCCACTACTATTACTATATATGCTTTCAACTCCATCAGCAATGTTTATTGTTTTAAAAACTGATGATTAGAATAAGTTATGACAATTCACAAATAATAAAAATAGGAATATGTGGAGAGCCATGATCCCCTATGTTGAGAAAGCACTGAATTCAAAACTGTAGAGAAGGCAACTGGCAACCACTCTACTATCTTTCCCAAGAAGTCATGGCAATTCACAGATAATAAAGAAAAGGAATCTGTGGAAAGACATTATTGCCTGTATCTTGTTAAGAACATGGCAGTTAAAAAAGTAAAATTTAGTATAAATATATTATTTGTATTATGACTATTCTCAAAGTTTAGCAAGTAGATGTTTCTTATTAGTATTAATATTTAGTGAGACATTCCTGTTTAAAATTAATATCTAGGCTAGTAGATATTAATGTCTTATTAAGGCAAGTGCATCCACCAAACTAGCATTTATAAGAAGAAGAAATAATGTTGGGCAATATTTAACCTTTGTGCTCACAAAAAAACAGTATGCCAAAAGGATGGTTATTCACTTGACGCCGCTATTACTGTATACACTTTTGATTCCCTCAGCAAAGTTTATTGTTTTTAAAAAGTAATTAGAATTTTAATAAAACTTGAACATATGAAAGTGCTTTAATATATATTTTGTTTATACGCTATTTTTATGGCTACACTTATTTAAGTAAATATTCTGTTCTTTGATTAAACAGTATTAATTACATTTACCAGCCTGAATATTTGAGAAATTTTGTAGAAAATATGCATTCTCTGGTGGGAATTGAACCTGCATCCTATGAGGAACCACCATGCTATAAACATGCTATAAACATTCAGCCACAGAGAATTTCTGGTTAAGCAAAGCTCAAGACATTCCTGTTTAAAATTAATATCTACTCAATGTCTTCTTAAAGCAAGTGCATCCACCAAACATAACATTTATAAGAAGAAATAATGTTTGGCTATGTTTAACCTTTGAGCCCACAAAAAATGGTGTTTCAAAAGGACAGTTATTCTCTTGACACTGTTTTTTTTTTTTTTTTTTTTAAGCGTATCACCCCGAGCAAGGCCGGTGGCCACTATCACGCAAGGGGTTACAGAAGGGTTGGAGGAAGAGCAGATAGGAGTGGTAAAGGAAGGGATGTGGAGAAAGAGAAGGACGGAGGGCCGATCGAGGTGGGGAGGTTACGGGAGATATAGAGCGAGAGCAGATAGGAATGGAAGATGTCAGGAAGTGGATAGATCAAGGCAACTGGAGATGACGATTGACGCTACACTTAAAACGTTGGAGATTGTATTTGTCAGGGAAACAGTAACAGGGAAGGGAGTTCCATAGGCGAGATGTGCGAGACATGAAGCTATTGGAGTAGAAAAGACGTCTACACCTAACAGTTTCTACGGTGAAGGGGTGGGAACGGGATGCCAGCCTCGTAGGACGCTTGAATTCACGAGGCTTAGGGACAAGTGAGAGCAACTCCTCAGAGCAATTACCGTGGAAGTACTTGTAGAAAAGGCACAGTGATGCAACATTCCATCTGTTATTACTCTATACACTTTTAACTCTCTTGGAAATGTTTATTGTTTTTAAAAAATAATAACAATTTTAATAAAGCCCAAACATAAAAGTGGATTTATAGATTTTCTTTATTCTTGAAAACAAAGATACTAAACACTATTTATTTATTAGATTGCTTATTTACAAGAATGATTTTATGTTTACAAGATTATAAAAATACATGAACCAGCTATGATGAAATATTTGTTGAATACCATTTTATAAAGAAAAGAAATATATGAAAAAAATTTTTTTATTAATAAATTTATAAAAGCATCTGTGAACAAGAAAATTTAAATAAACTCATAACAACAAATAACTGTAATTATAAATTATGAAAAAATGAATTTTCAGAGATTTCTTTTATTTGCTCTTGCCATATAAATTCACTAAAATAGTTTTTATCATTATTTATAAAATTGTAAATAATAAATATTGCATTGTAGTTAGTTTACATATATTGTTAATTTTGTGATTTTTTATAAATTTTTAAATAAAAAGATTTCTTTTCAAATTTATTTCTTCATAACATGGTAAATAATAAATCTTTATAAAAAGTAAGTAATAAATATCGCATTGTACTTGGTTCACATATTTTTATAATCTTGTAAATAAACATTGCCAAGGGAGTTGAAAGTGTATCCAGTATTAGCAGTGTCAAGGGAATAAGTATCCTTTCCTACACCATTTTTGAAGACATGAAGGTTAAACATGACCAAAATTCTCATGCATTTTAGATTCTGATGATGATGGCATTCTTGTGCTTATTTGTCTAGCCTAGTTAAGACTATAAATAAGATTCATATACCAGTGTATTACTCCTCTCTAGCTTCCATCAGCATGGCTGATGCTAACCGCCATGAAAATGACTCGTTGTACCTTCTCAAATTAACGTTCTCAGCGACATGAAGTAGAAAAACTATATTGAATCCATTACTAAGTCAAGTTGGTTTACTGTGTCATGTAAGACAATTTTTCTTTCCAGAATGTATCATACATATCTATAAGTCAACCATTTGACCATGCTTAGAATATTGCTGCCACATATGGTCCAGTGCCTCTGCTATTTACCTTGAGCTCCTTGACCCAGGGCAGCACTACCTCTTCAAGACACTTGATGTAGGCCTCTGTATTGGGTCTGACACCCTCACATGCAGATTCAGGAGTTCTTTTTTTATCAGAATGATCAGAGTGAGTTTTCCAGTCCATTCATATGTTTGGATGATTGACACCCAAACACTCTGAAATGTTTGTATTGGAACTTCTGGCATGAATGCCAAGCAGTACAGCATGCTGTTTCCAAATTTCTGGTGGAGTGAATTGTGTCATGGTGCTCTTTTTCTCACAGATATATTCAACTGAACCTACTATTCTGTGCTGTTAACAAAATAAAAAATAAACAACACGCATGTGCAAAATTAAAAAATATAAAATGGCAACAATTTACCCTTCGCATCCTGTAGATGTAATGATAATAATATAGTGAAGATCTCTATCTATAAAAGGCAAGATGTGTGTGTGTGTGTGTGTGTGTGTGTGTGTGTGTCTGTGTGTCTGTGTGTGTGTGTGTGTAACGAATGCACAGATTTGCACCAAAATTTACATGCACATGCTCCAAGTTAGTGATAAAGCCAAGACCAACTTTGCATTTCTCAACTCTCATCAATAGTGGAAATAATCAATTTTTTTATGCTTCTATGGTAGTTTTCATGTAGTTTGTGGCCATTTTCTACTGGCCAGAGTGAGAGCCTATAGCTGGCTGCCACGAATAGGCAGGAAGATTCTATTGGCTAGCGTGAGAGACAATAGCTGACTGACATGAATGTTAACTAGCATGCTAGCATGCAAAAAAAATCGATAGCTGCATTCGTCACAAGTGGGAAAAATTTAAATCTGCATGGCACTTTACTCCAATTGGCTCATTTGCTTGCTTAAGCTCAATGTTGATTCTGATTCTGCAGGACTGGGTTGGGTGTGAAAAAGTATTTGTTGTTAACATTCTTTTTTCATTCGGTTTTTCCAGTTACAAGTCCTTTTTTAAAGCTGATCGTTTTGTGTTCATTTTGTTTAGTTCTTTTTTCGTAACAGATTTAATGTTTAGATTAGAAAAAATTCGCAGTGTGAGATAGGCAAGAAGTAAGGCATGTAGCAACATCAGCACAGCAAAGGGCACTCCTTTAAAGGCAAGGAAGGGCAAAAATATTTTAAGTTAAGTGATAGCGATTGCTGTATGAGTCATACGATTTTTGAATCAAGTACAGGCAACGCCGGGCTATGCTGCTAGTTATATATAAGACAATATTTCAGATTTTTTTTACATTCCATTGAAATAAAATGGATGATACTCTCCAAAAATATGAGTCTGATATTTTCTTAGCAATATTTAAAAAAAGGAAATCAAACCAAGACAATATAAACAAACAAAACTTTTGAAATCTAACAATGCCTCAAAAGCATATATATGTTCTTGTAGGTGATGAATTATTTTCCACCCTACAACTCCTTTCCCAGAGATGAAATGTTTCTTGCTTCTTGCTACTCTATGTCTATTTTCAAAGTGTATGTTCTGATGAGCTACATTCCTTAGTTCCACTAGTCCAAGCCTTCACAGCTAGAACTCACCATTCCATGGGCACAGAATCAACTTATTGATTACTAGTTCCATGAAAAATGTTCAAACAAGCTACATTCCATCAGTTCAGATATTTACAGCAAGGAGTAGCCATTTCCCATACACAGTGTCAAATCATCCTTATTCCCTTCATATTCCATTGGTAAGGAGGAAGTTCCACTCAGACAGCTTCTTCCCCAGAATGGATATGTTGTGAAGCAGACTCACAAGAGGATGCTTCCCCAATCACTACAATGTTAACCTCTTCAGTTCTAGGGTCAACTGGTATCTATCTTATATGGCCACCTAGTATACACCTCTTACCCACTCCTTGTAGGCTTACAGCCACATCATGTTGAAATACTGGTTCCTAATTTAAGTCGCATTGTGCCTGGTCAGTACCTATATAGGTGACCACTTGGAAAGCTTGGATGTGATGGTGGTGTAATGGATAATGGTTAGGAATTGTTAATTGGAGAGCCAAGTTCCAATATGAATTCATCTCTTCTTCCCCCAGCTATGGGTAAGACTTGTATCACTAAAAGCACTATTATCTCAAAAAAATCTTGTCTCACTGAAAAGCATTATTATCTCAAAAAAAATTCTTACAATCTAAAAATATTTTTTGGTTTTAAATAACCTGCAAAGGGTTGATAATCCATAGAAAATGAATCAATCAATCAATAAAAAAAACCTCTTTGTGTGTCTTTAAAACAACCTTATTCAGTAACCCTTACTTGAGTGTCTCTTGAACCTTGTATTAGCTGAACAATAATAAAAAAAATTATAATAGATGGTGAGATCCAGTGATAATTGTGAACCATGTATGCGAATTATGTCCAAAAGTTTTCATTAGAAAACCAGCACCCTAGTTTAAAAGCTTTATTAAAATTTTAATGCTTTCTGATACAACATGTCACTATTGATTGATGTTTTCTCTCCATGTTTTCCGCCCACAAATTTAGGTGAGAAGAAAATCTCAATAGTCACCATATTTTGAAGGCTTTGAGCACATTTAAATTGATTATTTGTTTTGTTTTTTTAATATTTTTAAAATACTTTTATTATTAAATTTTTACTGATTAATCACATTTTGTCAGAAAAAGAGGACTTGTGTTAATATAGCTGATAGCATGCTGGTCATTTTAGCCTTTCAGAGAAAAATTTGTACACATTGAATAATTTAGAATGCAATTTATCTTTAAAACTTATTGAAAACCAACCATACAATTTCTGTATTATTTTAAATCTTAAGTGACACAAAAATAGGAAACAAAATTTAGTCTTTATTAGAGTTTCAAAAAGAGCATGTTTGGAAATCCAATTATTTTGTGATTTTTTTTTAACAATGCCTATATATGCATGTCTATATGCTTGTGTATCAATGTGTATACATGCATGCAGGAGTAAGTGTGTGCATTCTATTTTATCAAAAATATGTCTTTGACACTGAGAGCTGTAAGAGAAAATGAAGGAAAAAGAAAAGGAGAAATAAGTACATTTAAACATATACACATGCACAGTCACACATGCATGCATAGACGTGCAGACACATGTGTACAAACACATCCACACCCACAACCCCACACACAAAAAGAGAAAGAAAAAACAAATCTAACACCAATAATAAGATGACCCCAACTAGCACATAAATTAATACAATAAACTTAGTACAAAGATAACAAAAAAGGAGAAAATCAGCAGTCAATTGCTGAAACCTACTGAAGAGTGAACTTATAGGAAATAAGCCCTATTTTCAACACAATTACATACCCACATACATACCATATTAAAACATGCCCAAACTTTATTTTCTACCCAATAACAGAAAATATTACAACATGCCAAAAATATTCCACAATACAACACACAACATTTAAATCAAAGTGTCTATTGGTTATAAATTAACATCATCATGTAAAATATTTGACCAATCAGAGAAAACTAAAACCCTATTTTTCTCAAGCCTACTTTCAGGGAGAAAAGTTTCTTATAAAAGCCCACAGATTTTGACTTTCAAAGAACAAATATATTACTGTCATCCACAGTGTGTTCTGAAAGAAACGTGTGTCAATGGCTTCAAACAAATCATCAGCTACTACTACTACTACTACTACTACTACTACGACGACGACGACGACGACCAGTGAAACTTCTCTCAACTACAGGTTTTTATTTTGGACAAAATATTTAAAAGTCTTCTAAACTACACCTTTATTTTGTGAACCAACTACGTGAGCACTTAAATTCAATTAAATACTATTTTTAATACTTTTTAACACTTTTATTTAGTTAAATGATTTATTTAACAGACATATCTATGTTTTTTTTATTTTTATTTTATTATTCTTTGGAATCCAGACCTTCAGTTTTTAATATAACAAAGTTGGATGACTTAATTTCCTAGAGATTAAACAATTACAAAAAAAAGTTAATTTACAAAACTCTGAAGCTGATGTGCTGAATATAACAAATATTATTTATATTAATCCCTTATATATATATATATATATATATATATATATATATATATATATATATATATGCACGCAGAGTGCGAACGGAAAATTGTCACCATTTTATATTTTTAATTTTGTGCAAGCACATTGTTTGTTTTTGATTTTGTCGAGTGCACAGTATAGTAGGGTCAGTTGGGCACTGTCTGTGTGAAAAAGAGCATCATGACATAATTCACTCTGACAGAAATTTGGAAATGGCATGCTGTACTGGTTGGCATTCATACCAGAAGCTCCAATACAAACATTTCAGAGTGTTTGGGTGTCAATCAGTGCAGAGGATTCAGAAAGAGTTGGATGAGTCTAATGGTGATTGCGAAGGTATGGCAGCTCAGAAAACTCATTCAGATTTCATGGTGAGGGCCTCAGACTCAACATAAAGGCCTACATCAAGTGATTTGAGGAGATAGTGCTTCCCTGGGTCAAGAGGGTGGCTGTTTGAAGACCCTATATCTGGTAACAGGACTCTGCACCATGCCAACATAAGCAGGAGAATCCAGTCATGGCAGTCAAACAATTTTTGCAACCACATCATCTCTTATATCTGGTCACCTAACTCCCCAGACTGCAAACCCCTTGATTATTATGTGTGGGGTACAGTTAAGCAAGAGATCAACAAAACTTCTTGTAAGACCAAAGATGAACTGAAGGCAAGGATTATGGTAGCATTGACCAACTTAAACAAGGAGACAGTCCAGAAGATTTGCAGGAGATTCCAAAGTCATCTGGAGGGTGTGGTTGAAGCCAATGGTGATTTTACTCTTTAATATTTCAATATATTTTTGTGTAATTTTGGTATATATATCTGTAAAAATGAGAGGTCAGTGTTATTTTCATTTTTGTGTCATTTAGATGGCAATTTATCCATGGCACCCTACACACACACACACATATATATATATATATATATATATATATATATATATATATATATATATATATATATATGTATATGTGTATATATATATATATATATATTAAATAATTAAGAAAGAGACAACCTTAAGGTTACATGACTATAATTTATTTCCCCAGAAAATATATTTTTCCTGTTTCATCAGGTCACATATATATATATGTAAAATATTTGACCAATCAGTGAAAAATATGTATATATTTCAGATAGAGTGTATCTATAAAAGGACAATATGAATAAAGACAAAAGGAAAACTTATCTTATCCGATGCGTTTCATCCTGTGAGGATTTTATTTTGTAACACATATTTATATACAAGAACAAAAATGTTATTGGTTTTTCAAAATTTTAAGTATAGGAAAGCAAAAGGGACCTTATACACAACAATTTATCAAATGCATAAGTTGTACATAGGAATAAATTCAACCACAACTTTGGTCTAAAGAATGCCACACTTATTAAAAGAGAAAGTAACTAACTTAGAATGAAAATTCTCCAAAGTGTTACTATCAAATCTTCTCAAAATATAAATTTGTGCCCTAGATTTTTTCCAATCTCTCCATTCCTGAAAGAATTACTCCTTTGCCAAGTCAACATAAAAAAATGTTAAAAGAAAAGTGAAAAGAAAATGGTTAAATTCATAACCTCATGTTATTTAAAATATATAACACAAAAATTAATCCCAAACTAAAATAATTTAAATGCTAATTTGCATATATAAAAAAAACACTTACTCACTTTTGTCTATTAGACATTGAATTGTATCACTATGTCCTCCATAACTTGCCTGACTTTTCAGATAAACTGGTGAATATTTATGAGTGTTTGAAAAAAGTTTGAAAAACTAATAATATTTTTACTCTTGTATATTGTTACAAAATAAAATCTTTGCATTCCAGTTGGGATCATTCTATTCACTAATGTGCAAAAGCCCTTTGGGAAAGGTATGAATCCATCTCTTTTCCCCCCAGCTATGAGTTAATTAGTAGGACTTTTATCAGTAAATCATTATTATCTCCAAAGAAAATTCTTGCTATATAAAATATTTTCTGTCTTTAACTAACCTGCAAAAGCTTGATAAGCTGTAAAAATCAAAAAACAAATCAATCAATCAATCTATTTTATCAAAGATATTGAATCTGTTGGTTGCAGAATATGAAATATTTTAACTGGAAAATAAGTCTTGTTTTCATAAAAAATAAACAAACATGTAATTTTCCCAATTCTATTTACCTAAAATAATGCACATTTCAAATATCACGATTAAAGTTTAATGAAAATTTTCTGTTGAAAGTAATACATTCAATCTTATTTGGGGGAAACTTAGTTAAGTGCTAACAGAGTAGTTCATATTAGAATTTTGATTTTCAATTTTTATGATAAAAATTGATATGGCTTGGATTTACAAAAGTAAATGTCAAAAAATTTAAATCATTAAATTAAATTCTGTCTAGTTTGTAAGAACAATATTTTCAACAAATATACATTTATCATATATATATATATGTATATATATGTTATTTTTAATTTATTTTGTTTAAACGTTATTTTTGATGGATACTAATATTTGAGTAGAAGCTCTGTTTTTTAATTAAACACTATTTTTTTAAAATCCAACTACATCTACTAGCCTGAATATTCAAGAAATCTTGTCAGAAAAATATGTATCTTATGGTAGGATTCAAACCTGCATCCAATATGGGGAACAGTCATTGGATCTGAAGTGCCTAACCGCTCTGCTACGTAGAACTTCCAGTCAAACAAAGCCCAAATAGCGCCTTTTGAACACACACTCTCTGCCAATTCTTGAAACATCCATATCTGCTCTGTATTGTATCCTAATATAAACAAAGGCAATTTATATTTTAGGAAATGGATTAATTCTGACATATTGTAATTTTTAATTTATTTTCTTTAAACATTACTTTTGATGGATACTAATATTTGAGTAGAATCATTGTTTTTTAATTAAACACTATTTTTTATCCAACTACATCTACCAGAAATCTTTCAAGAAATTTTGTCAGAAAAATATGTGTCCTCCATCAGAGATTTTAGGCATGTTAGATCCAATTATGGTTGCCCGTGTTAAAAACATGCACAAATGCGCTCTGTTATAATTATTTTTAATTTATCCATTGTAGTTACGGAATTTTTTGCAAAAGAAGCATTTCAATATAAGGAAGCTGACCATGAATTGGTAGAAATGTAAAATGGCATTAAATATTATATGCACTCAAATATGTTGTTGCTGTATTTGTAATAAATTTTGTTGAGTGTTAGTTGGTCAATTTTGATATAGATGTCCTCAAGAATTTTGCACATATTTTTAAAAATCACTATCACAATGAAATGCAGATTTTATTGCAGATACAATAAGTTTGTTTTTGTAATTTACCCCTAAAGATGATCTCAGAAAAGGTTAAAATGAAAACTATAGACAAATTTCATCTTAACATCAAGCAACTGATTAAAGAACTAGAAAGGATCAGTATAAAAATAAGTAGACACAATATGTCTATATTATTCAATAAAGCATGCTTGAATGAAGATATGATGCTTATATATATATATATATATATATATATATATATATATATATATATATATATACCAGTTTAAAAACCACCCTATTTAAGTTAGATCCTGTGGAGGGCTCTTGATTGGGCCTTCATCACAATAGGTAGGGACAATAGGCAACAATAAACTACAGAAGAACTCAAAATTGATCATTGCTTTAATATTTAAGCTTACCTTTTAAAAGTTCAATGATAAATCTTCAGCTGCCACTTAATTTAAAGACAATTTGATGTACGTAGGTCCTTACTTTCTGTACAAACAATTATTTTTATTGCATAGTGACTTTCAATGGATTTCGAAATTATTTTGCATTATCTCTCTTGTCTATCCTTACCTATCTCTCCTGTCTATCCTTATTTAATCTATCATTATTAAACCTCTCTTATGTATCTTTATCTATCATTATCTTATCTCTTTTGTTTATCCTGATCTAATTTATCCTTATCTGATCTCTCTTGTCAAAACTTATCTATTCTTTTCTTATCTACAGATAGATATATGTAATACTGTTATTTCTATCCTCAAATAAATAAATGCTTCTCTCTATTACATCATACATAATATTCTTACTTCATATTCATTACTGAAGAAATCCACTTTTTCAATAAATTATATACATATATGTGTATGCATACATATATATATATATATATATATATATATATATATATATATATATATATATATATATAAGAAAAACAAAAGTAAACAGTCAATTACTGATATCCCCTGAGAAGTGGAGAGATTTGCTGGAGGGTCTATCTATAAAACTCTAGAGTCAGGATGCTGAAGGTAACATCAATCAGTTAAGTGTCAAATTTTACATTTGTATTAATCATATATATATATATATATATATATATATATATATAAAGAAATGCTGAAAAATTGTTGCTTGAAAAAACATATGGAAAAGAAATAAAATGTTTTCATTCTACTTTACTCTAAAAGCCTATCAAATGCATAAAGAAATAAAAAGTAATGTCAGGTCTTTTTTACCTGGAGTTCATATCAATCTCTTAATGTTATTATAATAAATTACACTTTGTGTTGGGCTACCATCCTTTTTTATCTATTTCCCCTAATATCTTTTATATATTATTTTGCAGACAAAGTATCAATTTCTTCAAGGTAAAAGTTGAAAAACAAAACTTCAACAAAAGCACTATAGTATTCCTGAAAGACAATTTTGGTATCACAATAAAAGCAGGTATGGAAATAAATAATTTGCAATGAATTTGTGATAAAGAAATGAACTTCATAAAGCATAAAAGAATCCTTTTTGTTTAATAGATTAATTTAAAAATCAATTCTGAAGGAATGTAAATTAGAGCAATAGATTGCTAGAAACTCCAAAATAGGGAAAAAAAACTCCTAAGTCAGTGCAATAAAATAGAAACTTTTACTTTATGAAACCTTAATAAAAAAATAAATTGAATGGAAAAGTATGGAAACAGAAAAATATTAAAACTTTTTATTGAGCATACTTTTTTGTGAGTCTTGATAAAAGAAAATGTGAACAATGTTAATGACACACATTGTCCACTTATATTTTTGGATTTTCTATCAGGAAAGCAGTAATAGGTGAACTATCAGAAGAAATGAATATTCTCCTTGGTGTATTTCCTCTATTATGGACATTATTATATTCATGATATAATAACACCTTATATCTCAGACAATATGGAATAGCTGAAAGGTAAGGAATAACAATCATGCTTTGTTCACAGAGAGAATTTTATACTGCTACATCATACACAAAATTATATATACATATTTACATTTATCCCACACAGAGAAATTATAAGACATATCTACACAACAAGCAATGTAAAAAGTAAACAAAATATAGGGTCTTACTAATAATAATTCTCAACAAGAATTGGGCCTGCCAGAGATTCTTCTGCATTTCTGCAGAAGCTGTACTTAGGATTCCAGATTCAAGTTGGTTGGATTTATTTGCTGTATAACAAATGAGGACATATTCCCCTCAAACAAGAAATATTGTCATGGGTTTTTCCCAACATGAGGACTTTGAACCAGAGATAATTTCTATATCTGATGAAGATATATCCCCAAGGGAAATGTGCCGTGGCTGAGAGAGGAAGATTTATCTTCAGGGGCCACAAAAAAAGATTTAACCTAAGGGGCCCAAAAAAGCAGCTATTCAGTTGTACTCCCAGAAGCTGATTGACTGACTAGAAACTTTCATCACTTTATCAAGTAATATCACTAAGCGGCCATTACATGATCTATGTGACTTCATCTCAACCAAAATGAGGATAATTGTTTTGTGTATCCTGAGAGCAGCATGATGAATTTTGAAGACATCTTGATAAAATGCAAAGACAAATCTGCAATGTAATCGATCCTTACTTGGCATTTCAGCTTTCCAAAAATAATAATGTAGCTTCGCTGTGCTTTTTCTATAAATATTTTCATGGTAATTGTTCTGATGAGCTTTGGTACTTTGGCTTTATGAATTTAAGCACATTACTAGATTGATGGCAAGGTCTCATCATTTTGCAGTTGAAATGGCTAGATGCAACTGTAAATTCTATGCTAACAGATTCTTCTCTTGCACATCTCACTTGTGGAACATTTTTCCAGCTTCTTGCTTTCCTGTCAAGTTTGGGTTTCAAAAATTTAAATGCAATATCAATCATTATCTTCTCATTTCTTAATTTCTGTTCTTTCATTGTTCTCTCTCCTCAATAATGTTTTCTTTAGTCTCTTTATTGCCCTGCTTGGGTGTGAAATGATTAAATGATTAAATGTCGGAAGCTATATTTGCACTATTCTAACTCAGTTATGAGAGAGCCATGTAATATACAATGATGCAAAAGATATGGTCAAGTAATGATGTGCAGAAACAATGTCTGACCTTCACAGCTGAGACCTGCCATGCCACTTACATAATAGCAAACCATACACATTCCATCCATATTCCATTGACAAGAAGTAAGTTCTATTCAAACAGCTTCTTTTTGTAAGCCACTGCCCTATAGAATAGACTCCCAAGTGGATGTTTCCCCAATCACTACAATCTTAACCTGTTCAAGTCTAGAGTCAACTGTTATCTTCCCCTCCTATCCATATAAACTACACCTTAACATAACCCTCTACTTTGGGCCTTGTACAGAGTGAACCTTACTGTAAAAAGAAAAAAAATGATCAATAAAAATCATGACTGAGAAAAACAAAAGTAAAATATATAAAAAATATCTAATGATGTATGTGACTTTATTTGCTGTTCAAAATGTTTATCCTGCCACTGAAGGTGACTCTGATCCCTGAACAATAGTGTTTTTGAATTTCATAGATGTGCTTTCATATCCTGCTATGGCAACAGAAAAACAACTTTGAATGAAATTATCAATAAGGATATTGCATTAAAAAAGAATGCAGTAGAAAGGGAAGTAATATTGATAATTCCGTGTGCTAAAGGTTAATTTATATTGATGAAACAAAACCTGACAGCATAGAGAATGAAGTAATTCCTACTTCTCCAACAAAAAAGTTTTCATTACAATTTTTATTTCATTTCACCTAGTATTGGGTAGAAAATAGAGTTTTTGGCATGTATGGTATGTATAAACTAACTAAAGAATTAAAACAGTATTTTAGTGTTTTCAGATATATATAACATATTGAGTGTACATATACATCTTTATAGGGGAGTTAAAAATGAAGGAAGTTTTGAAAGTAATGTGACCTAATTATTTCCATTGTAGCTAGAACTGATACAGGGAGCACAATGACACTATTGGATAGAGCAAGTTTTCACCTACAAAACATTTTTCTGCATGGTTACCACTATTGTCACACATTTTTAAAAAGCTTTTCATTTTATGGGTTGACAACCGTGTTAGGTCAGGCACATCTCTTTTGCCACTGATGAAACTCATTACTCAGAGTTTAACTGTGCTCACATCTACTGTTTGGTCTCAATAAACATGCAATTTCCTTTGCTATTAATGCATTGATTTAAAAAAATATTTAAACAAGAAATAAATTAAAAAATTGTTATTTAAACAAGAAATAAAAAAAGAATGGAATGCCCCTATATTTTCAAAAACTTTATAAAAGCCCAGACTATCAGCATAAATATAAGTTGTCTCTCACACCAGAAATAACATTGTTACATCATCTTCTGGCACTCAGAGCTGAAAGATAAAGAAAAGAAAGACAAGGAATAATTAGAGAGTATAAGAAAACAAGAAAATTATGAAAAGAAGAAATAACCACAACATCCTACACATGTGTACATATGCACACACACATTTGTTCCATTTTGTTCCACTACCATTCGGCATCTTTGAGGCAGCATCATAACTGCATCTGCTTAGTACTCATCATCTTTTTGGGTAATGAATTCGCCTTTATAGACTTTCAGAGAATTGAAATTCTTCCTATTAATTAAATTCTGTAGGGATTTGAAATAAGTTGTAATCCAGAAGTGCAAGATCAGATGAATATGCCAGGTGTAATACGACATCCCAGCTAAGCTGTGCCAATTCCTGCCAGTTTTCAAGGAGATGCAAGTTTGGGCATTGCCCTGATGGCAGATAACACCCTTCTTGTTGGTTTATTTTAGACCCTTTTCATTGATTGCTGCCTTTAATCAGTCCAATTGGGAACAGTACTTGTCTTAATTCAACATTTGATCTTGCAGAACAAGGGCTCATTATACACAATGCCCTTCCAATCTCATCAGTTGCACAACATCACTTTTGGATGCTGACAGGCTTATCTGTGGTAAACAATAGCTCATTTTATTTTCAGCAGAACTTTTTTTGCTCTGCATTGTTGTAAACAACGGTATATAATAAAATGAAACTAGTTTGTAACTTGACAAAAAAAAGAAATTGTTAGAAACTGAAATATGAAGCTAACTTTATTGCCTTTATAAAACATATTTTAAATTTAAAAAAAAAATTTTTTAATATTTTTTTACAGTAAGATTCACCTTTTACATGGCCCAGGAGCCACTCAAGGTAGAGGGTTATGTTAGAAGGTCATTTGTGTGTATAGAAGTGGGAGATAATGGTTAACCCAAACCTTGAACAGGTTAAGATTGTAGTGATTGGGGAAACATCCTTATATATTGGGGAAACATCATTATATATAATGAATCAAGAAGAAAACCTTAAAGATCCATTTCTTCTTGATTAATTATTATTATAATGGTCTCTAGTTTACATTGAACACTCTCTGGAGTAATATCCTCCTTAGAATTATACTTACCAATCTCAAATTGGTAATATATATATATATATATATATATATATATATATATATATAATACAGTGTTACATTAGAATATGCACATACCCACTACAAAACTGTACATCTTAAAAAATTTTTTAACATTTCATCATGTGGAAAATCATGATTTTCCACCTGATGAAACGTTAAAAAAGATTTTTAATATTGAAACAAGATGTACAGATTTGTAGTGGGTATGTGCTTCTTATAATGTAACACTGCATAATAAATAAATATTTATTGCTCTACTTTTGTATTGAGCCCTGTTTTAAATTAATGTTTTGAAAGCTGAAATCTTACTCATCGTTCTTTTACATTTGTATATATATATATATATAATATTAGTGGTCAATATACATTAAATAAATTAATTTCGGTTGAGCTCTCTGGTTTGAGGTGTGAATTTGTAAACAGTGACTATTTAAGCTAATATTGCACGACTCTTCAGCAGAATTGAGTCACTGTCAGTCACTGTATGTTTATCTAAATCTAAAAATAAACACGCTAAAATTCACCTTCATCCCTGCCATGTGCTGATGGCTTAGTGGGAGAAGTTCCGACTGACGCAAATTCAGTCGGGTTTCTATCCTAGCTAGAGGCAACCGGACGGTCTAGCCACACTGATGAGCTGTGAAACAGCGAAACTGTCTGTCTGTGGATAACAAATATATATATATATATATATATATATATATATATATATATATATATATAAATTCCAAAGAGGATAGAATCCAGGTTGAACTCAATGTCCAGTACAGAGTAAGAATATATAAAACAAACAAACTGGCAGACAAACACTCTCTGTGTTCTGGTCACTGGATGTGATAAGTTAATTTGATTCATAGTCCCTTCTTATGCTCACAATGCATTTTTCCTTACATACAGTTTTGTTCCATTCTACTTTGAAGAAGCTAGTGGGAGCAGACGTTCTCAACAAAGCACATTGTTTATAGCTGTTCTGCTTTGTCTCATTATATTCACTTTTGTTTTGGATACTACAGAGTGTGGCAGAAATACCTCCCATATATACCTTCCAGATAATGGTAAGACAATATCTAAATGAAGACACTATTGCAACTAATATCTTGCCATTATGTGGTTGATATTTCTGCCAATCGCTTGTCCCTAGGCCTCGTGAATTTAAACGTCCTACGAGGCTGGCATCCCGTTCCCACCCATTCACCGTTGAAACTGCTAGATGTAGACGTCTCTTTTACTCCAATAGCTTCATGTCTCGCACATCTCGCCTATGGAACTCCCTTCCCTTTTACTGTTTCCCTGACAAATACAATCTCCAACGGTTTAAGTGTAGCGTCAATCGACATCTCCAGTTGCCTTGATCTATCCACATCCTTTCATCTTTCATTCCTATCTGCTCTCGCTCCAAATCTTCTGTAACCCCCTTGCCTTGATCGACCCACTGTCTTTTTCTTTCTCCACATCCTCTCCTTTACCACTCCTATCTGCTCTTCCTCCAACCCTTCTATAACCCCATGCGTGATAGTGGCCTCCAGCCTTGCTTGGGGTGATACGCTTAAAATATATAGATATAGATAATATTCTAGACTTGAGGAATTACTTATGATTATCTGAAATCCGTCTAATAATTTCAATCACTTGTATATCCTTACTTGAACCGTCTTCTAATGCTTTGTATGTCTTATACAGCCTACAAACACACATGCACACATATTGGAATGAAGAAAAAAATTCATAGCATTTTTCGATAGGTGGCATTTGGACACATGATTTTGTTTTATGACTGAAATTAATGGTATATCAACATGTCTTTCTATACAATTCATATGGGGATCAGGAATTTTAAATGGTTCTATGCTAAAAGTGAAAATGATCATTTGATACTCTTTTATTTCCAGGAACAAAAAATAAAACTGTGCAAACAGCAAAAAAGATATGTACCATTTATAGAGATGGTGCCATAGCTGAGAGTACTTTTTGTAAGTGGTTCACTAGGTTCAGAAGTGGGAATTTTGAACTCAGAGATTGATAATGTTCTAACAGACCTGTTGTCAATGAATACCAAATCTAAATGATAGGTAAAAATTATCCAAATTACACAATATGGGATATCACAGAGATGCTTCACATATCACATTATAAGGTATTTGAAAACATTTGGATGAATTAATTGCTATGATGTTTGTGTCTCATATTATTTATCAGATTTCTATTTGTAATTTTTGCTCAAACAAAACAGGAGATTTGAGGCAACACAAATGTGGTTCTACAGAAGGATGATAAGAATAAAGCATGTGACTAATGAGGAAATTTTAAAGAAAAATGGAAACAAAAGGACACTTATAATTAGAATCAGAAAAAGACAGTTGGAATTTCTGGGAGATGTAATGAGGAAAGAGAGCTTAGAGAATTTGGCACTCACAGGACATACTGAAGGCAAATCCAGCATCACTGACAAAACTAACCTGGCTGTTGGTCTCAAAAAGAACTTTCAATCTGTTGTTGACTGCGGCAAGAAATGACTGGTTAACTTTAATGCCTAAAAAAAAAACTGCTCTCTATTACCCACCACAGAGAACCCTCCCTGCCTCCCATTAGAATGTCTGATGCTCAGCTGCATGAGAGCACCTCTCTGTGACTACTTGGTCTCACACTGTCTGCTGACCTTAGATGGAACAAATACATTGAATCAATAACTTTATCTACTGCAAGGAAAGTTGATTCTCTGTGTCACACCAGAAAGTTTTTCTCACTCGAGTCCATCCTTCAAATCTATAAATCAGCCCTTCGCCCTTTCATGGAATACTGCTGCCATATATGGTCTGGAGCCCCCACTGTTAAGGTCCTCAACAAAATCCAGAGATGGATATGCAATGTGATTGGCCCTAATCTGGCATCTTGTTTACAGTCACTCTCTCACAAACATGCTGTCACATCTCTCTGTCTTTTCTACAAATACTTTCACGGTAACTGCTCTGATGAGTTACTTTTGCTGGTTCCCAAATTGCATGAATTTAAACGTACTACTAGGTTGGCATCTCAGTCCCACCTTTTCACTGTTGAAATGGTTAAATGTAGCCATCTCTTCTACTCCAATAGCTTCTTGTCTCACACTTCTTGTCTGTGGAACTCCCTTCCTCTTACTTACTTCCCTGATAGCTATAATCTCCAAATATTCAAATGCAATATCAATCAACATCTCCAGATGCTTTGATCTAATTCCCGTCCTTCTCTTCATCCATTCCTCTATCATGCTTCTTTACTCTTGCTCCCACTCTCTGTAACCCCTTGCATGCTAATGGTACTCCTGCCTTGCTTGGGGTGAAATGCTTAAAAAAAAAAAGACTGAGGGAAACAGTGAATAACCTACCAAACAAGCTTATATAAATAGCTGGAACAACAAATAATGGGAGAGAAAGTAAAAAAACAGACATTATCAAAAAAGGATAGGAAGTTGTGGAGAGTCATGATCGCCTATGTCCTGAAAGGACATGGCTTATAAAAGAAGAAGTGTGATTTGAAAATTTTTTTTGCTTTTTCTTCATTCTGACCTAAAAAAATTTTTTTTAATAATTTAATTGCATAGCCTTTCAATGAATAATGAAAATATTTTAGTTTTTAGTGGACTTCAGCTATTTTCCCCCTTTTATCCAAAGGTATTTTATAATAAATTAAATTTTTCAAGGAAATTTTTTACACTCAGGGTTCCCACAAAGAACCAAGAAAAAATAGTTTGAACAAAACCAAAAATAATTTTCATATATAATTTTATTTTCAAAACGCATGTGATGCTGTACAAGTTTCTTCATCAAAACAAAACAAAAAAGGAATAATAGTAATAATAATAATAATAATAATAACATTAATAAAAGCAACACTTGTATCTTTCTGAAATCTTTTACTTGGAAAACTCAGGAATTATATAATGACATTAGTACATTTCAAAAACATTAAAAAAGAAATATCCATAAGTTGACACTAATTTCATCAATAAAGAATAATAGCAAGTTTTAGAAAATTCTGCTCACTACAAATGGATAACAGAAATAATCATATAAAACTCTTGAAGACTGAGCTTTGCAAAGTATAAGAGAATCACTTCTCTGTTGAGAATGGCAAATGGCAATAAATTTTTCAAAGAAATGTTCAGTGAAAACATTGCCACAGTTGCTGTCTCTGCATTTATTACTTGTTTTGTTCATCTTGAGACAGATTGAATGGCAAATGGAGTTGACACAAATGGCTGGCATTTATTAAGTAACTGTTAATTAATGGTCAGATTTCCTAACAAACTGTTTAATGTTTTGCTGGAAACATAAAAGTATAAAGAAAAAGAACAACTTAGTTCATTCTGATTGGGTTGTGTTCTCTGCTGATTTTTTAATTTCTCCTAGACTTGTGTAATGTTTTACAGCAGCACTCACCCTGTACAAGGACCAGGGGCCATTCAAAGTAGAGGGTTACAGAGTAAGAGGCATAGCTTATATGGATATGTGGGGAAGATAACAGTTAATCCTAGACTTGAACAGGTTAAGAGTGTAGTGATCAGGGAAGCCACCTCTTGTGAATCGGTTCCACAAGGAAGTAGTTCATGGGAAGAAGCTGTTTGAGTGGAATTTACATCTCACAAGGAGAATATGAAGGGAATGGGGGTGGTTTGCTACAATGTGTGTGGCATAGTAGGTCTTAGCCATGATGGTTAGGACTGGTGGAACTAAGGAGCGTAGTTCATTTGAACATTCCCCATGGAAATAGCAATAGAGCAGTGAGAGGCTAGTGATGTCTCATTTGTGAGAAATGGGTTGCAGATTGGAAAATAATAATAATAAGGGAACATCTATTCATCTCGTGTCTAGGAAGGGGTCCCCGGATTTCTCTCTCTCTGTCTCTTTCCCTTCTCCACATCCTTTCATTTCTCATTCCTATCTGCTCTCGCTCCGGATCTTTTTTGGCCCCCTTGCCTTGATCGACCCACTGTCTTTCTCTTTCTCCACATCCTCTCCCTTGCCACTCCTATCTGCTCTCCCTCCAACCCCCTCTTTAACCCCTTGCGTGATAGTGGCCTCCGGCCTTGCTTGGGGTGATATGATTAAAAAAAAAAAAAAAAAAAAAAAAAGAAATTGGTAAAAGTTCTGGGTCTTATTGATGATGATGATGATGATGATGGAAGGTCACTAGTTTGGCTATTAGCAATAAAACAACTCATTTTTTACAAGATCATAACAGCTAACAGAAGGATGGAAGAATAATCCTAAGAGAAGAATAGTCCTAACAGAATAATCCTGACAGTATAGTCCTCACAGGAGAATAGTCCTAACAAAATAGTCCTAACAGAATAATTCTGACAGTATAGTCTTCACAGAATAGTCCTAACAGAAGAATAGTCCTAACAAAATAGTCCTAACAAAAGAATAGTCCTAAGAGAATAATCCTGACAGTATAGTCCTGACAGAAGAATAGTCTTAACAGAAGAATAGTCCTAACACAATAGTAGTCCTGACAAGAATAGTTCTGACAGAATAGTCCTAACACAATTGTCCTAACAGAAGAATAGCTAATTTTGATTACTGAACCCACTGGAATATCCAGTATTAAATATAGAAATTAAATTAAAATAAAAATTAATTAAAGTATTATTTATAGGTTTCTAAAAATATGACAATGTTTAACCTTCATGCTTGCAAAACAAATGATGTGCTAAAAGGATGGTTTTTCCTTTGACACTGCTACTATTTTAACTACCTTCACTCCACAGCAACAGTTATTATTTTAAAAGTGATGATTAGAATTTTAATAAAAACTCAATATATGAAAGTGAATTTATACATTTTTTTCTTGAGAATTACAACAAAATATGAAATTTATTAGATTGTTTATTTACAAGAATAATTTTATATTTACTACATTCTAAAAACTAAAACAATTGTATTAAACTGAGAAAGAGAAGAGAAAAACAAATATTTAGTCATTAACTTTCATGCCTGCAAAAATAAATGGTCAGAAGGATTTTTTTTTCCTTGGGGTACTACCTTCACTGCCTTGGCAGTGTTTATTGTTTTAAAAAGTAATGACTAGAATTTTAATAAAACCCAAACATATGAAAGGGAATTTATACATTTTCTTTGTTCTTGGGAATTTACAACAAACATTATTTATTTATTACACTGTTTATTTACAAGAATAATTTTATATTTACAACATTCTAAAAATGTAAACCAACTAATACAATGCAATGTTTATCATTTATCAATTTATAAATAAATAAATATGAAAACATTTTTTTATTCATAAATTAAAAAAAAATTACTAAATTATAAAAATATGTGTATCAACTCTAATGAAATCCTTATTATTCACCATTTTGTAAAGTTTGAATCGACTAGCAATTAGCCAATGTTTTGCTAACCATATCAAAGAATGCAATTCCCCAAATTCGCTAATTGTTTTTCACAAAAGAGTAGGAAGTGAGGTAATCTATAATTGCTGGTGTTTTAGGCTTTGGATTTCTATTGATTAGGTATCCTTGATTCTAGATCATGATTTAAAAAATTGGAAAATTAAAACAAAACGTAATCTGTGAAATATGGGAAACAGGGTTTGCATTTTTATTTCTTGATTAATATTTGTCTTTCATCATATTACCTTGTGAGCATGCAGCATACCTCACCTTTTGGTGCTCACTGATGAGATTGAGAAATGGAAGGCAATGTCAGGTAATTATTGGCCAATCAGAGGAAAGCTTGGGTAAGGGCCACATTATATATTTAAAAATACTTTGTTTAGCTTTTGAAAAGCTTCCTTTATTAATTTAAATGCTTAAATTATCAATATTATCCATAAATAAGAAATCATTGATTGGAAAATCTTAAATATTTAAACGATCTTTCCATGATATTTATTGATTTATGTCATCTTTTATTTTATATAAAATAGATAAGGACTATAAAAATAATAAGAAAATATTTCCCTGCTGTATATTAAAAATGAAAGTTATATTTTGCAATATAGCAATAATAATGCTATATTTTATAAGTAATGCTAGAAATTTTTTCTTAAATATTCAATTAAATTATGAAATCTTACTCAAAATGTTTTCTGGTACTAAATGATCATTTTATAAATTTTGATATCTGAAAAACACTTCATTGATATCATTTTTTTCTTTCCAAATACCAACTTGCTAATAAAAATCATTTAAGGTCATACTCTTTTTACAACTAAGATATTTATCTATACATTTGAGCCTGGCTGTAAACCGGTTCTTGCTAGTGGGCCAATTTTGTGATGCAAACACAGAGAAAGACTTCAAAACCAGATCACAGTTGAAAAAGAAAAGTAACTCACTCCAATTCTATAAATTGTGAAATGCTTAGTTCACTGTAGATTGGAGTCATCACAATCTTTTCTCAACAGCTGCTAGTAGGGAACAAATTACCTCTTCAAGTGAATGCTTAAATACAGAACCAACTCATGAATATTGATTAATCAATGATATTCTAAGGATTGCACCCACACATGCACACTTTTCTCATTGCAAATGGCCATCTACCTGCAATGCACACAGAGCATCATGATTGTTTAGCTTTAATTTATCCTTAAATATTATCCTTAAGTTCAGAGTCTGGGGATTTCTTAATATTGATACTAGTAAGCTTAATTTATAAAAGCTACAATGAACAGGAAGAGGTGGCGGGCCATGATTGCCTATATCCTGAAGGGTCATGGCACATACAAGAAGAAGAAACTTAACTTAGCATACTAAAAGAAATTTAAAAAATGCTAGTAGTGCTTGTGGGACTCTCTTCTGGCTTCTTGCTTTCCAGTTGACTTTGATCTTCAAAAATTTAAATGCAATGTCAATTGTTATCCTGTGTCTTCTTAATTCTTGTTCTTTTATTGTCCTTAATAGTATATTTTTCTCATATTCTCTAACACTCAGTAACCCCTTGCATCCTTATGGCTTTATTGCCTTGCTTGGGGTGAAATGAATAAAAAAAGAAAGATTATATTGTACCCATCTTTCAAACAGGTTGAACCTAATTGCCTTGAAAATCAGCATTAAAATACCAATTATTGACACAGTTTGCACCCAAGATTCCATTTTTATTACCTGTGTAATATTATGTTAGTAATGTCTGATTAGAATATGGGATTATTAAAATAATTTTTCATATGTAATCAAGCAATCAAAGCTGAGAACTTCACCCTTTTATCAGTTAATGACAGAATTTTTGCTTTGACTGTCCATAAAACACAAACTCATTATTATTCCCTACTAGGGCAAATTTTTCATGATTAATGGGAATTGATTTGTACATTTTATCTTATTGAGATCA
Source organism: Acanthosepion esculentum (assembly GCA_964036315.1). NCBI lineage: Eukaryota > Metazoa > Mollusca > Cephalopoda > Sepiida > Sepiidae > Acanthosepion > Acanthosepion esculentum. Next base: position 51,570,969 of record OZ038507.1, read on the forward strand.
TAGCTTAGGTCTGGGGGTTTTGTAATGGCATAAATTGAATTTGTAATCACAGAGAAAAAGAAAATACAACTTTGTCTTTTTTGTTTTTTTTAAGCTTCATACTTTAAAATTTGGTTAAAATTTGAACATGTCTTGCTGAATCCACTTTCTGTGCCAATAACTGTTATACAACCTGCAGATCCATGCTACTGCTACTTAGTATAAAATAAATGGTCTGAAAGAAGCATTAACATTTTTATATTTCAACATCAGTATTCATTAATTCAAAATCATAGTCATAATATCTTGTCAATTAAATCATAACAGTTCCCAGGTGTTGGGCTGTTCTTAGGAAATTAGTTGGCCTCAGTACAGCTCTGGATTGTGTCATTTAAAGAATGGTAGTAAAGAAACAGATAATTTCCTAATTACAAAGATAAGAAAAATGATTCAATATATCCATTTGGAACAACTGGTTCTTTTTCAATTGACCAATTAGATTCTTCCTTTGGTAATGTTTATTGATCTCCAAGAAACAAGTTCTAATTTGGCAAATTACAAGCTTTGTATGTACCAAACACTGATAATATTTCTTATGAGTACCAATCGATGCTTGCATGGTATTCTTTCTTATTTATCTTCATCAAAGACAGTATTAGATCTCAAGTAGCAATGAATTCCATAACATCTAGAATTTATAGCCTATGATATTGTTGAGATCTGCCTACCCAGAATTTTGTTACTATCTGTCAGGATTCCAAAAATGTAAGAACAACAACAACAACAACAATACATCTTTTGAATAAAACATATAATAAAAGGTTATTTTCTGGAGGAAAACTAAAAGCAGAACATGAGTTGAAATAACATTTATATATTCTTTTCAGAAATATACAATAACAATAAAATGTTCAGTTTTCCTTGCAGTGAAGTTTGTTTTATAAAATAAGTGTTCTTAGAGTTGTGAAATGTGTGGACAGATTTACTTTATGACAGTCAGCCTAATGTGCTCATGAGTGCATAGACATTCACACTCTTGATTACATAGTGTCACACTGCAAATATGAGAACCATATATCGAAATTAACCAAGAATCATTTTACTTTAAATTACATTGCAAATTATTTTACTAGCTGCTTATGATATCAGAAAATAGGCTTTATTAAATAAATATATAAACAAACTTCATTTATGAGGGTAGGCTGAAAAGTTCATAGGCTCACTATGAAGAAGTAATGTTAGAGCTGTGAAATCTTGTAAGCATTAACAACTGCATTGTTTTTTTCCAGGTAAAGTGACACCTGACTGTTCAAATAAGACTGTTCATCCTGTCAGTCAAAAAAGCATCAACAGTAGATATAATGTCATTTCACTTTGATATTGGTTCCCAGTAAAGTATTTTTTTCATATTTCAGAAACAAATGATAGACAAATCAGAAGAATAAGGAGGGTGATCAACCAGTTTAAGACCACTGTCACATGCAGCATCCATTGAAACCAAGGACTTGTGTTCTGGAGCACTGTCCTGATGAAACAAAAAAATTTCAGCAGTTTTTCTGGGTGTTTGGTCTTGATAGCCTTTCATAACAGACCCAGAAAGTTGGCATACTCTCCATTGATTAGATTGATGGATTGTCTCTTTGTCTCTGTCTCAAAGTAATGAACCCAATACTCATCTTGAGGTAGGAAACATTCAAGGGAACCAACTGGATCTGCCTTAAACAATGTTAGATTTTCTGATGATGTAATCAGCCTGTGTGATTTTGATCAGGTGTCAGAAGACATAGATCCCACTGAGCAGAAACCTTTGTCATGTCAAGTTCATTGTGCCAAATATTCTCAATTCTTTCATCAATTGTGGTGAGCACAATCAATGTTTTCTTCAGTTGCTGGACATCTATACTGTGGGTCATCTTCAAGACTGTCTCTTCCCCTCCTAAATTCAGCTGCTCAATTTTGCAGTGTCTATAAAACTGGGGTGTCATCCCCTTATGTAGCAACTATGTCAACATGAAAGTCCTTGAGAGCTAAGCCCTTTTTTGCAGGTACAACTACATTTCCAAATTTTGTCCATTTTTCAAGAGAAGTTGCTACTTTTGAAGTTTTCTTTGAGTAGTCAGATGTCAGTTTACCTGAAAAGAAACAATGCAGTTATTAATAAGAAGAGTTGAAATTAATGCATGAGAGATTTCACAGTTTAGCGTCATTCCTCCATAGTCAGTCTATGAATTTTTCAGACCATCCTTGTAATATTTCCATATTCTGTGACGCAACACATATTAAAAGTGCATATAGACATTCTTTAGAAATTATTTGCATAATAGTGAAATCTACTGCATTTAAATATCAGCAGAACTTTCCATTTCAGGCATTTTCATTAATATTTTGATGATTATATGAAAAGTCATTAAGTATCAAAAAGAACATTTGTTCATATTTTTTGTATTTTCAGATTTAAGTTTGGTTTTTTAAAAATATTTTTGATAAATTATTTCCAAGAATTTCAAATTAAACTTTATACAGGGTGTGCCAAGTAATTGAGAACAAATTATAACATAAAGAAAGACAAAGATATTCAATAGAAAAAATCCTGCTGTTTTAATAATATGGTACAAATATTCAACTTAGAAAAAGATTATTCAATAAATCTGCCCTCAGGATCAAGGATGTTCTCAATGACTGGGTTCTCATTCATGATGACTATCTCATCGACAATGGCTGCCTTCATATTGTTAGGTTGCTTCATGATGACTGTCATTGATTTTATAGTGTTGTGGTTGATGATGTCCTCAATATAATGGATGAACTCAGCCATCTTTACAATATCTGACTCCTAAAAATTGTTCTTTCTTTTGGCTACAGATGAGCTAGAGGTCTCTAGCAATATCTGTTATGACATACTAGTGTGTTTAGGTGTCTCCTGGAATATCTATCCTGCAAAGATTATTGTGGTCTCAATGTGAGTTCAAGAAAAAGTATAACACAAAACAATATATAACAAACATGAACTAATTGCATGTATTGACAGAAAGGAATTACATCAATACACAATTTTGATAAAAGAAGAAAACTAATTATAAGAGAATGTGCATTTTTATGTATGTGAATTTTTTGTCCATGATAGACATATGTATATGTAAGTGTGCAAAAAATAAACGTGTGTGATAGACACATGTGTGAGGGAGTTCAACAGCTAAAAGAAGAAAGAAAGATGCATGCGAGCCTAGCAGCCGCATTCCAACTATACACACAACTACATCTGAAAACATGAAAAGAGGCTAGGGAGATAAATGCATACCTTTTTATAGGCTAAAGTAGTGCCCCCAGAGACATATTTTTTGCAAAGTCAAGTGGGATGACCCACATATCCCTCACTAGAGACCTCCAGCTCATTGCTATCTTTGAACATGAAGGAACTGTTCACTCGCAAGAAACTTATGGCTTATCTCTGAGTTGCTGCAGTTGATGATTAACAGTTAGAACTGTAAGTCATATGATTTCCTGTTTTAAGAATTGAAGTTGGCATATAAATGCTCTCAATATGCTTAAAAGAGAAATGAGAATGTTAAAATTTGGCATATGCTGCATAGCATTAGGTTAGGTTTTTTTCAATTTAGGGTTTACTAAAAGTGTATTTTCAAATACATTTATTAGTGGACTCCAATACACTGAGCTGCTCTCATCAAGTTGCTGGGGTTATAGAAGATTACCTCCTGCTGGACCTGTTGGATGAAATTAACCACCCTGACAACATCTGACTGCTTAAAATGTTTCTTTCTCTTGGCCATAGATGATATGTCCCTGCCAGAGACCTTCAGCTTCTTTAAGACCTTCAGCATGAAGGATCTGGCTAATTTCAAGAAGCTGTTGTTGGTGACTACTGCCACAAGTACTTTTTTATTTTCTATGTCATCTTGGAAACTTGTGTTAATGCTCTCAATATGCTTGAAAGAGAAATGAGAATGTTAAAATTTGGTATCTGCTGCATAGCATTAGGTTAGGTTTTCTTCAATTTAGGGTTTGCTAAAGCATATACGCAAATATACCCTGTATAACTATATATTTTAAAAACAAAATATTTCAGGTAGCCATTTCTTCATAATCTTGATTAAATGTAATGTTCTGTTTACAGCTTTTTGTTTCTTAAGAAATATAAAAATGACAAGAGCCTTACAGTTCTAGCATTAGTCACCATAAGATGATTGGTGAAGTTTTTAGTCAAAATAGTACAAAGAAGAATCAGAACTTGTTCAGTGAATGCTTTAAACAACACAACTTGTTCTCCCAGGCCTTGTCAGATATGAACTTCCCTCTCCTCATCATGCAGAACTTGTATGTGATATTCTCATGCATCATACATTTATTAGTGGACTCCATTACACTGAGCTGCACTTGTTGGGATCAGTCTACCTAAGTTCTTGTTACTATCTGAGTGTTGGGATTTCAAACATTTAACAACAACACATCTTTTAAATTAAACATAAAAAGTTTATTTTCTGAAGGAAAAATAGAAGCAGAACATCGGTTGAAATAACATCTATATATTCTTTTAAGAAATATACAATGACAATAAAATGTTCAATTTTCCTTGCAGTGAAGTTTGTTCTATGAAGTAAGTGTTTTTATTGCAGTGTGTGATGTTTGGACAGTCTTACTTTATGACTGTCAGTCTAATGTTAGTTGACAAAAGTTCAGCGTCTTGGCGCTCCAATGACTCCTTCTGGAGTTAAGGGCAAAAGAAGAAGATATGGCTTTAAATAAATAGATGGATATGCTAAAAAATATTCAGTTTAAATGGTAATTAGATAAATTTTTATATGACATTTTCACTGTAATTAAAACTATAAATATGACATTTTCACTGTAATTTAAACTATAAATATGACATTTTCACTGTAATTAAAACTATAAATATGACATTTTCACTGTAATTAAAACTATAAATATGACATTTTCACTGTAATTAAAACAATAAATATGACATTTTCGCTGTAATTAAAACTATAAATATGACATTTTCACTGTATAATGTTAAACTATAATTAAAATTCTCCAGAGAATTTAATGAATAAAAAATAAAGGAGACTATGTTCAAATATGAATATTTGTTTTGTCTAATAAATGCTATTTTTCATCATTACCTTGTGTACTTACTGATATATGATGTTTGCATAAGCATATATATATATATATATATATTTATACAGGATGTGATAGGTAAATTGTCAACATTTTATATTTTTAATTTTGCCATGCAAGTTGTTTCTTTTTGATTTTGTTGATTGCACAGTATAATAGTAAGAGTACCACGATGCAATTCACTCTGCCAGAAATTTGGAAATGGCATGCTGCTATTCTTGGCATCTGCACTGGAAGCTCAAACATTTCAGAGTATTTGGGTGTCAATCTTGAGGACAGTGCAGAGGATTTAGAAAGAGTTGGATGTGTCTAATGGTGATTATGAAGATGTTTGGAGTGTTCACTAGTGATGGCGACATTATGCCTCCAGTCATCTTCCCACAGGGCCCCAGACTCAACATGGAAGCCTACATCAAGTGCCTTGAGGAGGTAGTGCTGCCCTGGGTCAAGAGGGTGGCTGCTGGAAGGCCCTATGTCTGGCAACAGGACTCTACACCATGTCACACAAGCAGGAGAAACCAGTTATGGCTCTCAGACAATTTCTGTGACCACATCACTCTTTATATCTGGCCACCTAACTCCTCAGACTGCAACCTCCTTGATTATTATGTGTGGAGTGCAGTTGAGTGAGAGCCAACAAAGCTCCTTGAACTGAAGTCAAGGATTATGGCAGCATTCACTAACTTAAACAAGGAGACCGTCCAGAAGAGATACATGAGATTCAGAAGTTGTCTGGAGGCTGTAGTTGAAGCTAATGGTGATTTCACTGAATAAATTTACTCTTTAGTATTTCAAGATATTTTTGTGTAATTTTGGTAAATATATCTGTTAAAATGAGATGTCAGTATTATTTTCATTTTTGCGTAAGTTAGATGACTATTTATTTATCACACCCTGTATATATTTCATATTAATAATAAATATATATTTTTCCCACACCAGTAACTCTGAGTTTGATACACAATGGAATTGTCAGGTGGTAATTGAAAACTGACTGTTGCATATTTTAAATATTGATATTTATACTGGACTGTAATGATAGTGGATCAGTCTATAATAATAATAATAATATAAAATAATATATGCACATATACAAACACACATATACACACACTTACATACCTACAAATGATAAGATAAAGAGCAAATACTAAACATTTATCAATCTAACATGTTTCACTTTTATTAAAGCTTCATCAGAGAATTTAATAAAAATGAAACATGTTAGATTGATGAACATTTCCTATTTGTTCTTTATCTTATCATTCTATTGAATTCTGATCCATATTTGATGTATATTTTATCTCATCTCATACCTCCATATGAAAAATGTATGTAGTCCTGCCAACATAACAAATTTAGTCTGATGAAGTCCTGAAGGATGAAACATGCCACAAGTAAAATTTTTCTACTTTGTTATACAATTTCCCCAATACTGTTCTTGACATATAAAAATATATATTGTTATCTCATATATATATATATATATATATATATATATATATATATATATATATATATATGTAGGATTTATACAAATATGAAGTTTGTGACTTAGCTGAAATACACACACACACACATATATATATATATATTTATTTATTATAATTTTATCATATAGGCAAAACCATTTTACTCACAACAAAGACGCAACTTGGTTTCAGTGCATTTTAACTGCACATCTATCTTTGTTGTGAGTAAAATGGTTTTGTCTATATGATAAAGTTATAATAAATAAATAATTATCGCTCTACTACCTGTATCGAGCTCTTTTTTGAATTAACGCTGCGAATGTTAGAATTTATATATTACTTTCGTTCTCATTGTATCGGATATATATATATATATATATATATATATATATATATATATATATGTAGTGTTGAATGTTAAAGACAACATAGTCTTACATATTTTCTTTTGAATTTTCTCATATTCTCTAATGAGACTTTTTATTTGAAAATAGTTTCGAAATATGTATTGTCCATACGATGACCTAGCGCTTTCGAACATCATTGTTCATCTTCAGGGTCAATATTTTAGTCAATTTTTTTTTTTTTTTTTTTTTTTTATTTAAAACAAACATTTGCCAATTATCTTGTAGCGTAATCATGTTGCTACTTTTTTACAAACTAAAAACGTTAAAATCCTTTTAAATTCAAAAGATGCGATGATGTTATATCACGTGCATGGCGTAGATTTTTATCATGTGACAGATATATATATATAAAAGAATAAGCAACTCTCAAGAGAGTCTGCTTAAGACTACATACAGGAAAAAAGAGTGCTCTATACCATATTAAATGGCAGAGCTTTATTATATTTTAAACCAAATTTCAAGTGGGTAGTAACTGACCACAACTAACAGTTTCATATGCTTTAACACAATCATCAGGTGGTCAGTGACTATATTTTGTGAAAATAGTAACCCTTATACTCCCAGGCAAATCCAAGATCGTAAGAGTGTAGCCAGTGCGTGCATATCATGCACATACTAACCAAACTCACAGACCTGTCTGGCCAAGATCAAAATAGCCATAAATCCCAAATAAAAAAACACCAGAAATGGTTCATCAGTGCGTCAAAAAAGTGGCCATTGTCATGGGCAACAACAGGACCGCAGTACAAGAGCCTACTACTTCAAGTAAAAAGTGATTGACAATACTGGGCCCTTAAAGTCACACATGACAGATGTTGCTGGTGGTTATGCACTTCCTAACTTGTTGCGGGTGTTAGAAATGTCCATGTTTGAAATTGGGAATAATACATGTCTCTTGAAATGCCAACAACAAAAGATGGAGGACTCAGTATGTGAGTCCATGTGAAGAAATGCAAAGAAAAAACAAGAACCAATATCTATGTTCAAACAAATAATAACCAAGAACAAGAACCAATATCTATGTTCAAACAAATGACAATAAAGGTATACATGTGATAAAGACAATGATGTGTGTAACAAAAGAATGTGAATACCATTTGAGTTCAAAGTATGTGAAGTGAGTGAATGTGCATACATACGTATGTTGTGTTTGTGTGGTTAATTCATGTATTTCCCAAAGGGAAGCACATTCTCCATGAGAGACTTACATGTTGATGAGTAACTAGATAAAGTAAGATGAGGCTACGAAAAATTATCACAGAGTATTTATAGTCCAGATAGCATCCCCTAGGAGAGATTTCAAACTGTTAGGAGGAGGTAACCCGACACAGAGCATTATAGTAATAAAAGTAAGAATAAGCCGCTTCTAAGAGAGTCTGCTAAAGATTGCACACAGGAAAAAAGATGCTAAATGTAACATTAATCAGGTAAGTGAAAACTTTATATTTGTATTAATTGTATATACATATATATATATATATATATATATATATATATATATATATATATATATATATATGTGTGTATGTGACACTATTTGTTACTGGTAAATAATAAGAAGGGTTAATGAATAGACTGAACGACTTACTAGTAAAACCCCGTGGGAAAGATTGAAGATTTTAATTCTCAAAAAGGGCTAAGAAACAGATGGCTAGCAGAGAAAATAACATTCAACTGCAACAGGTCATATGACAAATATGTTGACACTTGGTTGAAGACATACAGCTGAGAATATGGACTGTGAAGGCAAGAAAAGAGAGTTGGATAGGATTTAAAATCATAATTTGGGGATAAGAATTCTCTTAGAGAATGACCTTGATGAAACTCCAAAGGCGTGGAATGCTGACTGGGTTGTGTTTCAATTTCGGACAATGGAAAATGTGGGATAAGGCAGGACCTGGATTGAAGTTATCACCTATTCAATCGACTGTGAGTGTTGGACATCTTGAACAACCAGGGAGGGTGTAGGGCAATACATATATATATATATATATATATATATATATATATATATATATATATATATATATATACTCATATGTAAGTGAAAATATAACTTCCAAATAACTTCCAATATATCCAGTGTATATATCTAAATTGTAAATTATACACACTTAACATAATAACATCACATCTGTATGTATAAACACCTATGATTCAAGTAATTATAAATGCATACATATAAAAATACACATTCATCCCATATAAAAGAAAATGACAAAATACATACAAGCAAATTGACATATACTTATGCATACTAGTAAATATACAAACATACATCTATATCTGAACATAAAGAAAAAGTAGATAAATGAAGTTAGATATCAGGGTGCCCCACAAAAAATAGGAAATTTTAGATTTACTATATGATAAAAAAATTAACACCATTTGTGTTGTGTTGTTGTTCTGTTTTAAGCTGCTAAATTTCTATCCTTTGCTTTTGTTTCAAATAGCTGTAACAAAAATTCCAACAATTAAATAAACTGTACTAAATTTTCTTGTTTTATGTGGGGCACTCTGTATATTAAAAAAATATACCAGAACCATAGGAAAAATATATAAAACAAATAAATAAATAAATAATATAAATGAATAAAATGATAATTAAATAAATATATATAAATAAACAATCTAGGGGTCATGACCATAAATAAACGTAGTATTTACATACACACCTCTTCCAACTATACAACAAGCATAAATAAGCAGTCTTAGAGGGCACAGTCATAATTAACCCACAACTTCAGCCCTAAACAAAAAAAAATGTTCATTTATAAGTCTGATCTTGTTAGCAGCCAGGAGAATGTCCGTTTAGGCTCGGTAGTTGACAGTTTAGAAGTCAGACCTTGGTAGTAGTTGTCATCTTAGAAATAAATACAGTATCAATCTGCTGTCCATTTTCGGCTTTAAGAAGGACAAAAAATGTCTTAAGCAGATAATTGATTAAATTCTTCAAACAATATACATGGCTGGTTTCTTTGACAGTCACTTCTCTTTCTTCTGCCACTAAACTGTCTGCTTACATCCTTTTTGTCAAGGCTTCCAAATTACTGTCATGAAGCTTGGTTTGGGCTAATATCAAAAGTCACTTTGTGTTAATTTTTTTGATTGGCCCAAATTATTTTATTTTTTGATATTCCTTTCTTTTTCATTTTTTTACATAACAGAAGTTATGGCATGGAGCCTCTCTTATTTAAGTAGATTCACAAATGGCTAGACTCTGGTCCAGCAAACTTCTGCCAATTTACGGACGGGTCCAGTCTTTTCTTCTTCTTTTTTTATTTTAGGCTTGCCTTCTCATTGGTTAGAAGAGAAGTAGAGAGAGAGAAGTAGAGAAAGAGAGAGAGAGAGTTATGGGTTTTGAGGGAAAGCAAATTCCTTATTTTAATTTTAATTTTAATTTTTTGTTTATATATATTATTTTCATATTTTATTTTATTTTTTTTATCAGAACTCACTACAAACTATATACACAGGCCCCTATATGCATATATGTATATAGACTGCTAAAGGAGTAGTGGCACTTGGTCTGAAGATCCCAATTAAGAATGAAACTGACAGTCACCATGCAGTGTTGATCGCTATGTCCATACTGTCTATATTTTTAAGTGCTTTTTCCAATAATGAATACTCTTCTTATGCTATAAATATAGCAAATTTAAAATAATGTGTGTGTGTGTGTGTGTGTGTGTGTGTGTGTGTGTGTGTGTGTATGTGTGTGTGTGCGTGTGTGCGTGCGTGCGTGTTGGAGAAGGAAAAAAACAAGATATGGGCTAGGAAGGAATTCCATCGCCACCAACCCCAACACAACAACATAAACTTCTTTGGTATTTCCTTGTAGTCCAGGGTGATCATAAATTTCACTTGAGATCTGTTTGCAAATGTTGAGCATATGATGTGGGGCGTCTAATTACTGGGCTAGCTTTTTTTTTCTGAATATCTTTTTAATTTGTTTAAAAATCACTCATCAGAATTTTTAGTATTTGCTATATATATAAAATTTTTTCATGTCAAGTCATTCTTGTGAAGTGAGCAGCAAACACATCCCAGTCCTGATGCTGCATGAAGCTTTTTTCTTTTCACTGAATTCATAATATTGGTTCATTAACAGAGGACCTGGAAAAATATAAAATTTACTTTTTTCAAGTTATAACATCTGAAATACCTTTTAAAATTGTAAAGTAATCAGATAAAAATGCATACCAATTATTTCAAAATTAGGTTTTTGATGTTTCTGTAGGTAGTTATAATCTTTTGTGGGGGTTCGATTAACTTATACAGTGTAACCCGGTTATAAGAGATCCGGATATAAGAGAAACACGGATATAAGAGATATTTTCTCTCGTCCCAAATTAGAGCCTGTGTTAACCTAAACAAAATAGACCAAACCCGGATATAAGATAAACCCGGATATAAGAGACTTGGTCTCCCCCCCCCCCGAAAACTGTCTTATATCCGGGTTACACTGTATTTAAAAAAGGGTTTAGAAAATGTGAGGCCTTGATACAGGAATTATATTCCTTTAACAATATTAAGAATACATTTAAATTAGATAAAAAGCATGCAACAAAACAAGTAACAATGCAAATAGAATAATAACTAAACTAGTATCTTTATGTCAGAGTTTTCTTTTACAACAATGTAGTGAAAGACAGTGTCCTGATAAATTGAAAAAAAAAAGAAATTTGTGGAAAAATGTCCAAGGTTTTTTCTTACCTAAATGGATTTAAGAAGTGATGAATAGAGTTGACCACTGTGGTATGTAGTAGCATACATATACTTGTGTACTGGTAGAGGAAGAAAGAGGAGTGCTTGACCCAGACTACACAGAGTCAGTTTATGGCTCTGTGTCTATGAAGGCAACTAGAAGACTTAAAAATAAAATCTTTTGATCTAGGAAGTTCCTCAAGTAAGGGTAGTTTGGAATTTAGCAAGAATGATTAAAAAGAAACAAAGGGGATTCATTAACTCTAATTAGTTCTAATAATGTCTTGTTTTATTATTTTTAATTAATTCCAATCAAACAAAATGATTCAGAAATAGCTGGGAAAAAAACAATGAATTGCTTCTGGGTAAAGAGTGAGGGGTGTAATAAAAATATTTGCTAATGATATGTTATTTGTTTTGTTTAAAGAGGACACAAGACTATTGGAAAATACCAGTTTAGGGGTGTAAATAATTTTCTATGTGATTGTTGCTCTTGAAATTGAGATATTTTCACATTGATTTCATTTTTCTGCCTTTAGCAAAATCCTAATTTAAATGATTTTTTAAATTATAATGGTATTTTGGGATTGAATGATCATAACCCTACATAATGATATCAAATTTCAATAAATTTGAAAATCTGAAGAAATATTATTGACTTTAACTTAAGGTTAAATGTATACCTTTTTACTTTTTACCTCTCTGCAAATCCAGATGTCCTTTTATTCATTTGGTGGAAGTTGTTACAAATGAGTATTTCTAGTATAGTGGAAGTGAGTTTACTGCTAGCTAACATTTGATTCAGGTACCACAAGACCCTGGGCTACAAGAAAATACCAAGGAAGTTTATATTAAGGTGAGTGATTGAATTCCTTCCTAGCCCATAGTGACATTGAGTAGACTGCATCTGGTGCAATTAAATTTCTCTTTTAATATGATTCTCTCTGGAGAAACATGACTGACTCGTACAAATGGCACCATTGACAAATTTGCATAACAATGGTGGTATAAACTAATATGCACAGGAAGGTGGTGCATGCTTATTGACCAATCAGAATAGTTCTATGGATACCACAATATAAAGCTTTGAGAAAACCACAGCATCATTACCTTTTTGTTGGTATGACATGAAACATTTGTGGGTTCCGTATGAAACATTTGCCAGGTGATTGCAACTCATAATACAATATATATATAAGTAAAAAGGTATACATTTCTCATTGCCTGTTTTAATTTGCTCTTTAACTACTGAGTTTGTTGCTAAACCAATCAATATGAACATTTCCCTATAAACATTTTAACTCAAATTTTATGTATGTGCATGTGTGTGTGTGTGTGTGTGTGTGTGTGTGCGCGCGCTCACTTGTGTGTTTGTATTTGTGTGTGTGTGTGGGGGGGGGGGCACATGGCTGAATGGTTAGAACATCTGCTTTCTGAACATGGAACTCACTATGGTTAATTTTCTGATGAGGTGACTTCTTCATCTTATTGGCTTGGGGAGGGGAGGCGAACCTAGTGTGGAAAGTACCTGAAAACTTTATCACCAGTTGACTGAAGCCTTGTGAGCAAAATTGAATAGACAGAACTGTTCAGAAGCCATAAATCGTTTTACAAGCACAAAGTTACATGTGGCCTTGTTCAAGCTGTTGATCATGCCACATTATGTATTTGCGCTCCCAGTAACTGTAAATAAGCTCTGCTCAATATAGTTGCAGTATAAATCACCAATGGGCTCTATAGTTGATGAACAAACAAAAATGTGACAGAGCAGGTGTTTACAACAGGGATTAGCTAGCTCACCTAACAGATGTGTATCATCAGAAACAAGTAGCTGGCTATTTTTTACACACACACACACACACACACACACACACACACACACACACACACACACACACACACACATACATACATACATACATATATATATATATAACATAAATCATTCATACGAATAACAAATAATGAAGCTAATTATGGCAAGAATCACTCCTGCTAACAACATTTAATAATAAAATATAATCAACATCATATCCGTTACTGAATGGTACGATCCTTGTTTATAAATTCTGGTGTTGAGTGGTCTTATTTTTCTACTAGCCAGGGCTTTCAATCGTATCGTTCGATCATCATCAGGTAGTAAATTAGTTAAGTTTTTTAAAATCCAGGTAATAATTAGATATCGAAAGTGTAATCCGAAAGAAGTCTTTTTTACAATTGTGATATTGTTAACAGTAAGAATAATTTTGGAGCATGCATTAGCTTCATTATTTGTTATTCATATGAATGATTTATGTTATATAAATTGATCACGTACCACATAATAGATATATATATATATATATATATGCTTGATTGAATAAATTACAAACAATATGTCTGCTTATTTTTATCATAATCCTTTCATATTCACAAATATTTTTCTGTACTATATGGAAAAATATTTGTGAATATGATAGGATTATGATAAAAATAAGCAGGCATATTGTTTGTAATTTATTCAATCAAACATGCCTAAGAGAGAATTTGCTGCCTAAATACACAAATATATATATATATATATATATATATGAAGAAATATAGTCTTAAAGTGTGCTATATTTATGGGATAAAGTGCTCAATATCAGAGATAGAGCGTGTGTAAATATAAAAGTGGACATGGAAGTCAGCACTTAGAGGCAACAGTCTGTTTCATGCTAGTGCAATCGTCAGGCAACTAGTGCTGTTATTTTTGTCAGCTATTTATATATATATATATATATATATATATATATATATATATAATTTTGGCAGCATATCTTCATTCAAACATGTTTCATTGAATAATATAGATATATTGTGTCTACAAATGAAGTGTAAGACGTCTTGATAATGTTGTGGTTGCTAAACCAGCCTACGTACTTACTTTTGTGTCAGTGATACAATCTCCCAAAGGACATTTAAATTGATATACAATGTTAGTCTTTTCCAAAAAAAAGAAAAGAGTTATTGCATATGATTAAGTTGGTTGTGTTAAATTTAGTATAATATATAATTAGTTTTATTTTTTTTTACTGCAGTCAGTGGGGAATATATTAGTATTTATAGGGCTTTTAGGACTTTTTCATCTTGTACATGGCTAACTTTGAAAATAAGATATTTAACACCACTAAAAACTTTCCACCTACCTAAAATATGTAGATGATATTCTTAGTTTAAAACATAGATGAAATACATGAACTACAAGAAAACTTTAAAAAAACTGTTCTTAACTTCACATATGAACTTAACATTAATAATAAAATCCCTTTTCTTGATGTATTGATAGACACTAATAATAATGCATTTACTATATTCCCATATAAAAAACTAATATAAAGACTTGCACACTAAACTATAAAAGTGAATGCCCTGACTATTACAAAAAAGCTGTTATACAAAATTTGATACACCATGCAAAAGTTAACTCCTCCATGAAAAAATTTTCTACACTGAATTAAAAAACATTCAGCAAACTCTCATTAATAATGACTTTCCTAATTACATTGTTGATGAACAAATTAGATGAGCCATTAGAAATATTAACATAAATCAAAAAGAAAATAATACTTCCTCAAATAACTCAAAACATATCAAATGCATTCTAACTATAAATAAAATGAAAAAGTCCTAAAAAAATTGAATGCAGATTTTAATGTCAAGAAATTGATTAAACAACTGGAAAGGACCAGTATAAAAATAAATGGACATGAAGTATGCAGGTATTAATCATTTGACCCCAAGCAAGGTGATAATGCCACTAAGATGAAAAAGGTTAGGGGGGGGGTAAAAGAGAATAAGAAGACTTCAGGAAGGACCGGAAACCCAATCCTAAACCGGAAACAAGGGATAAACCTTTACTCCCGTTCAAAGGATGAGTAATATATATCAGAATAATAATGAGCAAATTAATCAAAAGATGGGAAAACGTATTAGTGACATCATATTTATTTCATTTTGAGAAATATTTAATTCAGAAAAATAACAATTTTATTGATGGAATCTGTCTTATATAAAAAAGGAAAAATATTTTTTTTGTCTAGTCATTCATTTACCCATTTGTACATAATAGCTGGCCACTCATATTTGAGGTAACCCGTCTATTAGGGTGGCTAACCAATCCCTATTGCAGATGCTCGCTCAGGCACATTTATGTTTGTCCAACACCCACAGAGCCAACCTGTGGTTTATACTGCAACTATGCTGAGCAGACCATAGTTACAATTTCTGGGAGAGAGCATGTTATCTAGCATGATCAACAATTTGAACAAGCACATTCAAGCCCTCAGCCACAATGACTTGACACACACACACCCTGAGTTCTCTGAGTGATTGATGTGTTTAGGAAAAAATAAATACGCAAAAATTTGCCTTTCTCTCTGCCAGTGTTGATAGCCTAGGAGTTAGAATCTCCCACTGATACCAATTCAGTCAAGTTTCAGTCCCGGCCTGAAGTGATTGGATGTCTAGCCACATTGATGAGCTGTGATACAGCAAAACAGTCTGTCTGTGCATGACTATATATATATATTGTGCATATTTAGGTAGAATTTTGCCGTCCAAAACAATTCTTCTCTGCCAACTAGCATCTTGTAAAAAGGTCAACATTACATATCAATTTAAATGTCCTCTGATAAAAATGTCAATACATATGTTGGTTTTACTACAATGATGCTAACAAAAAAGCTTGCATTTCATATGGATGAGCATAGCTCACTATCTCAGCATTTATGCCCACACTCACAGATTAGATGGATATTAGTTGAAAATACATCTATATTACATAAAAACAATAATAAGCAAAAACAAAAAATCCTAGAAGCCCTTTATATAAAAGAATTAAAGCCCAAAATAAATAAAGTTAACCCTGAGTATAGAAACAAAATTCTTAAATGTTTATAACAACAAATGCTGCATAAACAGTAAAACAAGCAGTTGAAATGTTTTGAATTTACAGAAATATATATACATACTCACAGACAACTTAATCCCCTGAAGATAAGTCTACCAAAAAATTAATCCATGAACTTGAAGAATGACAACAAAAATAAATCAACATATGTCTCAATTATTTAACCAAACCTGTTTGAATATATATATATATATATATATATATATATATATATATATATACATACATACATACATACATACATACATATATATATATATATATATATATATATATATATATATATATACATATATACATACATACATATATATATATATATATATATATATATACAGGACAGTGTATGATGGGTAAACTGTTGCCATTTTAAGTTTTTAATTTCATGTATGCATGTGGTTTCTTTTTTGACTGCACAGTATAGTAGGGTCAGTTGGGCACCGTCTCTGAGAAAAAGACCACCATGATGAAATTCACTCTGACAGAAATTTGGAAATGGTACACTGTGCTGCTTAGCGTTTTTTATTTTAATCATTGTTTTATATATATATATAAAATATAAACAAATTAATAAAAAAATATTCAAATGTTGGACATTTTTTTGTCTTTATTTCCACCAGAAATTAAAGCAAAAATTCGAACATTAGAACAGCTCATGATCAGACATTTCAGAGTGTTTGGGTGTAAATCTGAGGACAATGCAGAGGATTCAGGAAGAGTTGGATGATATATCCAGTCAACATCATGGTGTTTAGAGTGATCAGTAGTGATGGCAACATTATGCCTCCATTCATCTTTTCACAGGGCCTCAGACTTAACACAGAGGTCTACATCAAGTCCCTTGAGGAGGTAGTGCTGCCCTGGATCAAGAGAAAGGCTGCTGGAAGACACTATGTCGGGTAACAGCACTCTGCACCATGCCACACAAGCAGCAGAACCCAGTCATGGCTGTCAGACAATTTCTGCAACCCCTTCACTTTACCCTTTCATATTTCAAGATATTTTTGTGTAATTTTGGTAAATATATTAAAATGAGATATATCTGTTATTTTCATTTTCATATTTCATCCATCACATCCTTTGTTTGTGTGTGTGTGTGTGTGTGTGTGTGTGTGTGTGTATATATATATATATATATATATATATATATATATATATATTAGTAGATAGCACCAAAGTACTGTGCAGCACCCAATGCAAGGAAAGACTCAAAACTCTAGAAGCTATTATTAAACAAAATAAACAGCCCACATAAAAAAATATAACATTCACCACAGGGAAGGTATCTTAAAGTACATATGATATAATTACTGTGCACACATATTTTATTATAATAATAAAAAATAAAATAAAAATAAAAAGTTTAAATTAAATTAATAAATAAATCAAATCTTTTTGTGTGGCCTTATTCCCAATAGCCATTTACACATGATGTTATGATAGACCATTTCAAACTTCCAGCTTCCCAAAGAAAACCAGGATGTAGACAAAGGAACTCTAACATTCACACAAACGCCACATCGCTTCTTGGTAATGACTGCAAAATTTGAAAGTACTTGAACAAAAATAACAAAATATGAACTTCATACAGTTTATTGACAACTTGAAGTACAATACTGAACACCTTATCCAAAAATTGAAAAAACACAATAAAAAATGATGCAGGTAGACATTGATGGATCTTTTTAATTAAATTTGTTTGTGTATATACATACATACGTACATACATATATATATATATATATATATCAGAGAGAGAGGGGAAAGCAAGAGAGAATTTCTTTCTAACTGACATTCAATGTTTAGCTCATATGACAGATTCATCTAAGCTGAGTATTACTGCATTCTGTTTATGTTTATTTTATTATTTTACTCATCTCCCACTAGCAGTCTTTTAATCCAGACAATGGAGCTGATTTGGCAATGTCATTTCAGAATAAGTGCCAAGCTGATTGCAAGCATTGTCAAGATTGTTAGGTGCTAGAAAATATGCTAAAGTAACATTTATTAATATTGTGTGAGTTACATGTTTAATTTCTGTGCATAAATGATGGAAATAATTATTATAAGACAAAAAATAATGAAAGAACTATTTTTTATGATGCAGCTTAGTGATCTTAATATAATATTATGTGTGTGACAGAGAGTAGAATAAGTTGAGTTTAGGGATTTGGGAAAAGAAAAAAACATTAGTAGACGGCTCCATATGTTAATAGATGTGTCCAGTTTGTGAAATATGATATATAAATATCTGATATCCCAGGGTTCTGAAGATTTGTTAACATGCAAAATCTTCACCAGAGTAAAGATAAACAAATAAATATTTGAGTCAGTTGGTGGTTACACTGGGGTGTCGTTTTGTAGCATCAGCTATCAGAAAATAAAAAAAGAAGAGGAAGGATGTGGTGAGTTTGAGTGCCTTTTCATTTGCCCATGAATTAATAAATTAGAGATTAGGGCAGGGTTTCCCAACCTGGGTGATATTGCCCCCCAGTGAGTGATTTCAACTGTTGGATGGGCAATGTGCAACCGAACAGAAGCAAACAAAAAATGGTGGACAATTGGAAATTTTGGTAGGAGATACAGGATTTTAGGTATTAAAAAGGTATTTCAACATATGCCACCCCCAAAATATATTCAAAAAATGTAAAGAACATGTATAAAAAACTCACAAAAAACAAGTGGTTAAATGCAAATAATTGGATCAGATTCCTAGATAAGATATGGTCTTCAATGGTCAAATTTTCTATTGTTTGTTCTTCAATACAATAGTAGCAACAGCAGCCATCACATAAATCAGAATTATTTGTTATCTCCCTTTGGTATTTTTTACTATATCATAACTTCAGTTTACAAACCAGTAATAAACTTTTACCAAACAATTTTAGTATGCTTTTGAATATTTCCTATACAGGTGGGTGTCAGAAAGTTTTTCTGTGTAAGTGGGCAATGATGAAAAAAAGTTGGGAACGCTTGGATTAAGGAAAGAAAAAAAGATCAACAAGGCAATATAGCTACTAAGACACAGGTGGTTACTGAGTGTGAAAGAATATGAGAAGAAAATTTTATTAAGGCGAGAGGACTATAAAAGAACAGGATTCAAGGAGACATAAGATGATAATTATCATTGTACTGAACTGGAAAGCAAGAAGCTAGAAGAAAGTTCTACAAGCAAGAAGTGAGAGAGAAGAAACTGTTAACATAGAACTTATGGTTGCATCTAGCAATTTCAACTGTAAAATATGAGAAAAAGAAAATATTATTAAGGAAGAAGAACTTTTTTAGTGATTAATAGATAGAGTGAAATAAAATTTTAAGTTAGGAAATTGTTTTTTTGTGGTAAAGTAGAAGTTATTTCCTTTCTGCACATGTTTAATATCAATATAAATTAATGCTCTAGTCATCTCTTGATCTTTGTTTTTCTAGATTCTCCTTTTGTTTTTCTCAGTTATGATTTTTATTGACTATGTTGTCACATCATTACTTAGAGTAATGCAAATATGACTTCCATCAGTCTATCATGAACATTTTTTTTAATCATTTCACTCCAAACAAGGCAATAAAGTCACTAAGATGCAAGGGGTTACTGTGTGTGAAAGAATCTAAGAAAGAAAAAAAATGTTATTAAGGAGAGAGGACTATAAAAGAACAGGACTCTAGGAGACAAAAGATAACAATTGACATTGTATTGAACTGGAAAGCAAGAAGCTGGAAGAGAGTTCCATGAGCAAGATGTGTGAAAAAAGAAATTGTTAACATGGAACTTATAGTTACATCTATCAAGTTCTACTGCAAAATGATAAGACCTAACTGCTGATCTAGTACTACACTTAAATTTGCAAAGTTGAAGTACCAAAGAAGAAAGAACATTTATCATGAAAACATTTATAGAAATGTCACAGGAGTTACAGTAAATGTTACAGTAGTGAGAAATTGACTGAGGCTGAGATGCTTTCAAAATATCCTGTGATTTTTAAATTTTCCAAGCCCTCCTTCCTCATTATGCATCTAAGAAATTTCAACAGGTTCTTTTTGATTCTATGTGTCTGTTTTTGCTTTCATTTTCCTTTTTAACCCATGACTATTTATATCTATAAAACAGAAGATGTCTGCATGCGTGCGTATCTGTCTGTATTCGATTTATGAATGTCCACATTTCTTGACCAATTTTGTTGAAATTGTACTCACATGTTGCAAATTTACCAAGATAGGTTAAGACCAACTTTTCAATCTCCAGGCCCCCTGGGTTTGCCAGGAAAAATTGATAAAACTGAAGACAGGTACAGCTTTTACATGCAAACAAAATTTTTACTGGATGAACTGATGTTCTTTGCACTTAACACAAAACATAGCTCATGTTACGAGGTTTATGTAGAGTGCTTGATAGTTTTCCTGTGATATTGGCTTCACACAGAAAATTGCAAAATACTGTGAAAAAATTGGGTTTTCATAATACTTAAAATAAAAACTTGAATAACTTCCTCATTTTTTTTTATCAAAATTTTCTTCTAAAATGTCACAATAAATTTGACATCATGTAATAAATAAGATAGTGTGGTTTTAGTCCTGTTTGCTTCCTTGCATATAATGAAAAATCATGAAAAACGGTTCAAAAAGTCAGTTTTTTGGCCATAACTCCCTGGTTTTTCATCCGATGCTTTCCAAATTTGCCTTGTAAATTACATATGACACACAAATTGTCTTGTGTGAATGTTTGGTTTAGATTATTTCAGTTAAGTGGATGAAATCTGTGACAAACGAGGTGCAAAATCAGCTTTTGCCATTTAGCGCTTATTTTCTTCATATGATTCCATCCTAAATTGGCATTCAAACAACCTTTGGTGCAGAGATTTTTTGGGAATGATTATTGAAGCATTAAAAGGGAAAAATTCCTGATGAACCTCTTATTAACCCCAGCCTTACAGTAAACGTGAGAAGAAGGAGGAGAGTGTTCATGCGTTTGCACTTGCAGTTGAATCGAGCTCTGACGCTTCATCCCTGTCTTTGTTTCATTATTAGATTTGTGAACAATGCCATACTATTTGAAAGTCATAGGAAATCTACTGAATATCTAAAACATTTAAACAATTTAACCCCAAGCAATGACCACACAAGAAGGTTTTATCAATGGAATTCCTTTATTAAGAACAATCAAACATTTGCAAAGGACATACCATAAAAAAGATGAGTCAGGGGAGTAGCTTAGTATACCAATGGATGATGCATGCAAGCAGGGACACAGGCAGATATTTCTAGACAGGGGATGTGGGTATACAGGGGGGTGCAGTTATACAATTGCAGCCATATACACCTGGGAAATGCCGGGTACATCGGCTAGTTCTACAATATAATAATGAACAGTATGTTATTTTATATATGATTCTTTGATTCACTGTCCATAAGTTCTGTCATGCTAAAGCAAATGACAAAATAATCAATAAATAAACCATTACATGATTTGTAATTAGGCAAGTGACATATCCACTACACCAGAATCTTGCTCTCTGAATAACAAATAAACACAATGCCACAGATACTACATTTTTATCCTGGACAAAGTGCAAAAATGCTTGTGAGCTGAGGCAGTGGGCTAGGGAGTAACAAACAGATAATAGGCAGAATGACAAAATATTTTTATCTTAGGTAGAAATGCAGATTCATATGTAAGTAAAAATTTTTATGGCAATGGTAATATTAGCCTTTTACCTATAAGTAAATATTTGGCATTCATTGACTGAGCAACTAGTACTGCTTTCAGTTGAAATTTATAAAATCTTTGACTTAAAATACTGTTTTTAGGAAAACAGGTTTCTCAAGTCCAATAGCTTTTATTTCTCTTTCCAGTATTGATGGCGGTTTCCTTCCTAACCTTCTATTGGAAGTGGTGTGGAATGCTAACATCTTCATTAAGTTATTATTTTCTCTTTGAGTTACATGTGCTATCCATTTTAGTTATTGTTACTGTTGATTGTCCTCAAGTGTTGGGATTACTGTTATTTGATACAGTTCTTTGTTTGTGAATCTGTAATACCAGTTGACAATGTTCAAAGAAGGATGATCTTTGCCAAGACCCTCAAGTTTTATTCACTCAAAGCTTTTTTAAAATTGATCTTAGGAAGTAGTTGTATAACAACTTAGCTAACAATTTAGATATTTATGAATAGGTTTGGTGCTATCCATGACATCCATATGAAAGTCTTAAATTGACGAGGCTATATAAGAACATGACTTAAGGTTTTCAGGTTAATGTTTTGGTTTCATAACAATTTGTGATGTTGGGCAAAACTACCTCTGGTATAGTCTATTCTATGTTCAAATTTTTCTCCTATAGCTGATCCATGAGCACTATGTTAAATACTCAATATTAATTATTTTTAGTGTTGAAAGACCCAATAAGAATATTAAACCTGTATTTGATAAAGGCTTCATGAAATAGTATTATCATTATTTGCAATTCATTTTTGCAGAAAACTTATTTATAATGCATTTTTATAATCATTCACAATGCATTTCTGCATTAAAATCACTTACAATGCATTTTTATAATAAGCCATTTTCAGAGGATGCCCTTAGTAAGTCCTTGGTACTTCATTATTATTAGATTGATGCAAAAGTTCCCAACATTTATTTTACAAAATGCTAGGGAACTCTTAGAAATGACCTTGAAGTTTGCAAAGCTCTTTTTTGCTTGTGCATGTGTACACTTTAAGAGTCTAAATACACTTAAGTGGTAGCTTTACTTTATTTTGATGAAAACTGAGAGTAAATATAAAAAGGACATTTGACACTGTTTATGCTTCATGTTTAATTTGGGAAAGTGTTTGAATTTGTTTAGCAGCATATCAAGCTCTATGGGTTATTTAATGCCAAAATCTACACATTTTGAACAAAATTTTATGGCTTCAACTAAATATAATTTGAATGCAACTGTATGCTTTCAACTACAAATAAACTGTTAGAGGAAAATAAATAAATATACTATTTAATAAATAAATGTGGGTATCCACTAAAAATATATTTACAGAGTGTAATGGATAAACTGCCATCTAAATTACACAAAAATGAAAATAACACTGACATCTCATTTATTAAAATTACACAAAAATATATTGAAATATGAAAGAGTAAATTTATTCAATAAAATCACCATTGGCTTCAACCTTGGCCTCCAGATGACTTCAGAATCTCCTGCAACTTTTATGGACGATCTCCTTGTTTAAGTTGGTGAATGCTGCCATAATTCTTGCCATCAGCTTATCTTTGGTCTTACAAGGAATTTTGTTGGCTTCTTGCTCAACTGCACTCCACACATAATAATCAAGTCATAATAATTCAGTCTGGGAAGTTAAGTGGCCACATGTAAGAGGTGATGTGGTCACAGAAATTGTCTGACAGCCACGACTGGGCTCTGATGCTTGTGTGGCATGGTATAGAGTCCTGTTGCGCGACATAGGGTCTTCCAACAGCCACCCTCTTGTATATATATATATATATATATATATATAATCCGCAGACTGTTTCACTGTATCACAGCTCATCAGTGTGACTAATTCGATTGTTTCAAGCCAGGATCGAAACCCAACCAATTTGACATCAGTCAGAGACACTCATCCCTAGGCCATCAGCGCACACTAGTAAGAAAGGGAATTTTTAACACATTATATACAAGATATATGTATTACCAGCTACCAGAGTGCTCAGTTCATAAGCAATTAATAGAATTTTTAATCAGATGTTATTTCTTATTAATATCAATGTTATATTGAATGAGCACACGTTTGAGAAGACATCTCTATTATTTTTTTAAACAGAAATTAATGTTAACCAACCTAGGACTCTGCATCTCTAGGCCTGTTGACATTAATTTCATCATTTAAAAAACAAACATGTGTACTCACTAAATATATTGTTTACAGTAAGAAAACTATACATTGGCAACTCATTTCCAAGTTTGTCCATCTCCTATAGTACCTAGATAATCCCTGTTGAAAGTGCCTGCTCAGGTACATTTGCATTTCTTCAACACCAACAGAGCCAACTTGTGGCTTATACTACAACTATACTGAGTGGACCTTAGTTAAAGTTTTTGGAAGAGAGTATGTGTTCAGATGTTGAATAAGGCCAGTATGCTTTGGTTACAATGATTTGTGACTTTGTGTTAGTACAACCATTGTCATCTTACAAACAGTTTCACATACAAGGCTTAGGTCAACCTATGGCATAGTTTTCAAGCACTTCACAATAGTTCTGCATGATGGAATCATCTCTGCTATTTTCAACCTGACAAAGAATGCAAAATACTTCCCCCTCCCCAATTTATAGGCAGAAGCACACAAATGCATGCTGGGATTTCTTCCTATCCAAAAAGACAGGCCACTTGTCAACTTCATCTGACTCAGTCCTGATCTGTCTTGTCTTGAAGTAAGAGTACTATGTTCGTTTGTCTGAACTTGCTTTTATGTTTCAACCCCAATTCTTAGTTTTTGAACTTTGCCATATTACTGTTGCTTTGCCTTGCATATATTGTTTGCTTGCTTTATATTATTTTTTGCCCTGTTCCTTTCTTTGCTTTTCTTGTTATGGCATATTACAAACTTTGTCAATTCTGTTTATTGGACAGTTCTATCATTTATTTTACATTTAACCATGGCCACTCACTCTACAATCTCCCTAGGCTGAAATTATCAAGAAGTCATTTTCTTGATAAATTAACTATGGTGGGATTTGAATCCAAGCCTCATGGTTAGAATGTTAATGCTTTAACCACTCAACCATACACCTACATACATACATACATATATGCATGCATACATAGAAATACTGTTAAAGAAAAAGAGTATAACTGAGATATATTAAATTGCTTGGAGAAAGATTTTAATATGATCCATAGATAACTGGTTGTCACAGATATTAGATGTACAAAAACGTATTATCAGCACAAACATAAGATTTCCCAGCATAATCTCTCAAGTATTGAATCTGTTTACTAAAAAAATGAGCTTTTTAATTTCTAGCTTATATCTGGACATTGATGCCAGATGAAAACTTGCAACTGTTTAAGTAATCAAAAATGTCTCTAGACACATAAATATGAAAACTCTTAGATAGATAGATAGATAGATACATAGATACATAGATAGATATGAACAGCCTTAGATCACTATGAACATTCTTAGATAACTAGATAGATATGAAAAGTCTTAGATCAATATGAACATTCTTAGATAGATATGAACAGTCTTAGATCAATAGGAACATTTTTATACATAAACAGATAGATAGACAGATAGATAGATATGAAAAGTCTTAGATCAATATGAACATTCTTAGATAGATAGATAGATAGATAGATAGATAGATAGATAGATAGATATGAAGTCTTAGGTAGATAATGGTCCAAAAGGGATGGATTGATAAATATGTAGATAGAATAAAAAAATAAATAGATAGAAAAAGATAGACAGGTTAAGTTTTTCTGTAGACAGTAAACCCACCCACACATTAAATGAACTGATCCACCCCCACCCACCAAAAAAATGAAAAGTTAAAATGCTTGAAGCAAAATGCTAATGTGATGCAAACTAAATTTAGATGCAAAGATATTTATGCAGATTCCTCTGCAGGTGTCATCATTTATGCATAGATCTTTGCTTTTGTGAATGAAAGCCCATATCTTTTAAAATGTGCCTTCCAGTGTATGCACATGTATGCAGATGCAATTGTGTATGTGCATATGTGTGAATATATCTATAAAGCTAGTGAATTCTGTTACTGATATATAATACTTGACAATCTTTAGTTTTGTGTACATGTGTGTGTTAGAGAGAGAGAGAGAATTGCATAACCGACTGGACTAAAGAAAAAATAAAAGACTGCAAAAAAGTCATAAAAGTATGAGAAGAGCTGTAGCAGGTAACTCAGTTGATAGTCAAAAACTTGCTTTGTTAAAATCACAACAGAAAAAATGTGCATGAAAACACAAGTGAAAAGAAAGCTTTAAAAAAGACAAAAAAACATGTGACAGAAAAAGATAATGTAATAAAAAGCACAAACCCATATTTGGAATAAAAATTCTTAAAAGTCATTTGGTGGGAGTGGCCATTGGATTGTTAATAATAATGCTGGTTACCATCATTGTTGAGGTGGTGGTAGCAGGTGCAAAAATATGTGAAGTGATATATATATATATATATATCTTTATGCACATTCTAGAAAGGAAAATACTAGACAATTCAGAATTTAAACCATTACATTATTTTAGATATATTGATGACATTTTATATATATATATATATATATATATATATATATATATATATATATATATATATATATATATATATATGTATGGGTATGGGTATGATAAAAAATATACATACATGCACATATACTTGCATGTACGCATAAATATATTTCTTCCTCAGGTGTTATAAATACATTGCTCAATGTTATGTGAGTTATAAGTATATATTAGTGAATACACTTAATATCCAATGTCAACAGCATGATTCAGAGTTTTGTGCAGTCTTGCAATCTTTTGGTGTGGAGCATAATCTGATCGTTATAGAGGTTGCGTTTTTGTGGTGATGTTTCAAAATTGTGTGCTAAGACTTGTTCATTTAATTATTGTTGCTAAAATATTAGAATTAAATATTTGTAATTTATATCATTCAATTTCTTATGTTTGAAAAGCAAAGAATTAAAAATTAAAAATATAAACTCATCATCCGTATTCTGATAGCATGCAGTAGAATTGGGCCAGAAATAAGACAAAATCAGTGCAGGTTCGTCAATGACACTGGAACAAGGAACACAATATTCATGCTTAGAATGTTATTGGAAAGAGCAATACAGGTGCAGAAGGACGTGTATCTATGTTCTATAGACTACGCAAAGGCATTCAACAAAATACGCCACAAGGACCTGTCAGAACTGCTCAGTAACCTTGATATATTCGGGAAAGATATCAGAATAATCAAGAACCTATAATGGCAGCAAACAGCATGCATTCACATCGAGAATGAGCTTACCAAATATACAAAAATAGAAAGAGACATAAGGCAAGGATGTGTCTTCTTACTGGACTTATTCAACCTATACAGCAAGGCAATACTGAGGGAACTGGAGATCCTACCAGGATTCATCATTGGTGGCCACAACCTTGCCGACATAAGATACACAGATGACACGGTACTGATAGCAGACATAAAACTACAAAACTACAAAACCTCCTACAGAAGGTAGCGAGAGAGAGCGAAAAGAAAGGACTAACCATAAACTACAAGAAGACGGAATGCATTGTCATCTGTAAAAGGATGAGCCCAAAATACGATTTGCAGGTCAGGGACACTAAAATCAAACATGTATGGAAGTTTCAGTATCTGGGAAGTCTTCTGATAGAGGACAGTAAGTGTGACGCTGAGATCCGAAGACAGATTGGGATGGCCAAGGATGCATTCCAGAAGCTGGGCAGAAAACAGGAGGATTTCTATGGTGACAAAGAAAAGAGTACTGAGCTGCTATGTGACATCTGTCCTCCTATATGGCAGCGAATGTCGGACGGTATCCTCAAGGATGTAGAAGAGACTCGAGAAGGATGCTGAGGATATCATGGACCAAGCATGTGAGCAATGATGAGTTCTTGGAGAGGATGCAAACAAGGAGGAAGCTTATGCTTAACATAAGGAAGAGGCAGATGAAATTTCTGGGACATGTGATGAGAAAGGAGGGCCTGGAGAATCTGATACTCACAGGTCAAATAGAGGAAAAAAGAGACAGGGAAAGCAGTGCATGACATATGTGGCGGGCTTGGGCAGGTGGATGGCGCAGTGTGGTCTGGGGGAGTTGGCAGAAACACAAAACCTGTTGAGAGCCACAAGCGATAGGGGGAAGTGGAGGCTCATGATCGCCTATGTCCTGAAAGGACACAGCACATTAAAAAAAAATGAATGACTACAGGAAAACTTATAAATATTCAATTTACTTACATATATATTTTGGATAAGACAAACATTTAAAAATGGGTTTGTTTTTTGTCATTTTTTTTACTCTTTTTTTTAAATATTCCTAGAATAAAACCAAAATATTAAGCCAAGTTTTATGTGAATGAATATTTCAATGATGAATTTATGTAGAAAAAGGGATTCATTTTCACAAATAAACAATAAAATTTTAAAATGATGCACAATTTTACAAAGTGCCATTCAGATATAAATGTTATCCTCTTTAATTTTTTCACTTTTGATTTTTGGTGAAATGAACCATTCAACAAAGTGATAATTTGATGTAACCCTTTTGGTGAAGCCGGTTTTTGGGCAAATGATATTCACTGTTATGATTGTCTCCTCTTGTAGCAATGCTACTATTTTATACCAATTACAAGTGCTGGCATGATTAAATTATTTCTTTCAATTTTCCCCCTGCTACAGTGTTTATTTGGTGTGGCATGCTTATTAGTTTACAAATAAGTTTCTCTACATGATTATTTTATTCTAGATTATTAAAGTAAAATTCTTATTTTATAAGTTGAAAACTTCCTACTGACACGACTATTCCAGGTGGCCCTTGTATTTGGTAGAAAAGAGTATATTAATATATCTTCATAATAGGAATAGGTGTGTAGATATGTACGTTATTTCAGATTTGAAGTTGAAAACTTCCCACCAGTATGACTATTCCAAGTGGCCCTTGTATTTGGTACAAAAGAGTATAGTAGTGGTGCTTGTACAAAAGGTATGGTGATAAAGTTGCTTGTGATAGTGATAGAGACAAATATAACATAATGTATGTAGTGGTAATAGGGCTATAGTGTGGTGAATTTGGTGGCTGTAGCCATAGTTTGATAGATTTACTTGATAGCAGTTATGTGGAAAATGGAATGATTGATGTAATAGCTGTAGAAGTAATGTTAGTGATGATGTTGTGGTAGCTTGGATAATAATAGTAATGAATTTAGGATTGTCATCTGGGAAGCATGTGGGTTAGAAAAGTAGAGTTAATTCTAGTAATAATTTCAGGAACAAGAAGATGAAAAGTTCAACTGGTGAAAAGGAGATGAACTCAAAGCTAAATATCCACATTTTTTTTTTCAATTTTAGGTGAATTTATTCAAGATCACCGAAGCAGAAGGAAAAAGAAGGTTGTATCTGGCTCTTTTTCACCATAATAAATTAACATAAATTAACATAATATCAGAAAGGAGGCACGGGGGAGTAATGAATAGTGGCTCAGATTAAAGAATCAGAGAGCCGAGTTCGAATCCCAGTCGAATCCATTATATTCACTTTTGTGCTAATACCCTTGGGAAAGATATGAATCCTCTTCTTCTCCTCGCAGCTATGGATAAATAGCAGAACAGACTGGGTTCTATAGCCTTGGATGGTAACTGGTCTATTGCAGAAAGAAATGGCAACCTACTGCGGGAAAAAAATCTGTCTTGTCAGTCATGTATGAAAGGATACATGATCGCCTAAGCGTGTATCACGCAAGACACATAACTGACTGACTGATCAGAAGATATTCCATTTTTCTTTGTAGGTCCAACTTTTCAGGATGAGGTGTTATCATTATTTTTTATCATTTCCAGTCAGACTATTGTTCTCATCATTTTTATTATCACAACGTTTTATTCATTGTGCTCTCTGGTTTTTCCCAATATTTTTCACTTATTTCCAGGCTTCATCAGAGATTGAGAATACAAATGAAAAAGCAAATAGATTACAGGAATGTTATGATTTTTGGTACTTTTCATTGGTCAGACATATGTCAGGTGTATAAACACAATAGATGATATATAAATATGTGTGAGGAACACTTAGGATGTTAAAGTGTGTGATAGTGTAAGAGTGTGTAAGTAAAGAAATGCTTGTGCATGTAGGTGTATGTAGGACGGTAACATTAACAACATTTGCTTTACACTTTACTTATGGACTCAATATTAATAATAAAATCCCTTTCCTTGACTTATTAGACACACACATACACACACACGCACATACATACATACATACACATGCATATTGTGTCAGAACAAAAGTTTGTAGTATTTTGAAGTAAATTTCAAAGACAATATTTAGATTCAAATAATAAATACCAGACATTTGTGATTTTTTTCAGCAGCATATAAAAGCAGATCTTTAAAAGTGTATCTGGTCACCACACCTACCCACTATCTTCTGTATTGGGCATTCTGTGACTTTCTCCCTTTCATCACAAGTGAAATATTGGGTCATTAGACCACAGACTTTGAAGCAAACCATTGCCAAACTCTTTCAAATGTTTACCCTCTTTTCATACTACTTTGGTAGTTTGCCATAGACCACATCTTACAAGATCATGTCACTTGAGCCTCCTAAAATGCAAGAGTTTTTCTATATTTTTTTTTTGTCTAGAATTTTCCCACTGCTATAACGTAACTTTTCTGTGCCTTTTCTATAAATAATTTCATGGTAATTGTTCTGATGAACTTTCCTCTGTGATTTTATGAATTTAAGCACATTACTAGATTTGCGGAAAGGTCTCATCATTTTACAGTAGAAATGGCTAGATCTAACCACAAGTTCTATGCTAACAGTTTCTTCTATCACACTTCTTGCTTGTGGAACTCTATTCTGTTTTTTTTTTAATTCTAGTCAAGTTTGATTTTCATAAATTTAAATGTCAATTGTTTGATTAATTTTTATTGTATTTTTTTCAATTTTTGGATCAGGTGTTGAGTATTGTATTCAAAGTTGTGGATAAATTGTTTGAAGTTCGTATTTTGTTATTTTTGTTCAGGTACTTTTAACTATCACAGTCATTATCAAGAACCAATGTGGTGTCTGTATGGTAGACTTTATTTGTCTACATCCTGGTATTCTTTGGAAAGCTGGAAGTTTGAAATTGTGCATTGTCATGTGTAATAGATATTGGGAATGAAGCCACACAAAAAGAATGAAATTTATTTATTTTATTTTTTTAGTTTTAGTTGTAGTTGAGTAAACATGAATTTTTACTAGTGGGTTTTTAGTAAAGGTTGGTGGTAAAACTATGGCTATTGGCATCGACTAATACGTCAAGGAAAGGGATTTTACTGTTAATATTGAGTCCATAAATAAAATATAGGACAGAGTTATTCTCAAAGATTCCTTCATTTTTTGTATTTCTTCTAAGCTTTTTGCTAATATGAATATGTCATCAATATAATGGCATATATGTTGTGGGGGTGCTTAGTGGAATTATTGAAGACTGTTTCATATATATATATATATATATATATATATATATATATATATATATATATATATATATCCAAATGATAGAAAGAACAGATTTGTATTGTGTAGTGATTTCAACATGTTTTTGTTCTCATCTATTATAATAATAATAATAATAATAATATATATATATATATATATATATATATTGATGCATGTTTCATTAAATAATATAGACAAGTTTTGTCTATTTATTTTACGTATATTCCTTTCATATTGTCTGATAAGCTTAATAACATTATCATTGAAAGATGAAAGAAAAACACCACATTGATACATATTTTTTAATCCTATCTAAGCTTTCAGCTTACATAAGCCATTATTAAAGATGACAATTATATTTCAATATATTAAACAGTACATGTATATATATATATATATATATATATATATATATATATATATATTGTTATTGTTATTATTATTATTATTTTTTGTTTTGTCCTCTGAGGGACTTTATTAACACAAATGTGGGGATTTTATGTTAAACAAAATCATCACATTTGCTTTAATAAAGTCCCTCAGAAGACAAAACACATCAAAGATAAGTTTTCCTTTTATCTTTATTCATATTGTCCTTTTACAGAGATACTCTATCTGAATTTTCTTATATCTGCATATACACACATGCACACACACACACACACACATATAATAATAATAATATTCCTAATAAATATAATATTAACTCTACTCCTGAGTTAATAAAAACCTTACGTTTTCATAAACTGAATAATGGAATACTAGCTTCCCTTGACGTGGAAAGTCTATTTACTAACGTCCCCGTCATTGAAACTATTGTTATAATTACTAATTACATCTATAACAACCCTCTTATGCACCCTCTTAAAATTAATCTGAATATACTCAAAAAAATCCTTTTAATCTGCACTACACAGGTTCCTTTCTATGACCACCTTAATAATATTTATTTACAGGTGGACGGCGTCTCTAATAAAAAGTCTCATTAGAGAATATGAGAAAATTCAAAAGAAAATATGCAAGACTATGTTGTCTTTAACATTCAATACTACATGTTTAAAATATATATATATATATATATATATATATATATATATATATATATATATATATATACCTTACTTTGTTTCACCAACCCATGCAGATTTGACAACCACGGACTTTCCCTACACAAATGTACAGAGACACGAGAATATAATAATCAAACCAAATACAAAATTATTTTGAAACAATTTATATTTCACTGACAAAATATGAGGGTGATATCTGTAGACTTCCTTCACATAGACACTTATAAACTTGCATGAATTAATGTTACTGTCCTACATACACCTTCATGCACAAGCATTTCTTTACTTACACACTCTTACACTATCACACACTTTAACATCCTAAATGTTCCTCACACATATTTATACATTATCTATTGTGTTTATACACCTAACATATGTCTGACCAATGAGAACTACTAAAACTCATTTCCGTAATTTGTCTATTTGCTTTTTCATTTGTATTCTCAATCTCTGACAAAGCCTGAAAAAAGTGAAACATATTGGATTGAGATTCATTTCCTACTTTGTTCTTTATTCCATTTTATCATCTGGTCAGATTCCTATCCATATCTTATTTACATTTGATCTTCAACTCATATATATATATATATATATATATATATATATATATATTCAGTGACACTGAAAAAAAAGAAAACTTTATACTGAAATTTAAAGAACAAAAATAAATAAATAAAGCTATAATTAAATGATTTTTTTTAAATTCAAAGAAACAAAATTTAAAGAAATATTTAAAAAAAAAATAATTTAAAAAATTAACATTCAAAAAGCTTTGAATCTTATACTGTACTGGATTCAGCTAAGAAGTTCTACTTTATTTTAATGCTGATAATGTACAAGACATTGGCATTGTACAAGGATTACAAGTTATTGTATCTTCCTACAATTCTTGAATTGAACCGTGACACTGACAAATAATGACAATGTTTGAAGTTACTGAAAACTTCTGCTGTTGTGAACATACTTATATGTCTTGATGAAGGTTATATTTTCTACTGTTGACATATATATATATATATATATATATATATATATATATATATATATATATACTGAAGAGTGAAAATTTCTCAGCCCAAAACATTTCCAAAAATCTGAACAAATGATAAAACATTAGATAATCTTCAGTAATCCCATATATGCTCAACCACTTGTAACAGTGCCTGAAAAAAAATCTCATTAAATCAGACAAAAAGACATTTTGTATTTAGTTAATGGAGTTAAATGAATCTAAATAAAAACAAAATGAAGGAAATATTTTTCTGATTGTTTTTGGCATCTGGGGTACTGAAGCAAGATCTGGGCAATGGCCAGCTCACTACGAAGCCATTACCATTAATACTGGCCCAGCTGGAGAGAAACCTACTGATCTATCATCTAGTGCCTCATTAAATGAATGGCTGAGTTGGCATTGCAAAAATTAAATAGATAAAATATGGTGGATTCTAAAAATATTGGATATCTTTGTAAAACGTTCCTATCACCAGATCCACCTTCATAATCCCCTAACTAGTTTATTCCCTACATGTGCACACACACACACACACACACACACACACGCGCGCACACACGCACATACATACATACACATGCATATTGTGTCAGAACTCATCAATTGTTGCCTTTAATCAATCCAATTGGAAACAGTACCTGTTTGAATTTAACATTTGATTTTGTGGAAGAAGCTCATAATAGACAGTGCCCGTTCAATCCCATCAGTTATACTGCATCAATTTCTTCATGTGCAGAGTGATTTTTGGAGTTGTTAATTGTGGCTCATTGCATTTTTCCAGGAACTTTTCTACTTCACATTGTTGTAAACAATCCATTTTTCATCTCCTGTGATCTTTACAAAAATGGGACATTTCTTTTTGCATTTGTGCAGGGAATGATATAAATATAGTCTATAAACTTATTTTCCCTTAAAATAATTAAAATTAAATTATTTTCTCGTGTATCCAATTGTTTTCAAATGCCCAACAATGCTCATATGAGATATGCAGAGTGTCTCTTTCATGTCCTGTGAGACTTTTTATTTTTTAATCATTTCATCCCAAGAAAGGTGATAATGCCACTGAGATGCAAGAGGGTTACTGGGAGTGAAAGAAAATGAGAAGACTTTAGTGAGAAGAAAGCAAAATAAAAGAAGAGGATTCAGGAAAACAGAAGATGGCAATTGACATTGCATTTCAATTTTTTAAGAATATAGGTGGTAGGGAAGCTAGAAACTGGAAGAGAATTCTGGAGGTGAGAAGTGCAAGAAAAGAAACTATCAGAATAGAAATTACAATTACATCTAGTTATTTCAACAGTAAAATAGTGAGACTTATTTGCTAATGATCTAATAAACATTATTTGATCAAACATTGCGAATATCTGGGAGGATAGAATCATGAAGTTGCCTCAAAGATGGAAAACATTAGTGAGACAAAATGGTACATGTGTAGTTGAATAAATCTATAGACAAATATCTAAATATTACCTTTGAGTTTCACTTAAAAAACACTATGAAATTTTGTTCTAATCACTTTATCACCCAGAAAGATGATATTAGCCAAAAATTTGTAATCATTTACCAATAAAAAATTTGAAATTGGAGATTTAAAGAAAAAAAGTTTCACTAGTAATAGCCACCTTACAAAAATAAAATAATAAACAAAAAAGATAGAGCAAAAATGAACTAGAAGAATTTTGCAATTGCTAGATTTGGAGGTAGGAGATAGATTCAGAATTTGAGGGCTAAACAAGAAAAAAAAGGAACTAGATCTTGCACCAAAAGAGATAAATTGGAATCATTGGTGCTAGGTACCAAATATACATGTATGAAGGAAAATTGCAGTTCCATTATTTGCAAGTAGACAATAATACAAGTTGGTTGAAAGTTGGTAATCTATATCATAAAAGAAGAGTTGATTCTCTGTCCATCACACACCGACCGTGTATAACTTTACATAGGCATATGTAATGTATATGCCAATGTCTGTGTTGTGTGGTGAGTGACTTAAAGGTATACTCAAGCACACGCGCACACATAAACACACAGTTTGACAAAATTTGAAGTTAGGCATTGGAATAATAATCTGAAATGGCATTGGTTAATGAATTTAGTGATATAGTAATTGTGAGTTCAATATCTGGGCCAGGCAGTGTGTACTTGGACTCAGTGGAAATGGGATGAACAATAACTGAAAATAAGAACTAGATGAGGCATCCCTAGACATGGACAGTGAAACTAAAAAAATTGACTTTAAATAAAGGGTTCAGTTTGAAATTCCTGTTGGTTACCTGGGTCGACATGCATCTGATGAAGACTGAAGGGTATAAAGGCTGAAACCTTGTGATAATAACGAAAATGAAGACTATAGTTCACATATAAATAATGTTAATTCCTCAGCCTAGAAATTTGGACAGAAATCATTTTCCTGACTCCTGTATTTAAACTTAATATATTTTCTAGTAAATGTAGTATTTTAAATGAACAAACAATTTAGATTTGAAATTTGATCATCTTGCTGTCAATGAAGCAACAGGTACTGAACTAGTAAAAAAACAAACAAAGAAAACCATGACATTAAATTGGTTTATAAATGGAATTTAGTTACATCATGAAAGATAATATTTAGAAACTATTGGCAAGATGAAAATTCATAACCCATTTTATTTGGTTTTTAGAAATAAAAATAAATTAGATTATGATTCCTTTTCACCTAATTAATTATTTTTTTTACCTTTAGAAACAAAACAAAAATGAAATGCCTGTTATCCAAATACAGGCTGTCCCAAAAGTCACCAAGGGGTCTGGAAGTTTAATAACTTTTTTGTTTATTAACTTTTTTTAGTTTTCTTTCAGGTATTTTATAAAGAAAGCTTTGAAAATTAATCTTGTAAAAATACACAATTGAAAAATGAACACAATTAGTGAAATCTTTCTACCAAATCCAAGGATCAATAATTCAAACGCAATGAACATATCATTGCCATTATGGTGTGAAAGATTATTCAAGTTTTAAGAGCAAAGGTTCACTTAGTGGTCTTCCACAAAGCGGCATACCATGTTCATTTAGGAACATAGGAGTATTTGAGTGAGTAAGGAAGAGTACCAAATGCATCAACTCGAAGACAGTCTCAACAGTTTTAGATCTCTTGGATGTCACTCCAATGAATTTTTAAATGCATCAACCTGTTTTCTTACAAGATGAGGCAACAGCTCATACAGCAAGAGCCCAAATCATGCTTTTCAGGCAAATTTTGGAGAAAAGAATAATTTTTCACAGTTGCAGCATAAACTGCCCACCACATTCTCCAGATCCAACAAGCACTGTATTCTTCCTTTGCAGCTATCAACAAGCCATAGACTCTCCAACAACTAAAGGACACCATTGAGATAGACATAGAAAATGCCATAGAAAGGGCATGTTTGTGTGAATCTGAAAATTGATATCACTTAAAAGAAGTAAACTTTTTCAACTAGTGTAAATTTATTTGCCATATCTACTCTATATAATACTATGTTATTGTGAATTAAAATTAAAAAATAAAGAAGTTATTAAATTTTGAATTCCCTTGGTGACTTTTGGGACACCATGTATATACAACCATAATGTCCATGACTGAAATCTGCAGTCAAATCATCCATTTGCCATGTGTAAGGGTATCATAAATTTCTCAATTCCACATATTTGTAGCTATTAGAAAATAAGTAAAACTCATCCACTAATTTGGTACCAATTTTAGGAATTTGTGGTCTTTGGTTTGTTGATTTTGTTTAGTGGCATATCAACCTCTATGGGTTATTTAATGTTGAAATCTAAATATTTTAACACAATTTTACACCTTTAACTACAGATATTATATATATAATTTTATACTTAGATGATAAAATGTACTTTTGGTAATTTTTTTTTTTAAATGTATTACTGGTAAATTCACAACAAAAAATGTATTGCTGGTAATTTTATTATAAAATTGTATTGTTGGTAATTTTATTATAAAATTGTATTGTTGGTAATTTTATTATAAAATTGTATTGTTGGTAATTTTATTATAAAATTGTATTGTTGGTAATTTTACTATAAAAATATACTGTTGATTTTTGTTTGGGGGTTTACTATTTGCACATAACTGAGACTCTAATAAGTGCTACTACCCTGAGTTTGGGTGGACCTGGGAACAACAACAGTTAAGAGGTGGTTTTACACTCCTCATTATCCCACTCAGATGAGAATTTGTGGCCTGGCTCATGGGTTGTAGTGTGAAAAAATAAATTTGATATACATTTAACAACAAATTTTAAATCATGATATCCAATGAAGCAAATGTTTTCTAAAATTTAAATTTCTTCACAAAAAAGTTGACAACAGGCCAGAGCTTGATTATATTTAAAAAATGTTTTGAAAAAATAACAAGCGAACACAATTCCTATGTATTCACCCAGCACGGCACAGTACACAACTGCTAGCAACCAAAGTAGTGTAGCTTCCTTTTTGTTTTGGATATTAAGAACCTACTTATTTATTGACTAAGAATGTATGAATATGATTACCATATATACTTGTGTATAAGACTACTTTGTGTATAGTACAACCCCTGAACTTTTAATGAAAGACCTGATTTTTTTTCATACTGCTTGTGTATAATGTGCCCCCAGCTCCCAAGCAATACTAGAACCCTACCATAGTCAAATATAGCTGTGCTGGGCATCATCCTGGACATATTTTATAACAAATAAATGATCTTCATTCTTTTTGTATAAAGCCATCCCAAAATGGTGAGAAAAACCACTTAACATTAAATATTGGATACAAAGAACCTTCCAGAAAAAAACTACCTGTGTGTAGTATAACCAGTCACTTAAAATGAATGATTTTTAACCTCTTCAAAAAATTACCTGTGTAGTGCAACCCGCTATTTTTTGTTTAAAAAACTGATAAAAACTCGCATTATAAATGAGTATATTTCCAATGTGCCTTAACCAACTCAGCCATGAAAAAGCTTAGCAGTGCCTTTAAGCAAAATTCCCCTCATCATAGAGTCCATGAAATTATCATATCTACTCAGTTTCATATTCAAACATAAACAAAGTCATTTTCGAGAGAAGTAATGGATTTTTTATTTATTAATCTAACAGATTTTTTTATCACTTTAAACATTATTTTTAGGGGGTACTCATATTTGAGTAGATGCTCCATTTATTTATTAAACAGTATACTGTCAGATTAATAAATAAAAAACGTTTTTTGATACTCAATTATTTTAGGTCACAAGGGTCAAAGTTTGCTGTCCGATTTTGTATGGTGCACACAGTGAGGATCTACCCAGTAGTTATGGTCAACCAGACTAGCCCCTCTAAACATTAAACAACCCCGAGGCACCTATGTTATTGTTAGGTTGGTGGATTTTTACATGTCAACCATTGTTGGATTATTTAATGTTGAATTTTGCATGAGACACCCAGTGAGGACCAAACTCCCAACTCAGTAATAATGGCCAACCAGACTAACCCTGCCAACTACAACCTCATCTTGAGGTGCCTTGATTAAATAAGGTTGGTTGGTTTTATGACTTGTCAATCTTTGTTTGGTTATTTTACTGTTAGAACAGTTCTATAAATTGTTCAAGTTTTATATAATTATTTTTTCTAATTTAGAAAATAGAATTTAAATATAAAAATAAATGGAATATTTATAAAATTTAAGAATTACCTCCAACAGGTAGATATTTAATGCATTCCTTTGCTAACAAAAAGAAAATAGCTTAGTTGTTCATTTCCATGTTTGTCTCTCTGCTTGAGTAGCTAGCTAATCCGTGTTGCAGACACCTGTATATTTGTGTTTCTACAACACTCACAGAATCAACCTGTGGTTTATACTGCAACTATGCTGAACAGACCTTAGATACAGGGGAGGGAACACAATCTGGCAAGAACAAGGTCATTATGCTTGAAACCTTGGCTATAATAACTTCTTACGTCATCACAACACAACCAACGACAGCTTCCAAAGTTTCCTCTACCCAATTTCACACACAATGTTTGAGTCAAACCAAGGTGTGGTTTTTAAGCATTTAAAAAAAGTGCTGCATTCTAGGATTGTCTCCTCACATTGCTGTTATAATGAAGTTACCTGGGTATGAGGATAAACTACATCCGGCAGCAAGCAATGTTTGGGAAGTTTTAAGGAGTGTGAAACCACCTCTTAATTGCTGTTTTCCCAGGTCCACCTTGACCCAGGGTGGTAGCACCTGTCTGGGTACCACCTATGGGCAAATAGTGAACCCCCACAAACTGGAGTCAAAACATGAATATATAAAAAATACATTATAAAAATTTACCAGTAATACATTTTCATAGTAAAAAATAAAAAAAATAAGCAAATTACCAGTAATACATTATTGAAAATAAAAGATTACCAAAGTTCACAAGAAAATAACATTTTTGCATTAAATGACCCATAAGGAGTTGATATGCCATTTAACAAACAAACCAAACCATCATGAAGTTAATTTCCTAACCATGATGAGATTTAAACCTGTGTCTCATGGTCAGAATGTTAATGTTCTTAACACTTGATTATAACAGTAATTTCATGGTAAATTTTTCTTTAATAGTGTTGGATTAAAACTAACTCTAATAGAAAAATTTACCAGACTTCATTGGTCAGGTGACTGATATAGTCAATCAAAATCCTCCAGTTAGCAATGAGCTAAAAAGGAAGAAGGAGGACAATGGTCTGGTCAAATTTGAAGAAAGGAGGTCCATTCCCCAGTCTTTTGGAGACATACTGTCAATATACAACTGGTTGTAAGTAGCCTTTTTGTATGTTAAGATGTTGTCTGATATTAACTTGCTTCAAAGTAAGCTTTAGAGTGAAGATTTCTAATGTTTTTAATTAACTTAATAGGAAATGTCTTTGTGTAAGGAACTTTGATTTCATTGTTTTAGCTGTGGGAAGATGAAATATAAAATAATAATGAGTAATAAAAAAAGAAAAGAAAAAGAAATACATTTTCCCATGATGCTAAGAGTAAAGTAACCAGAATTATGATTGTCTCACTTGGTTTCATCAAACATTGTTAAGTGGTGTTGTTGAAGCCTATAAAAAGGCAAACATTTCCTGCCTCACTCTCTCTCCTCTTTGCTCCAAGATGTAGAAGCAGGTGGTAATTACATTCTCACTAAAGAATGTTAATTTCCCCAGTTCACTTATGACTGAACTCTCTTCCCACTTTCCAATGCATGGCACTTACACTTGTCTTCCAAAAACCTCAATCTATAAAGTAGGTCAAGCTTTCTCTTTGGTTGTTCCAAATCAGTGGAAGGCTGACTTGAATGTGACCATAGTAACAATGCTTGTACTGACTTACCCTAACTTCTGAAGCAAGAAAAAGAAAACAGACATCTCATAAACATTTTTACACCTTCCAACAATAAAGTAAATAGAAACTTTCCTTTGGTTGTTCCAACTGTCTGCAAGGCTGACAAGCTCGACAATGAATATGATACTCATACTTACATACCCTAACTTCTGGAACAAAAAGAAAACAGACATTCTAAAGAGACATTAGAAACTTTGTTTCACTACAGTCACCATAAGAAGAATAAATGTTTGTAGTAGAAAATCAAGTTTTTGTATGCTTCTATCTTTGTTTACACATTGAACATGCACCCTACAACCTTTGTAATCTCCATATAGCTTTCCTCCTCCAAATAGAATGAAAATAATTCAAGTTCTGGTCAGCAGAAATTACAAAGAAGAAAAGTCTGTATAAAGAAAAAGATTACCATAGTCACCACTCAAGTTTGTCTGAAGAGAAATGAATTGGATGAGGTGGTATATAGGGCGTGTGGGGTGCTAGATAGGGTACTACTAAATACCATAAGGACGTGTGGGGTGTTTAATGGTTAATGGCTCTGAAAGCAAAATTGGAAAGCCATGTTTGAATTCTGAGTTCATTACATTCAGTTTTGTACAATTACCTTTGGGAAAATATGAATCCATCTTTCCCATCACAGCTTTGGGTTAAACAGTAGGGCAGACTGGGTTCAATGGCTGTGGTAGGCAACCAGTTTAAGAGAAAGGCAACTCTGAATTCAAAACTGCTTATGTAACCCTGATGAGGTGCATATTATAAAGCTATTGAAAATATTATGGAGTTTACAATTGACTGCAGTGTGGGGTTGTAAACTATAATCACAAATGAGGTTGAATAAAAAAAAGAAAAATCAACAGATATCTAGCAGAGTATATTAATAGCAAAGCAGAAATTTAAAGTATTGAAATATTGATTCATTTGACACTGTTAAATAAGCAGGCATTTTTTAAGTGGACTTGATAATAACTTCCCAATAACAACAATAATAAAAATAAGAAGCAGAACAATACAAGAAATGAAGAAAGCAGTGCAAGACAACTATAAGACAATAGCAAAATAAAGCAATTATAAGACATCAAGAAAGAAAGTGTTTACAAGCAAACAGAATACAATCAAATGACTTCAAAGCAAGAAAGAAAAAATGTGTGGGTATAACAAAGAATTGTCCATTTTTATTGATTAAGAAGAAATCCCAGCATGCATCTGTGGGATTTGTCTATAAATTTTGTGAGGGAGGATTTTTAGCACATCATTCCCGGGTGATTGGAACAAAGAAGACAACTCAAAAATGAGACTTTCGCCCTATATTTCAAGAATGGATTTTCTCAGATCTCTTTTTGTGACATTCTTAAAGCCATTTTTTTCTTGTTCTTATCTTGCTGGTGTTTCCAATTTCCTGTTTGATTGTCCTGTGATCTCTGTTCAGACATTTTCACAATTTCAGACATTGTGTTTCTGTTACTCAATAAGTTTACAATATTTTTTTCTCCTTTGAGATTAGATTATTTTTTTTATCCATAACAATCTTTATATATCTAGAAATAAACATATAAAAAATATACTCTTATATATATCTATATAAAATATCAGGAACAGTCTATGAGTTGCATAATAACCATCAAATAAGTTATTGCAGATATTTCTAATAAAAACATATATCCTGAAAATTTTGCCAAAATCATTAAGATAATACTAATTATTTGTCTGAATTTCTGGGAAGAGGAGTTATCATTATTTACACAAGTTACATGTAGACTACTGTTCTGACAATAGCCAGGTGGATTATGTTTATAACAATAAAAATATATATCATTGTAACAGTAAGAAATAATGACAGATTAAAAAAATCCATTTAAAAATTACCATGTTTATGTTTCAGGTACAAAAATGAATCTACCAGACATAGAAGTCCCAACAAAAGATGTGCGTTTCCTGAAACAGGTAATTGAGCTCAAGGTGGCCTCCTGTTGTCAAATGCTTCAGCTATAGGAATGGTTTCTCTAATGAATTAAAATAGCCAAATAGGAAAACTTATTTTTGCAATGCTTTTTGTTTCTTTAGGAACTTCATCAAAAAGTAAAATGTAGCTTTATTAAGAAAAACCTGTGTCTGTAAAAAGGATCATTGAGAAAATGACTTTATGTGTTCAAATTTAAATCTGAGAAAATTTTAAAAAATGTTTGAAAATCTTTTAAAGTTATGAAAAAGAAAAGAAATTATGGCTGATGTTAAGTGATATAATTTTTGTTAGATTGGTAACTGAAAGTGAGTTTTTGTAATTATTATTGCTATTATTATTTATTTTATTTGCAATAAATTAACCATTACTTGATTTTTTTTTGTAGATGTTCAGAAATGGGCAAAATTTTTAAAAAAGAGCATTGGCAAACTTGGAACTTCATGCCCACTAAAAAATGGAGTATCCAAAGGGAAGGTTTTCCCTTGACACTGCTATAATTTGAACTACCTTCACTCCTCAGCAATATTTATTTTTTAAAAAGTGATGATTAGAACTTTAATAAAAACCCAAGCATATGAATATGAATTTAGACATTTACTTTGTTCTTGAGAATTAATAACTAAAATAATAAACACTATTT
The DNA here is from genome assembly GCA_964036315.1 of Acanthosepion esculentum. Taxonomy (NCBI): domain Eukaryota; kingdom Metazoa; phylum Mollusca; class Cephalopoda; order Sepiida; family Sepiidae; genus Acanthosepion; species Acanthosepion esculentum. Next base: position 51,614,882 of record OZ038507.1, read on the forward strand.
ATTCATTGGATTGTTTATTTACATTACTTATTTATTATATTGTTTATTGGAATGGTTGGCAAAACATTGGCTAATTGTCAATTGATTTGAACTTTATATTTCCTTATAGTTGGTTCACATATTTTAATAATTTAGTAAATGTTTATAAGTTTATGAATAAAAATTTGTTTTCATATTTATTTCTTTATAAATTGGTAAGTGATAAATATTGCATTGCATTAGTTTTAGTTTTTAGAATGTTGTAAATATAAAATAAATAGATTTTAATATTTTTGTTGTAAATTCTCAAGAATAAAAAATATATAAATTCACTTTCACATGTTTAGGTTTATAGCTTTTTAAAACAATAAGCATTGTCAATGAGTGAAGGTAGTTAAAATAGCAGTATCAATGGAAGAAACATCCTTTTGACACTCTGTATATTGGCAGGCACAAAGGTCTAAGTTTGACAGAGCATTTGCCTCAAGATTAAAGATACTTGGGAAAAATTTGGGTTGTATATTTATTGTGGAAGTAGCATCAATTAGGGAACATTTGATGGATTTATATCTTAATAACATTTATTTTCAAAGATAAAACTTTTAAGATTCAAATTGAGGTTGAAATTATTTATATGTATAACCAATGCATTGGATATATTATTGTGTAGGAGGTCTATTTTGTTTTCATAAATTCATTTTTTTTAAATTTCTTCAAATCTTGTCAATATATTTGTTGTGGCATACCTACGGACAATAATGGGTATGTCCCCATTCACATAAATACAGTAGTAAATACTGTATGTTGGTCTGCAGTCAGAGATTTGTCTCCAGCTGTGCTGGTCAAACTCTCTGCTTCTGGGTAGAGAGGATCCTCTGACAAAGGTATGTGAAAGGGCAGAGTCTCATCTCGGGGAACAGCTACCTGACCCCATTTTATAGAGGTATACAGGGAATTTTTGGATGAGCCTACGGGCTCGAATACCCCACATTAAATTCGGCCTTGTGCCACATCTGACCGTGTGGAGCAGTTGGTAGATATCCTGCAGTTGGAGATATCCTGCATTTGAAGATTCATTGTGGAATTCACTTGACACACTTCTAGCAGTTGACTACTTCTTCTACGTGCTGCTGGCAAATCTTATATGTGTTGTTCGTGTCCTAAGTATTATTGTTCATTACCAACCTTTGTGTGATTATTCTATTCAGTAACCTTCCCTAGGTTACAACAATATTTTAAGAAACAACTGTTATAGTTTGATGCCTTCTTAAGAATTATTATCACTTCTGTCTTTTTTTGGTTTTGATCATTTCTGTATTTAGGCTATTTGAAAAATAATTTTGCATTTATACAAATATGAACTGAGTATAAAATCATAGGTAACTAGTAAACAGTGAGATTCCTAAGAGTATTTGCATGTAAATGAAAGTAATGAACCCAACTGGAATTTGAACTTGGCTCACTGATTTCTCATTCTGAGCCACTACCCATTATACCACCAGGCAGCAAAGAATACAGAAAATAAAGAATGTTCTATGCACCTTAGTACAGTGACTGTATCTAAATGCTTACGATAATTTCTTCTTCTTCTTTGTATCATGTCACTTCAGGACATTGGTAATCATGGCTCTTCACAATTTCATGTTCTTTGTAGCCCTTAATAAATTTTTCCTTTTTGCTATCTCTCCTAAATCCTGTTCTGCTAAACATTTACACAAGCTCATTAGTGTTATAGTGAAAGACACCTTGTCTAGATAATAGACTCTCCCATCTATTATAAGTAGGAGTCAGTAGTAGTCGAGGGGGGGAGGAAGTAGTCAGCAACCACAACTCGATTACTCTGCGTAACACTTTATTACAAGTTCCTAACGTTTCTGTACGTTTAACCTATTTAGGACGCATTTAGTCCGACTACAAGTTCTATTGTGGAAATAACTCCACAACAACTTTTGGCGACAAAGATTCGCACTCATACGGAGGAAAAAAAAAATAAATAAATAAATAAAAAAAAAAATTCGTTCACCAATATAACTTTTGGCGGCGAAGATTTGCACTCATACGGACGAAGAAAAAGTTTGTTCGCCACAAATAACGTGGCCGACAAAGTCTCGGATTTATACTTTGAAAAAAAAATGGAGGAATGCAAAAGTCTATTCCAGGATTTTTTAAAGTTCCAGTTGGAACAACAAACGAAAATATTAGAACAACAGAAAACATTCCAGAAGCAGTTACAGGAGGAAACTTTCAATAGACAGATGCAATTCCAACAAAAAATGGAACAGATGCATGCGGAGTTACAAAGAAAAATTCTGGAAATAACTGAGAACAGGAAAGAGAAAAGTCTACAAAATGATTCTTTCCCAGAGAATACAATATGGAATTCAATTGAAATATTCACGTACAGTCCAGAAGAAGAGCTGAAATTTACTGTGTGTAATGCAGTTCGGGAACTTCCAGTAACTCTAGAAAAAATAAAAGAAGAAGCCACCAGGGACGAGTATATTTTGAAAGTAAAATAAAAAATATCTAAGAGGGACCAGTACACGACAAATGTGTTTTCGCTTTGCGATACAGTATTGTTATATAGAGAACGTGTGGTAATTCCATACACACTCCAAAAACAAATACTAAAAGATTTCCATACTGGTCATCCAGGCAGCACTAGGATGAAGAGCTTAATGCAAAGTTTTGTTTATTGGCCGAATATGGACAGGGACATTGAGAACGCAGTGGCAAAATGTAAAGGCTGTGCTTTGGCTGCAAAGGCACCCCCAGTAAAATTTAATCCCTGGCCAAAAACAGACCTACCATGGTCTAGGTTGCATGTGGATTTTGCAGGTCCACTACCATTACATCATAGTAGTGGATAGTTTCTCAAAATGGCCTGAAATACAAAGGATAAGAAAACTGACGACGCATAGTACGAAAAACTTCCTGCTGGAATTGTTCACAAGGTTTGGTGTAGTAGACACAATTGTGACGGACAATGGAAGTCAATTTACGTCGAAACAATTTAAAGATTTATGCAAGGAATACAATGTCGAACATATTACCACAGCTCCATATCACCCAAGATCTAACGAGTTAGCTGAAAAATTTGTGGACACCCTTAAAAGAGCTTTAAAGAAAGCTAGGGAAATACCTGCAGATGAAGCCCTACAGAAGTTTCTACAGGTATACAGACTTACCCCAAATAACGCAACACCAGCCTCACAATCACCAGCCGAGGTGATGTTTGCACGTCAGGTAAGATCTGTCTTCGACAAATTGTTATAGTGGAAGACACCTTGTCTAGATAATAGACTCTCCCATCTATTATAAGTAGGAGTCAGTAGTAGTTGAGGGGGGAGGAAGTAGTCAGCGACCACAACTCGATTACTCTGCGTAACACTTTATTACAAGTTCTTAACGTTTCTGTACGTTTAACCTATTTAGGACGCATTTAGTCCGAATACAGTTTCCACTGAGGAAATAACTCCACAACAATTAGGCAGGTTATGTGCTGTTTTTCTATATTACTCTTGCCTTCAATATATCTAGTGAGTATCAAATTTTCTAAGCCCTCTTTCCTTACTATGTTCCCTAGAAATTTCAACTTTCTCTTCCTGATGTTAAGTATAAGGGTCCTTTTTGCTTCCATTTTCTCTAAAACTTTGTCATTGTTCACATGTTTGGTCCATGGTATTCTCAGCATTCTTCCATAGAACCACGTTTCTGTTGCTTCATGTCTCTTCTTCATCTGTGAGGAGATTTCTCAGCATTCACTGCCATATTGGAGGACCGATATTACATAATAGTTCAGTACTGTTTTCTTTGTTTCTAATGATGATTTTTATGTTTCTTAATACTTAGTTTAGTTTTTGGAAAGCATCTTTCACTATCCCAATGTGCCTCCAGATGTCAGTGTTGCACTTTCCATTCTCTGTTAAAACACTTCCCAGATGTTTAAATTTTTGTACTTTTAAAAATGGGGATTCTTCTAAGTTTTTATCTTCAAGACCAGTCTCTTTGGATAAAGATACTTTGAAAAACACCTGTCAAAGCAGTTCTTCCTCAAAACATTAGAGATTTAGCAGAGTGACACAATGAATTATGTTCATGTCTATGCATATATCTCAAGCAAATTGAAATAAATCAAACAAGGTAATTTGGTTATGAGGAACATCTTTATCAGAGAACCAAGTGTAATGTTCATCTATTTCTAATTGTCTGCTCACCTGGAATGAAAAACTCCTTTTTAGATTGTCACAGGAGATGCAAAATGTAACAAACACAAAATCAGTTGCTATAATCCTATATATCAAACAAAACACCAAAACAAAGGCTTCATCCAGGTTTTGCTATACACAAGACAAGTATGACAAGAATCATCCTCTACAAGTCATTGAGTGTTGAAGATATTATAGCTGTATGTACTTTATTGCCAATTGTTTCAGTAATGTATTTTTTAAATCATTTCACCCCAAATAAGGCAACAAAGCCACTAACACACAGAGGATTACTGAGCATGAAAGAATATTATAAAAACATTATTAAGGAGCAAGAACAGTAAAAGAACAAAAATTAAGAAAATATTGCATTTAAATTTTTGAAGATAAAACTTGACTGAAAAACAAGAAGCCAGAAAATGGTTCCACAAGTGAGAAGTGTGAAAGAAGAAGCCATGTTCAGCTTCAGCAAACAGAAAGAGTGTTGCCTGCTTCTATAAGGAAATAAATCATGAGAAAATAAAGTCACATCACTTAGAAGTTTTAGATCATCTTCCACACTTACTACACCTGTCACCTTTAAGTTATAATTTGTTTCAATCATTAAAATATATTCTTAGTATTGGGATTATCAGAATTAAGGAAATATCTCAGCTCTACTCATCCAAAACCTCAACATTTTATTATAAAACAGGTTAATATTTGGACAATTCTAATTGTGAATTATGTTGTTTATGTCTCTGAATAAGAGAAATCAATCACACCAATGTCTACCCCGTGATGATGACTAATGTAATGGTCGAAAGTATTATGACCCACTCTTCCTCCCAGTTCAACTACAGACTGTTCATTTACAGCTTTCCATCTAATGTAAAGCATTTGGTCCCAAACCAAGAAAAGCTGATTAAAAAATGCAAGAATCTCCATTGTTGTTCACATTCAACAATAATTGTCTAAAAGAAAAATTGTTGCCTAAATATATGTCATTCAAAATTTGTGTCTGTGTGGATATCTGAAAAATAAGTTAAAAACACTAATCCAATATGTTTACTATTCTACAAATAAAATATTGTATATATATTATCAGAATTACTAAGCTATTTTCCTAAAATAGTCAGTATCATGATTGATGCATTTGTCCCACATTGCATAGATACCTTCATTGACAAATGTGATGTCATGTGACAGGAGCCACCATTTTACTTTTGCAACAAGTGAGTCATCTGTATAAAACTGCTACCCAAATGAATATTTTTTGAAGAGCTCCAACAGATGATATTCTGAAAGAACAAAGTCAGGACTATCTGGTGAATGTGGTAAAAAAATCCCAGCACTACTGATTCATACCTTCCTCAAGGGTATTTGTGCAAAGGTGAATGTAATGAACCTGACTAAAATTCGAACTCATCTCTCCAATTTATCATTCCAAGCTGATATCCATTATGCCACCTGCACACTTCTTAATTAATTATGAACCTCAAATGTTTGTGGATGTGCTTCTGAAAAAGTCCCATGCAAAAGAAAGCTTTTAAAAATAATGTTAAAAAACAGTTAAAAGTAAAAATTCAGAAAATTAAAAAAAATACGTAGATATCAATAATGTGAGTACATTTTAAAAATTGAAACTTGTAAATAACAGCTTAGTGACTAAGCCTAAATCCGATAACTCTGTAAAAGTCAGGGATCAATTTGACACTGTATTGATTTATAAACAGGCCCCCACTTCTAAATTAATAACGAATCAATATTTTTTATTCTGACTGTTGTTGCAGCATAAGGAAGATCTAAGGAATAATAATGTACAATAATAATTTCTCAGAAAAATTTCTTTATTTTTTTATCTTTCTCCACATCCTCTCCTTTACGACTCCTATCTGCTCTTCCTCCAAACCTTCTGTAACCCCTTGTGTGCTAGTGGCTTCCAGCCTTGCTTGGGGTGATAAGCTTTAAAAAAAAAAATAAATAAATGGACCACTCTATTTAAGTAATGCCCAAATCCTAAGTGTATTACTAAAACTGTTTTTTAATCAGGCTGGCCATTTTTTTTTTGTCATACATGAAGTCAATGCCTTTATGCAAACTTTTTGTGGATAATTTCACCAACCACCACCCTGAGAAGGTCAAGCTCCACAGTCAATCACAAAATTTATGTCATTTGTCATCTTGAATCCAGCTTCAATATGTTTCATATTGTTTTCTGTCGTTGATTAAGATGTACACTGTTGTGAACATGGATTATCTCCCCTTTGATAATCCAAGCTATAAAAGCTGTACATTTCCGCTTGTCAAGTAGACGAGTAGTAAGATTCTTAATTGAATAAAAGATTACTAGACTGAATCTCTTGTCCTGTTTTCATTACAGACACCATACATGAGATTCATTCAGCAGATTGGCCTACCTCTCTGTGAACCTGTTACATCAGACCAATACCTGTTTCCTATTCATTGTATATTTATCATATACAGCAATAAGTTTCCAGATAATTTGTATATGATTTTCACCATTGGCACGCATAAATCATCTTACATCTAACAAATTTATGTATGACTATTGTTTTATGGTAACATTTATTTTTATTATGATGTCACATATGCATGTACTCAATATTAAGGTCCATCTCTTCCCCCAGCTATGGGTTAAATAGTAGGACTTGTATCTGGAAAAATCATTGATATTCTCAAAAAAGAATTGTTAATGCAACATTCACTTAAAAAAAAAACAATTATTCTTACAATCCAAAATATGTTTTGACTTTAAATAACCCACAAAAGGTTGATAATCTGTAAAAAACAAATCAATCAATCAATTGACTATTTGTAAGAAAGAAGTTCCACTCAGACAGCTTCTTCCTAAGAACCACTATTCTCTATGTGTGTATGTACATTGTAATATTACATTTTTCTTAGATTGCACTAAAAACGTGACAAGTATAAATATAAGTACAAGTTTCATGGTAAAAGCATACAATATAATTGTCAGATATTTTATGACAGCAAAAACAGATTTTACTGCCTGCTTGATTTTAGTGTAAAACTTTTAAAGTTATGGGTATGCATGTTACGTTTTTAATATCTTTGAAGACATGATAATACATTATATGTCACTCTATCCTCAGGATACTGACCACTGTATTAAAATTTTAGAAACCATTATAATACAAAAGAAACAATGCACATTTAATATCTTTCTCCACAGGAGCTGATATCTTGAAGTTTGTATAAATTAAAAATGTGTACAAAAATATAATAATATGTAAATATGTTTGATACATGCTTTTCCAATGCAATCTAGCTTCCTTTAACTGTTAGACATGATGTCAGTTTGGACTGTTTTAAATTCCAGTATTGTAAAACATGTCAGGATGTAACCAACAAAATCACATCTACCACACTAACAACAACCAGTTCTTGATAATGACTGAGACAGTTGAAAGTATTTGACAAAAAATATGCACCAGAACAAAACATGAACTTCAGACAATTTATTCAAAATTTTGATTCCAACATAAAACATCTTATTCCAAAGCACAATAAAAAAATTAAACAGACAGACCTTGTTAGTTGAATTTAGCAAAACTAATTTGTGTCTGTATATCTGTGTGTGTGTGTGTGTGTGTGTGTAGGATTAATACAAATATAACATTTGTCACTTAATTGATTGATGTTATATCCAGCATCGCAACACTAGAGTTTCATAGACAAACTTTTTTGTAATCGTTCAGTCCACTTGTCAGGAGGTATCAGCAATTGTCTGCCAATTTTCTCATTTTTTATTTTTATATTAAGTTAAAAGCAATAATTTATTTTATATTAAGTTAAAAGAAATAATTTATATATATATATATATATATATATATATATATATATATATTTTAAGCTTATCACCCCAAGCAAGGCTGGAGGCCACTAGCACGCAAGGGGATACAGAAGGTTTGGAGGAAGAGCAGATAGGAGTGGTAAAGGAGAGGATGTAGAGAAAGATAGTGGATCGATCAAGGCAAGGGGGTTACAGAAGATTTGGAGCGAGAGCAGATAGGAATGAAAGGTGAAAGGATGTGGAGAAGGGAAGTGGATAGATCAAGGCAACTGGAGATGTCGATTGACGTTACACTTAAATAGTTGGAGATTGTATTTGTCAGGGAAACAGGAATAAGGAAGGGAGTTCCACAGGCGAGATGTGCGAGACATGAAGCTATTGGAGTAGAAGAGACGTCTACATCTAACAGTTTCAACGGTGAAGGGGTGGGAACGGGATGCCAGCCTCGTAGGACGTTTAAATTCATGAGGCCTAGGAACCAGCAAAAGCAGCTATATATATATATATATATATATATATATATATATATATATATATATATATATATATATATATATATATATGAAGCAATTTCTAAAGAATTAATGGATTTTATTTTTGTTGCTTCAAACATTATCTTTAGTGGATACCTATCTTTGATTAGATGTTCTGTTTATCTTAAACCGCATTTATTTTGTCAATCAACCTATGTACTTGAGAAAACTTAAAAAAAGGAAATGTTCCCTCTTCCATAGGGGGATACAGGTTCAAACGCAGCCACAGGGCACATTTTCCTTATTAAGTTTAATCAGGTAAGCAGACCAGTAGACAAAATAAATACAGACAAACCCATTCATCTATGGACCCCCCCATCAATGGACTATGGATGCAATGGACAAAATCTGCAGGCAAAACAAAATAAAAAATCTACAGGAAAAAAATATCCAAATCATCAGTGATATATTTCAAAATTTGCACGCTTAGCAAAACTAGTCATATTAGTTCTCAAAGTGACTACTTGGCAGTGGTGGCAGGCTTTTCAATTGTAAACAAAGCCAGGTGTACAGTATATAAAGTATGTGAGAAAGTAGCTGTGAGAAATCTATTATTTTTGTTATTTTGATTAATATGTTAATATATTAATTGTTCTGCCCTCATCATGGCATCGAAGCAGAAGGAAAGTGTAAAAAGGAAGCATACAAACCTAAGTATCAGTGACAAAGCTTCCTAAAAAGTTAGAGGCTGGAGTTTCAGTCACAAAAGTGTACGAGGAGTATGGTGTGAAGAAACAAATAGTTAGAAGGACCCCGGAAGAAGTAGTGTACAAGTGGTCTGTTCAACACTAGTTAGCAAGTTCTTTCTGTGGAGAAAATAGCAGAATCATTTCTGGCTGGTGATGATTCAGTTGAGAGCTTCACTGACTCAGAGGGAGAGGTGGTATTGAAACCAAAAATGTCTAATGTATGAGATTTCATTGACCCTCTCTTACAATTCATTGATACAACAGATAATCCTTCCATTCAAGCTTATTATCAACACTTCCACACCTTAAGAGAATTAATAATTCATGAACAGTATAAGCATGGAAAGCAATTAAATTTGGATTCATTTTTTAAGTCCAAACCTATCCCAACCATCTCTCCAACACCTGGCCAGAGCACCCCAAGCACCAGTATTGAACAAATACTTGTAGTTGCCGCTAACAGTGCTTCAGAGGAGCTTCATAGCTTCTCTAACTCAATCTGAGTCCCCACTGTAGCAAAAACAGAACCAGTGAATAAACTTATACCAAAGCTTTATTACACTTTACTCTGACTACTCATCTATTGATAGCTATTACAGGGTGCTTTTTATACCTCCTAGATCTTAAGGGGAGGTAACTGATGACTTATCAGTACACCCACTATAGGATCATTACAGGAAAAAAAATCTATTTCCCACTATGTATGCAAGGTAAATAAACTTTAACTTCAGAGTCTGTCTTAACTTGTAGTGTACATTTTAATATTTATAATAAATATATTATTGTATTTTTTTAACTGCATATATTAATATTATTCTCTTTTGAGAGAGAGAGTTCTATCGATGCTATAGTGTGTATATATATATATATATATATATATATATATACAGCATACATATACTGAATATAAATATATACAGTGTGTGTGTGTATATATATATATATATATATATATATATATATATATATATTTATAGCATATATACATGTTTATAACATTTACATTATTATCATAACTACTGGTAGTTACTATAGTGGTTTTATAACTCAAAAATAATCCCTTCCCATCTATGGACAATCAGCTTTAATGCACCCCCCCAACACCATTAGTCCGGTGATGAGAGATTTGTCTGTACTGTTTAAAATAAACACACCATTTACTCAAATACAGGTATCCACTAAAAATAATGTTTGAATTAATAATATATATATATATATATATATATATATATATATATATATATATATATATATATATATATATATATAACACACAGTGAGTCTCAGTGGTAATAAAATATTACTCAATGTCAAATATCAGAGCTAAAATTCTAAAATTTATACTAATAATAAATATATATTTATTCCTCACCATTTGGTACAAATTGAATTTCATGTATGTTGTAATCACCAAGCAAAAATTTCAGTATATATATATATAGTTTTCAATTTGCTTGTCTGAATCATCTTCAAGAAGCGAGAGCACGATCTAAAAGGTCAGCCAATCTAACAGTGATTTCATCCCACAATCCTCAATCTTGCTCCATATATGGCTTCCTTTGTGAATCACTAGCGGGTCTTAAGTGTCACTTAAGATTATCGCACAAAATTTCATAACTGAAACAATTAAGCTGTCAGATCCTCATATGTTGAAACCAACGGGAGAGTCCATTATATATATATATATATATATATATATATATACATATATATATATATATATATATATATATATATATATGTATATATTCACATTACTATATAAGGATATGCTGTGGTAACTATGAAAAATTAATTTTTAACCTGACTAAGAAGAGTTTTAAAAACATTCTGAACTTTGGTCATTTGACTGGATTTTGGGAAGTGGGTTGAGAATTTTTCAGCATCTTCCCAATGCTTTCAAGAAACAAAAACATGGTTTTGTTTTATATGCACCAGACAAATAAACTCTCAGTTAAAATTTAAAACAATAAAACTTTTAATTTAAAAATATTTCTTAAATATTTTTGAAAATGAAACATCATTGTCAGAACCTTAAAACCTCCAAGGATAAAAGGTCTTTTTGTAGGAGTTATGTCTGTTCATAGAAGACTAGGAATTAATTTTTGCACAAGTCAATACAGATATTTTGAAAGTGTTAGTTTTTTTTTTTGTTTCAGAAATGAATTAAATATCTCTTTTCTTTGCCTGTTGACATGGATTAGAGAATTGGTAGCGGATTAAGACTTGTGACTGAATTAAAAATTGTGTTGAGAAAAGATTTTTGTTCCTACTCAGAAGAAATTAAAAATTCTTAATGCTGTCAGTGAGTTGGACATCACATTAACTGAGTTTATTGCAATAGAAATTTTTTAACAAAGTGTATTTACAATGTGAGACCAGGCAAAAACAGTGAATAAATAATTTTAAATGTCTAAATAATATCAAACATAAATACTCTCTTACTTACACTATTTACATTCTTCAGACTGTTGTCCTCATCTTTGTTGCCATATTCCAAACAATGTAAATAATTACCTCATACCTCAACTCAGAAATATAGACAGATATAAATACTCTATTGTAAAAGTATGTTGTAAGTATTAATCAAATTTCTTAGATAAAACATTAATTATTATTAATTTTTTCACGAGTTGTAATGTAGTAAAAACTCTAAATTGAAGCTTATAAAGCTTTATTCGACTCCTTCAGCTTTAGTGCTGAAAAATGTTTATTTTATTGTGATGGATGGTTACAAGCAAGAGGGGAGAGGGGATGTGCTTATTTTGTTACTACACTAGTATTTTTTTTATTTGATCCCTTACGACTAATACACTGCTATCCAGTGGCAAAGGGTCACTCAGGAACCAGGGCATGCAGTCCATTAATGCAGGCTAATTACCAAGGTGGAGAGGGAAAGGGAGAACCTCAAACTGTGCCCCCACTCTGGAAAATTATCCCCACCACCACTATCTGTGAATGTGATGTAAACTAATTTTGATGTGAGAAAATACACTTCTACCAACAGGGCTCACTTGTTTTGGTTTAATCTTGTTCACAATTCACGAAATTAACAGTTTCTGTTTTAATGAGAAGTAGACATTTTAATTTTTAAAAAATGTTTAAATAAGTTTCTTATTCGAGATGCAATCGCGCCAATCCTCCAAAGGAACACCATCGAACGTGGGCCAATAACCCCTGAAGTCTCCACTGCCACAGGAGTAAAAAAAAAATCTATCAGCAAGAGAAGAATATTTAGCTATTTTTTTTATCTCTGCGCCTCGGGCGACGAACCCCGGCTCAACCGCGGACCTGATCAAATTACCGGCCGAAAATGTATCTGCACAGGTCGCATCCCAAATCAACGACTTACCCATTTTAAAAGGGAAGATGGTAATGCCATCCGGCCACTTTCCATCACCACGGTCGAGCTCTTGCAGCGTGTCTCACTGGCGACGGTTCGAGGTAATGCTTTCTCCATCATAGCAGCTGGCAGAGGATAGAAAAAATTGTTTATAGTTACGTTGTTCTGGAATTATCATCATTGGTCGACTGAACTTGCTTTATTTCAATGAATTTTGTTTTGTTATTATTAATTAAATGCTATATTTTTGTATGTTAAGAAAAAAAAAAGAATTTTAAGATATAGTTTCTTATTGCTTGACAACAGGTGTCAGAAAATGGCATTGATTGATGACTGGAAAAGTGAAAATTCGTAATTTTGACATAAACTAAATTAATATTGTTTTAATTTAAATTGTTTTAATTAACTAAATGTTCTTTTAAGATAAAGTTTAACCTTTCTTCTTTAAAATAACACCAACATTCATACATGAAATTTAAATTTAAAAACTTTTAATTTAATTTTAAAATTAGGCATTGCAGTGAATTATTTTTTAAATGTCCTTTAACAAAATTTAATGAAATAGTATACAATATTATCAAGAAATTTTTTAAATAACTTTAAAAAATAATTTTGAACATTTAAAATTAAATCTTAAGGCATGGAAATGGATGAAAACTTACCTTTTAATGACAAAAATAGACTTCACTGGTTGCACCTTTAGACTCTCCATATGAACTAATCAAAAACTTTCTGAGTAATGGTCACATGATTGAATCTGGGTCTTAAGAAGGGGTCAAGAATACTCTCCATAGTATATATAACTAGTGTGCCTGAGTAACTGGATGGCAGAGCAGGGTTTAGGGGAGATAACAAAAAGACAAAATTTAATAGCTACAAATGACAGGAAATTGTTGAGAGCCATGATCACCAATGTCCTGAAGGGGCATGGCACATAGAGGAAGAATAAATGTTATGATGGATAGAAATTTTATTCTTATCATAGAGACCTTAGCAATCACAATATAATTTTTTTTCTTTCCTTATGTATATGGTTACAAAGGAAAAAACAAACAAGGATTAAGATTTCAATATTGTGTATTGATCAATTTCAGAATATATATATAATTGTGTGAAAAGGTGACAAAATTGTTGATAAGTGATTCTTTAGTTGCCATTGGTAAGGAAAGCGATTAAGTGTAAAGCTGGGAGTTGATGAATTTGTTGGGTTAGTTGACCAAGGTCATGGTGGTGATTATAAGAATGGCCTGGAGAGGAATATTGAAGCCACATGATACCACAAATTGGGATGTCATTGGCAGAGTTGATTCATCTATCTCCAAAGTTGAAATTGCACTGGTGAGGTATGTGGAGGAACTGTGTGATGAGGTCAAGTTGTTTAGCTAACTGGTCATTGTTGGAGAGGCATATCAGTTTTATATTTGTGGTTTAACTGCTGCTGGCTCTCAGGTTCATCCTTTTTTTATTTTTTAGGAGGTGATAACATTCATGATTGGTTATTGTATTTTAGATTTTTGAGGGGTTTCGTTTTGTGGACCAGATGTGAAGCTCAGAGTCCCTTCACAGAAGACATTTTTTTTAATTCTTGGTTTTGCTTTCTTAGCACTCACTTCCAGCTGACATGTCTGGTGAAATGTATTTGCAAATTGGAAAGAGATCTTGATTAAAGTAGTATAACATTATGTCAAGATCTCTAAGTTTTTCACACAAAAAAGATGATTGCATCTTGTCTTTGGTATGTCTAAATTGCCTGCCAGCATCTCTACATTCCGACTATTATTAAATAAAACTTATGGATTGTTTATTTCTGGTGTTGACCATGGATAAGTGAAACTGTGGATAATGTGGGCGGGGGGGGGGGGGTACTAGCAATAAAAAGTTTTGAGAAACTACACTTGAAATATGAGGCCAGGCTAAAAATGTGTCAATAAACATTACTGATCTCATCATGTCTTTACAAATATAGATTTACAGAATATTGAACAAAAATCTCTTTTGAATCATTTGAATATATAATCCAAAGAACGTACATTCTATAGAACATTATTTGACAGCATATTCAAAGAAAGATCTGTTCTGAATCATTTAAATGCTATCAACATATCAATAAACAAATGTTCAGTTTTGTTTGATTAATATACTCTTTAATTTAAAAAAAAATGTTACTTTGTCTTAATTTCATAATATACTTTACACACGATCTAAAATGAATTATGTCATTAATTTTCGTGTTTCAGCCATTTTGTGAAATGCTAAGATGAAAATACACCAGCTACAAGTTTTATGTATCTTTATTCAGACGATATAGCTTGGACATTCATGAGTCTGCGATATCATCCATCACGGTACCTTATCAAATTTGGAAGGTCATTAGGGTGGCATCCTGTATCATAACATGTAAGTCAATGTAAGTAATTGCTGAGCAACCAGCCCATCTTGCACCATGGTGAAGTGTCCAGAGCAGTAGATCACTCACAAATTCTTGTTTTGCTCTACAGCAGGGTCCTGCAAAGCATGCTAGGCATTTTATGTGGGTGCTGAAAATTGTTATAAACCAGCCATGTTGTGGCTCTTTTTATCCTTTTATGTACTTTGTCCTTTCTGGTCATTGGCATTCATGGATCTCCACAACTTCCTATCCTTTGTAGCTGTAAGCAATATTTGTTCCATTACTATAGATCCCAGTTCATGTTCTCGTTAGGCATGTTATTTACTGTTACCTTCTGCCCCTCTCGCCTGTGAGTGTCAAATTCTCTGCGACCTCTTTACTCATTGCATTCCAGAAATTTCAACGGTGTCTTTCTGATCTTAAGCAAAAGTGATTGTTTTTTTTTTACTTCAATTATCCTTAAAACTAGGGTATCTAAATAAAGAAGATGGTAGACTATTGACTGTATGGGAGAAAATAAAGAATATAATATATATGGTTAAAAATGGATTTCTGTATCTAGTTGGTCTTTGCAGCCTAATTGGTAAGACAGCTGCCCTACATAGGCATCTCCAGTTTGTAGCTCACATTTTGGGCAGTCTCTTTTGGACTGTAGATTACAATATTCAGTATTACATAAGAACCTCTGCCTTTCTTCCATATATGGATAAATAATATTTTACAGGTATTCCTATATGAAATTAAGGTACCTGGTATGCTAATGTTTACCCAGATGCCACAGACTACCAAGAATTATCAAATATAATAAATAAGCAATGAGATTTTCTGCCTGAATTTCTTGGATGAAAAGTTATCATTATTTACTTCATCAGATGTATCAATCTATGAGTTCAATCTGATTGGCCTGGCATACTTGGACTCAGTGAAAGCAAGGTGAGAAATAACTGAGTAGTACCAAAAGTAAGAACTAGAAAAGATATACCTAGACATGGGCAGTGGAATGGGAACAGATTACCCACATAGATTAAATAAAATGTTCAGTTCAGCATTCCCTATAGGTTACTCAAATCGATATAGACCTGAGGAAAGCCAAAGGGTAAAATGGCTGAAATTCTGGATAACAACAAGATGAGGACAATAGTCTGAATGTAAATAGTGTAAATAAGCCATGATGAATTCAGTAATTTTTGTTGTAGTATCTATTTTATATTTAACATCAATCTCTTATGAAATTTAAATCTCTGAGTATTAGAAACAAGTTCACATGGAAGTATTACTTTTTATGAAAAAAAAATTTGTACCAGTTGAACCAGAAACTCATTAGAAAAAAAAATGATCACATTTACCTTTCATGGTATATCTAAATTTAATTTGCATGACCAAAATCATATTTGATAGAAGCTCATATTTCTGAGGCACCTAATTAAGCGCAAACACACCTCTAAGCTAGTGCATGACAATGAGGTGTCTTTTTTTCTTAAAATACTATAGCTAATTTTATTTTGTTTTTCTTCAGGAACCAAATCTTAGTATGTGTCATGTTTTACTTTTATCTATGTTTCTTTTTCCATATATCAAGATTACATGAACCCATAGTTCAGAATTTGTTGTTACCAGAGTTTAAACAAATTATCAAATTCATTGGTATCTCTATTCAATAGAGCATAAATGCTTCTATCTTTCAGTATGATAAGTGTTTTATATGAGTAAATATATGCCATATAAATAAATATATACCATATAAATAAATATATACCATATAAATAAATATATACCATTATATATGATTTTCTCTTTTTTTCCTTTTTTCTTTCAATTGTAGCCATTTTAACTTCCAGTTTAACTTATAAGTATGAATAAAGACAAAAGGAAAACTTATCTTAGCCAACACATTTCATCCTTTTACTTTTATTCATATTTACCCTATATATTTTTACATATATATATATATATATATATATATATATATATATATATATATATATATATATATTAAATAGAGTAAATATTATTTACGAATTCAAATGCCCATTAAGGAATTGTATTCCTCAAGAATCAACTTTTGTAAATAATTATATAGGCCACACAACAAATTGTTTAACGCGCAGATTAACTCTACACCTTTCTGACAATAGCTCAATTAGATCTCATTTAAATATTCATGGAGACCTACCGGACACTATTCGGAATATACTTGTCGACAACACTAATATAATAGCATCATCCACTTGCAAAAAAAGGCTAAAAATAATGGAAGCCTTACTAATAAAAACAAACAAACCAACACTTAATAATATTAACTTTGAACATGGACATAATATCTTGACCGTGTTTTGAAACAAAAAAATGAATCACTTTATAAAACATACACATAACAAACTATTTCTAATTCTAACAGTTGAAATATGATCCTTGATAATGGCTAAATGTATAGCCGAAAGCGCTTGGATAAAAAGAACATTCGGACAGTTTTTATATAATTTATCCTCTGAAAAGAAAAACTTTATTAGATCGCACGAGAAATTATATAAAAAACTAAATAAAAGCACCTTGTCAGTCGTTTTTAATGAAATGTGCATGAAAGAAGGATTGCTGCCTAAATACACAATATATATATATATATATATATATATATATATATATATATATATATATACATATATATATATATATATATATATATATATATATATATATATATATATATATATATATATATATGCTTTATTTTTCATATATTTTGCCCCATGTGTGACTTTCATCAGGCAAAGAATGGTTATTTCCACATATTATTTAAAGGAATTAATTTTTTCTTATGTTTAACCATTGTCTTTTGTGTGTGTAGTAGTAATCCAAATTCTTCTTGGACTGGCGAAAAAATATTCCTTTGCGTAATAAAACAACTAGGATTTGTCAGAGAAAAGAGAAGGAATTAGGTCTTTGTTCTTATATTTTTATGTCCTCTGTATCTTTTTAAACCTTTCTCCATTTTTGTGCATTGTGTGTGTGTTTGCTAGTATGTGTATATATATATTCCTTCTCCATACATATGTTTTATCACAAGGAAATAATATATATACTTGCACACTTTGTATGGTGTGTAGAGTTCACATGTGTGTGTGTGTGTGTATGTGTGCATGCATGCATGTATGTTTGTTTTGCCAGTATGTGTGTATATATTCATTCACCATACATATTTATTATGTATTATTTTATTAAAAAGAAATCTATACAGTAACTACATGTATATTGTATAGTGTGTGTGTGTGTGTGTGTGTGTGTGTGTGTGTGTGTGTGTGTGTGTGTGTGTGTGTGTTCATAAGCTCAAATGAAATCACTTGAATAAAGTGATTTGGGACTGGTAAGTAAAACTCAAAAAAAATGGCAATGTGCTGAATGAGGAAGATGACTAACAATGTATCCGTTTAGTAAATCCAGAAATCAAAGTTCCATGTTGTTAAGTAGAATTCAATATGGTGATGTACCAATGAAAAAGAGGGCCAAAATGTGGCATGGTTGCCAAGTAACCAAACATGATAGCATTAGCCATCATAATGGTGTTTCTGTGAACAAATGTTAAAAGAATTAATGTGCAAAAACAATGAATAAATTAACAAAGCAACAAGAATGAATATAAACAAAGCAAAGGACTGGGTTTCTCGATAGAAAGAAGGGATTGCTCAACCATCAATCCAGAGCAACGGCAAAGAA
This sequence comes from Acanthosepion esculentum, assembly GCA_964036315.1. Taxonomy (NCBI): domain Eukaryota; kingdom Metazoa; phylum Mollusca; class Cephalopoda; order Sepiida; family Sepiidae; genus Acanthosepion; species Acanthosepion esculentum. Next base: position 51,633,551 of record OZ038507.1, read on the forward strand.
AAAGAAAGGAAAAGAAGTATTACTGCATCTTCCCGAAAGAGAAGTTAAGCTGAGAAGAGAATGAAAGGAAGTATCTGCGTCTTTCCAGGAAGGAAGAGGTGAAAAGAAAGCAAAACAAGGAGGAGAACTGCTTCACCATTTACGTGGAAGTTGCTTCTACTTCCTTCAGGCAACCCATCCAGTCAGAGAGGGAACAGTACTGTTGTAATGACAGGATCATACATAACCCTGGAGAAGAGGGTGTCCCAAAGAGAGGCCAAGAAAGCACTGTGTATATATAATATTGTTACAGTCACATAACTTGGCTTGTCTTCCCTATTTCTTTACTTAAGAAATTAAGTAGATGTTTGGAAAATATCTTTTCTGTAAGCAAAGTTCCTTCCAAAACTGTTCATCAAGGTTTTATATATTGAATATATATGATTTTCCAAACATTGAATGTTTTGTTAGAATTCAAAAACACTGGTCCATAGAGGTATATTACAAAACCATTGTCAGTCAAGGGAGCTAATCCACATCCAGTTGCCAAACTGGTGAATGCGACCCCTTTCCCAGGCATATTGGTGCATAAGTGAATGTAACGAACCCAACTGGAATTCAAACTCGGCTTTCTGATTTCTTATTCTGATCCATTACCCATTACACCACAACAGACATCCACAACATATGTAAAAAAATACTGAACTCGAGTTTGTTACTAAGATGGGAAGATTAAATTGTCTTATTTAGGAGCTGTCAATGGACTATATAATATAAACTGAATATCAAGTCCAGTTGATCTTAGATAAGAAAACTATTGCTCCAAATGGTTAGGGACCCCAGGCACTCACATACACACAAACATTCATACTAATATGTTAAACATTATGTTTGTTGGAAATTAAAATTAAAATAATAAACATTTTGTCATATTTACATATGTACATTTTGATACACTGCATTTTATTTTAAAATTAAAAAGAAATGCATACAAGTGTCAAAATATAGCAGACATTTTAATTACCGTTTGTTTTGATTTCGCAGGAAAAGGAAAGAAGGGTTAACATTTGTTTACTTTGCCCATATATGTTCTTCTTGTGACTTGTCTGGGTTTAGCCATGCCTTAGAGATGCATAAAAAGATGAATTTGCACATTTTCGTCAGAGTTCAAGAGAGTTTGGCTGTTTTTGGCAAGAGGCTTTAGAAACATGCCTAATAGGCAGAAGTGGAGAAACATCAGCATCCCTTCCTCCTTCAACTCACTGATACATCAAACAGTGTGAAGACAGACATTGTCATGCCAACTGAGTTGTAACAGAAAATGAAGCAGTGATCTGTTCAAGACGAATGCAGTTTGTAGTAGGCCTAAAATTACTTTTTAATATCCCCAGCAGAGTGTGCTGAAAATTTCAAAGAGTTAAATCAAATTTATAACCCATTTTTAAGACCCCCTAGAGGTTGTTTGAAACTATTATAAAAATTATAACATTTAAGAATAAGATGAAAATATCTGAACAATCCTTTTCTTTTTTTCTGCTGGTTGTAATGTAAGTACAAAATCACCGTTTTATATATTTTGTGTTAAATGGCTTGAAAATTCTCTTAGCACTAAAAAAACATTATTACAAAAAAACATTATTACAAAAATTAATGGAACAGACTAGGTTGGAATTTGAACTCAGCTTACTGATAAAACTTTTTGCACCTTGCCCAGTTCACATTTCAGCCCCATTTATTGAACAGGAGTAGAGGTTTATCCTTTGTTTCCTGTTCAATATTGAGTTTCCAGATTCTTCTAAAGTCCTCTCATTCTCTTTCATTCCCAGTAGCCATTTGCATTTTAGTGGCATTATCACCTTGCTTGGGATAAAATGATTAAGAAAAACAAACAAAAAACATTTTAGTATCAACTAAAATGTAATCATGATAATTGTTTCAATTTTCTTTACAGTCAGAATTTGCCATGTTACTATATAATCTTTAGAATGAATAAAAGTTTCCATGTACAAGGGTCAGTTGAAAAGTTCATAGGCTGACCAAGATACTCTTACAGAATGTGACCAAATGAGGTTTATTTGTCAACATAGTTCCCCTTGTGGTTCACACACTTCTTCCATCAGTGTTGCCATGGTTGGATATCATTGGGGAAGAAGCTTTCATCTTGTTGTTCAAAAAAGTCACCAACAGTAAATATGATGGCAGATACAGACCTTGGGTCATTTCAAGACTCTCCCAACCCCCTCCAAAATTTAGCTGCCCACTTTTGCACGGTTAATAAAGCTGGAATATCATCTGATATAGCAACCATGTCAGCATGAATGTCCTTGGGGGCTAAACCCTTTTTTCTGCAGGTACTTAGTAACACCACAATGGCAAATTTTGTCCATTTACAAGAGAAGTCACAACTAGTTAAAAACTAGCAATAATATGGATATATCTATAAACACTAAAGTCCTTTTGTTTGCATCAGGATGATTGTTTTGATTTCATATAAATTGTTTCAAGGACTTTCAAGTGATAGAATGTGATCTGCTCAAAATAGAGAACATAACCTCATGGAAAGATGATGCACATTCTTTTAGAGTATGTTCTAAGATTGCAGACCCAGATGTAGCAGAACACTTATGCAAATTTTTTATTCAACATTTTCAAAACAAGTACCAACAGGTATATAATTCAATGAATGTGGGTTTTCGATACACAGATGTAACAAACTTAGAATTTTGTCTTTCTACTGGCACATCCAAAAATAGGGAGCAGGATAAAAATCATATAAAACTTTAAAAAAAGAACAGCAGTTGGGTTGTCTGGTACTAGAAAACAGCCTTTACTTATAAAACAAAATAAATATGTTAGTTATTACAGAACATAAAGCGTTACACATTGAAGTCCTGTCAGTTTATTTTAATTTTGACAATAAATTTATGCGTTCATTCAACATCACTGGTACTTATGTTTCACTTTGGGAAACAATAGGTGGATGTGCAGGTGGAGTAATGTCTAGCTACTCATAATTATTCTTACAATGCAAAATATGTTTCATCTTTAAATAACCCACAATAGGTTGATAAGCCATAAAATAAGCAAATCAATCAATCAGGAAACATTAGACACCTGTGCAGATACTCTGTATTATACTCATCTTTCTCCATCCCTTATTCTTGAAACTCTTTTTATTGAGCATATTATGTTTGCTACTATGTCTGTCAAATTTAGTTTTGACAATGTGATAGTTGTAGACGAGTGGTTCTAGCTACTAGTTACATTTGAAGTCTTCTTTAAACCATCAGATGTCAGTTGTTGTTTTTTTTAAAGCATTTTACCCCAAGCAAGGTGGGAGTACTACTAATATGCATGGGGTTACAGTGCATAAAAGTAAGAGAAAAGACTGGGTATAGGGGGATTGAGGAAAGGATAAAAAGAATGGAGAAAGATAAAAAGGACGGGGATCAAGGCAACAGAAGATGTCCAATGACATTACATTTAAAGTTTTGAGGATTATAGTTATCAGGGAAGCAACTAAGAGGAAGGGAGTTCCACTGTCAGGAAGTGCATAAGAAGAAACTGTTGAAGTAAAAAAAAGTGCTTACATTTAACTGTCTTGACAGTAAATGCTATTAGCATGCTTTAGATTCATGCAATTGGGGCACCAGTGAAAATAGCTTATCAGAGCAGATGCCATGAAAATATTTGTAGAAAAGACAGAGGAAAGCTACTAGCATCACTCCTTCAGAGTCTTTCAGCTTTTCACATCAGCCTTATATTTATTTAATAAATTCTATCTGCGATATCGTATGCTGCATAAAAAGCTTGTTGTTATAGTGGTTTCTTCTGTATCATAGCAGTGCTATCAAAATAACATTATTTCAGCAACTATATAATATTGAACCACCTATTTATTTTTGAATAACCAAAAGAGAATGAATAAAAAGTAAAAGGAAGAAAATATTCTTTGACTGTCTAAGAAACAAACATAAAAGGTAATTACTTAATATTCTCCTCAAGGCAAACCATTTGATTTTGTATTGATTCTCTTTTACAAATTTTTGTCATTCTCCTAGTTAATTATTCCATGTATTCTTGCAGTGGAAGAATGCCTTGAAGCCAAAATAATGGTCTGTTTGACGTGAAATATCTAATGAAGGGGGTTGTTGTCTCAGAGGTCATTTCAATGTTTTCTTTCACAGATCTATGACAGATGCTGTATCATCAAGAGATAACAATTATTTTTGACTTGCCACAGAAATCCTGTGAAGAAGAAGAGAGAGAGAGAGAGAGAGAGAGAGAGAGAGAGAGAGAGAGAGTCAGTCAAATATGTTTAAGAATGTAAGGAAATAATGTAGTTACCATTTCACTGTTGGGTGAGCTCACATGAAATTTTAAATACTAAAATTTATGCACCCAAAACAATTCTTATGATTCCACAAATCACAAAAAAAGACAAGATATTTCATGTTTAATCTCTTTTTCTTTCTTTGTAATATATATTTATATATATATATATATATATATATGTGTGTGTGTGTGTGTGTGTGTGTGTGTGTGTGTGTGTGTGTGTGAAATTTCAGATAAATTATATCTGTAAAAGGATAATATGAATAAAGTGAAAAATGAATATATATATTGTAGACTCTGTTGACCTGTGGCAACTGGGGAGCCTTTTACGATGTATGAGGGTCAGGCAACTCAGTTCGTAGGAACCAATAGCCAGACAACCTGCAGATATGATTTGATTATACTGGTGAAGGTTTTGTGCAGAACCAACCACACTTTTTGAAGAGCTGAATACAGAGACCTGGTGCACTACGTGACACAAGGCCCCCAAAGAGGGAGCCAAATTCGAATTCCAGTGGAATCCATTACATTCACTTACGTGCTAATACCCTTCTTCTACCCCCCCCAGCTATGGGTAAATAGCAGGAAAGACTGGGCTCTATAACCTTGGATGGCTACTGGTTTAAGAGAAGGATGAATATATATATATATATATATATATATATATATATATATATATGTATGTATATATATATATATGTATGTATATATGTATGTATGTATGTGTGTGTGTGTATGTGTCTAAATTATTTTCAAATAGAGATTATCTGTGAAGGAAGAAAATGAATAAAAACAAGTGCCAGAACTATTTTGATAAATCAATGACACTGCTCTTGTATATAAACACGTGCACCATAATAAATCCTTACATTTGCCTAGATAAAGTCAATTAGAGGACAAAACATGTTAGCTAAGAATAGTGTTTCCTCTTGTATTTGTATTCATGTATATATATATATATATATGTATATATATATATATATATATATATATATATATATATATATATATATATATATATATATATATACATATATATGTATAAAAGTGGACACTGAGGTTAACACCAAGCAGTGACAGTCTGGTTCAAGCTTGAACACAATCAAGTCATGTGTATTGTGTTTTTGCTCAACTATTTATATATATTTTTCAATGGGGCATTATTGGTTGCAAGGTCTATTGTTATCCTAACAGTTATTGGGTAGGCAGTATGGTTATGTTTCAAATTATTCTAGAGGCTATTGAGTAGGAATAATTCTGAGTAGGAATCCAGTTATTTGTAGCTATTTTATAGTATTGTTTGTTGATTTTTACTCATTAGTTTATTATTTAATACTTCATTATATGTTGTTTTTATTATTATTACCTTTACTTGTGGTTATGTGTGTATATATAGTTTTTTAATTTGTTTATTATTTACTTAATTTGCTTATATGGATTTTTAATTTTAATTTTTGTGGAGTTATCTAATTTGTTTAGCTTTAAGTATTAGATTTGTCTAAAGTGTTACATTGTCTGTATTGTATATAGTGTATGTATTTGCATTTTTCATGAGAGTATTTTACGAAGTATTCAATTTTAGTTTTCGATTTTTAAGTAATGTAGTAAAAATTTGTTTGCAGGTCTCTTTATATTTATATTTACATACACCCTATCCCTGATTTGACCACTTTTACCCATAAATATAACATACCTTAAAACTGTATTTTTAGCAATCATATATATATATATATATATATATATATATATATATATATATATATATATATATATATATATATATATATATATATATATATATGTATATATATATATAATCATTTCACCCCAAGCAAGGAAGGAATGCCTCTAGTACACATGGAGTTACACAGAGTGAAAGTGAGAGAAAAACTGGGAATAGTGGGGACTGAGGAAGGGATAAAAGCTAAATGGGGTTCAAGACAACAGAAGATGGTGATTGACGTTGCATTTAAGTTTTTGAAGATTGTAGCCATCAGGGAAGCAAGGAAATGAAAGGAGGTTCCACATGTGGGAAGTGCAAGAAAAGAAACTGTTGGAGTGAAAATGGCAGTTACATTTACATAATTCAACAGTAAAAGGGTGAGACCTAGATGCCAATCTAGTAGCATGCTTAAACACATATAGTCCGAGCATATTTGTAGAAAAGACAAATGGAAGCCACATCATGTTGGTGAGAAAGTGACTGATGTCAAGATGCCAAGTCAAGATCGATTACATTGCAGATCCTCCTTTGGATTTTGTCAAGAACCTCAAGATGAGTAGCAGAAGTACTTGACCAAATATAGCAATGCACGGGCAAATGGTAGATTTGTAAAGGTGCTCTGTCATCTTTCTCCACCTCATATTCCTGAAAGTGTTTTTATTGAGAATATTATGTTTGCTACTATGTCTGTCAAATTTAGATTGATGGGATTTTTTAATTCAGAGGTGTCCTCCTCCTAGACTGATTGCCAACCAAACTACATATATCTCCCTACATCAGGACATATCAACCATGGCTCATTTCATTGCTATCTGTGAATTGCTACAGCAAAAATATAGAGGAGTGGTTTCTGATTGCCTTCTCTTGAATTCAGATTAATCCTAGACTGGATGCCAACTGAGGCAAGAGAGTTTAATCTACCCTGGTTTTTAACCCATAGCCAGGGAGAGAGGAAATACTTTTCCCAAGGTATGTAAGTGAATGCAATGAACTTAGCAAGAAGTTGTACTGATAAACAGTACACTATCTGCACATATGAAGTATTACTACTACTACTAGTAGTACTTGTTTTATTATTGGTAGAAGTAGCAACCTTAATTGTTATTGTAATTAAATTTCATGTACATTTTAGAAGAATGCTTTGGTAAGGCAAGTGATAAAATTAGTAAGTATTATATTAGTAATTATTTTATTTTTGCTTAATTTAGGATTATTCGGAAGCTATTTTATAATTTATTTTTAATTCTTAGACTCATAATTTTCTGTAAAATAGAATTGTTAAACCAAGTTCAAACTCCAGCCATCTTAGTTGAACTCTTCACAATATTGTCCTTGGAAAAAGACATGAATTGGAAAACATGATGTAATTAACATTGAAAAAAAAAAAAAGAAGAAAGAATTGGCATACAGTAATTCATACAGTATTTTGAATTAAAGTGTTAGGAGAACTTCCCCCAATTAGTATGCATTCTGCTTATCAATCATGTGATCTTTACCAGCCAATCAATGGAGCCCTGCTTGTACAGACACAACAGATGCTGCTCAGGGAAGATATATTTCTGATGAATGGCTAAACATAGCTTTTGCACTATAATGTGCCAGACTTGTGAATAAAGGCAATTTTTATAACATTCCTTACTTTTTTTTTTCAAGGTCAGAGAGAAGACATGTAATGTACATTTTTATACTTTTCCAGAAAATAAAAACTCTTTAAACTTCTCCCTAGCCATCTTTATGTTTTATTATAAATGTTTGGGTCATTATATGTTTTCAATGACCATATAATACAAAGGTTGCCCAATGTATATTTAGTAACCTGACAAAAGGATTGTTTTACATTGTTATGGATATAAACAAAGGTAATCCATATATAATTATGGATCACATTCATATAAACTTAAATAAAAGGGACTGATTAAAATGATGGTAATCCTGGAATGAAAGATGATAACCACTGAACACTAAATTTTTTTTACATATGATTATATTGTTAGGTCAAATATACCAAATGATGGCATTAAAACATAAATGAGTTTTCACAATTATATTATATAAGCATCTATTTATTATTTTACATATTATTTAAAAAGACATTTTACAATTATATTTTACAAGCATCTATTATTTTACATATTGTTTTAAAAGACATTTTTAATTTTTTTGGCAGGAGAAATTCTTTGTGTTTTATAGTTTAAGCATGAAAAATGGGAAACAAGACAACTAAAGGCTGATGATCCTTGGATGGTTTTCTTCTTATTAAACACACACATAATTTCTCCATACAAACACTATGTAACTGTTCATGTCTTTGTGTAACTTGTTAATAATATATATTTGTTTACTCATATATATCGGTCTTGTTTGTTTTTCTTTGTCTTCTTTGGACTTAATTAAAGTCCAACATTCTCATGTAGTTGGACCGGCTAGCAGGAAATTTTAACCTTCTGATATCTCTCCACATGTTCACCCCACGGTCCGCTACACATTCCAAGCCACTAAGATATACATACAAATACATATACTAGGACATACGAACATACATCAACATATACAAATATATAATCATGTATAAATACCCGTATCGACACATCCACATATACACATATATAAGTACACTCCCAAACTCGCATATATATATAAATACACACATACATATATATACATATATACACACATATACACATATAAATACAAATACATATACGCATACATATATATATATACACTCACTCGCATATACATATATATATATATATATATATATATATATATATATATATATATATATACACACACCCACACACAAATACACATACATATACATATATACACACGTAGGCTTACACACGCAAAAGTAGACACAAACCAAAGTTTACATATCTTCACATACATACAAACAAGCTCACATAAGATAGGTGTCAACATATACACATACACTCATACACACACACACACACACACACACACACACATATATATATACATACATATACATACCTATAATAACAAGTACAGATATATACGTACATATACAAAAATACACAAATATTCAACAATATACATACATAAACGTACATACCTATAGATACATAAACATATATCTATATACATACACACACCCATATACATGTATCCTAACATACATACATAAACATATTCATACATACAGAAATATACGTAAATATACATATAGATACACAATACAACTGGATATATATATATATATATATATATATAGATGGCTTAGTTCTGAATACATACATATACACTGATATTTTTAACCTCTTCTCCTCTTCTCCTCCCTTTTACTTTCTTACTTTTTATATATATATATATATAAAAAAAAACACTAACATATATATACACTTATATATGCACATACACATCCAGCAGTACAAACACACATTCATACGCACAAATACATAGACACATATACAGACATGGATAACACTGTGTAGGTACACAATACACATTCATATCGACAGGATGACCATCAGGTAATAAAAGTAATAATCTATTAAATTTATAGTGACATATCATTATCATTGAAAGTATACGACCCCTATAATAAGTTAAATTTATAACGCTGTTTACAATTAACTGTTAGTTCATATCTTTGATTTAAGAGATCAGTCTTATTTTTAAATCTAATTATTTCAAATTTTTTGTTAAGACATAGGTAACACGGAACATATAGGGAGTTACATGTCCATGCTTTCTTAATCAATTTCCATTTAACCGTAGGTGTTTTATTCTTTTCTTTTAGACTCCAAAAATACTTGGATAATGAAGTCATATACTCATAGTTATTGTTATTAAAAGATTGCATATGCCCCCGCCAATGTTCCTTGAATGGTTTCATGGTACTACCAATGTAAAATTTCTTTAAATTTGGATTTTCTAGTGTTGAGATTGTACTAAGATAAACTACAGAACTAGTCATACAATTAATTTTAGTGGACAATTATTAGGATTCCTACAATTACATAAGTTGTTATTCGTGTCATTATACTTAGTATTGCTGCTTGCAAATGGTGAGTAATCAAGTTTTTTGAGTCCTTATACTTGTTAAAGACTCTGTTGTTATGTTTTTTAATTATTTTCTCTAGGTTATCTGCACAACTATAGCTTAATTTAAGGGTATTAGGATTAAATATTTTACTAAGTGGGTTAGTTTCAGGGTTGGGGAAATGTTTCTTGATGAGGTTTAGAAATATACGTCCTAATTTAGTTTTAACCATTATATTGAAAGGGGGAGTAAACCAGATGATCTTTCTGGATCTTCTTTTCTTATTATGGTTGCAATTAACCGGGTTTTTATATTGAATAGTGGTATCTTTGTATCCACTATTTTTGAGTGCAGAATTGTAAAAATCTCGATGTTTATTAAAAACATCTTTGTTAGAAGAGTTAGTGCTAATCCTAAATCCAATGGAGGAGGGTATGTGTTTGATAACTGAAGGGGGATGGTTGGAATCTGGATGCACGTACATTGGGTTGGAATTTACCTTCACATATGGTTGGAAAGTGTTGCTAGTAAGGTCTAGGGTGACGTCTAGAAAATCTACTTGTTTAACATTAATTGTAACTATTGTCTGAAGACCCAAATCCTTAAATACCCAATGGATCATTTTCCTAATACGGTCTACCTTAATTTTAGTGGAGTTTTTAACAACTAACAAGCCATCATCTCTATACAATCCTACACTATCAGAATCTAGACAATCAAAGGCACTTAAATTGTACAAAAGAAATAATCCAACCAGGTCAGAAGCTTCCGCAGAATCCAAAGGACCGATTGAAATGTCAAAATTATCGTTGCAAGACTTTTTGGTCCACTGTTCATCCTTGTAGATCAGAACAGAATTTCGGCATTTCATGATAATATCCACTTCACTCTCAGAAATATTGGAGTATTCCTGAGCGAAATCCAAGGCCAAAGTGAATAGATCCTTCGATATAGAGGGATAATAGTCGATAATATCAAACTGTATGAAAGTACAGTTGTCCTTATATTGGATGTTGGTAAACCAGTTGATAACATCAGCTGTATTAATCCACTGTAATAGTCCAAGAGTGTTTTTTATGGAGTGGTTGGTTCTTTCCAAGATAGTCTTATTGATTCTGCCGATTTCTGGTCTAGTAGGATTTATAAGCCTAGTAGATGACTTAGTTCTGAATTCGGGTTTATGGTCTTTTAACAAGACATACGCTTCCTTTGTTTGCAGTTTACTGGCCCGATCACTTATCTGTAGTTTATCAGTAATTGATTTACTGATACAGTTAATCTTATCTACCTGATTAAAATTACTAGTATCGATTTTTTTGTAGCTTCTAGTCAGACTATTTTTAACTAATGTATTATAATCCTTAGGGGATAACTTATAAAAGTTAGCCGTTTTATCGGATTTAACATAAATGTCACCGGATTCATTAATATCCTTGACAATAACATCAAGATTTTTTTGGAAGGTGTTTTTATATTTGTGGAAGGTTAATCCCTTGATGATATCCAGTAGGTCATTTTCGAAACCAGATAATTGCTTAATAATTGGTGGTGTTTTTAAACTTTTAAAACCATTGTATATATATTTGTTTTGCATTTGTTTACATTTGTAAAAACAATACGCTGGATTTAGTTGTGTAACTCTACCGAGTGAAGATAGCTCTGGCTGACACCAAATTAGTTGTGTTTCAATCCTGGCTTGAGGCATTCGGAAGTCTAGTCGCACTGAGGAGCTGTGATACAGCGAAACAGTACTGTCGGTGAATGACATAATTTAGCTCTTGAAAATACATTTCAATTGAGCACTGTTGAGTGATAAGATAATTCTACAAACAACAGCCACCTGCACTAATGCAAAGCTCTTCAGTAAAATGAATGGAGCACTTTGGCTGATTGGCATTTGTTTACATTTGTAAAAACAATACGCTGGATTTAGTTGTGTAACTCTACTGAGTGAAGATAGCTCTGGCTGACACCAAATTAGTTGTGTTTCAATCCTGGCTTGAGGCATTCGGAAGTCTAGTTGCACTGAGGAGCTGTGATACAGCGAAACAGTACTGTCTGTGAATGACATAATATATATATATATATATATATATATATATATATATATATATATATATATATATATATATAAGGCTAAGATGGGGTGTCAAGCCTTGAAAGGCAACTTTCCTAGAGTTAGTGTTGATAAATATATACATGTTGGCTGTTGGCTCCTATAAGAAACTCATCTGCTCTTTAACAGGTCTTGTTTTTTGTCCTGTCATGACACGCCCACCTCCTCAACAGCAGAAAAGTTGGTTTAGAGGCCAAATACTCATCCATGCAGCAGTGTGTACTGGGATACATGTTACCTGTAGCAGGCCCAAGTCTGATGTGACAAGAAAAGTAACAAGTGTATAAAAATTCATGTAATACAAAAGATTCACAAGTTTTCTCTGTTATTTAACCCATAGCTGAGAGGAGAAGAGATAGATTCATACTTTTCCTAAGGATATTTGTGTGAAAGCAAATGCATTGGATTGAACTGGAATCTAAACTTGCCATTGAAATCCCCCTTTCTGTGTCAATAACCTCTACACTACGAGCACATCCACATCTGATACATAGGTTTCACGCCTTCTATATGCTGTGTCCCTTCAGGATGTGGCCAATCATGGTCTTCACAAATTCCTGACATTTGTAGCTCTTAGTAAAGTCTGTCTTTTTGTTGTCTCTCCTAATCCCTGTTCTGCCAACTATTTTACACAAGCTTGTTATGTGCTGCTTTTCTCTATCCCTCTTACCTTTGATATGCCCTGTCAGTGTTCAATTTTCCAAACACTCTTTCTTCATTATGTTCCCGAAAAATTTTAGTTGTCTCTTTCTGATTCTAAGTATAAGTGTCCATTTTGTCTGCATTTTCCTTAAAACTTCATTTTTGCTCACCTGTTCAGTCCATGATATTCTCATCATCCTTCCGTAGAATCCCATTTCTGTTGTCTCAAGTCTCTTCTTCATCTGCAAGAAGATTGTTCAGTATTCATAACAGTTCAGTACTCTAATAAAATTTTCCTGTTTCTTAATACTTTGCTTAGTTTTTGGAAGGCAACTTTCACTATCCCAGTGCAACTTTGGATTTCAGTATCACATTTTCCATCCTCTATCCAAACACTTCCCAGATATTTAAATTTTGGTACTTGTTTGATTTTGTTGTCTCCTAATTTATAATTCATATGGTGGACTGTTCCTTTTGCTCACAACCAGACATTTTGTCTTCTTGCAATTGGTGTTTAGTCCTTTCTTCTAGCTTTCCTTTACTACTTTCTATAAGAGTTCCTGTAGTTGAGTTGTATTAAAAGACGACCGACCTTCGCTAAACTAAAGTGTTGAACATGGATACTTCCATTGACTATAAAAGTAGTTGCAAATGGGACACAAGGCACAGTAGTTGCAAAATGTATAGCACTAACTACAATATTCACTAGTATTATAATATTACTCCACATGATTATACAGTTCTTTCACTAATCTTGTGTTTTAGTGTATTCCTTTGGAATATTATTAATCCAAACTAGAAGTTGATAGAAGCATTGTAACAAATTGACTTTCTGTGTTTGCTATCAACACTGTGCCATCTGCATATCTAATGTTAAGATTGTATAGGTTTCACTATATTTTTATATTCTATTCTCAGATGATAAAATAAAATCAACTATATTTTGTGCTTATTAATCAAAATACTAATCACCAAAAATGTTTTATTCTTATGACTTGCTTCCTTTTGTATTTTAGACTTGATAGACAGGTAATCTTTTTTGCATCATCTTTCAAACATTATTAACAAAATTAAACACACTTTTTGTTTCCTAATTAAATATTTATATCTAAAAAAAGAAGCATGTCTTTTGCAATTAATTTTATCCTTTATATCTTAAAATTGTGTGACAGACATGTTTTCCAGAAAAATGAAAAGAAAAAAATATTTTCTAAAGAGAAAATGCTTTTTTTTTCACTGAGAAATCTTGTCACATTTTGAGGAAATTATTGCTGCTGTGTCATGATAGAAAAATTGTATTGGCACTGCCTGTTGTGAGATTACAGTGATATTTCCAACCGAATGGAAGCTGTGAAGAAATAGATGAAAGACTAAGGAATCAATGGTAGAATCGATTCAAGACATTCACAAAAATACCCTCCCCACTTCTTTTCTTTTATATGCTTTCTTTCATTCTTCATCTATTTCATTTTCTATTTCTTTCACTTCTTCTTTCTCATTTCTCTCTCTCTCTCTCTCTCTCTCTCTATATATATATATATATATATATATATATATATTTCATCAATTACTTCTTCCTCTCTGTTTATTTCTCTCTTCTCCTTTCCAATTTATCTCTCTCTTTCTCTGTAAATCATTCGTATTTAAATTTCTTTACCTTCTTTTTCCAGACAAATTTTCCTTCTCTTATTCACAATTTCTTCAATCTCTCTTTTTATATTTTTTCTCTCAGTCTCTCTGCTTTCTCTCAGTCTCTCTGCTTTTTTGTCATGTGTTCTCTATCTCTCCCCCCCTCTCTCTCTCTCTCTTTCTGTCTTTCTCTCTTTCTGTCTGTCTGTCTCTCTCTCTACCATTCTATTAGTCTTTCTCTTCTATTTGTACAACCTTTTCTTTGAAGACTCATATTCCATCTTATGATTCCATGATTATATCTTATGACAGAGATACAGTTCTACTAATTAATGTTAAGAATACCATGGATAAAACAAATGATCAGAGTATACACTTAGGCAGATCATTGGACCGAGAAGTGAGACTTGGAGGATACCTGCATTGATTGCTTGGGTTTCAGAGGACTGGCTCTTAACAACTACCTTCAAGGACCTACCCATTAGGAAGGACTTGAAAATTGAAAAAACTCTTCCAGCTTGTGCAGTAACCCTCTATGAAACACCTTCTCAAAGATCTTTGTAATATCTCTAATGCGATCGTTCTTGAGATGTATTTATTGTCTAGTTCTTCACTGATTCTGTGAGTAATGATATGTAGGATACCGGCAGTGGACCAAATATAAAAAAGTGTTTTCAAGACTCAACACCTGTTAAGCTTCAGGACTGAGACAAAGAAAAAAAAGCAATACTGATAGCTTATATCTCCATATTTCACTCATGAGACTCTGGGAAAAATTCTTCAAACAAGGACAGTTCCAATTAAACTAGGACATATGGTAAGTCTAACTCAATAGCTATTCAATTTTTCATTTTGAAAAAATGGCTGCTTTTTTATCATCTGTATAGGTATTCACAAATGGTCAGAGTATACTCTTAGGCAGATCATTTATGTAAAGTACAAAGAAATTTATAATCAAATTGAATTTCTGGAACATATAATGAAGAAAGACAGCTTAGAGAATTTACTTCTCACATACTTGTATTGAAAACAAGAGGAGCAAGAGGAAATGCATGGTAGATCATGGACAAAGTGGAATGGTAAAGAGTCAAAAGTTAGATCAACAAAAGACGGGAAGTTGTGGAGAGCTATGACCGCTTATATCCTGAAATGGTATAGCATATCAAAGATCAAAGGCATCACATCTTGGCAAATTAAAAATAAAATATGAAGAAGTTGCTGCATTTTAATAATAAAATAAATATTGGTTATCATTATAAACAGTGGTTTAATGATTTTACAAACATTTTCTTTAATATTATCATTATTATTTACACTATTTATATTCGGACTATTGTCCTCATCTTTGTTGTTTTTATCACTACTTTGTGCGCTCAAGCCTTTCTCAGCTGTATATCGATTTGGGTAACCTACAGCGAATTCTGAACTGAACTCTTTATTTAATCTATAAGGATAGACTGTTCTCATTCCACTGCTCATGTCTATATCACCTAGTTCTTATTTTATTTAGCACTGTTCAGTTATTGCTCGCCTGTTTTCCCTGAGTGCAAGTACTCATTAAAAATAAAGGAACAGAATTTAAGAGGACAGAAGTTAATGGCTGACATTGCATTTAAATTTTTGAAGATCAAAGTTGACTAGAAAACAAGAAGTTCCACAAGTGTGATGTGTGAAAACATAAACTGCTAGCATAGAACTTTTACAGTTACATCTAGCCATTTCAATTGTAAAATGATGAGATCTTGCCACCAACCTAATATTGCACTTGAATTCATAGAGCCTAGGTAACATGGAGGAAAGTTCATCAGAACATTTACCATGAAAGTATTTATAGAAAAGGCATTGGGAAGCTATGTTATGGCAGTTACTAGAAAGGATATAAAAACAAATGTCAATTAAAGTTACTTATTTATTTCATAATCACAATCAAAAGTCTTATAACCCATTAGGGTCAAAGTGGCTCCAAAGATACTGCAGCCATACTAGCAGTGATGTACCTTGGGATAGATAGTCTGATGGAGCCAAACCCTTTTCAGACTGGTTTGAATTCAGAGTTTTCCTTCTCCTACATTGTTAGCCAACCAAGACTGTCCTGCTATTTACCAAACACTCAGCTTCTGTGCTAGACAAATTTAATAAACATCAGCTTAGCTATTTTAAGTGTTCAGGAGTTATTTTTTGGAAAATAATAAATGAGGTAAGCCTTTATCAAAAATGTAGTTCCACATTCAAATTAAAAGTCAGAAGTTGTACACATATTGCATTAATGGCAAAAACTGACAATATTTACATTCACTTATGTGTGAATACCCTTAGGAAAGGTACAAATCCATCTTCTCCCCCATATATATGGATTAAATAGTAGGACATGTATCTGGAAAACTCATTGTTATCTCCAAAAAAATTGTTAATGCAATATTCACTTGCAAAAAAAAAAAAATGTAATTATTCTTAAAATGTGAAATATGTTTTGGCCATAAATGACCCACAAAGATGTTGATAAACCATAAAAAACAAATCAATAAATCAATCAGTCTGTCATGATATTTAGTTTCTTTTCTTATTTCAACTTTTTGATTGTAAGTATCATTAGAGTTATAGGTGCACCACATGTACTGCAGCTATAGCAGCACTGGTGTGTCTATGGCCAGATAGCCTGATGATGCCATCCCACCAGGACTGGATTAACTATTAAGCAAAATAAGCACGTGTTTAGGGCATCAAGGGAAGGGGTACTGCAGAAATTGTCATGACGTTGTTGTACACATATAAAGAAATAAGTCAAACATGATTAACATTTTAATCTGCCAGGCGCCATTATGAAGGAGGAGACAACTGACCCATAGTGAATATTTACTACGATTCGTTAATAAAGGAATGGACTAAGGGAAATAATGAGGTTTGTATTTACTCAATGTATCACATCTCCCCTCTTGAATAAGTTAGAATAACTAATTAACTTCATGGGATTTAATTTTTGTGAACAATCACAGAGGCAGACTACCCTTGTGTTTGCTTGACATTATTCCGGCCGTATGCTTATGTGTTTCTGTAATGTGCTGGTTTGTTGATTACACAACCACTTCTGGTCACAGTTCTGTTGACAGTGGCAGCAATTGATTCTTTCTGGCTGTGATTCCCAAGGCAATGGCATTGTTCTGGGTTGAAACTGATGATTAGCCTCTCTTGATGGTCAAAGGTGTCTTCGGTTCCTTCTATATTTATCTACAGCAGGTATTACCATGATTTTGTTGGCTGATGTCTCCATGCTAGCATACTTTACTCACAGATGTATGGGGCACCAAAATCTTTTAAGTACTTAGGGCCCCTATAGGTCTTAATCTGGTCCTGCATCACACTTCAGGTTGGTTTGTATTTAGAGTTTTCCTTCTCCTAAACGGGTTACCAACCAAGGCCCAGTTTGTTGTCTTATTTATTCCTAGCTGGGGGCAGAAAGATGGATTCATACCTTTCCCAAGGATATTTGTGTGTAAGTGAATGTAACAAACTTGACTGGTATTCAAACTCGGATTTCTTATTTCGAGCTGCTAGCCATTATATCACTGTTCATCCGTCATTTATTTACTTACTTTTTACTAAAGTTCACAAATTACAAAGCTCAAAAGCCCCTCAAGGTAGAGTGTTACTGTTAAAATGGTGATGATGAATGAGGTGCGTGATATGAATGAAAGAGGAAGTTGTAAGTAGATTATGTTGTTGAGAGAAAAATACACAGAACATAGTCCAGAACAACTATAAACAGAAAAAGATCAAGTGTGTCACCTTGTAGAAATCCTGCTTTAACTTTAAAGTACCATCAGTACCCTCCACAATACCTGACTGACCTTCACTTTGCTGATAATCTTGCATTAATTTCTCAATGTATCAAGGATGCAGAATCTGTACTGCAATCACTTGAGCAAGCAGCAAACCAGGTAGGGTCTCTGTTGCCACATGAGTAAAACAGATTATATCATAACCTCCCATAAACCATCTGATTTGGTCATTCAATAATACATCCATCAAAAGAGTTGTGGACTTCAAATATCTTGGTCCTCAGATTCCCAAAAAGACTTCAACATCCACAAAGCTCTTGCATGTGATTTGGCACTGAAAGCTTCCATCCTCTCTAAAAGTCCAAACTTTTCGAACATTGAACCAGTCCTATTGTATGGATCAGAAACTTGGACATTATCTGCTCATCTTGAAAGATGAATGGATGAACCACATACTAATCTACTTAGAAAAATACAGAACATTGGTTGGAGATTTCAGGCAATGCTTAACACAATTTATGGAAAATTGAGACCAATCTCTCTTAAGCTCAAACAAAAAGAGCAGACAGGGAAATCGTCTCATCCGTACTCCTATGGCATCCTCCTGGAAATATCTTCTCATGAAAACTGACTTTCCCAGACATCATAGCTCGGGACTCAGGATTAGACATTGGGGACCTGGGAACAGCAAGACAAGATCAAACAGTATGGAAAGGGATTGTTAATGGACTTCTGACTAATCATAGGGAGGTTAAAGGATGATGATGATGATGATGAAGAAGAAGATTATGATGGATAAGGAAGATAGATAAAAGGTTAAGGTCATTCTAGTGAGCAAAACAAATGAAAATCTGTAGGGGCTAATTCTGATAAGTATGGAGGATGCAGAAGAGCCTCCCAGCCTTTACTTATTTTTTCTTAAATTTGTTTTACGAAGTGTGCCTTTGCATTGTCATGCTGAACATTAACACCTTTTCTGTTTACTAAAGTAGGACACTTGCAATGAAATGCTCCTTTTACCCAATCAAGTTGCAAGCAATCTGTAGTGATGTCTTACATATTCCCCTAACTTGTAACAGATGACACCTTTCATAATCATGAGACACAAAGCAAGGATTTCTGTGGTTAGAGTTCTGATTTTGGTCTTGTCATTAGTTTATTATTTCTGTCCATTTTGTTTTCAAGCAGAACCTATCACCCGTAACAATGCAATGTGAAAATGAAAAGTTGTCATTCCTCGCTAAAAGACTGCTGCAGATAATGAAACATTGTTTTCAATACCCAAGGAAAAGCTCATGAGGAATCCAAATTCACTCTTTGCAAACTTGCCCAATTAAACTCTGACACATTGCTGGATAGAGCAGAGGATAAACTAATTCTAAATGCAGTTTCAATCATTAAAACTTGGTTCTGCCTTGATTGCTTGTCTCATAAATCATAGCAGTCAAATCAACCTAATATATGCATGTGTATATGTATATATGTTCATATGAATGCATGTGCATGTATGTGCATGTGTGTGTGTGTGTGTGTGTGTGTGTGTGTGTGTGTGTGTCTGTGTTTGTGTCAGAGATTGCACATGTGTCTCTGCAACCTCAGTAAAGACAAGATAAGATAAGAGTTAAAATAATGAAGTTGAACAGCAGAGAAGAACAAGCAGAAGATCAAATTGCAATTAGAAACAAAAAGTGGGGGATGAGTCTTGCTTAGATAAATCAACATAAAAAAAATGGTTAAAACATATACATAATGTAGAACTGAAAAATTCTCAGCCTCACTAAGGAAAGAATTTTTTTAAAAAAGTTTGATCTTCAGTCATTTGGCCAAATTTTGGGAAGTGGGTTGGGCCATGAATTTTTCAGCCCCTCCTCAAATACAGGGTGTTCCATAATGATGGGACACATTTTAAATGCAAGTATCTTGGATTATAAAATTGATATACAAGAATTCAACATATTATCTAAGATTTGAATATTACATCCCTGAGGTGGTCACCACCACAAAGAGAATATGCACAACCTTGCTCTCTCATTTCAAACACAGTGTGGCTTAGTAGATCAACTGGAACGGCTGCTATCTCTCAACAGATGCTTTGTTTTAGTTCGATAGCTGTATGTACTCTTGTATATCAGTTATGTAATAAATATATTTGGCACGCTATGACATTTTTATAATCCAAGATATTTGCATTTAAAATGTGTCCTATCATTATGGGACATCCTGTGTTTTCAAGACAAATTGACTATGGCCACAGAAAAAGTACCAATACTTTATTTCATTCAACAGGTATTAACTACTTAACATCTGGTTGGGAAACTCACTGAAGGTGCAGACACACATGTGCAGACTCAGTAGTAATAACTGGCATCTTAAAACTTAAATGGCAGGTATTATCAATTGATGTTTCATCAGAAATCAGCAAATGTCATTATTTAATCTTTTTTTCAATGATACAGGTACTACTCACGTGTGATTGAAGTCTAAATGACTAATTGATAACTCTATGATTCATGAGGTTACAATTTTTTTGATCATTTCACCCCAAACAAGGCAATAAATCCACTAAGCCACAAAGGATTAATGAATGTGAAAGAAACTAAAAAAACATTATCAAGGACAACAGGATTCAAAAAGGACAATTGATGCAAATTTTACTAGGATTCATGAAGTTAGATAATTTCTGTCAGTATTTTCCTGGAAATAAATGTGGAAGAACAAGCCAAAGATTGTGCTATATCTACATGCATACTTCTCAAAGTGAAAAGAGGTGAAAAATGGTGACAGCTTGGTGCAAAGAATGAACAACTCCATTGTGCATGCAGTGCTTCAAGGCGTATCTTACTTTTAAAATATATTAAATTTAAGAACCTAACATTTATTTCCCATTTCTTTGTTTGTATAACCTGAAACAGTTAAAATGTCATTTTTACAGTTTTTTATATAATTAAAATGAAAATAAACATTAAAATATTTCACTTTCCAAAATTATGGTTTAGATATATGAGAAAAAGAAGGTGGCAGTTTAAACAATAAAAGAACAGCATTCAGAAAGAAAGATGATGATGATTGATGCTGCAAAATTTACAAGGATTCATGAATTTACATAATTTCCTTCAATATTTCCCTGGAAATAAATATGAAAGATAAACATGCTAAAATGGAGTTGTGTCTACAAGTGTACTTATCAAAGTGAAAATGGTGACAACTTGGTGTAAGGAATGCATAACTCCATTGTGTGTGGAATGCTTCAAAGAGTATCATACTGTTAAAAGATTTAGGAACCTAACATTTCTTTTTTTTTTCTTTATTTTTATAACCTAAAAGAGTGAAAATATAATTTTTATAGGTTTTGCATTTTAGAAAATTTATACATTTTTTGTTCTTGGTAATTTATGACAAAAATATTAAACACTATTTATTAGATTGTTTATTTACAGGAATAATTTTATATTTACAACAATTAAAACTAATACAATGTGATATTTATCATTTACTAATTTATAAAGAAATAAATATAAAAAAATTTTTATTCATAAATTTATAAACATTTACTAAATTATTAAAATATATGAACCAACTATAAGGAAATTATATGACTATTTACCATTTTGCAAGGTTGAATCAACTGGCAATCAGCCATTGTTTTGCCAACCATTCCATTAAATAATATTATAAATAAATAACCTAATAAATAAATAATTTATTATTTTGTTGTCAATTATCAAGAACAAAGAAAATGTATAAATTTATCTTGATATATTTAGGTTTTATTACAATTCTAATCATTGCTTTTAACGCAATACACATTGCTGAGGAGTAAAGGTAATTAAAAAATTAGTAGTAATCAATGGAAAAACTGCCCTTTTGACACTGTTTTTTTTTTGGTGAGTGGGAATGAGGGTCTAAGTTTGCCTGAATTTCAGCTTATATTGTCTCTATTTTTAATAGAAATAGGTATAATAACTTATTTGACAATGTAAGACTTCATTATACAATTTGAGGGCTGTTTATTGTATTGTAAATAAATATGTGCACTTACTGATATTTATCTTGTAATGGTGGCCTTGCTGTTAACAAAAAAAAAGGGCAAGTGACAAAACAACAAATGGTTTGATCATTTGCTTGTTCCAGAGCATTGCATATCAGTTGTGACATACTGAGAGTTTGTTCAAAGTACAACACAAGGTAGTAGTCAAGATAGATTTGTGGGAGAAATCAACACACATATGTAGTTGAGAGTTAGTCTCTGCTGCTGCTGGTTTCATCACTGGTTGAAGCCATCACTTTTGAAGAAGTGCCTTGGTGTCACTACTGACAACCTGGGCCATGTCCAGTTACACTTGCCTGCTGTGGGTGTCTATTGCTAATGCCTACCTGGTCAGATTTGGCCGCAGTGTTAGCTTTGTAGTGAGTCAGTGACACAGAAATGGCTTCTACAAAAATCATGTGGGCTTTTTTTTACTGGTCAGAAAAGATGTTTTATGACCCTAGTATATTTGATTGGTATTCTGGAAGTGAGTGTGCACTTTGCATAGAGCTGGATGAAATTAAGGTCTGTTTTTATCATATGAGCTAAGGATTTCAAAGTGAGCACTTCAATTTGAGTTAAAGAATTGGCATTCTGACAAAGTATGAGAATTTTTTAATTTCAGATAACAAAAAAGAATGTCATAAGAAAGACATAATGTCAGAAGAGAAAAATATATTTGTCGTTATTGAGTGATGGGAACACAATATTGGAAATTGTAAAAATGTTGAACATGAAAAAGAAAGAATTTCCAAAATAAAAACATGAAAAAAAATGCTTTAAGAATATCACAAAAACAGATTTAAGAAAAATTAAACCATAACTGGTTCATATATATTATATAATGCCTTATTTGAAGAAAAATAATGACTAATTAAGGTTTTAATCTTTAATAAATTACTTTTATTCAGTTATAAAAAAGTTATGTTTTTCTGGTGCTAAGTTATCTTGGACCTGAGTTGTCCCAATAGCATTCACTCAGTGGTGTTCAATCGGCAGTGTTCAGTCAGTGCTGTTGAGTTGACAGTGTTGAGGTGTTCCTTCCTACACCTAGCCCAGTGCACCAGTTGAGAAACACTGATCTATATATTTTCTTTTTATCTATAGTTATTATCTATAGTTTTCATTTAGACAGATATTATAAGCTGAAACGCAGCTGTAGATGAATTTTTGTAAATAATTTAACATAGATTTACATAATAAAACATTTCTATTTTAGGAATACATTCCAAATAATTTTTACTTTTTAATTAATTATTAATTATTCTTATTGCAAGAATGCATTACAGATGATTAACTGTAGAAATTGATTGTAAATTATTTTACTATAAAAATGCAATAAAAATCATTTTATACAGAAATTCATTGGAAGCTATATTGCTATGTAAATGCTTTGCAAATCATTTTATATTGTTAATGGTAATGGTAATATTAGCCATTTCCTTATAAGGAAACATTCAACATTCATTGACCTACCAGTTTGTACTACTATCGGTTGAAATTTATAAATTCTTTCTCTTAAAACAATTTTTCAGGAAAATTAGTTTCTTAAGTCCAGTAGCTGTTCTAACTCTTTCCAATGTTGAAGGGGTTTCCTTCCTAACCTTTTATTTGAAGTGGTGTGGAATGTTAACGTTTTGATTATGTCATCATTTTCTTTTTGAGTTACATATGATATACATTTTAGCTGCTGCTGCTGTTAAAAGTCCCCAAGTCATATGGTTTCTGTTATTTGGTACAGTTCTTTCAAAGAGTTGGAGTCATTACCAAGACCCATAGGCTTCATCCACTGATCTTAGAAAGCAGTTGCATACAGCTGACAGTTTAGTTATTTCTGAACAGGTTTGGCACCATGCATGACATCTGTATAATAGTCTTAATCTGAAGACAATTTAAGAGCATGACTCCAGTTTTTTTTAATTAATTTCTGGCTTTACAGCAATTTGCAGTGTTGAGCAAAACTAGCCCTAGCACAGCTTATTCTATGTTCACTTTCCTTATCTGTTATAACTGATCCAAACACCAAGGTATTTGAAGTGTTTGATATTTACTAAATTCACATCCTGAATTTTTATGATGGATTCAGGGTAGATGCCCTCCCTGCTTTCATTCCATTTCCAGTTCATAGTTTCTGTGTTGGAAATGTTAGAAATTCATTGTAGTTCATTTTATCATAGAAATATATAATAATGTGCAATTCATATGCATTCAAATGAATAATTTATTCATTAAATATATTTTGCAATGAAGATATATTACAGTTAGGTTCTTATCAAATAAATATTGAGTTGCTACATTGATAATGTAGAAATGTTTGGAAAATTTATTGCAAATGATAGAATGATTTTTATTCATTGGAAATTACATTGGAAATTTATTGTAAGACTTCAAACAGAAATGTAAATGGTTTTGATTCTAAAACTAGAGTTAGGTAAATACATTATATATTCTGGTTGCTCAAGTTAGTCATGGTGGGGCTATAAAATTTAGTGAATATCTTAATCCTTAAATGCTCTTGATTTAGCCAATTTTAATTTTTATGGATTTCAGAAGTGAATAAACAATTATTTTAATTATGAAAAATTGTCTCATTCTTAACAGACATTTCTAACATGATAAAAGTTCAGCTAATAATTTCATATTGAACTGCAAAGTTATTGACCCAAGGTTGTATTTAAAAAAAAAAACACAGTATAAATATGCAGTGAGTCTCAATGAAAAAAATAAAATAAAATGAAATATGAAAATAAAATATATAAACAAAAAAAAAGAATTAAAATTAAAATAAGGCACTGGCTTTCCTTTAAAATCATTCTCTCTCTCTCTCTCTCTCTCTCTCTCTCTCTCTCTCTCTCTCTCTCTCTCTCTCTCTCTCTCTCTTCTCTAAACTTCTTTCTCTATACTTATCTCTCAACTAATGAGAAGGCAACCCTCAAATAAAAAGAGGAAGAAGAAGAAAAAAAAAAACTGAATCCAGCCAAAAAAAGGAGGAAGTTTGCTGGACCAGAGTCTAGCCATTTGTGACTAGAAATCTACCAAGAGAGGCTCCATGCATAAAAATGAAAAAGAAAGGAACACTGGAAAACAAGATAATTTTATTATCCAATTAAAAAATTAACACAAAGAGACTTTTGATGTTAGACAAAAACCAAACTTTGCGCCAGTATTTTGGGAGCCATGTCAAAAAGGATATAAACAGACAATTGAGATGCAGAAAAAGAGAATTGATCACCAGCGAAAAGTTAAGCAGTCATCTGCTTAAGGCATTTTTCCACCCTTCTTAGGGCCAAGAAAAATATCATATCTATATCTAAGATGACAACTACTATGAAGGTCTGACTTCTAAACTACCAATTACTGAACTGAAATGGACTTTCTCCTGACTGCTTCCAAGATATGAATTATAAATAAACTTTTTCTACACCAAATTACAAAGGACTCATTCCAATCTAAATCAAATAAATAAATAAATATATATTATTTGTTTATATCCTTGATTCAGTTATTTTTATTCCCAATGTTCTGAGACATGATACCAAGTCTCTTTGGCACTCTAAACTACAAATACTTTTTATAAATGGCCATTGTAAATAATTTCCTGGAGAAATACAATAAAATTTGTTTGTATAGAAATGCTTTAAAATGCTTTGGAGTCCAATTCATTCAAAAATGTACAAATTATTATCTACATACAACCATCTTCTGAGATCAATGCTTAAAAATGACTCGTTTACAAAATAACAAAGAACTTTACCAAATACCACATCACTCAAACATTTCCAGCAGCAGTAGCAAAAATGACTAGCTCATTTAACTAGAAGAGAAAGTAATAATATATTCAAGCTGTTAACTTTCCATACTAACTGTAGAGTAATTGACCATGGTTAAATGTAATTGGAAGAAACGTCCAACAAACAGAATTGACAAAGTTTATAATAAACAATAACGAGATAAAGTAAAGAACAGGGCAAAAATAATACTAAGCAAACAATATATGCAAGGCAAAAGTAATTGAAGCAACAGTAATAAGGTAAAAAGTTCACAAACTAAGAATGGTATTAATACACAAAATGGATATAGACAAGTGATCGCAGCAATCTGATTTCACAATAAGAAAGAACAGCAAATATGGTAGATGTGATAGAGAAGTGGCTTATCTTATTGGCTAGGAAGAAATCCCAGAATGCATCTGTAAAAGTTGTCTATCAATTAGAAGAGGGGGGACGTTTTTACAGTCATTCTCTATTGGATTGTTTTTCTTTTTCAGAATAGACCATTTTTGACACTGTGTGAGAAAAAGTAAATGACAAAGTTTTGTTGACATTTTTCTGTACTATAGAGAAATACATGTCTGGCAATGTAGTTGCTAACTATATAGAGCTTTGGATGCACTGACCACTCAGACTATCTCCCTGCTAACAACTGATGTTAAACTCAAAAGCTGATTGGTGTTTTTTTTTTTTAGTTTTTTTTATAAGCTTATCACCCCAAGAAGGTTTGGAGGAAGAGCAGTTAGAAGTGGTAAAGGAGAGGATGTGGAGAAAGATAGTGGATCGATCAAGGCAAGGGGGTTACAGAAGATTTGGAGCGAGAGCAGATAGGAATGAAAGGTGAAAGGATGTGGAGAAGGGAAGTGGATAGATCAAGGCAACTGGAGATGTCGGTTGACATTACACTTAAATAGTTGGCGATTATATTTGTCAGGGAAACAGGAATAAGGAAGGGAGTTCCACAGGCGAGAGGTGCGAGACATGAAGCGTTAGCAGGGAGATCTTGGAGGAGGCTATAAAAAGCCTCCAAATAGGGCCAAAAGTGCTGGCAAAAAGGAGTTATGCCATGTGGGACATCCGGCTGGTGACAGAAGTGGAGGCCAACTGGTTGGTGGGCAATATACTAACAACCAAGGCCGTTAGACTCCAGACGGGAGTGTATGGGCACCCATAAAATGCAGATCACTCTGCATGGGGTGCTCTTGGAAATTACTGAAGACCACCTGGTGGCCTTTTTCATGAAATATGGAAAGGTGGGTAGGTTGCATCAGTATTGAGCAAATCTGGCTTTGTCACCAATGAGTTTACACTGCAAGTGATCCTGACATGCAAAAACTTTCTGAACATCCCTGACATATTGAACTGTCAAGGTCGGTCAATCTAAATTATTGTGAAGGGCCCCACTACTGGTCCTGTGGCACCATAAGGCACCTGGTGAAGTTGTACCCTGGCAAGAATCCGGTGCCACCGCCAAAACCAATAATAACACCAAAAGAAGCAATGAGGTCAGTGAAGACTAGCCAGTGAGTGGACAGCTGTAGTAAAGGGAGCTATGGCCGCAACGCCTATGCCCCAGCAGGATGTCTCACCCAAAAAGGCAGCATCCCTGAAGAAGCCACAGCAGAAGCAACAGCAACAAGAACAGTGAAAACAACATCAGGAGCAGCAGCAGCTAAAGCATCAACATCAAGTACAGCAGCAGGAGCACCAACAAGAGAAGCAGTGGCAAGATCAGCAGCAACAACAGAAGGAACTGCAAAAGAAAGAGCAATGACTTCAGCTACAGCAGGAACAGCTCCAGCAACAGCAGCAAGAGCAGGAGGAGTTGCTGCAACTCGATTTGTTCATGGAGCTGGAGGATATGCTTCCACCTATGTCTTCCTCATTGAAAAGGGGGGAAGGAGGAGGAGGAAGAAGACAAAGATAAAATTATGAAAACAGAGAAAGTCTGGTTGAAGCAGAGTAGAAAAAGCCATAGACAAAACCAAGACACAATTACCTGGTCTAAAAGGTAAGACAAGAAGCCTCCCCCTCTTCCCCTTCCAGGGTTCTGTCATCTTCATCTGCCTCCCGCAACCCATCCTCAAAAAAGAAAAGATCATTCCTCAAGGGGAAGAAAATATGTATGATAGACAGGTAGGCCTTCAAGAGGGACCTTTCCTCACAGGAACTTTCCTGACATCCCTGGAGTCATAACATTGATCAGGAATACTGAGGAAAACCTGAAAGTGTGGGATCACTTGGCAGGAGCCAAAGACTATTTTCTTCTGGACTTAAAAAATAGGCAAGATTGTGTGCTGGGAGGGTCCCGTTTTTTTTCTATCCCTCCTCATATAGGGTTCTTAAGCCAACCTTCTTGGCAGACGTTGGCAGGGCCTGGATGGGCATATTATTGGAGATGAGCACAGGGAGCCTAGGACAATCCATTGGGGTCTTTTCCACCGCAGAATTTTGTCTGCATCTACAGGATAAATTTTAAAATGTTTATCAAACTAGCCAGTTTTAATGTGAGGGGCTTGATGGATCAAAGTAAGGCATCATGCTTTCTTTGTGATCCCTTGTCCTTTGTTGTAGATATAGGTGTGATCCAGGAGGCACAGTTTGTTTCTGAAGTTGATGCTCATGTACTGTCTAGTGACTTTGTTGCCTATTCAGCATCTGGAAACCAGCTGGCCAAAGGTGTTCCTTTGTAGGTTAAACGTACCCTGGGTGCAATGGTGGACCTTGTCCATGTCAGTGTGGTGGAGGGTGGGGGTTAATTGTGGCTGATATTGCCATGAACAGTAGTAGTTCATTTTGGATTGTTGCAGTTTATGTGTCCAACGATGAGACAGAACAAGTCTACTTTTTCCGTCAGTTGAGGCTGTTCCTGGTGGATTCGTCATGCTTAGTCTTAATGGGGGACTGGAATGCCATCATGGACCTCAAAATAAACAAGGGGTGGAGAGCTAGTGGAAGGTTGGGCAATTATAGCTTGGTTGGTCTAATTGGTGAGTTTGGCCTCATTGATAAATACTGGGTCAATCCCCAGGGCAGATGTGGTTGTGGGCTCTTAAGTGTCCATCTACCCAGGGAGCCAGCTACCTGGATAAAATGTTAGGGAGAAGAGTTGATCTAGGTTTGTTAGATTGTCCTACATTCCACAGGTTAGGCTATTTGGATCATAGACATCTGTGCCCAGATGGCATTAGGTGCTATGCATATAATGACTGGACACTGGAAGTTCAATCTGTCTTTACTGGACAAGCAGGACTTCCGGTAACAGCTAACTAGATTAGTGCAATGGGGACTAGTGGGGTGGTTATTGAGAATAAGTGGTGGAAGAGGCTTATGGATAGTATTAGGTTTTTCACCATTGAATATAGCCAACAACTCATCCTAGGTAAGGTTAACAAGGCAAAGACTCTCAAGGATAGTCTTTCCCAGGCAAAGGCTGGGGGTAATTCCCTAGAGATAGTTTTAGCTAGAGATAGGTTTACCTCTGGAGCGAGCGGTTAGCAAGCACTACCAGGGTCAGGTAGTTAGACATAGATTAAACACAATGTCTAATGAAGCTATGAACATGGGTGCAGAATTACACAAGGAAGAGATCTGTCAAGGTTCTGATCATTATATTCGAGAGGTCAATACACCAGAGAGGTGTACTATGAGGTCAATCAAAGACATGTGCAAGGCATTTCAGTGGCATTTCGGTGGCATTTCGAGAGACAGTTTACTTGTCACCAAAGATGGTCAGCAGTGGTAAGTCTCCAGGATTTGATGTTCTGCCCTACAAATTGTACTTGAGGCTGTCGCATATCTTGTGCCGATTTTGACTGTTGTGCTCAGCAACTGGTTCCAGCAGGAGTCCGTCCCTGACCGGATCTCCAGAGGCGTGATCACGCTGTTGAAAAAGGATGAGGATAGGGTGGGGGCAGGATTTAGAAAATTAAAGGCACATAACTCTGCTAAACACATAGTTAAAGATTTTGGCCAAGATCCTTACGGAGTATTTGCAGTCAGTTGCCGAGTTTCTGTTGGGACCCAAGCAGACTTGTGCTGTGAAGGTCCAAACAATTCCAAAGCAACCTACATCTGATCCGCATGATCCTGGAGGGTTTAAAAGATGACAATTCAAGGCATTTGATAGGATTTACCATAAGTACCATGCTGCTGTCCTGCAGGTAGCCAGATTCAAACCCGACTTCTGCAATTGGTTCATCGTCCTGTATTGCTCCCCCAGTGCTGTGATACAGGTGAACAGAAAGCAGTTGCACGCTTTTGCACTGTCTCAGTTGGTTATTCAGGGTTGTCCGCTGTCACCCCTATTTTACACTTTGGCGTTGGAACTTTATCTTCACTGGTTAAGAGATAGGACATGCAGTCTGGTCCTACATGGAATCACTGTTTCTAGTGGTGCTCGAGTCAGTGGTGCTTGAGCCGATGACATATCTATTTTCATCTTGTGCAACAAAAATATTGAGATGGTACAGAAAGTGCTTGAACGGTTTGGTGCCTGGAAGGGCATTGCTCTTCCGGTGGCCTTTAGTTGGACTGATGGACCTGTCTGCATTCTTTGAGTGTGGTACTGGCCTGGCCTCCAGCTGAAGAAGAATTGGTTGGAGGTACAGGCAAAGATCAGAGTGGTGATCCAGACTTGGCTCTGAAGACAATTGTCTGTGAAGGATAGGGCTGAGGCATATGCCATGTACATCTTTCCTCTCATCTTTTACTGGCTGTCTGTACTACCACTCTGTAAGAACCATAAGAACAGGCTCAAGCACTTGCGGTGGTGGCAAGCATTGGGTCTGCAGAGAGGTCTGACTCCAGCATCCGTATCATGGAGGTTTGCGAATGCCACACTTGGCGAGACATCGATACACCTTGAGGTTGGCTTTCTTGTGGTGTGTGTTGACAGAGGATCTTGGAGGAGAGTGTTAGGGATGCCTTCTCTAGTCTTACCATCCTCCTGTCGTAAGCCCCGGAATCAGTCGAGGTTCGTCAGAGAGTGTCGATCGGCCTTGAAGGTCATTCCACAGTCTAGTGAACTTTGATGACTTAAGAGGCTCTTGAATTGGGAGTTAGTGGAGAGGTTGCAAAGAACTCACTCTATGTATGACTTGGCTTGTTGGCGACTGAGTTGCATTCTTTCTTGTCTTGGGTGCTATTACCCCAGCAACACTGAGTTTTCGCTTACGTGGCAATTGATTCAGAATGTGCTATCTCTCAATGACATAACCTTTGGAGGGTGCTGGAGGATTTACCCGACTGTCATCAACGAGACCTTGGTCTAGAGGAAATGGCTTTGCATGCCTTCTACTATTGTCCTCAAGTGAGCCCATTCTGGGACTATGTTGGCGAGTTGATGGCTCCTATCAATCCCAAACATTTGGTTAGATTCTTTGGGCATCAACTCAAGATGAAGATCAGAACTGATAGAAAACGTTTGTTATCGACAGATTTCAGTGAAAGGTGGGTGAAAGTGGTGAGCTTGGTTCAAGTGAACAAGGCCAGACTTGATTTTCTTTATAAGTCTCCTTTGATGCAACAGAGAGGTTTCTTGTCAAGCTTTCCCTTGGTTTAGATTCTCTCTGTTTACCTAAATGTGAGTAAGTTTTGTTCCCACCTTTTCTCGGCATTCTCTTTTATTATGATTCATGTCGAGATTCCCACCCTCCCCAATTTGTTTTTTGTCCCCTTTGTTTTTCATCTCAACTGGGTCAGCCTTTAGATTTTCTTACTCTACCATTTATTTTTATCTTTCTCTCTTTGATTGTGAGTGAAATTCTTGATTCTGTCCATAGGCGGAATACAGCACTAGACAGGTCCTATTAACATCTATTATTTTTAGTTTGAATGTTTTGTTATATTTTAATTTTGTTTTGTGGGTTCATCCCCTCCCCCCACATTTCATATCATTATATTTTTGTAGGAAAAAAACACTGGACTTTTGTAAATAAATAAGTTTTTATGTCATGTCTCACCCAGAAAGGCTGCATCCCTGAAGAAGCCATAGCAAAAGCAACAGCAACAAGAACAGTGAAAACAGCAGCAGGAGCAGCAGCAGCTAAAGTAGCAACAGCAAGTACAACCTCAAGTACAGCAGTAGGAGCAGCAACAAGAGAAACAGTGGCCAGATAAGCAGCAACAACAGAAGGAACTGCGAAAGAAAGTGCAGCAACTTCAGCTACAGCAGCTCCTACAACAACAACCAAAATCAAGTAGTTTGGAAGGAAACTTCTATCAATATTAGAAAGAGCTATAACATTTAGTGGACTTGAGAAGTGTAATTTCTTGAAATATTGTTTTCAGAAAATGATATTTTAATTTTCAACCACCTCGATGAATGCTAAATGTTTCCTGTATGGAAATGGCTAATTTTATCATTAACATTTATGGATTATATACTATAAAAAATATATTGCAAACGTTTCAGTATATAAATGAAGTAGACATTTTTCTAACTTTATGGAGTTAAGTACAAGAGAACAATAATAGCAAACCAGTAAAGATTGATCTATGTCCAATAATATACACTTAGAAATCTACATTGAACTTTTGTGCCTGCAAAAATGGACAAAAATTGTTGTAAATTCTCAAGAACAAAGAAAATGTATAAATTCCTTCTCATATATTTAAGTCTTATTAAAATTCTAAACATCACTTTTTAAAACAATAAATATTGCTGAGAAGTGAAGGTATAGTTAAAATAATAGTGGTGTCAAGATAAAAACCTTCCTTTTTGATTCACTGATTTTTTGCGGGCATGAAGGTTAAAGATTCGTATATATTTGTTCAATGACTAATGCCCAGTCCAGAACAGGACCACAACTAAAGGGAACCAATGACAATTGATCTCACAACACTAGAAATAGACTGCAAGACCAGAATATGATAGCAGGTGAGTATAACAGAAAAAATGTAGTAAATTTTCTATTGTATTTCATTTTATGCAAGCCAGAAAAAAGTACATAAAAAAATTCAGAGATTAATGATAGAAAAAATACTTATTCTACACATCAATTATTTATTTTTCAATAAAAATTTCCTTCCTTGTCAATGCGCTTAATTATTAATCACAAATATCAAAGCATTATATAGTGAAAATTTCAAATCAAAATTCAGTTAATTATTGTGTATAAAGTTACTGTAACTTGACACATTCATGAATGCATTGCCAATAGCAAGTTAATATGTAGAGGTATGTCTAGACTTACAGGTCACAAGGCCTTCCAGGAGTCTTTAAAATGCTACACTTCAAATCATGCTGAACTACAAACCAAGCTAAATTAGCCTATTTCAAAATCCGGGTATCACTTTGACTTCGTTGATTAGTTCAACTTTACAAGTATCCACCTCTTTATTTGAAGAACAGCCTCATGTATGCTACTCTCCATCTCTTTGTCGTAGTCTCCACAAAGCCAGGCACAGATGCAAAACACTTCATTGCTCTTTTGGCAGAAGCAGCTGCAGACAAAGCGCCTAACAGCTGTCAGCATTGGCCAGAGTTACCATGGTTACCGTGCTTTGCCAATTAGCTACCTATGTCGAGAGGATGTTGTAATAAGGTTTCTTTCTTCTTAGAGTGCAGAAGTGTTGCATGCTTATGCTGACAGATTTAAGAATATAAGAAACAGTTTATTTATCTGTGTTCATAAATGCACACATTTGAAAATCTGAAATTTGATAGTGTTAACATTAATTCAATACAGGCTGTAAACACAAGATTACCATTTTAAATGCTGATAAAAGATTAAGAAAAAAGAAGGAAATAAACAGGAAAATTGGCTTAGAGTGAAGATAAACAGTCAAGATTCATGACAATTTACTTTAAACATCGTTTAGTTAGGTAGAAATAGTTAGCTTAAACTATAAGTATTATTTTCAATATAGCAAATTTAACTAATTCTCCATCAACCACCAACCTAAGACACAACAACACTAAGGTTTGTTGTTGTGGAATGAGTTAAAATCACTATAAAAATGTTTTTTTGTTAATCATATCACTACATGCAAGGTAGTAAAGCCACTAAGACACAAAGGATTACTGAGTGTGAAAGAATAAAAAAAGAGAAACATTATTATGGTACCGGAAATTGAATTTACACAACTTTAGTACTAATTCATGCACAAAAGTTAAGCAACCCAAGTACTGTTCAAAATTCTAAATTGGTTATTAAAAAATGTGTAATACATGTTTGATTCTAAGATGTGTATAAAAATTATCCATACATATATGTTCAAGCAATTTCAAACAGCACTGGTCATTTTTAAGAACCGTATATGTAATGATTTTGAGATTCAAGAAAATGTTGACACATTGTTTATTTTTTCATCATGGTGTTAGAACATTACAAACTTAGATCATGTTTTGACGTGTTGATTTTTGTCATTTGCAGGCTGCTTACAACAGATAAAGTACCACTTGTAGTATTAAGTAGATTGAGCTGAAGTATTTTAATTATTGAATATATTTAATATATTAGTTCCTAGACTGAAAGATATTCTATTTAAACCAGAGGTCAGAATTAAGAATTACATAAAAAATGTTTTTGTCTGTAGCCTTTAATCAATAATATATATATATATATATATATATATATATATATATATATATATATATATATAAAAGAGGGATTGCTGCCGAAATATACAATTATATATATTTCAGCCACAATCTTTCTTTTATATATATATAAATATATATATATATATATATATATATATATATATATATATATATATATATATATATATATAAGTGAACATTGAAGTCAACAGTTAGAGAGATGCGACAGTGTGTTTCATGTTAGACACAATTGTCTGGACTGACAATTGTTTCTGTCGCCTCTAAGTGTTGACTTCATTGTGCACTTTTATATTTACATACACTCTGTCTCTGATATTGAGCACTTTATCCCATAAATATAGCACTCTTTAAGACTATATTTCTTCATATATATATATATATATATATATATATATATGAATGGGGTAGGATAAAAAATCTATATACACACACACACACACACACACACACACACACACACACACACACACAAATACTTGCACATATGTATAAATATATTTCTTCCACAGATGTTATAAATACAGTGCTCAATATTATGAGACAGAGCTATAAGTATATATTATTGAATATACATAATATCCAACATTGATAACATGACTCGGGTTTCATGTAGTTTATGCAATCTTTAGGTGCAGAGATAATATTGAATTTTCATGCAGTTTATAATATCTCTGCACCTAAAGATTGCATAAACTGCAAGAAACTCAGTCATACTATCGTCATTGGATATTATATATATTCACTAATATATATATATATATATATATATATATATATATAAAAGTGAACATAGAAGTCAACACTTAGAGGCGACAGTCTGTTTCATGCTAGAATGCAATCATCGGGCCACGATGATTGCATTCTAGCATGAAACAGACTGTCGCCTCTAAGTGCTGACTTCTATGTTCACTTTTATATTCACACATGCTCTATCTCTGATATTGAACACTTTATCCCATAAATATAGCACACTTTAAGACTATATTTCTTCATATATATATATATATAAAAAGAATTAATTAACTTTTCTTTATTAAACATATTTTATTACTTTAAACATTATTTTTACTGGATACCCATATTTGAATTTGAAAAAGAATTTGCAGTTTCTTTTTAAATTTAGTTTTGAAAAGAATTTGCAGCTTTTTAAAATCATTTCACCCTAAGTAAGGCAATATAGCCACTAAGACACTGAGTGTGAAAGAATATGAGAAAAACAAAAACATTATTAAGAAGAGATAAGAATAAAAGAACAGAAATTAAGAAGACTAGTTAATGAGTGACTTTGCATTTGAAGTTCAAACTTGACTGAAAAGCAAGACATCAGAAGAGAGTTCCACAAGCGGGAATTGCAAGAGAAGAAACTGTTAGCATAGAACCTAGGTTACATTGAGCTATTTCAACTATAAAATGATGAGACCTAGCTACCAATCTAGTACTGCACTTATATTCATAAAGCCAAGGTACCAAAATGGAAAACTCATCAAAACAATTACAATGAACATATTTATAGAAAATGTATAACAAAGTTACATTATGGTGGTAGGAAAGTGACTGAAGCTGAGATGCCAGGTCAGGACTGATAACATTGCAGATTCTTCTTTGAATTTTATCAATCTCTAAATACATAGCAGAAGCACCAGACAAGATGTGACAATTTGCATTGTCTACAAACAGTATCTGTCTAATATTGAAAGGAATATGATAACCTTGTATGCTATACTGATTAAAATGAAATGACATTTACTGACTAATTTTACATACTTTTATGTCACAGTTGTTTGATAATTTATCTATGGAGAACTTTTACACACTGGAATTAAACTTCTATGAAAACAAGAGAAAATCAGTAACAATGTATAAAACCTGTTTATCTATCATGAAACATTCTTAATACACACATACACAAACATACACATACAAATAGACACATATATGCACTCCCAACACACATGCATGCATATACATAAGCAGCACACAATATTTACAAATCCAACTTTGTTATTAGAATATAGATAAAACATTGTCAATTATGTATTAAGAGATTGGGAAATATCCTTAAAAGCAAAGAGAGTGCTGAACTGCTATGCTTTATCTAATTTCCGAAATGGCAGTGAATGCTGTACATTTTGCTCACAGATGAAGAGACGCGAAGTGACAGACATGTGGTTCAACCAGCAAATTTTAAGAATATCATTAACAGAATATGTGAGCAATAAGGAAGTCTTAAGGAAAATAGAAGCTAAATATTTATAATCAGAAAGAAAAAGTTGAAATTCTGTGAAAAAAGTGAGCCAAGAGAATTTAACAAACACGGAATAGACTGAAGTCAAAAGACACAAAAAAAGACAGCAATTAAGTTTGTGTGACAGAACAGATATAAAGAATGATGGCAAAAGGTTAGAATTTACTTGGAGCAGCATGAGACAGGAAGTAGTAGAGAGCCATGATCAACTACTCAGAGAGTTTATGTGAATGAAAGGCTGAACAGGGATAAAGAGGGATGGTAAAAGGTTAGAATTTACTTGAAGCAACAAGAGACAGGAAGTTGTGGAGAACCATGATCACCTAGTTAGCGAGGTTGTGTGAGTGTATGGCAGAATAGAGATAAAGAAGGATGGTAAAAGGTCAGAATTTACTTGAAGCAGCATGAGACAGGAAGTAGTAGAGAGCCATGATCACCTACATCCTGAAGGGACATAGAACACAAAAGAAGTCAGAATTCCTAGACATGTTTTAACTATAAATTCTAGTGCCTAAAAGCCTAGCAGAAAAAAGTTATCTTCTCTTTTCCTACCCATAATCCTCTTTCAAAATAGTTACCTCCTGCCCTGCGTGCACATAAAAAGCAAAGGGCTATCATAAAATTTCTTTTTTTTTTTTTTTGGGGAAGGAGAAAATGCTGCAAATATTCAGTGACTACTGAATATTTATAGAAAGGCTGCTATGTTAATAGAGTTTGGGCACATGTAGGAGTTACTCAGAGTACAGTGCTTCTCTAATGATGAGGTAAAAGATATTAAAAAAATCATCCAAGAAGCTTCAATAAGACAGATATACACACTCTCAAACAAAGTTGAAATACCATGATTGAAAAGGAAGGAAACTATGTTAAAAAACTAGATTTAGAATGCTGGGACACTTGTTTTTCAGTATGTCTTGTGTGATTTTCACATTTAGTTAGTAGTAAATAAAGAACAACAGGAATAACTCGTCCTAGAGGAATAAAGTGAGTTTATATAAAAAGTAATAAAGATAAAAAAAGAGAATGCAAGTAGAAAATTAATAATTACAAACAATTCTCAGGCAATTCCAAGGCATCTTCTTAATATTTAATTAAAAAAACCTGGACAGAAAAAGAAATTCACAGTGTAGAGAAATACTGCCAGCGATGGGAATTTTGACAAGATAATTGAGTCAGTGAGAATTCAATAAGAAAGTATTTTGCTTCTGTATCTGAAATATTTGACAGGATGACAGTCAGAATAAAGTAATTGCTCCCATTTTCAGAACCCTTTACATCAATAATAGCAATATTTTGGATGATCCTATCTGTAGAATGTTCATGAAACTAAAGAAGTTTAGCAAAAGTTGTCTGCAATTACACTCCAAGAAGAAAATAATCTTTGAAAGAGACCAGACAATATGGAATTGTCTCCTCTTGCCTGGGATTAAGTGGTTTCATCTATCAATGGATCAAGGAAACATTTTCTTCTATTTTTATTGATCTTTTTCATTTTCTTTCTCTCTGTTCTGATTTCTTTCCGCCAGCAGTTCAATCAACTTATCTCTTTTTACCTTCAGCTTTTCTCTATATGTTCAAGCCATTTATTGATATCTATCCCCATATCTATCTATTTGTGCTCTCCTACTTTTCTTTTTCTTATTAAATGGTCACCCAATACAAAACCCGAGATCCACCTAAAGTAGAGTGTTACTGAATAAGGGCAAGAGTGTAAAGGGATGAAATAAGAAATGCATATTATGAAGATATATAGGATATATAATGAGGAAAGAAGTCTTGGAAAAATTGATACTCACAGGACAGATTGAAAACAAGCGGAAAACAATGAATAACCTACCTAGCAAGCTTGAATGACAGGACAGGGTTCTGGATAGATAATAAGGAAAGAGGGCTTGGAAAAATTGATACTCACAAGACAGATTGAAAACAAGAGAAAAACAATGCATGAGCTACCTAGCGAGCTTAAGTAAAGAGGTGTTAGAACAGAGTTTAGGAGAGATAACAAAAAAAAATTTAAGAGCTCCAAAGGAAAGGAAGTTCTGGAGAGCCAAGATTGCTAATGTCCTGAAGGGAGATGGCACATAGAAGAAGAATGGTTCACTCAAGAGGTTAAGTTTGTAGTGATTAGAAGTAGTAGTTCTCAGGAAGAAGCTGTCTGGGTGGAACTTACTAATGGAATACAAAGAAAATGAAGATGATTCAACTCTGTGTATGGTAGGTTCTAGCTGTAAAGGTCTGAACTGGTGAACCTAAGGAATGTAGCTCATCTGAATATTTGCCATGGAAATAGTGTTAAAGTAGCCACAGTCTGTGAGAAAGGGTCTATAGGGTTAAAAATAATTAATTAATTTATTGCAATTTTGTGCCAACTAAGCTTAGTAAATAGTGAACTAGCTCAGTCTTTTCATATCTATCTCGACCTGTTCATATTTATCTACATATCTTTCTCAAGCTACTCATCTCTAGCTCGTTAGCTTCTCTTTTTCTTCTCTTCAATTAATTATGAACTTCCATCCTTCTCATCAGAAACCACTTTTCAATCACAGACCAATTCTTCCTTTCTTTTTTCAGCCTTCTTGTTTGCCAGTCTGTTGGCCTTTCCCGTGAACTACTCACATAATGCAAACCTCTTCATGAAATGCTTCTACTTTGAATACACTCTTCACTTCCTACTTATCAGCAAAAATGCACATCTGAATCCAGAATATGGTCAGTGAGCCAGCAACAATGAGAGGTGTAGATGGAGTCTCCTCATACCAATTGGGTGATGATTTTATTTAAATAATTACCATCACTGAAGGTAATCAGTTGCTAAACTTCATGTACCACCCTCAGCCTCTGTTAGTGTGCTGTGGTTAGTGAGCTATTCTTCTAAATCATTGATCCCATGTTCAATTTTTACTGGACATTAAATTTCTTATGCTTGGTCTGACTAAATTAAAAACAAAGATGCCTCTAAGCTATTTTTTATCATAGGTGAACAACTCTTTTGGTGAACCTCTAATAATAAAAGGCTATTTATCAATAAACTTTCAATGCTGCAATTTACTATGTGATGTGTCCCTTCAGGACATTGGGGATCATGGTCTCCACAATTTCCTGTCCTTTCTAGCTCTTAATAAATTTTGTTTTTTTGTTATCTCCCCATAACCATGTTCCACCATCTATTTACTCAAGCTTACTCAATGCATTGTTTTGTCCTAACAATCATCTCTGTATACAAAAGGAATGTTTGGTGGACTTAAATGTAATTAGCCTTTAATGTTATATTTGTTGTTTGTAAATAACATTAGTTTGGGGCTGTGCATTTTTTTATTTAGTTGCTGTGTATATTTTGTTTTTTCTTGTTCTTGATTTTTGTCTTTTTTAAAAAAGATTTTGTCAGTTCACTCCAAGCAAGCCAATAGTGTCACTAAGATGCAAGGGACTATTGCGAGTTAAAGAAAATGAAAAAAGATTTTTAAAAGGAACCCAATCCTAAACAGGAAGCAAGGAATAAACCTCTATTCCTGTTCAAAAGACTGGAGAGGAATGTGAACCTATCTACTCCTATTGAGTTGTAGTAGAATTTAGAAGGAACTGGAAACCCAATCCTAAACATGAACTAAGGGATAGACCTCTATTCCTGTTCAAAAACTGGGGAGGAGTGTGAATCGGGCGATAGATGAATCTATCTACTCCTCTTAAATGAGAAAGGACCAATAAACTGGTTTAGGTGTTTTTAATCATTGTTATATTTCAGTACAACCAATTTACTGTAATTTATATTTTTGTTACCCCTCTTACCCTTTTTATGTATGTTCTTTAAATACATTTGTTTTTATTGCTGTAATAAAATTATGCTATAGATGTAGTCTGCATCAGTCAGTCTAGGGAGGCTATGGAGTCTGCTAGGTTCACTAACTAATCTCTGTTGCAGATGTTTTCCCAGGTACATATGTGTTTCTTTGCAAGCCCACAGAGCCAACTTGTGGTCTATGCTGCAACTAAGTTGAACAGACCTTAGCTACAGCTTCTAGGAAAGAGCATATGATCTGACATGATCACCAGTTTGAACATGGCCAGTACACTTAAACCTTCATTCTAGAACAACCATCATTGGATCCCGAATAGCTTTATCTGCCTAATTTAAGTTTGTGATCATAATAATATGTAATATAATAATATGTAATAATATTAATATGTAATAATATATGTAATAATAATAATATGTAATAATAATACGTAATATTATGTAATAATGTGTAATAATAATTTGTAATATAAGAGCACATAATCTGACATGACTACCAGCTTGAACAAAACCAGTACACTTAAACACTCGGTCACGGTGACTTATGCCTTTATTCTAACACAACCATCAATAGCTTCTGAATAGCTTTTTCTGCCCAATTTAAGTTTGTAATTTATTTTATAAAAGAGCTAATTTCTTTGTCTGTCACACACTTTGTGTGATTTTGTATGTATGTATGTAACATACATGCAAATGTCTGTGTTATACATGCATGATATACATATGTGTGTGCAATTTAATTTATACACAAGCACATGCTGACACATACACACACAATTTGACCAAATTTGAAATAAGACATTGGAATAGTACATTCCTTCCTAACTCAGTATGGACAACACCTCCCCTAGGCAGAGCAATAAAACCATAAAGTTGGAGAAAAGAAAAAAAAATCAGATAATTATTTGGTAATAAATAAAACTATTTTTTTAAGTTTTATGTAGAGATATTTTTCGGTCTGTTATTGAATTAAAATATATATGCACACATAATTTGAAAGAAATTGAAATGGGCATCTGTATCATGAAAGCTAATTTCCC
The DNA here is from genome assembly GCA_964036315.1 of Acanthosepion esculentum. NCBI lineage: Eukaryota > Metazoa > Mollusca > Cephalopoda > Sepiida > Sepiidae > Acanthosepion > Acanthosepion esculentum. The sequence continues at coordinate 51,675,204 of OZ038507.1, forward strand.
TTTCTGCCTGGATAATAAGAAAAGAGTATAAGCAAAAATGTGCAGTCCTTTGAAGTCATTTTTATGACTGCTGTATTTTAACTGAATTTATTTTCTAATAAATGTAGTATATTAAATGGACAAACAATTTACACTTGGAATTTGGTCTTCTTGCAAATTAACAGGTACTACTGAACTAGCATAAAAATGATTCTTGCATTATTGTATGAGATCATTAATCCATGAAATTTCCAGGACACATAATGAGGAAAAAAGGACTTTGAAAATTTGATACTCACAAAACAGATTGAAGGCAATAGAGACAGAGAAAAACAATATGTAACTTGCAGCTATAAACAAAAAGAAGAAAGATAGAATTGTGTAGGAATTGCCAATAATAAATAGTTATTTGTTATTATCAGAACAGCATTGTGATTAGAATTTGTTTTCAGCTGAAAGTTTTACCATGGGCCTGTCAGATATCCAATTCAACAGATAAACATAACACCAGTTTCAACATAGCAGAGAGCAGATCACAGCATAGTTGCAACATAGTGGGAACAGATTATAGCTGGTGTGGTAGCATTCACAACTCAATAACCAGTGAGGATTGCATGGATAAATGTAAAAAAGACTGCAACAATGCAATTAGTAAAGAGTGCCTTGAGGTGTGTCCTGTCATTAGTTTTATACAACTCTCTGAATCAACCTTGTTGAATCTCAAAAGTCTCTATAAACTTGCAAATATTATAGAAACAACTACTAGATCTGCAAGTGTATAAAATAACAGTGTGTATAAGACATACTCAGAACATTTATTTAAAATATAAGATTTACTTTATATTATTATTTAGGAACCTATTCTGCTTATTTTCTTTTCAATCTGAGAATGGAAACAAATCACTTTATAGTATCAAAAAGAATTATACCATTTTGATGATTTAATAGAAAACATTTATTTATTAAGATATTTCCAGTGTGAAATTCTGTTCTTATCATATTTCTGTTCAGAAGTATGATGCTTTTTTGACTCTAGTATCATCAACAATTTCATGATTTCTTAGCCACATTCGAGATGAATTGCTGCAGTCCCAAAGATCCAATAGAAGACCTGTTAAATTTATGACTAAAAGATTTATCACATTTTTAACTTCAAAATTGTAGAGGGCGTGTATCTATTAGATTTTCACTAGGCACACACGAGCATAACTAACATTTTACCTGGACCTTTGGCTATTAATATATAAGATTATTTTCGGATAATCCAACAACTGCTTTGCTAAGCTTTTATAATTTTAAGTATTGTTTTGTGTGAACCAGTGGGAACTGGTAGGATGTCGCCACTGAGTCTACCCCATTGTGCTAGATGGCTGTTGATCTTACAAGAAGGTTAATCTGCCCTTTAACAGGTCTCTTCTCACTAGAAAAGACTGGTAGGGGAATAGGTTTAGTCAACAATGACCTGACCATGGCTTACATGTACCAGTAAAACTCATAGAGTGACCACATATTTCCCATTATATAAAGTTTTATTTATATATATATATATATATATATATATATATATATATATATATATATATATATATTAGTTTTGTACCATGTTTTAAAGACATGATAAAATTATTTAGAATTAAAATTAAAATGTTCCTTTAATATATAGGCAATCATAACTCTCCACAGATTCCTTTCTTTTATTATCTGCAAATTGCCACACATTTTCAGGAAAATATTTTTTATGGCTCTTTCCAGTATTAATGAGTGTTTCTTTCATAACCGTTATGGTCCAAGTTCCTTGTACCATGGTGATGGTCCAAGGTAGAACCAATGAAGAATAACTCGAACACAGGTATGGAATAACACAGATATATTACAAACAGAATATGTACAAAAGAAGTAGAAATGTTAGTAATAACAATCAGGTTAGGTTAGAGAGAACTATGTTGTCTCGACCAGTATCACTATTCCAATAACTTACAGTAATCGTCTGATGCGACTCTGTCTCTGACTGACTCACACTACTACTTCCTCTTGAGGTGCAGTATTTATGGTGTACGGGATAGTCCATTACTATAATCAGTAAGTTCCCATAACACCCCCCTTCCGAAGCTTTTGCATAGCAGGGGTTTTAATATCTGTTTTTCTTTGGATCTATTTCCAAAGGTTCTGTAAATTTTCTTTTTCGAGACGATTTTCTTGGTTCAGGCATTGTTTGCGGTCTTTTTATATCAAATGTATCAAAAATCGTGTCCATTCTTGAGGTGGACCGTTAGCATCCTGTAACAGTCTTTTCCTTATTTGGTTTACGTGTCTCCTGTGTGAGAATTTTTGTCCCTGAACTATGTCAACCATCTTGCCAATTCTTTTCTCAATTGTGCCTTGCTCCCAGTAAGATGTGTTATTTTTATAGGCTTTAAAAAAACTTTTTCTCCTGGGAGAAATTTTCTTTTTGGTGCATAGGACTGTGTTACTTGTTTTGTTTTACTTGGTAGCAATTTATCAAATGCAGATCTGATCTTTCTAGCAAACATCACTTCTGCGGGTGATAGTGTTGATGGTGTAGCATTATTTGGTGTAATTCGATATACCTGAAGAAATTGCTGTAATGCTTTCTCCATAGGCACATTGTAGGCTTTTCGTAGCACTCTTTTGAGTGTATCAACAAATCTCTCTGCCTGTCCATTTGATCTTGGGTGATAAGGCGGGGATTTTATATGTTTTACTTGATAAATTTTGCAAAACTCTTGGAAATCTGCTGACGTGAATTGTGTTCCATTATCTGTGACTAGGCAATCCACTACACCAAACCGAGCGAATAGCTCATGGAGGCCATTTATGGTCATTTCTGAAGTAGGATTTTTGCAACGAAACACCTCCGGCCATTTACTATAGCTATCCATTATGATTAAATAGTAAAAACCGTCAATTGGTCCTGCATAATCTGTGTGTATTCTTGACCATGGACGATCAGTCTCTGGCCATGGCTTATGTATGATTGGCGGTGCTTTGGCTGCTAAATTACAACCCTTGCACATTTCCACCATCTGAGTAATATCCTGGTCCATATTCTTCCAATATACATAGCTTCGCATTAGCAACTTCATTCTATTTTTACCAGGATGGCCCCTGTGGAAATTCTTTAAGATCTGCTTTTGTAATGTTTTGAGAATTACAACCCTTTCGTTGTAAAGTAACACATTGTCACATAGAGAAAAGCTGTCCAAAATTTGCTCATTTTTTTCTGCTATTTTTCTTTTGTTTCATTAATAAATTTGTCATTTTTGGCTTCATTTTTTATGTCTTGCAATGTGACTGGGAGGTTGCTAACTGTACAACATAGTACTGTCCTGATATCTTCTTCGTTTCTTAAGGCTGCGATTACCATATCTTCCAATGGTTCCGTCTTTGTCTCAACAGACCATCCGCATGCCCGATCTTTTTCATTGGTAAATATTCCAATCTGAAATTATAGTTCAGAAGAATTGTTCCCCATCTAAGTAACCTATTTGCAGTGTAAACCAGTAGACCTTTTTTCGAACCGAAAATTGTTAGTAATGGTTTGTGATCCGTCTGTAGAATAAATTGTCTACCATAGATGTACCGATGAAACCTTGTGACTGCGAAGATAATTCCTAGAGCTTCTTTCTCTATTTGTGAATAATTTTTCTCCACTGGTAGAAGGGTTCGAGAAGCATGTGTGATGGGTTTTATTGTCCCATCTGGCATTTTATGTAATATACACGCTCCGACTCCATAGGCGCTAGCGTCACTTGCTACAATAATTTCTAGTTTAGGATCATAGTGTGCCAAAAATAAATCTGAAGTTAATATTTTGATTATTTCGTCAAATGCTTTTTGGCATTGATCTCTCCACTGCCAAACCTTTTCTTTCTTTAGCAGCTCGTTCAGTGGTGCGCGAAGTTTATGCATGTGAGGTATGAATTCCTGGTAGTAACTTACTAATCCTAGAAAACTTTGTAGTTCTGTTATGTTTTTAGGAACAGGCATTTTTTTTATTGTTGTTGCACTTTCAGGGTCTGGTCGTCTACCTTCTTGATCTATTATATGGCCAAGGTATTTGATTTCCTTCATGAAAAAATCGCACTTATTTTCTTTTACTTTGAATCCCTAGCTTTGTCTTCTTTTAAATACTTCCTGTACATGTTCTCTGTGTTGTTCAACGCTTTCGCTATTAATTAATACGTCATCCAGGTATGCAATTGTGTACTCTAGTCCGGCAAGCATCGTATCCATTGTCTGTTGGAATATAGCCGGCGCGACCTTAATTCCAAAAGGTAATCTTTGGTATCTGTACAGTCCTTTGTGTGTGTTTATGCATAGTAGTTTTGAACTTTCCTCATCGACTGGAATTTGCAGGTACGCCTTACTTAAATCAATTTTTGAAAAATATTTTCCGCCATTTAATTTAGTGAATACTTCTTCTGGACTGAGTAGAGGATATTGGTAGTCCTTTATTGCTGTGTTCAAACCTGTAGAAAAATCAGCACAAACTCAAATTTCGCCTGATTTCTTTTTGACGTAGACTGTCAGAGCAGCCCATTTACTGTATTTTACTTTTGTCAATATGCCAGTGTTTTCGAGTCTGGTTAATTCTTGATCACTTTTTTTAATTGACACAAATGGTAAGCCTTTTTTTCTTGAAAATAGGCTGAATGTTTTCCTTAATTTCGATATTAGCTGCCATTTTCTTACATCTTCCTAGGCCTGCTGAAAATACTTCGGGGAAACTCGTTTTTAGTTTTTCTTTTAATTTGTCTGCCTCGGTTGGTAAGCTTTTTACATTTTGGCAGTACGTACTTATAAGTAGATCCCATAGTTCGAATTCTTGCATCCAGTTCGTTCCGAATAGGTTTTCGGTATTTCTTAAGATGTACATTTTTAGTTTTTTCGTCATTCGATTAAATGTTATGTTTGTAATTACTTCACCCTCGAATTTTATCTTTCTCCCCGTAACTAATCTAGCAATTTTATCCATTTTTAACATGGCAGGTTTGTTCAGTTTTCTCCATGTTTGTAGGTTTATAATCATTAAGTCTGAGCCAGAATCCAGAATTATTCTGTTTTGCATTTCAACTTGTACGTACTTTCTTATGTTAGTCTCATCTACTTGGTCAGTCCTCATAATTCTTATTCTGCTTTTGTTTTCTCTTCTATACCAGCAATGAGAACTTTTGTGGCCTATTTTTTTACATGATAGGCAAACTTTAACATGATAAGTACAGTCTTTAAACCAATGCCAAGTCCCACAGCGATAGCATGGACTGGGTGGTAATTTTTTTTTATATTGATTTTTAGAGTTAGAAAATTTTGTTTTACCTGTTCTTGAGGGGGGAAAATCAGTTTGGTTTGTTTGTGAGGAGGGTAAGTTAGTTTGTCTTCGTACTTTATGTATGTGTGCTATGCCAGCTTCTTCTATGTCTTTTGAGTCTTTCTTCACACTGATGCATCTCTGGAAGTCTTCGACTAGCTTTTGAAGTGTCAAATCATGTTCACTCTCCAATTTAGTAAGGATTCTGCATATCATTTCCGCATCTTTGGTTGAGACCAGGCCTTGGACATAAATTAAGCATTTGAAATTGTCTGTGCTGAGTTCTGATAATTTGAAATCGTCACAATATTTATTGACAATGGACGCGAAAGTTATGTAATTTTCGTTGTCCTTTTTTGTAAGATTCATGCATTTCCATCTTTTGTGGAATAGTGAACTATTATGGGTGAAAAGTTCTGTTAGCAGTTTAATGGCTTCTTTGAACATTAGCTCACTTGTTTTTCTGGGAAGGATATAATCTATGAATTTGGTATATTCGCATGTGCCTAATTTTCTTAGTAATAGACATACTTTACATGCGTCTGACCAATCTTTGCAGTCAAATTCATATAGATCTTTGTACTTTCGGAAGTAGTTTGCAAAAGTTTTATCTTCATCGGGTGTGTACTTGAAATCTTCGATAGTACTCCAAATAGCGTCTTGTGAGAGAACTGTTTTGTTCTCGGATTTTTGCTCCTTATTTGACATTACACGTAGCAATAATTCTTGCAATTCCAAATATTTCTGTTCGTTTTTTTGCTGCTGTTGAAATTGGATTTTGATAAGTTCCACAATGGTTGACTTGAAATCTTCCATGTAGACGTAAATTTTGTGTAACCTGATATTCTGTAACCTGTGTACGTAAAAAAAAAATTCCCTTTGTTGCCAGTAATTTTGATATTCAAAAAGAAAATTTTTTTATTTTATTTTTTTTATGTGTTCGCGTAGAACTATTTTTTTTTTAGAATCTTGTGTAGAACTTGGTTTTTTTAGAGTTTACTCGTCGACCACTGTTATGTGCGATGGATAGCAAAAAAGGTATGTCCTCCGCGTAGAGAATTTGTTTTTCTTTTGGGGTTTTCCAGGTCGCCACTTGTTATGTGTGACGAATATCAAAAAAGTATGTCCTCTGCAAATAGAATTCATTTGTCCTTTGGGTTACCTCTTCGCCACTGTTATGTGCAACGTATGGCAAAAAAGTATGTTCTCCATGAATAGAGTTCGTATTTCCTTTGGGGTTTCCTCATCGCCACTGTTATGTGCGATGTATAGCAAAAAAGTATGTTCTCCATGAATAGAGTTCGTATTTCCTTGGGGGTTTCCTCGTCGCCACTGTTATGGTCCAGGTTCCTTGTACCACGGTGATGGTCCAAGGTAGAACCAATGAAGAATAACTCAAACACAGGTATGGAATAACACAGATATATTACAAACAGAATATGTACAAAAGAAGTAGAAGTATTAGTAATAACAATCAGGTTAGGTTAGAGAGAACTATGTTGTCTCGACCAGTATCACTATTCCAATGTCTTACAGTAATCGTCTGACGCAACTCTGTCTCTGACTGACTCATACTACTGCTTCCTCTTGAGGCGCAGTACGTATGGTGTACGGGATAGTCCATTACTATTATGGGTAAGTTCCCATAACAGTTAACATCTTCATTATGTCATTATTTTCTCTTCAAGTTATGTGTTATATCTATTTTAATTGTTGCTGCTGCTAAAAATCCCCAACTGATGTGGTTTCTGTTATTTGGTAAAGTTCTTTGTGGTTCTGTAGCACCAGTCCACAAGGTTTGAAGAGGGATGGTCTTCTCTAAGACCTACATGTCATTCACTTGAAACCATTTTTAATCATTGATCTAAGACAGCTATTCTTGCTTTATTTGGATGTAGAATGGCAAGAGAAAGAGGGGCTTGAGCAAGGGACATGGTTTCTTGTTTCATACTGAACAAAACAAGAAATAAGGTTTCATGATCATTTCCAATAGCATCCTAACTCATCTACTTTAAATTACTGAAGGATCAAAAGGCAACTTGGTTCAGAGATTCATTGTCTAATGCTTGAGTCAACACTGCAACAAATACAGTTACAAATATTTCTTTAGGTTCCAGTGCAGTTTTAACTTAAATAGGAATTTTTATACAATTTTCATGAATTTGGTAATAAGATTCACCTTTTTTTTGTTTCCTTCATATAAGTTGATGACACATAGCTCTGTTTATTTAATTTCTTCTTTAAGTTTTTCATTGAACCAAAAATAAAATTATTTTTTTAATATTGAACTTATTTTGAAGCTTTGTTTTCAGCTGGAAATGATTCCTCTGGTGGGTTGGTTTTTAATTTCCAGTCTGTAAAAACTGTCAAAGTAAAAAACTTTCATTAGTTTTTTTTTTATATCAGGACTCTGATATTATGTACCAGTTGATCACATGATGTGCAATGTATAGTTATGGGGTTACATTATTACTGTGTTTTCAGTCATATCATGTAATTGACTATGAGAGATATGACCTTTGATCAATGTCAGCCATAACCCGTTTTGGTCAACCTATGTTGCTGAATATATTACACCTTGGTTGATTAGGATAATAAAGAATAAAGATGATTAATAATCAGACTAATGACTGAAATCATCACTCTTTTTCAGCTGGACTTGAAATTTTCTTTAATTAGAATAAATATGAGCTTCAATTTTGAAGTAGATGACTTTTCAAAAAACATACACAGAAGACCTCCATGAACAATGGCAAAAAAAGGAAATTTGCAAAGAAAAAAATTATGTGGAGACTCAAGATTATTATTATGGCCATAGCTGTTGCAATGACAAATAAGATAATTAATTAAGGAAAAAATTGTTTTTTTACTTTTCAGCACTGAAACATGCCTTTTAAAATCCTTCCTCCTGTTTTTTTCATTTTATTTGTCAGTTTTCTTTTAAATTCTAGAAGCAAATCCATTGTAAATGACAATGGATATTACAGCCATTTCTTCCTAAGCAGTGTCTTGTCTACTCCCTGTTCTTCATCTTCGTTTTTATTTATTCTGTGTCCTTTCAGGACGTTAGCAATCATGACTCTCCACAATTTCCTGTTTTTTATAACACTTTCATAAATTTGATCTTTTTGTTATATCTCTTAAACCTTGTTCCACCATCCATTTACTCTCTTGCTTTCAATCTCTCCTGTGAGTATCAAATATCCCAAGCCCTCTTTCCCTATTATATGCCCTAGAATTTTCAACTCTCTCTCTTTCTGATGTTAAGTGTAAGTGTCTATTTGTTTCCATTTTCTCTAAAATTTCCTTATTGGTCACATGTTCGAGCCATGGTATTCTCAGCATATTTCTGTAGAACCACACTACTGTTGCTTCATCTCCTCTTCATCTGTGGGTTTATTATCCAGTATTCACTACCATATAGGAGGAATGATCTTACATGACAGTTCAGTACCCTCTTCTTTGTTTCTAACAAATTATTACTGTTTCTTAATACTTTCGTTTGCTTTTGGGAAACATCTTTTGCTATTCCAATGTGCTTTCAGATTCCAGTGTAGAACTTTCCATCTTCCATTAAAACTCTTCTTAGATGTTTAAATTGTTGTACTTATTTGATTTTGGTATCTCCAATTTGTAATTTGCATGTTGGGCTGTTCATTTTGCTGACAACCATGCATTCTCTCTTCTTACAATTGAGGTTTATTAGCAAGTTTCAATGTATTCATATGTATTCATAAATGATCTAGTATAAGAACCTTATGGCCCCATCATGGTGAAACACTGATCCCCATATGATCACTGAAGTTAAGCAATGTCAAGCTTGGTCAGTACCTAGATGAGTTAGGAATATCAGGTGCTGTAAATCGAACTGTTAATCAAAGTATTTTGTATCTGTCACAAGCGAAATTGTCTAGAATTTCTATGTAAGAAACTTCATGTCATGACCTATATACTTTTTTCAGTTGGTTTAGATTTTAGCATATGCCTTACATTTGATTTTAATTCTATTTTTTTGTCTTCTCTTTCAAAAAAACAGGAAGTATTCTGCTTTTGAAATTAAATTAATCATTCACTCACCAGTAATTTACCATCACCTGAAGAGGCACATTTGTAGTGTTGAAACATGATTGCTATTGTTTAGTGATTTTTAACACGTTTTTGTTTTAATATCCTATAATAAATAACATTTAGCTCTACTCTGTATTGAGCGCTCTTTTAAATTAAATGTTACAGACAGTGGAATTATACTCCATTTGTTCTTATCTTACCTGGACACACACACACACACACACACACACACACACACACACACACATACAATATATACAGGGTATATCAAAAATGCTTTTACAAAATTTGGGGCCAGATTCCTCACACCAAAACAAGGACAAGAGTCCATATGAACATATGTCCGCAAATCCTTTGTTTTTGAGTTATTAAATTTTAAAAAGTTTATGGTAGATGGCACTATGTTGCCATGTAGACTAAGTTACATTTGTCATTCGTGTACATTTGTGGCTAGTCTATCTTTAATGTTTAATGTGTGTAGTAGTGAGTTAACTGAGAAGTGTTCCGTTTAACAATGGCAGGATATTCATATCACGAGAAGGCAGATTGCATTGACACAGCTGAGTCATCCAACCTTTGCTGCTGTTTATATGTTGCACTGTTGAGACAGGATCTGTGGCACCACAAACTATGGATCAAGGAAGACTGAGATCAACTCTTACACCTGAGCATGAAGAACATATTCTACAGGCTGTCAGAGACAATCCAGGTATCAGCACACATCAAGTGACCCTAGCATGTTATACATCTCATAGTACCATATGGAAGGTACTTCAAAAGCAGCTCCCGTATCTGTATTATTTGCAATCTGTGCAAGGTCTTTCGCCCTCTGATCACTCACTGTGGGAAAACTTTTGTTGATGGTTTATTGCACAAACTGCCAATCCATTGTTTGTCTTTTCAGTCTGAAGATGTGTCATTCATTTCAGTAAGTCGTTGTTTCAGTCTGAAGATGTGTCATTCATTTCAGTAAGTCGTTGTTTCAGTCTGAAGATGTGTCATTCATTTCAGTAAGTCGTTGTTTTAGTGATTGCTGTGTTTCCAGGGAATGCAGTTTTGCAACATTCAGATGTGCAGGAAGCTTTCCATTGTTTTGTCTAGTTGCTGGTTTAAGAACAAAATTTATTTTAGCCTCCACTAGAGCATGATCAGTCTGACAATCTGCACCATGAATAGATCTAACAATATGGACATCCTGCTTATCTCTCTTGCAGACGATGACATAATCAATCAGATGTCATTGGTGTAAACAGCAATGCATCTACATAGTAACATGATCACCCCGGTGCTTGAATTGAGTGCTGGAGATAAAAAGGTTAAGCTCGGTACAGAGTTCAAGAAGCATTAAACTATTGGTGTTGATTTTCCTGACGCCATATTTCCCCAAACTACTCCAGGTCTCCCAATCTGCACCAACTCGGGCGTTGAAGTCACCAAGGAGGATGATCTTGTCATCTTTTGGAATCATGTTGAGTATACTTCTCAAAGATTCATAGAATTGAGTCTTTAAAATGTCAGTACTGTCCATTGTTTGAGCGTAGGCACTAATGATTGTAGCGTATCGTGATCCATTTAGATGCAGGTGAAGGGTAATTAAATGCTCACTGACTCCTTTGTGAAGTTCAGAAAGTTTTGGTACAAGTGTGCTACATGCAACAAAACCCACACTATCTATTCTATCCTACTCAGCACACTTCCCTTCCAGAAGAAAGTGTAACCACCTCCAACTTCTTGAAGCTGACCATCAGCAGCTAAACGAGTTTCCGAGAGAGTAGCTACATCCATAAAATCTCTCTAGCTTCCTAAACTCCAGAGCTGTTCTGCATTGATGAGTAGATCCCACAGGATTATCTACAAGAGTCCATATGTTCCAACAAGATTTTAAACTTTTTAACTTTTGTTTGAGTGCCAAATAGACATTTACCAACCTCACTATACTGGCCAGATGAATGAGACAGGCCATTTTTGGGTCACCTTTTCTAGACCTTTCCAGCAATCTTCTGGTGAGCAGTGCTCTCCCTAAAAGGGCTTCTCGGACACCCCTGGGAGAACCAAAATCCACCCCTGTCTCAATGAAGGTAAGCTAGTGACTTTACATCTACCCAGAGGCTGCCAAATGTGTAGGTCAGCAGCTACACACTTCCAGCCCATCAGACCTATATGTGTTGCTGCATCACCATCTCCATTGTAGGACTTGGATTGAAAAAAAAACAAAAAAACAAAAAAAAACAAACTATAATCTGGAAAGTTGTCAGTAATGCCTGTGCCAGTTTTAAGGTCAGATACAGCTTGCACAGCACTGCATCGACCCTCACCACAAAGCAAAATGACCCAGAGACAAGCATTTGCAAGATATCTAGTGTGGCCATGAGGCATGTTTTCTATCAGAGTTTTCTTCTCTTAGGAAACTGCCAGAAAGCATGGGAGGTCCCACCCACAATGGGCTAACTGCGCATCTGGATACCAGCCAAAATGTTTTTATGGCCTCTTGCAGAGAAAGATAGATGGCCGTTGACTTCTCAAAGAGGTTCATCTACTCCTTGACAGGTCTTGTATTTGTCCTGCAGGGATTCTAGCCTCTATATATTCTAGATTATATATATATATATATATATATATATATATATATATATATATATATATATATATATATATACCAGAATATATATGTAGATTCTAGTATATATATATATATATATATATATATATATATATATATATATATATATATACACACATATACAAATATATATACACATGTAAGGGGGAAGTGAAAATAATATACTGCAACCCCCTCAAAAAACCATCTTAAATTCAATATCTCATTCATCTTCATATTTATAGAATCCAACAGATACATACACATCCATACACACATATACACCCATACACACACATGTACATGCATATATATACATACACCACCTGCATATATATACACCGAAATACATAAATATGAAAACAAATATCAAGGTATATTACTTTCAATAATTAGCACAAAATAATTGTATGTGGGCAAATAAAATCAAATCAGATAGACTAAAATTCTATTTATAAGATAATTTAAATTTATTTTTATGACAACATTTAAATGTGATCTCATTCCTTTGATTTAATAGCTAGCTAGTTTTTTTTAAATTAGGAAGAATAAATTGGAATTATGAAATTTAAAAAAACTAGCCTGTTATTAAACCAAAATTTATATATGTTATGTGTATGTGTATGTATGTGCATGTATGTGTGTATGTGTTAGTATTTAACTGTTACTATATTCTCCCAACCACCACACATGAAAATCAGGTTGAAAGCTAACAACCCTCTCCTCCGTCACATATGTCTTCAATATTATAAATTCCCAGATAAATAGATTTTCTAGGACAAGCTTCTAGAATTCCTGTTATCTAGTTTTTTTAAATATTCTGGATAAATTTAAATTTAAACTATTTGTAATTTTGGTCTGATGAGACAGGTGTTAAAAACTTACCTGTGGAAATAAATTATAATTTATAACTGTGTTTTCAATGATGCATTAAGTTTTTCTTTGATGTATATTATATATATATATATTTCTACAAATATCATTATAGTGGATACTTGTGTTTGGAATAGATGCCCTGTTTATTTTTTTATTGTTTTTTTAACTGTGTTTATTACATCTATTGTCTTGTGCATACAAGAAATCTTAATAAAGAAAATGTGCTCTCCAGTAGGGATCAAATCAGCATCCCCCTTTGTAGGAGAAACCATCATTTGATCCAGGATGCTTTACCACTTGGCTTCAAAGAGTATATCAGTTCAGCAAGGCTCTATTTTTCCCTTTGAGGAAAGCACACATTATCATTCTGATTGTTTTTCATGAAAAACCAAAACTGCTCAGTTTCAGATTCAAAATGTACATTATTTCTTTAGAAATATAAGTGTGTGTGTGTGTGTGTGTGTGTGTGTGTGTGTGTGTGTGTGTGTGTGTGTGTGTGTGTGTGTGTGTGTACAAAAGATTGATGATATTTATTATACATTAGCCTTTTAACTAAATTGAAGCACAAAGAGGAAGATTTTTAGTTGGAATTTTCAGATACGCCTGTGTCCTTTTTCAATGAGATGAGGAATATACAAAGTGGGACACACACTTCTGGGGAATGTTGTTGTTGGTTAGAGAGCTGAGTAAACTTAAATCCCTGTTTAATCCTTTAATGTATGATTTATTTTGAAAATATATTTCAACTCTGATCTCCATCTTGTTGGCTGTCAAATGAGACACTAAAAAAACGCATCTGATGTCATCAGTGCTATGGAATGGTTGGTTAAAGTGTAGAGCAACAAGAAAATTTTTGTTGTTGTTGTCTTTGATGTGTTTTTTTATGGTTATTGAACCAAAGATGTAATTCTGTGCTTGTTTCTGCAACATAATTCCCTGTTTTTTGCTTTTGTATGCAGAAAATTAAATATATAAGATTTGAACTGTCACAAGTCAGAGCCAATGGTTTGAACATTGTGTGAGTGCCAGATGTTGTGAAATTGCTGTCAGTGATGATATGTTTACAGACTTGGCATCAGTGTGGGTGTATTGCATATACAGTGACACACATAAGTATTGGATACATGTTATTTTCTGTTATAACTCTAGTTTATGTTCGCCATTTTGCCTGATATTTGGTAAGTAATATCTCGTAAAGTTGTTTTAGTTGTATGTGGAAGGAAAATTAAAAACTCATGGTTGAATAACAGAAAATAACATGTATCCAATACTTATGCATGTCACTGTATATATATATATATACACTGAGGAGCTGTGATACAGCGAAACAGTACTGTCTGTGAATGACATAATTTAGCTCTTGAAAATACATTTCAATTGAGCACTGTTGAGTGATAAGCTAATTCTATAAACAACAGCCACCTGCACTAATGCAAAGCTCTTCAGTAAAATGAATGGAGCACTTTGGCTGATTGGCATTTGTTTACATTTGTAAAAACAATATGCTAGATTTAGTTGTGTAACGCTACCGAGTGAAGATAGCTTTGGCTGACACCAAATTAGTTGAGTTTCAATCCTCGCTTGAGGCATTCGGAAGTCTAGTCACACTGAGGAGCTGTGATACAGTGAAACAGTACTGTCTGTGAATGACATAATATATATATATATATATACATATATTGGTGGAGAAATTTTGTGGGTGAATATATACAGGAGGTGCTACCCAAAACTTACAGGAATTTGAACAGATTGATTAATATGTTTATGTTTTGAATTACCTAGCCTTTTATACATCTTATTGAATATTTTACATATTTCTTGAAATCACCACACCTGATGAAAAGGTAAGATTGCTTACACTGATTTACTAAACAGGTTGACATTTGTTTCAAGTAATATTTATTATGCACTTTATCATTGTTAAATATGAAGTCTGCAGTTACAGACAAAATACAGCAGAAAAACAACATCATAAATGTAGAATTATTATCATTAATTCTCTTGCAGAAACATCGGATTGCAAGCAGTATTTGCATTTTCTACTTAATTCAATATATACTACATTATACTGCAATTCAAGCAAGCTTTTTGTTGATACTATTGTTCACCAAATACAAGGTCCTAGGCCTAGTAGCAGGTTATTGAATATAAGGGCTTAAAGGGAGAAAATAATAAATGCAGATTATGAAGATATGTAGGATAAGTAAAGATTGACCCTAAATTTGAGGTGGTTAAGATCATAGTGACCAGGAAAGCATCTTCTCAGGAGTCTGTTCCATAAAGTAATAGTTTTGAGCTTATCAAAATATTTTTCACGTTTCATTTCTAAATATAAAAATTGTAAAGTAAATAAAATAATTCTAAGGAAATTAGATTAAAACTTTTCCTATGCGTCATACCCCTTAGGACATTGGTGATCATGGCTCTCTACAATTTTCTGTACTTTGTAGCTCTTAATAAATCTATCTTTTTGCTATCTCTCCTAAACCATGTTCTGCCATTCATTTACTCAAGCTTTCTCAGCTGGTTATGAATTGTCTTCTTCTGTCCCTGTTTCCTTGAAAAGTTATTATTTGAGATGAAAAATCATCTTTGAAAAGAGATCTTAAATGTTTTCATTCTAAGGCAATCATGTTTTGTTTTTGTGGGGCGTTTATCAAGGACAAGATTGATTTTTGAAATACCGGTTTTTAAATAAATAAGCAAATAGCTTTTTTAAATCAATCAGTTATTCATTTAAGATATGCCATTGAAAAATTGTTACTGAGTGGATTTGGAGGAAATGACGCAAGTTAGGACAAACAATACAAATAATTTACAAAAAGCTTCATATCTCTCCTAAACCCTGTTCTGCTAAACATTTACTCAATCTCATTAATTAGGTTATTCATTGATTTCCTCTATCTCTTTTGCCTTCAATATGCCCTGTGAAATGAATACATGTGCTTACAGTATTAGATTAATACTAAAAGTTATTTTAAATTTACAGTATGCCTCATAGTACCAACAAAGAAGTGTCTTCATATGGATGTAGGATGGTGTTAGAGATACTGCCTGGGAGCCTAGTAGTTGGAAAAGCTTGAGAACACCTGATGTAGGTTTTTTGGTTGTCATTGTACCTTCAGGATTTAGCTGTAATAAATTTTGTCATTTTGTTATTTCTCTTCAACTATGTTCCACCATAATTAAGTTATGCATTGTTTACCTCTGTTCCTCTTATTTTCAATCTGTCCTGTGAGTATCAGATATTCCAGGCCCTCTTTCCTCATTATGTTCAATAGAAATTTTAAATATCTCTTCCTGATGTTAAATATAAGTTTCCTTTTTGTTTCCATTTTCCTTAAAACTTCAACATTTCTCATATGTTTAGTCCATGGAATCCTCAGCATTCTTCTGTAGAACATCATTTCCGTTGCTTCAAGATTCTATAGCTTATAGCATTCATTGCTATATAGGAGATTCAATATTATATAACAGTTTAGCACTCTTTTCTTTATTCCTAATAGCATTTGTTTCTGTCTCTTAATACTTTGCATTCGTCATTAGAACCACATCTATATCATTTCAAGTCTCCTCTTCATCTGTTTGATGTTCTGATTAGATATTATATAATAGTTTAGCACTCTTTCCTTTGTTCCTAACAATTCCTTGGTACCACCAGGTCTAACTTTCATGGCAAGGACCTGCCATGCCACTCACATAGTAGCAAACCACCCACATTCCATCCGTATTCCATCGGTGAGAAATAAGTTTCACTCAAACAGCTTTGTCCTGCAAACAGACTCCCAAGAGGATGTTTCCCTGATCACTACAATCTTAACCTGTTCAAGTTTAGAGTTAACCGTTATCTTCCCCTCATATACATATAAACTACCCCCTTGATGTAACCCTCTACCTTGAGTGACCTTGAACAGGGTGAACCTTACTGTAAAAAAAAAGTTTTCAAAAGAATAGTCTGTTAGTGGTCACAAAACCATGATTATGCCTAAGGAAATATATTTTGTTTAATATGGTTTATGCTTTTGTATGATGTTAACTTTGAGTATTTGGGATCTTTCTTCAGAGTGAACGCTGTGTAGTGTTTTAGTATTATCTACAGTATTTTCTTCTGCATAATACGAGAAATTTTGAAGGAAAACTAAAGGCTATAAAGTGTATCATACACAAGTACACATTTTTAGAAATTTTTAGTAATCTCTTATTTGAAACATCAAGCTTGCAAATACATCCAATTAACACAATAGATAAGAAAACACAAAGTAGACAAGTATTGATAACAAAAGGTATTTGATATGTTGGCAATATTTGTTCTTTGGGAATCAGCATAATTGATTATCTTTTGTCTCAACGACAGGAAATTAAATGAAAATTGATTAAAAAAATGAATAAAGGGAATACACAAGATCTGCCATGTTACAACAAAGATGTGATAAATGTAAAGGTGTACTGTATTTTCTTGTACATTATACGAGAAATTTTGAACAAAAATTAAAGGCAAAAATCGGGGGAGAGAGTGGCGTTTTATACACAAGTACACGTTTTTTGGAAATTTTTGCTCAGCTTAAAAAAACTCTTATTTGAAACAGCAGGATTGCAAATACACTCAATTTTGCTCACAAGAAATTGTTTCTATTTTGATTTTTTTGTTTTTTTTCATAAAGTTTTTTCTCTCCATTTTTGATAAAAGACAATATTTCTTTTATTTTCATTGTTTATTAATATATCCAGTCTGCAGCCACTTGCATCCATGCATCAGGATCATCATCCTCTCTCCTTATTCACTTTCTCTCCCCTGGTGGTGGTTGAAAAGATGGCTGGGAAAACCCAGTCGACTCCTGAAGAGTCATGAGCAGGAGTCACAGAGAAGTTTTGGTGGTGGATATGGCTGGGCGAGTCAAACTCTCCTAACAGCATGTCACTGATCCTCATCATGTTGACAGTTGGACTTGAAAGTCTTGTTCTCATTCCGTATGGTTCCAACACCAGGAAGGCCAATTTGCAGTAATGCTTTCCCAGGTCTCAGGGTTGATGTTGGCCTGTATCAGGGATGTCTTCAAGTGATCCTTGAAGCGTTGTTTTGGCCCTTGCATAGCACTTCCTTGTGTTGTTTTGAGCCTCTGCATAGCCTCTTGCCACTTGCAAGTTCTCCAAAAAGGATGATATCTGGGAGTTGAGTGGAATGTATTCTGGAGACATGACCTGCAGTGATGTTGAAGGATGGTAGCCTTGATGCTGGGGAGAGATATTCAAGAGAGGACCACGGTGTTGTTGATGTGGTCCTCCCAACTGATGTGAAGGATTTCTTTGAGCTTCGTTTGCTGGAACTGATCCAGACACATGATGTCTCAATGATACAAAGTCCATGTCTCACAAGCATACAGCAGGGTTGAGAGGAGCATGATTTGGAAGACTACAATTTTGTTTCTTATGGTGAGACCATGATTGCTGAAGACCTGGTGTGAGCGTTCTGTACGCAGTATGAGCCTCTTTGAGCTTGTTGTCGAGGTCTTTTTCACAGGTGACATTAATCAAGATAATACTTCCATGGTGGAAAAATTGATCAATGATTCCTACAGGCTGTCCATCAATATTGATATCCCGTGTTGCTTGTCTGGGGTTGGCTGGAAGAGGATCTTTGGTTTTTGACATTGACCTTCATCCCGAAGTGTTTGTAGGCCTCATTATACAGGTTTGCTGATCTCTGGAGGTTAATGTAAGTCTGGTCAGCAGTTGTATTGTCATCAGAATACTGAAATTCTTGCATGTAGGTGGTGGTACTTTTTTGTGTGAGAACAAAGTTGGGTGAGGCTGAAAAGTCCACCATTGAATCTGCATTGATCATGGTGACAAGGTACAGAAGAGTGTCAGAGCTAACATGCAATCCTTTTTAAGGCCAATAGTGATTAAAAACGGATTCATCCAGGCCTCTATTCTATCGTGGAGCATGCAGATCATAAAGAAATCTGGACAGCCAAAGTGGGCAAGAGTGGCCCATTTTGCTGGTCATGGGACTTTGTCAAAGGCCTTCTGGAGACCCCAGAAGATGAACCAGTGGTTTTTCCTGCTCATGACTCTTCTCCTGGAGCTGTCACACACAGAAGAACATGTTGACAGTGCCTCCCAAAGGCTAGAAACCACATTGGGATTCTGGAAGGATCTCTTCTGCCATGAGGAGGAATCAATTCAGTAATTTTTGCACAAAGATCTTTTCAGTGATGCTTAGAAGGAGGATGTCATGATAGCTTCTGCAGAGAGAGCAGTCTTCTTTTTTGAAAATTGTCACAATGTTAGCATTTTTAAAGTCCTCAGGGACTGCTTTATCTTCCCAGATTTTTTGTGTCAGGCGCATTAACCACCATGGGAGAAAAATTCCAGGGGTACATTGTTGGATCTGGGAACTTTTCCAGGTTTCATAAAGTGGAGTGCTTCTTTCAATTTGCGGATGGTGGCGGGGAAGTAACATCCAATGTTTGGCAGGGATTTGGGGGTGTTTTGCAGGAGGTCTTCCTGCATGGTGACATGGCCGTTGAGAAGGCTCTGGAATATAATATAGAAATATAATAAAGTCATATCAAACAGAAAAGTATGATAGATTAATTAGCACCTTAAAATGTATTACTAGGTATGTCTAGTTAACACCTTCCCCCAAAATTTAAAAATAAGATTTGAAATGGAAATTATAAGAAACATGCAATGGCTAAATATCTGGTTCATTTCTATTCTTTAATATTGTAAAAAATTAAATATTTTAGTAAAATATATGTACAACAATGGGATTTAATGGTTAATATAGTAAAACTTTTAAAACATTATATACAGATTGCTATACTACAGGGTTGTATTATACTCAATGTATTCCCTGTTTTTAGCTTCAGAAACATGGGGTTGTATTTATACTCAAGTCACATTATACATAAGTTTGACTGTGATGTGATGAATGATATGTGCATGAATGTTTCAATAAGTAACAAGTTAAACTATGAGAGAATGTGAGCATTGTGTAACCAAAGTAAGAATTTAATCTTGTTTTTATTTATTTCCTCCAATTTTACATTGAAAACCCATTTTAGAAAATGTTACTGACTATGATGATAATCTGGTCAGTTAGTTAATGTGTGGAGAAATATTCTGAAGCAAATGTAATTAAAATGGACAAGTGTTCCTGAGGCAAGTTCCTCACATGTAGTAATTTGATTACCTTTCTTTGCATGGTCTTATTTTTGTTTTTGTTTTTGTTTTGGTATTATTTTTTCAGTTTAATTTACATGAAATTTTCACCCTTTTCTTTAGTTTTCTCTTGAGCTTTCACGGAAGACAGCAGAAGATTTCAAAACACCAATGTTATTTTTCAGTAACAAATATCTAAATAAAAGATACATTTTCAAACTTAGTAAATGTAATAATTTGATTGCTATTTTTTATTTCTTTCATTCTGGAATTGGACATGTTTAAATTTAATTACCTAGATCGTTCTTTAATTCCTTATTTCTATTTATTTGCAGAACACACAAAGGATCACAATAGAAAGATGTTTTTGATACATTTGCTGTAATGTATCCATTACTTATTTTATTCATTTCTTGAAGTTCTTAACATTTACAACTTTTCTGCTCTTCTGTTTCCAAAGATTAATTTGTTTCTGTTATGGTTTCCTTCCAACTCCAGGATTTATGAAGTTACTATTTTCTATAATTCATGAGATTACATTATTTCTTGGAGTTATTTGCCTGCAAATACATCTGGAAGAACAAACCAAAGACAGTTCTATATCTGTATGCCTACTTATCAAAGTTGTAACAGGGTAACTAAGTTAGGGTTCATGTAGGAGTAATCCTGACTTGATATTATTTGAGTGTTGTTAAAGTAATTACCCTGTTGTTATATGTATTTGTAGTGTAGGAGGAATCCTTTTCTCTTCTTTTATATTGAAAACAAAATGAATTAAAAATGTACAACAATAATATAAATAAAACCTTGAGACATGTGTTGACATAAATAGCAAGAATTTGTATTTTCTTTTTTTGTGATGTGAATTAGAGAATGTTGGTATGGTGTGTGTAAAAATATTCTCAGTGTGTCTTTTGTTTAAAAGTCAGTGCTTACTTAGTCTGGTTCTGAGAATTTCGTTTGTGAGGATGCATTTGAAATTGTCTGTTTTCAATCTTCCAGAGTGCTGGCAGATGTGTGTTTCTACTGACTACTACTACTACTACTTATCTACTAGTCCCTCTACGTAGTGGAAAGGTTGTTTTTATAATCATGAGTGTTAGAATGATGAAATAACTTTCTTTTCTATCATTACTGATGACAAGGTTATTTTTAGATAATCATTCTGGACCAAAGTATAAAGGCAAATGATGATAATTTGGATGCAAACAATGCATAAGTCCATTATGCATGGAATGCTTCAAGGAGTAACATACTATTAAAAAAATATTAAACTTAAGAACCTAAAATTTGCTTTTTTTTTATTTATTTTTAGCAATTTCTTTTTAGCAATTGATATAACCATTCCAATTCATATCAGTGGAAAATATTAAACCAAGAAGACACAATGACTTACTCTTCCAAAGGTTAGCATCAGCTATGCTGATGGAATGCAAGAAAAGATTATCTAAGATGAGTATAAAAAGAGTAGTTTAGTTTTCAAGGCTTTCAAATTAACAAGTCATTTCTTGTCCCAGTTAATAATAGACTGTAGGTTATTTTTTTTAGCTCAGCTGCCAATTCAACTTTATAAATTTATCTTGTATTTCACATTGTTGTAAAGTATCCAGTATTCATTATTCAGCACAGTTTGTTTTAAAGAGAACATTTTTCATTATGTTTAAGTAGTGAATACTACAGAAATATGGGTCAGTAGTTTATTAGTTTGTTTTGGAGGGGGCTTTAATTAAGTGAGAGCCCACTGTCAAAGAAAATAATTTTCAAAGTGTGATGTGAAATATGCTGGCTACTTTGTCCATTGTACAGCATTAATTATTCTCAATTAATAATTTGATTTAATTACTGTCAATCTCAGTTGGTCTCCCTAACCATAAGACATTGTTTGTTAGACATTTCCTGCATGAAAATTTGCAAATCACTTTTGACATGTTGTTATTCTCAGTACCTTCTCCATAAATTACACAAAGCTTTTTTTGTAGTTAAATCATTTTTTTTTACTTTTCTTAAAATAAAATAAACATAAATATGCCAAAATACTGCTTATTTTCCTTCTGTTTTCAATGTTAAAATTAAAAAATGCTTTGATTGTACTTTGGTATTAGATGAAATTAATAAAATCTTTCCCTTAAAACAATCTTTAAGAAAAATAGGTTTCTGAAGTCCAGTAGCTGTTATTGCTCCTTCTATTATTGATGGGAGTTTCCTTCCTAAACTTTTATTTGAAGTAGTATGGCAGTTTTGTGGAGGTTATCTTATGACAATGACCATTCCCACCATATATTGCTATATTTGGTTTAGGTATATGTTGGCCTTGTGTAATGATTAAAAGAAAATGTACAGTGTTGAAGATTACAAAATAAATCTTTATATATGATAACATAATAATACAGAAGCATAAAGTGCAAGTTTAAGATTGAAGAGTTCAAGTGTAAATAGAACGTCTTAAGTGATGAATATCCCAAGAGATAGAATATCCTAAAAATAGAGCATCCTAAGTAATAAAACATCCTAAGAGATAAAAATGTAAGAAAATAGTTCATTTTATGAGTATCTTTCTACATTTGTAAAGAAAAAATATTAATTATGCTTTATAATTGGTAATGAAAAAAATATGTTCTTTTACATTGGGTGTCTACTTTCCTGTATCTACAGTAAAAAAAACCCCCAAAAAACTCCTTAAACATTTACTTAGTACATGTTAGGCACCATTTGGTAACCTATAGCCTTTAACAACAGATAATTATCAGAATGTTTATAATAAAAAAATAAAGTTAGCTAGAGACAAGTCAGAAGAATGTTAATGAAGTTTTTATATTCTACAAAGAGAACAGGTTAACAGAGTTTAGAAATGTGCTATAAACTGTCTGATCCAGAAAAGGGGAAAATAGTGAGTGCTATAAAAGTCTGTCTTTATTCCAGAATCCAGCATGTTATGTTGCAAGAGGCTGTGTCTACCCACATATCAGGATTACATGTTATCATGGCAGTATCTATCTGAAGACTGTCTCTGTAAAGATGGAACTCTGCTAATTGGTCGTTGAGCATCGCATGGCAGATCAAACTCAATGATTACTAATTGGGGAAGAGCAAGGAAAGTTAACCCAATATATGATTGATCAAATATTTTACGCATTTATAATTTAGTAAACTTGTTATGTTTTTGTTTTTTATAGTTTTAGTCAACATTCATCCTCTATAATTTTTTCCGTAGGTTACCAAACTAAAAAAATAAATTCATTTAACTATTTATAAGAAACTCATGAATAATCAAATTCGTAAACATTAAATCCACTAAAGTTGAGAGTCATTCTATACATGATAGGACAAAAGTTTGGAACCACTCTTTGGATTTAAAAATTACTAAGTTTCATACCTTCTTTGGTTTAATTAACTCCTACTAAGTTGGGATACTGAAACTATTTAACATGTTAGTGAATGGCATCTAATTTTTTAGAGAGGGGTTACCTAAAATGTAAAATCTGCTAACACAAAGATTACCATTAGCCAGCAAAGTAGATGAAACAAAAAGGGCTTTTAAGGAAACTTTATGCAGTAATTGTAAATTAGTTTTGAAGAAGCACACAACAATTTATTTTTTTGGTGATTCTTCAAAATCCAAATTTTTGCCCTATAGTGTATATACTAAAGAATTCTGGCATAGTTTTATGATACACATGTATTTTAAGAAATTAATTTTGTTATATTTGTTGATGAGTGATTAACAGTAGAAAACAAGAAGCTGGAGTAAGAATTGGATCATCATACAGTCTTCTAGGGATGATATGTCAATATCAGGTTGGTTGTTAGAATTTCTTAGATGAAGCATTTAAATTGCTATTAATTTCAAACTAGTTTATCTTTTATTTTATTTTTGTTGCAATACAGAATTCATTTTAATTTCTACACTAAGCAGCATGAAATGGAAATGGTCAGTGAAAGTAAAATGACCTTAATGTTGTGATTAAAAGCAACAAAAATGAAATATAAGATAAAATAGTCTGAAATTAATAATGTGACAGGGTGGTAAAAAGTTTCTAGCCTAACCAAGAAATGTCCTTACACTTGGTCAGATTCTGGGAGGTGGGTTGGTCCGAGAAACTTTTAACACCTCTTTATAATGCAAATGTTTTATCTAAGAAATTTATACATTTTAAACCTATATATATATATATATATATATATATATATATATATATATATATATATATATATATATATATATATATATATATGTATATATATATATATATATATATATATATATATACAAGTATAAGATTGGTGTATATGGAATAAATCCCAATAACCAAAAAAAAATACTATTCTTAAAAGAGTGCTCAATACAGAGTAGAGCAAATATAATTTATTTGAAAATTATACTATAAATATGTTACAAAATCACTACAAAAATAGCCATTTTGTTTCAACACTTCTGGTGTCTTATCGAGTGATAGTATTGAATATAGAATAAAGAGAAGAAAAACTCTTTATTCTACATTCAACACCATCACTTGATAAGACACCAGAAGTGTTGAAACAAAATGGCTATTTTTGTAGTGATTTTATAACATTTATGTTATAATTTTCAAATAAATTGTATATATATATATTACTGTAATTCACTCAGTACAAGCTCCAAGAGCCACTCAAGATAGAGGGTTACTGAGTAAGATTGTTGTAAGGGTTTATGGAAGAATGAGGAAGGGGGTACAGATTAAGGGGGTATATAGAATAGATAACAGTTGAAGAGGTTAAAATTATAGTAGTCAGGGAAGCATCCTCTTGGAAGTCTGTTCCACAATTTAAAAGTTCTGGGGTAGAAGCTGTCTGAGTGGAACTTCCTCTTTACCAAAAGTATATGAAGAGAATGAGGAGGATTTGATCCGATGTAAAGAATTTTTATTTTTACTTATCAACATTACTCTTTAAAAAATACTTATTCAATTATATATTCCCCATTATGTGCTACACGTTTCATCCTCTAGAAGGACTTCATTGACTCAATCTAATGGATAATAAGAAGTTATATGGTAATAAAAATTATCTTATAAATTTCTATTCTCACTGTAATAACAAAATAAAATCTGGAATAATCATTGTATTCTATTTAAGAGCAATCAGAATTTGTAGCACTCAATTTTTGCACAAAGAGGTGAAATACATTGAAAATAATGTTTAAGCTCCTCCAATACCCAACATGAAACAAAAGTCTCATAAAATATCTCAAAATAGAAAAGTGTTCCATTCTGACAAATACAATAACTCAAAATATACTGGTATAAGTCCAAAATATACTGGTATAAGTCCAAAATATACTGGTATAAGTCCAAAATTATCAAATCTTTTAAAAAACATCTAACACAATAAAAAATAAACATTCTCCTACCAATCATAAAAAATCTGCCATCTCATATGCTATTTCACTTTTAACAATAATTTTTATAAACAAAAATATGTATTACCAAAATGTTCACCTCTAAACAAGGTTTTAGTGTCCATCTAAGAATTTCTTGCATCTGGTCCTTTCCAAAATATTTTACCTAAACAATCTATATATTTCTGATATACTGATGATGCTCTATTAACTAAACTACTTTACCTGACCTTGTAGATAGACTAAACAAAGTTGAACATACAATAGAATTCATTTACAAAAAAGAAAAAACTTTACATTTCCTAGATATCATGTTACATCATAATGACAATAGCCTAAAACTAAGTGTCATTCGTTAATCAACTAATAAAAACAATCTCATAAATTTCTATTCTCATCATAACACGAAATATAATCTGAAATAATCATCAGATTCTATTTAAGAGCACTCATAATTTGTAGCCCTCAAGAAGACTGACCCATTCTAACAAACCCAACAAGTCTAAATATATTATTCTACCCACAAACTCTATCACAACGAGAATTGAAAAGAATTTAATTACACTTAACATAAAATTTGTTACAACTACTTCTAAAACTTAAGACTTAATTAATACAAGACAAAATAATAAGCTAAAACTTAATGGAGGAATTTACTCTATCACCTGTAATAATTGCCACAAGGAATACATTGGAGAAACATCAAGGAAGTTAAATAATAGATTAGATGAACTCAAAAGCATCTTTTACAAAGCAATACACTCAATGCATTAGCTGCTTACCATAATGAGTCTGACCATAATTTGGATTTAAAAATGCTACTTTAATTAAAAGCGAAAGCAATTTACTCAGACAAAAACATATAGAAAGGGCTTTAATCATTCATAATAAATTTATGTTCAGGTTCTTAACCTTTCTTGGCAGATTTTCTGTTATCACAATGTGGGATACAAAAGTGAAAAAGCATAAAAGAAAAACTTAATGAAATCAATTGGACTATATACCCAAAATACATATTTTTTCTAAATAAATTAAATTTTAAATTGCCTCCGCACAATTTCATCTGCACATGTAGTCTTATCCACATAAACATTACTTTAGTCCAATGAAGTCCTAAAGGATCTTTTTCCTCATTGTCATAGATTTTCCCTAAAATAATAAGAAATGAAGTGTCACTCTTATAGTCGTTTGTAATTTGCTCGATATTTTTGCAGAAAAGATTAGTTCTTACCTAAATCTGAAAGACACCAACTGAGACTTGGCCATAGAAAGACAGGAGTTATCTATTGCCTTTATTGACGATTTATAGATAAATCGATGCAGTCTTCTAGAGTGTGGTTGTCATTACTTTCTTTTTCCCCAGCAATCAATTGCCTAAGTCAGGAACCGTGAATCCATTGCACCAGTAGGGCAAATTAGGTTGGATCAATTCTCTGCACCACATCACTTTCAATAATATAAAGCACTGGTCTGATTCGTTAGTTCATCCTTCTTGTCAGCTTTTGTGTCAAATTATAAAAATAGCAAAAGGTC
The DNA here is from genome assembly GCA_964036315.1 of Acanthosepion esculentum. Classification (NCBI taxonomy): domain Eukaryota; kingdom Metazoa; phylum Mollusca; class Cephalopoda; order Sepiida; family Sepiidae; genus Acanthosepion; species Acanthosepion esculentum. The sequence continues at coordinate 51,702,129 of OZ038507.1, forward strand.
AAAAGGAGGCTAAAGTGTAACAAATGAGAACCTCAGGAATGCCAAAAATTCAAAAACTAAAATATTGGGAATAACCCAGTTTCCATCAAAGAATCTTTGGAAGGGATGATTATTTCCAGATAAATTATTCCAACTTCATTGTAAATATAAGATTAATTTTTGGTGGGTATTTTATATATCTCTGTGTGGTGGACATTTTTATCTGACTTTTAAAATAAGTTATAAATCTCTGACAAAATGGACAACAGCACTGAAATTCAAATATCAACACATTCATTTTTTATCTATATATATATTACTTCAAAGGGCATTTCTAGTGGGTACCCATATTTGAGTAGATGGTCCCTTTATTTTAAATAGTATTTATTTTGTCTACCAGCCTGCATACTCAAGAAAACTTAATAAAGAAAATGTGCCCTCTTGCTATTTATTTAGATCTTTTTAATACATGTGCCCATTAATGCTCTATCCTTAGACCTACATTATTCCTAGTTTTCATCAATAACCTTTCTGATGACTTCAGCTCTCAACCCAGTATCTATGCTGATGACCTAACTATTTACTCCCCTTTCAATAGTAAGCCTGATTGGTTTGATAAGGTCAGATTGGCAGTTGATCTCAAAAGTGACCTAAACTCTGCTGTTAACTGGGGCAAGAAATGGCTTGTTAATTTTAATACCTCCAAAACAAAACTGCTCTCTATTAATAATCTGATAGAACATTTTCTACCATCCATCATCATGGCTGATGCTAAACTCCAAGAGAGTGACTCGTTACAACTTCACAGGCTAAGATTCTCTGTTGACATGAAGTTGAAAGATTATATTGAATCAATTGCTAGGTCTGCTTCTAGGAAAGTTAGTTCATTGTGCTGTGCTAGAAAATTTTTCTCTCCAGAATCTATGTTACCAATTTATAAGCTTACCATACATCAAAATTGCTGCTACATATGATATGGTGGTCCTGCTATATATTTACAGATTCTTGATAAAATCCAAAGAAGAATCTGTAATGTTATTGGTCCTGACCTGGCATTTTGGCTTCAGTGACTTTCCCACTGTTGTAATGTAGTTTCTCTGTTGCTTTTCTATAAATACTTTCATGGTAATTGTTTTGATGAACTTTACTCTATGGTAGACTTTATGAATTTAATAGCAGTACTAGATTGGCAACCTGATTTTACTGTTGAATTGGCTAGATCCAACTGTAAGTTCTTTTGATAACAGCTTTTTTCTCTGGAACTCTCTTCTGGTGTCTTGCTTTCCAGTAAACATTGATCATCAAAAATTTAAATGCAATGTCAATTGTTATCTACTGTCTTCCTGATTCCTCTTCTTTTATTGTTCTCCCTCCTTAATAAGATTTTCTTTTTCTTATTTTTTCACACTCAGTAATACCCTTGTGTCTTAGTGACTTTATTGCCTTGCTTGAAGTGAAATGAAAAAAAAAATATAATCAAAAACTTAACAAAAGTACCTTGTTAAACAAGACTGACAAGGTACTTTTGTTAAGTTTTTGATTATATTTTTGTCAATCTTGTTTAACAAAGTGTGCACACACACACACACACACACACACACATATATATATATATATATATATATATATATATATATATATATATATATATATTTATATAGTAAAAGTTTCAGTTTTCCAGGAAATGTCTTTCAGGTAAACAGTACACATATATATGAGATTGATTGATTATTTTTTCATGGCTTATCAACTCTTTGTGTGTTATTTAAGGCTGGAATTTATTCCAGATTGTAAGAGGTCGTTTATAGTACACAGTGTTCCCACGTGGTCTCCCATCTAAGTACTGACCAGCTCGACATTGTTTAATGCGGCTGATCAAAAAAGAACCGGTGTTCACAATATGATTTGACCCTAGGCTCCATAGAAGGGAAGAAAAGAGCTGAATTCTGTTGACCGAATAATGTCATTGATGTTCCTGTCAAGCATGTCTGCAATTGTTTATTAATTCCTATAAATCTTGAGGGAAATCAGGTTGATAGCGTAATAAAACTTTTACTCTTATGACAATAGTTATTAAATTTGCCATCTGCTAAAATAGATTGAATGAACTGCAAAAAATGCAAACAATATGTGCTTCCCCACAACTGATGTCCACTTTCTTGAAATCTATCATTATTATATGTTGCCTTCTACTTTCTCTTTCCTCTTCTTGCAGCAATCATCTGCTTATCAACCTCTCCTCTATTAAATATAGTTTAATATATCTGTGCATTACAAAACAATGGGCACTGGCTTATATATATATATATATATGTATATATATATATATATATATATATATATATATATATATATATATAATTATTTATTTGAATATTACAACATAAATATGTTATAAAATCACGACAAAAGTAGCCATTTTGTTTCAACACTTCTTGTGTCTTGTCAAGTGATAATATAGAATATAGAATAAATGGTTTTAAAAGTTTCAAATTAATCAACGATCCTTAGCTAAGAGTAAACGCTGTTACATAAGCTAGAGTAGCCAATCAAAAAACAAGTATATATATATATATATATATATATATATATATATATATATATATATATATATATATGTAGTAATTCGTTGTTATAATCCAGGTGAGTCCTATCAACACAACATACAATTTGAAATATGTTAAAACTGGCTCACAAAAGAGCACTCCATGTTTATTTTCATTAAACAGAGCAAATTTCCTTTACAGTTGGAATTAAGATACCTTTAGTTAATGACCATTTTCACCTATGAATTTTAAAATTCACAGGATTTTTCAAACTGTTTATGGTATCAGTTTGTAGTGTACTGTTTATTCGGAGAAAGAAAGAGAGAGGGTGTGTTATTGGGGGCTTATTGGGAGATAAGGAGAGAAGAAGGCATTGTTACTGGAATCATATTATGGAGATAGGAGAGCCTGGGTAGGGGGAGGGAGGGGGAGACCGATGGGTTGACCTACATCCTAATGGTCACACAGTCAAAATTTGATTCAACGGGAATTCATGGAAATTAACGAAAATGGGAAAAACAATCAGAAGGTGACTTTGGTAAAAGGAAAGAGATTTAATTCAGAGTTTTTGGTATTAAATTCATCCATATATCAGAAATCAAAGTTTGGGGGAGTGTTTTTAAGGACTTGGAGTGAATTTGGATATATATTTTTATGCTTACTCATGCGTTTGCCCACATTAATAATACATACTTGTATAGCTGTCTTCACAAACATACACTTAGATATCTACATATAAGCACATGCACACATACGCTAGCTGGAAATGATCCTTTAAACTCTACCTATTAAATTCTTGTATTGACTTATGTACCCTATGTTACATATTAGGAGATCTTCTGATGGTAGTAAAATTTGATTACCCAAGATTGGATAGGCTGAATCATATATAATGATTATATATAGAGTATAAGGCTGACCTATACACATATATACAAGTGTGTCTCCTCACGCATACCTACACTAACACTTATATACCTACACACTCCTATACATACATACATACCCCAGCACTCACATATATCTGTATATGCATCCAAATTTAAGAATCTCTTTAATCATCCGTATCCTGCAGTTATATGTTATTTAATTTGCCCAGAGATTATCTAATCGCATATTATTATGTCATAATCCATTTGGTGGAGACTTGATATCCACATGTACTGGATATTTAGGATAACTCAATAGATAAACCCAAGGATGGAAAAAGGAAATCAAAATAATTATAGCATAATAGACGGGGAAAATTTAATGGGAAAATTATTGATGGTTATCAAGAATTATCGGTGATTTCGTGACGGAGGAGGGATACGTGTATGGATGGAAGCAGATGGAAATTGGTATGGGTATAAAAAGAAGGGAGGAGAAGTTATATGTGCAGTGTGAGGGTTCATTGATCAGTTCATTTTCTTGTTAAGTGATATTATTTCAACTGAGTTCAGTCTGGACGAGGGAGGACCAGAGATTCCCAGGTGAAAGTCCTCCTATTACATTTCATGTTGGTTCAATGAGAGTTTAGGTAAGTTCAAAAACCTGCGGTGATGGCATTTGGAAAATAGCTCATTCCTTTGGTTTAAGAGAATCTTTTGGTTTTCAAATTTGATGATTTTAATTTTCTCCTGTAGGCATAGATTACATTTACCTTTAAAGCTACTAGGGGTGGTGCGGGCAAAACCTATTATTTTCCAGTCAATCTGAGGGTTTTGTTTTTTCTCCCTCAATTCCCCAAATTTTTTGGAAAGTGTAGTTTGAAACTTCAATTCAGGGTTGGAAAATGAGTGCCAATGGGTATATAGATGCCGCTTCCATTCACCCACAGAAATTCCAATATAGACAAATTTGCAGTCCTTGTTCTCTTTGGGGTAGATTGCTGCCTGGTAGATCACATTAGATGCCCTACATTTACCATCTACTGGGCAAATATCTTGGTTTCTACAGTTACACGTGGAATCTACACTAAGTGAATTTTTGCTGTTAATAACTAAGCCTACAGGAGAAAATTAAAATCATTTTTACAGCCAAAAAACAAAAATTACCTCAACATCAGAGTAGACTATTTCAAACCATTCCTCAACGGCTTTCATCAGCCACTAAGTACTTTTCTCAGAGCGCTTATTTATTTATTTTTCAAAGCCAGTCTCTGGTAGGCACCTTATCAATGAGAGTGGGTTTGTGCTAGCGATTAGTGGGGATGTAAGGTATCTTATCTTGGGGGAAACAGTTTTGGTTTGGAGTTTATTTATGGCTAGGATTTTTGTTTGCAGTTTAATATCAGTTCCTACTATATGGTGTTTCATATAAGGGTCCCGGAGTGTTTTTCTGGGATTCACAGTAAATAGTTTTTGTACTACTCAGCGATGCAGCATTTAAACTTAAGTTCATTAAGATTAATGTAAATTAGTTGAGTTATAGATTTATAGATTATGGGTAATACCAGAGCACCCAATGGAATAACTTGTGTGCTATCCAACACACTTATATGTGTACATATCTTCATACATACATATATGTGTGCATTTACCTGATCATACATATATGCCACTGTACATACAGATACACCCCCACATATATGCACCTGTTAAAAAGACGTTATTTTGTTTTGTGTCTATTGAGGCTTTTATTTGATGCAATATTAGTTTCAATATCATCAGAGTCAGTGTTAACCACAACTGTTTTCATCACATGTAATCCACTTTCATCATTATCAGTATTCGACTCAACTGACATACTTTTAGCTGATAATCTTTCCTCAGAAAGAATTTGAATTGGCTTCCTTCTTATCACTGATACCTGAGTAGCTGAGTATGCCTCTTCCAGGAAATCATTAGCTGCCTCCATCTGAAAGTTTCACTTTTATGAGAGGTGAGTAGATCAATAAATCCATAGCCTCATGCAAATGTTATTAGCTGAATTTTGATCTGAAATTTTCACTGTATAATATTCAATCACAATGATATCCATCTATATGTGTGTGAGTGTATATATATATATATATATGTGTTTGATTGAATAAATTACAAGCATTATGTCTGCTTATTTTTATCATAATCCTTTCATATTCACAAATATTTTTCCATATATTACAATTAAATAAGGCAAGAAATGCACTGTAACAGTGAGAATCACTTTTATTTCCCAAGTATTTTCCATCTCTTTCTGAGATCATCATCAAGGGTGCAACTGGTAAGGCTAAAACTATGTGTAGCTATCAATTACTGAAGTTTTTTCTTTTGCATTTAAATGCTATGGCATTCTAAAGAATGTGAATATTTATCCATTATGGAATTTTTTCTTTTATGTTGGAAAGTACAGGCGTCAACCAGTGGAGAAATACCGAAGATGCTATAAACTGGTTCACTAATATAAAAAACAAAAGCGAGTGTACTTTTATGCAATTTGACACATCTAACTTTTACCCGTCAATCACTGAAGACCTGCTCTTATAAGCCTGGCAAAGAATTATTGCACCATCATGAACAAGGATATCTGCATAATCATACAAACCCCAAAATCCCATCCTATACCACAATGGTTCTTTAGGTAATAGGACAGTAATGTTTTGCTAAATTTATAGCACACATTAGCAGATTCTCAGTAATGGACAAGTAAAAGTCACAAATATCAAATTGGATGAATGTACATTCATTCTTCTTTTTTATATTAATAAAAAAAACTATGGCTTCTGCTGTTTTATGCCACTGGTTAATTCCTAGAGAATTTTTCATGTATTTGCATGCCCTTTTAAGGATGATTTTTCTGATTTTACCAAAATTATTTTCAGTTGGATTGAGTAATCAGAATTGAGGGTTGTTTATGGAATTTGCCTTGTGGACTTCAACTGTGATGGATGCCTGTTGTTTGTGGAATTTGTAAATCTTAGCATCAATTCTTAATTCAGTGGCTAGTTTCTTGGCTTTATGTTATTTTTCCATTATTAGGTACCTTTTTATAAAACTTATTAACTTCCTTGTTAATTGCCTTATGGTGCATATCCACATAGATTTTGTAATGGTTATCTTATCTACTTTGCTAAATATTTTATTGGATTTTTTTATTTTCATTTTTTGCTGTAGATCATCAGTAGTCTTAGTGAATTTAATTTTGTCTATTACTGAGAATAGATCTAAATAAAGGACATTTCTATGATAAAATATCTGATAATATAATATTTTAAAAAAAAAAGAACAAGTAACCCTAAAATAATTTTTTTACATATATGTACAAATCCCATCTATTTTAAATAACAAATATATTTCTTAAATTAAAAAAACTGTAATCTTCATATAATATATAGCTGCATCAACATTGCGATAACCAGATATTTTTATCAAAATTGAAATTATGTAACAGTCAGTCTATACTCATGTGCAACTCCATGTCTTGTTATTGGTGAGGGATAATATGTATGTTTATTAATATATATATGTATATATATATATATATATATATATATATATATATATATATATATATATATATATATATATATATACCTTTTTGTTAGTGTGTGTACATATATATGTATATATATATGTATATATATATATATATAAATATATATACAAACACACAAACAAACAGACATACATCTTTTTGTGTGTATATTATACACATACAAATACACACACACGCGCATATATATATATATATATATATATATATATATATATATATGTATATATATATTACTATAGATATACCTACGTAGGTATACATATATTTATTAATATATATTTCTTAGCTCTGTCTAACCACATTGAGCACTGTTTTGTTTATACCTTAAAGTAAATTTAGTAAATATTTATTTGCTTACCTGTGTATGCATGCTAGTTGCTTATATCTAGTTATTTGATTTACCCACCTCTATATATATATATATATATATATATATATATATATATATATATACATACACACACATGAATATACACAAAAGTGCATAATTATTTCCATATCCTTATACATAATTATTAGCTGAATTTTTATCTGAAATTTTCACTGTATAATGTTCAATATATACCATTAATATTTCCCATTGAATTAAATGTATTAGTGATTACTGAAAATTGTTAAATGCACCAAACCCTTGCCCTGTAGTATATATATATATATATATATATATATATATATATATATATATATATATATATTAATAAAGGTACATATACAAATACCTAAATTTAGGTAAAGATCATCAAACAAGTGGAGACTTACCAAATATGCTATAAACTGGTTCACTAATATAAAAAACAAAAGTGAGTGTACTTTTATGCAATTTGACATATCTAACTTTTACCTGTCAATCACTGATAGCATGCTATGGTCTGCTATAAGCCTGGCAAAGAATTATTGCACCATCACTAACGCGGATATCAGCATAATCATACAAGCCCAAAAGCCCATCCTATACCTCAATGGTTCTTTGTGGACCAAAAAAGGCAATCTCAACTTCTCTATAGCAATTGGAGCCTTTGACTCTGCGGAAACTTACAAATTAGTCAGTATACTATTACTATAGAGGCTCAGATATATTTTTGAGAGTGAGAACACCAGCCTGTACAGGAATGATAGAGTGATTCTTCTGTGTAACTCCAAGCCACAGAATACTGACCAGCTTAGGAAACAACTAATAAAATTCTTTAAGGATCATGGACTTAACATCACCACTGTCACCAATAAGGAACTTTATAATCATACATATATTAGTAAAGAATCTAGCCACCCACCGTGTATCCTTAGTAACCTTCACAAATCTGTACAACATAGACTCTCCACTAACTCCAGCAACAAGTACATCTTTGACAAATACAAACCAAATATGTTGATGCATTACACAAAAGTACATCCCCAACAATAGTGTGAATATCAATAGAAAATCTAAAAATAGAAAATACAACATTATCGGGTTCAATCTGCCCTTCAACAGTCGCATCAGGACCAACATTGGTATTATTTTTCTTAAATTAGTACACAAACATTTTAGTCATAATCCTTTACTCAAAAAAATCTTCAACAAGACAACGTTAGCATTAGCTACAGCTGCACTAAAAACTTTGAGCAATACTTAGCCCAACATAATAGTATAATTCTTAATGAATGCATAAGCAGCACTAGTAGCAGTTGTAGTCCTGATGACCAAAAGTGTAATTGTCGTAAAGGTACCCTCTGTCCCATGAACGGGAAATGTATGTATAAAGGAATTATCTATAAGGCTAGCATCAAACACAATGACCTGATTAAATTTTATTTTTGATCCACTGCTAATAATTGGAAAAAGCATTTTTATCATCACAAAATGACACTTAACAACAAAAAATATGAAAATTCCATAGCATTCTCTAAGTTATAGTTGGGGTATCAAAACAGATGACTACACACCCCATGTAAATTGGGAATTCATAGCCCATTTTCCAGTGGGTGAGCAACCTATGTCTATCCAAAAATATTCATCCTCAAAAATATTAATAAAGTAGATCTACTTAATAAGTGTAACAAACTCATGATAGCCTGTAAGCATACAAAATCATTTCTCTTAAAATATTGGAAAGCCAGTTAATTTCTTCTTTATCATATTCTTTTATTAAATTTTCCTTTAATTTAGCTTTAAGTCCCTCACTGCTTACCTCCCTTTAACTTGTTGATGTTAATATGCTAGATTGAGAGCAGTGTCCCTGGTTACAACTTGAAATTTGAAACTTGAAATTTCTAACTTTTAAATGTACATCATTTTTTTTTATAAAAATGAACACTACCTATTTTCTACAACTTTTGCATTATTTTATTTTTGGACTATGAAGCAGCGTCTCTCCCATGTGTCATCTGTGTATTTTTATTTTGTGCCTGATGAGCTGGAGAACCAGCGAAACTTAAGTCACACACCTAAATGTAGGTATTTGTATATATGCCTTTATTAATTTATATCTTTGCTCTGTCTAACTACATCAAGCCCTATTACGTTTACATTTCTTGGCTAAATTTGATGATTATTTATTTGCTTACGTGTTTATACACACCAACATGCACATATCTGGTTGCTTATATCTGGTCATTTGACTTACCTAACCCTATAATATGTGTGCGTTTGTGTGTGTGCATGCATGTGTGTGTGTGTGTGTGTGTGTGTGTGTGTGTGTGTGTGTGTGTGTGTGTGTGTGTGTGTGTGTGTGTTCAATAAATTCAGGAAAATTCAAGTGACTTATCTAGTTTGTTAACTCAAATATTTTGTGTTGAAATGCTCACCAGGGCCAGATGTATGTTTGATAAATCTATTGAACTTATTATTAGCTCTCAAATTTATATTTTTATCTCAATAAATGGACACTAATTTTCTAATTTCAAGTCTAGTGTTAACAGTTATCTTCCCCTCATATTACCATAAACTGTGCCTCTTACTCTGTAAACCTTAACATGCTAGAGTTTTGTTAGAAAGATCACAAAATTTAAATTCAAAACCAGTTAATTTTAAACATAATTTCATCATTATCATAAATTTCTAAGTACAATATAATTCATAATATTCAAATTTACTCATTATCCATTTGTATATTTTTAAATAAATTAATTATAGACTCAATTTATTTTTATAGTTTTGATTTTTAGCAAATACCAAACATTTTATATTAATTTTTTTCATTTATGGCGTGTTCCAAAAATTTGGTAAATATTCATAACAAATATTTATTGTAATATTAAATGTTTATTTAATTTATTTTTATTTTATTTTGTTTTAACCACTGCTTTGTGCAACTTACTCCCAAGAGGATGCTTCCCCAATCAGTACAATCTTAACCTGTTCAAGTCTAGAGGTAAACATTTTTTTGCATATTACCATAAACTGTGCTTCTTACTCTGTAATCCTCTACCTTGTACAGAGTGAACTTCATTGTAAAAAAGAAAATTATTCATATGATATATATATATATATATATATATATATATATATATATATATATATATATATATAAACATAAATATAAAAGTGAACATTGAAGGTGACACTCAGAGGTGACAGGCTGTTTCATGCTAGGCACAATCGTCAGGCTGCAAATGTTGGATTTTTCCTCGACTATTTATATATATGGGGCAGTGGTGCATTGTGGGTAATCTATTCTGGCAGTTATTTGCGGGAGTGGCTTGTTTGTTTGTTTATATATTTATTTATTTGTTTGGGTTAATTTATTTGTTTTTCATTTTCATTTTGTATTATTTATTCTTTTCGGTTTTTGATGTTTTATTAACATAGTAAAAATAAAATTTTTTAGGGTGGATTTGCTTAGGTCGCTTATTTAATAGTTAGTCTTGGCCTGGGAAGATAATTAAGGCTATTTATTTGTTCAGTATTTAGATTGCTTACCATATTCTATTCTGTTATTTTGATGGGGGGACAGTTTTTAATTTATTTATTTATTTGGATTTATTATTTTTACTTATTTTTGCTTATTTGTGCTTATTTTTATTAGTTCTAATGGTTATTTTAGTGGGGGCGATTTGTTAATTTGTTCATTTATTTATTTATTTGGATTAATTTTTATTTGTTTTTTATTTATTTACTTATCTATTTATCTTGTATATTTTTATTTACTCTATTTGGTTTCCAATTTTTGAGTAACATTAATTTTTTTTATCGTAGTTATAGCTATCTTTACGTCCAATTTTTGGAATGGCTGTTGTAGTCTATTCTAGCGGTTATTTTGGCAGGATTGGTTTGTTAATTTGTTTATCATTATTTATTTTATTTATTTGGGTTGTTTATTTTTACTTGTTTTTTATGTATTTTATTTTTTATTTATTCTGTTTCATCTATTCTAACAGGAGTAGTTTGCTAATTTGTTTATTATTTATTTGAGTTAATCTATTTTACTTGTTTTTTATATTATTTTGTTTATTTGTATTTATCCATTTCAGTTTTCAATTTTTAAGTAACATAGTAAAAATTTGTTTTCATGTCTGCATTTTGAGATGAACTCAGATTGTTTATTTAGTAATTTATTTTGGTCTAGGAAGGGGATAATAGCTATTTTTCCTCCAAGCAAAGTTTGCAGGTTTTTGATTGATTGTTATAGGCTGATGATCTTTTCCTTATTTTCCATGATATTTTTGGTGTGGTTTGTATTTTGTTTTTAATTTCCCAGATATACTTGGAAAGCATTGGGCTGTTCATGCATTTACTATTTGTGAAAGATGTTTTGTGTGCATAGTTTCTTTGTTTCCAATTACTCCTATGTATACTTTTTCTTCATTATCTGGTGATTTTACCATGGCTTGGTATATTACGTTGTTTTGTAAGCAATTACCGTTTAATGGACATTCATTCTTTATTCTACAGTTACCCGTGCGTTTAATTTGTTCATTTGGTTTGTTGATAGTTTTCTTGTTGTGCTTTTTTATTATTTGTGCCATGTTCTTGTTGCAACTGTATCTGATTTTTACAGTGTTTTTATTAAATATTTTGTGTAGAGTGCTTGATTCCGGGAAGTGTTTGTTTAAGAGTTTGAAGAATATTTTACCTATGTTTGTTTTTACTGTACAGTGGGTTGAACCAAATGATATTTCTCTTCCTGTTGGTCTTTCTTGTGCTGAGTATGTGAGTGTTGTCGGGAATCCATTATCTTTTAAAGCTGTTTCGTAGTCTTTCTTAGCTTCGTTAAATATGGTTTTGTTGCAAGAATTGTTGGAAAGTCTGCGGTTAATCAATTTTTGTATCTGATTATCGAAAGCGAGCATACACACATCCTCCAATCACCCACCTTCAGCTGTTGAATTGTTGTTGGCTTGTTGGCATAGACCTTACTTCTGAGATGACCCCAAAGGAAGAAATCTAAAGGCGTCTAGTCGCACGATCATGGTGGCTAATAGACTTTGCTACTTTGAGAGATGATGTGACCTTGGAATTTCTCTTATTTCTGTTTGAACATCCATTTTCATAAGAGGCTTTGATAACTTTAACACACTGTTTGATTGTTAATTTTTCCATGGTTGAAATTGCCAAAGACTTAAGTTGTTAAATCTGAAAGAAAAAAAATCATTAGACGCTTAAACTTAATTCACATTTAAAATTGGTCCAAGTTATTGTAACACCCTTTACATATACATATATATATATATATATATATAGTCATGCACAGACAGACTGTTTCAATATATCACAGCTCCTCAGTATGGCAAAATGTCCAATTGCTTCAAGCCGGGATTGAAACCCAACTGATTTGACATCAGTCAGATATCTTACTTCTAGGCCATTGTTGCACAGCCAAAAGGAAGTGAATTTTAATGTTTTCCTCTATACAAATTACGCCAGCAGCTCAGAGATCTCAATTCAATTTACTTGAAGATTAATGCTTAATAGCAGTAGGAGCCGCTGTTTTTTAAAACTGGATTTCTGGAAGTGTATATAGTTATGCAGAGACAGGCTGTTCCACCGCTCCTATCACAGCTCCTCATTGTGGCTAGACATCAGACTGCTTCAAGCGGGGATCAAAACCCGACTGATTTGATATATATATATATATATATATATATATATATATATATATAGATAGATAGATAGATAGATAGATAGATAACTATGAACCTAAAGAACCTAAAGAGCCAGGTAAACCTACCTAGGTTTCACCTATGTTCCGCATTGGTGAAACCTAGGTAGGTTTACCTGGCTCTTTAGGTTCATAGTTAGATTTGCTCTACTTAGTGTATTGAGCACTTTACTTAGTTACTTTTGCTTTACTCGTTTTGGAGGTTTTTTTCTTTGGACTCTGAGCTTGGATTCTGGACGAATGTTTTCGCCTCAATTACATGTTCTTAGTTCTTTCTTTTTTTATCCCTTATTTTTCCTTGGGTATCGGTTTGTTCATTTACAAGCCAAAACACCTAAGGTTTTTCCAGATGAGTATAATTACTTATATTTATATTATTATATATATATATAAATATATATATATATATATATATATATATATATATATATATATATATATATATATATATATATATATATATATATATATATATAGTTGTAGAGTGGATAAATAAAACAGCCAAATATAAACATATAAGTATATGATTAATACAAATAAAAACATTTATCACTTAGCTGATTGATATTATATTCAGCACCCTGAAGTTTTGTAGATGAACCATTTTGTAATCCTTCAGTCCTATCATCAGGCTGCAGATTTTCCTCATTTTCATGTTTTTTATATTAAGTTAAAAAAGTCATTTATGCAATTTTTATTGATGTTAGCTTGATTTTTTTCTTCTTTGTGTGTGTGTGTGTGTGTGTGTGTGTGTGTGTGTGTGCGTGCGTGTGCACTATGTTTATGTTCTTTTGCTAATACCTTATTGAGAAATATATTAAATACATATTAGTAATATATTTTGTCATTTATTTTATGTAGGATGAATGTGTATATTTACATGTGAGTCTATAATTACATGAATCATAGGTGAGTGCATACGTATATATGTGATGGGTATATTGGAAGTTATATATATATATATATAAATATATATATATAGTTATAAGATAGATAAATCAAATAGCTAGATATAAGCAAGGATATATGCACATGCTGGTGTGCATACGCAGGCAAGCAAATAAATAATTGTCAAATTTATGCATGTGTAAACACCTAAGTGCTTGATGTGGTTATACAAAGCAAAGATATATATTAATTCGTACATATGTACTAATATATATATATATATATATATATAGGTTGACCCAAAAAAACGGGAACTTTTGAACAATCCAATAAAACCAACTGTGATGGAAGAAAAATATTTAATTCATAGTAATTGAAATCTTAAAACATGCGATTTAAGAAACAATGATGGAATTTTCATTTTTTAAAAATTACGTCCTGTAGATGGCGTCCTCCTGTACGAATGCATTCTTGAAATCTGCTGTTGACATCCCTATTTACTGCTGCAACATCTCAGTTGGGATACTGTGAATTTCATTCTCATTACTAAAATGGCAAAATGTTTACTTGCTTAAGGTCACTGTCTCGCAGTGTTGCCACGTGCTCATGTCTGGAAAAAAGCAATTAAAAAATTCCCATTTTTTGGGGTCACCCTATATATATATATATATATATATATATATATATATATATATATATATATATATTATATATATATATATATTATAGCTGTGTTCAAATGTTTAATTATTTGTGCACATGCATTTATATTTTTGTATGAATAGGGCAGGTTGATTTTTCATTTCTTTTAGAAAATCAACATTGCTCTCAACGCAAAAAAACTGCAATTTGATGTGACACCAAAAATTACTTTTATAGATTTTATCAATTTTTGAGCATTTTGTTTTAAAGATCATCTGAAAAAATATACAGAAATATATAAATATTTCCATAGGTTTTTGCTCGGAAATTGACTTCAAAATTTTTACTATTTTGAGAATAAATCCAAGTAAAATTGATGTTTTTTGTATTAGATACATTGAATGAGAAATATATTCCTACCAGAATTCTAATTATGAATCACTTCAAGCAAAATATACATTTTTTTTACTGTATTCAATAAATAAAAACTGTGTAAAAATTGTAAAAGAGTACAAAAAGGCTAATCAATGAATAAGATCTTACACCATTTGTTAGATCATAATTAATGAAAACAAAATTAGAAAAAAAGTGTATATAACTCCATAATACTGCTGAGCACAAATTATGAGACAAAATATTGTTTATTGAAAATTACACTAAAACTATTGCACTGTATAATATTTTACACCAGAATATAGCAACATTGTTCAATGTAATTTCCCTTTGAAACAAATGAAGGTCTTATTTGATGGCACAATGATTTAATAATAATATGCTTGTGCCTTACTTCTTGTCCATATACAATTTGTGAAGCTTCAATAGTTAATTTAACTGATTTTTCCACATCTTTGTGAATGTGCAGGTAAATCTTTCCATTCATTAGAACATCTTGCAGTTCATTATTCGGAAAAAATTCCATTTTATGAGAGGTTAATCAAATTTGACCAGTGTGTCATTTCCCAGTTGATGAGTGTAATTTTAAAAAAATCTTTTCTTTGGTGGCTCACAACTTCAGTAACAAAAAAATAATGGTATTGGAAAATTTACCCACTTGGTTATATTTTTCTGATGTAATTTGAATGAAATTTTAAAATTAGCCTTTTAAAATGACATAAGTAATTAAGTATGTGTAAATGTTTACTTATCTAATTAAAAATTATTTTATAGCCTCTCACCTACAATTCATCTGACTTCAACATTCAGAAAAGAATATTTTCTGGAAGCAAAGGTGAAAGCATTACACTGTAAATTTCTTAATGGAACATTCTTTATTTTGGTTGACTGTTGTTTTATTCTCTGAATCATGTTGAAGATTTACAGTTGTTTCAGACCAACTAACTGCATATATTTCAATTATAAATTTTATAAGTTTGTGCTATAAGTTTTCCACTGTTCAGTGGAATAAAATTCCAATGCTCCAATTTTGAACCTAAACTTAATCTTTAAATTTGTTTACTAAAAAAACTGTAATGATTTGGATAAAAATATTTTGTGTCATTATTTATCATGTTGAACCCCAACTTTCTAATTTAGTGCAATACCACAGCTGACCTGAACTGGATGAATACTGTAGTGAGGATGTAGATACAAATAAATTTTTGTCTGTATTTCTACTTAAATGTGGATGTATATATCTATTTGCATATGTGTATATGTCATGATATTAGCGTTTACATTTGTATTATATTTAAAATTACTTATCAGATTTGTATATTTGTATTATAATTTTATTTTTGTAGTTCAAGGTAATATTTTATTTTTTTATTTATTTATATATCTATTTGTTTACTTAGGTATTATTATTATTATTATTTTACCTCCATCCCATAAATAAAATGTACTGCTCCACTATCATTATATTACAGTATATATATATATATATATATATATATATATATATATATATATATATATATATATATATATATATATATATATATATATATATATAATACAAATGTATGCACCAATATCAGGACATATACACATATACAAAATAATAATAATAATCAGAGTTTCAAGAAAAAAGAAATTAAAAAAAAAACTTAATTGCAGTATTTTTCAGTCGTTTTTAATGAAGCATATATATTTTAAGACATTTTTATACGTTCTTTTTATATAGATACAAATATTTAAGTAAATGGTCTGTTTAAACAGTATTAACAACATTTACCGTGCTGATCGGCCGAGAAATTTTCATAGAAAATATGCGTCCTCCAACAGGAATTGAACCTGTCTCCTACACGGAATCGTCATATGACGTGCTTTACTGATTTAGTCACAGAGGAGCGTTTTGATTAGCAAGGTCGATTTTACTGCTTTTAAACTACAATCCTCCATGATTTTTTTAAAGCAGTAAAATCAGTATATGTTATTTTTATAAGAACGTAAGAATGTTTAAATAGTTCAGTATCTCGATTTTTTAAAATAGCCACAGAAAAGGACATGGGAGATAACATATGATAATTGCTTTAGAGTTATTTTCTCTTGATCTCATTTTTAACAAAATATTTTTGGGAGTATCGTACGCTTCTTTTCCTTTATGTGCCATGTTTTCTCAAGACGCAGGCGATCATGTCTCTCCACAATTTTCTGTTCTTTGCAACACTTAAATACATTTTGTCTTTTCGTTATTTCTCCTTAACCCTGTTCGCCATTCATTTACTCAAGTTCGTCAAGTATGTTATGAGTTGTTTTAGTTTTCCTGTCCCTCTTCTTGCCCTAAATCTGTCCTGCAAGTATCAGATTTTCTAACCCTTTATTATGCGCCCCAGAAATTTCAACTGTCTTTTCCTGATGTTAAGTATGCTTCCTTTTTGTTTTCATATTCTCTAAAATCTCGCCGTTGCTCACATGTTCGGTCTATGGTATCCTCAGCATTCTTCTGTAGAACCACATTTCTATTGCTTCATGTTTGAGGATATTGTCCAGCAGTCACTGCTATATAGGAGGACATATATCACGTAACAGTTCAGTACGTTTTGCTTTGTTTCTAACGGGGGTTTTCTGTCTTTTAATACTCAGCTTATCTTTTGGGATGCATCTTTGACTATCCCAATGCGTTGTCGGATTTCCAGTGTCGCACTTTCCATCCTCTGTTAGAATACTTCCCAGGTATTTATTTTTGTGCTTGTTTAATTTTGATATCTCCGATTTGTAATTTGCATTTTCGGTTCATCCTTTTGCTAACAACCATATATTCTGTCTTCTTGCAGTTTATGTTTAGTCCTTTCTTCTCGCTTTCTTTCACGACCGTAGGTAGCTTTTTTTCTTTCCGTGTCTGTTATCAACACTGTGTCATCTGTGTTATTAAGATTGTGACCGCGAATAATGAAACCTAGTCGGATATCTAATTCTCTCAGAATTGCATCGATGTATAGGTTGAATAAGTTCAGTGAGAAGACACATCCGTATCTTACACTTGATGGAATCATCCATATTTGTTACTCACCCCCGTGTAAAAATACACTCTTCTACCAAACCCACCCTAACCAATCAGCACTTCACTTTTTAAATCTTGACTTCTCATTGGTCGAGACAGTATAAAAAGTGTAGCAATTTTCTACAAATCTGTTTTCCCGCTCAACGCTTTGGAGCCGGTTTGAATCACAGAAAATAAATAGGATCGTTTGATCCGATTCAAACAGTCAGTAACATAATCTTCATGAAATGCTAAACAACTCCACGCGTGTCATTACACTGACCCAACGAACTTTTCGCGCGTCAACTTGCTGACTCAATAATCACCATTTCTCTCTCAAGAACTCTATCTACAATTTACTAAAAAGAGTGATAATATTCACTACCAAGTAGAAATTGTATTCATCAACCAACTATTATTAATACAGTTAAAGGTGCATAACTCCTTGAGACCATAAACAAACAATTACTACTAAAGCACGCATACACATTAACTTTTGAACTTATATATGTGGCAATTTTCACCCTACAGAACTTGTTTAATTTTATCAACAAACCTGAACTGTAAACTCTTAGGCGCCAAATCATTACATGGTCATTCCATACATTTTCTCCTATCACGTCACACTCAAACATCAATCATAAATTCACTATGTTATTCGTATATAAATGCTTGTTATTGTTGAAACCTCTAATTCCATTGTTTCTTCTTGAATTTTCCTTGCAATTGATTGCCTTTAAATGCTCATTGTTTATTTGTTGTGGATGAAAAATTATCGAACACACCCATTTCTGAATCTTCAAGCAATTTAACCTTCTGATACCTTTTAACACACTACACATCCCCAACATACTTTTTTCTATTTTTGTAAATCTGCTGAACTTATTTTCTATCCGAATGAAGGCGGTTTGCTGCCAGTATAGTTTCTTGACTATTCTAATATCCTTCCTAAATATGTCAAAGTTGCTGAGCTGTTCTAACAGATTTTTGTGACGTACTTTATCGAACAAAATCTGTGAATGTTATCAAGGTTTATAATGTTTTTGTGTATATGTTTTAGGTGAAGGTGCGTATTCAATATTTAAACAAAGAAAGTGTAGAAGAAGCATACAAAAACTTGAGTTTTTGGCTATAGAGGTTAATTTCTTATTTATTTAACTGTATTGAGTATGTCCGTTTTCCTTTGTGGTAATGAAATGATTTATGGGAAGTAAGGATAAGGACGATTAAAGATGGTCGAGCTCAAGTCAGCCTTGATTCTCCCAGGGCTGTTTATTTATCCTAAGTACTGGATAAATGGAATTTTGAGGACACTCTCAATAATTGAAAGGATTGGTAGATACCTTGGCGCGGTAGAATAAACCAACCAGGTAGAATTTATCTGCGGCTAAAGAAAAAGGACATTTGGTTCATCTAACCTCTGAATATTGCTACACGTGGGAAGGAGGCAGATATTTTGAAGTGTTTTGTGAAGATCTACTCGAACTACCAAAAGAAGGGAAATAGACCATTTTTGTCCCTAGCCAAAGGACTGTTATCTACAATATTCAAATGTAAGGGAGTTAACCCTTTCCCTTTCTTTTCCCCTTTACTCGACAAAAAAGAAACGGGTCGAGAAAGAGTTTTAAAACAACTTTGTGACACAATATCGTAAGTGGAATCTTGACTCTTCTTTCTTTCTCTATTTTCTCTCTAACTCTTTCTTTGTTACCAACATAAGATTGAATTCTTATGAGCTAAGAGGACTTTTTTAGCAGTGCAGTTGTGAACTCCCCTTTTTTTTTCTCTCTTTTTTTATACTTCTGCTTCTCTCTAATAAAGTTGAATTGTCTATATAGGCCTTTCTTCTTTCATCTCCTTTGTTTGTTGTTTTCCTTTTCTGTTTTCTTTCTTTCTCTGGTAACGTTGACGAGAAGACACCTTCGTTGGAAAAAGCGATAAAATCTTTTCAAAAATTGCACAAGCGACCAGAAACCTTTTCCCATTTCTTTATAACTTAGATTATGAAAAAAAGGAATATTTTTTATTTGTTATTATTTTATTTATTGGTTTTCTTTCATTTACCCACAATGCATTGTCCGTGGTATTTTAACATTCGTTCGTAGAACCACACTTGATGCTTCTTTATATGGTGATTTTCTAAGCGTAGCTTAGATATGGCACAACGCCGAAAAAATGAAGCACCCAGTGAGGATCGAACTCACTACTCAATTGTAACTGACCTCGCGAGACAAGCTTGCTAACTATTAGACTATGCTGAAGTGCTCAAGATATATGAATTTTCAAAACGTAGCTTAGATGTAGCAGAAGGCCGAAAGTATGGAGCACCCAGTGAGGGTCGAACCCACTACTCAGTCGTAATTAACCTAGTGAGACTAGCTTGTTACACAACGTCGAAGTGTCCCAAGTATCTTCTTCATATGTGAAGAAATTATCTAATATTCCCTGCCATATTAGAAATTAGATATTGCATAGCAATTGAGATGACTTTACTTTCTGTAGACATTTTAAATTTGTTAATTTGTTTACTTTCTAGAAAACATTTTTTGCTATTCCTATGGGGTCCATTTCATAACAGTGGATGTCATTGTTCAAAAACTGGTTTCACCGAAACCGTTAAATCAGTTATTCACTTCGTCGAAATGGTTCAATTCACCGAAACATCCAAACGTCGAAAATTACAGGAGGATAACTTATATCTGAATGTTGTTTTTTAGTGATTAGCTACTTCAATAGTTAAATGAGTAAGGTTTTTTACAGGAACATTTTATAGCACATGGAATAATGGTCGTGTAAAGAGTACATGCAGAAATAACAGACCAACTGATTCCCAATGTAAAGATAACATTTATTAACACAAAATTAACAAAAGGAAAGTTTAAGACTAGTTTCTTTTGTTAAATGTAAATTGTATGCACAATGAGATCTTCATTAATAGTGGAAACTTACTTTGTATGTTTTAGTGTGAAGTATTCGAAGCCCTTGTAGCTTCAGCGTGGAAAGTTCATGTCCAGTTCGAAAAAAGTGATTCTCGGAAAGAAAGTTACTTTAGGGTTCATGAGAGCTGCTGTTGATATAAGGTTTATTTAGAGCTGATACTGATACTGTCACTACACTTTTTTTATTTAAATATGACACTTGTTAATTTGTTGCTTATTTATATAAATGAACGATTGACAAGTCAGTTTGTTTAAGAGTATTTTTTAAGCCTATTTTTGCTTTCATTCTGCTATTAGCTCTATTCACTAGAACTCTTATAAGTTTAGTTTTGTATCATCAAAATGATTGTCCAATGGAGTTTGCATTCATTCGTACCTATTTTTTTTGGCATCACTATGTAAATAGATTTACCAGTATTTCACCACTGTCGTATATATCATAGTTTATTATTTTGGTAAACTTATCAATCCCCAAATCATCTCAGGCCAACAGAAAATCTATTACAATCCCATCTGTCCCTGTTGATTTCTGTTCATCTTGGCCAATGCTGGTCTTACCTTAGATTTTAATGTTAGGGTCATTCCATATTTTTATGCATTGTAAATTTCTCTCCTCTGCTGTTATAGAAGAGCTCGTCACATCTCTGTAGTATCTTTTCTTTTTCTGTTATGAATGTTACCTTTTTAGATTTTATGCATCTTGCTGAATTTGTCCTATTAAACCAAATTTGAATTACATTGCAATAATAATAAAGATATAAGTGCTGTTACAGATTTCCTATTGATAATATAGTCTACTTCAGTTAACCAGCGAACCTGTTCATTTTCTCGGCATCATAATAATGGCAATTAAGAGAAACCCAATTTTAATCCCAAAACTACCTTATTATATTTACTGTAAATATTTGTATATTGAGATTCTTCAGGAAGGTTTAATAAAAAATAAAACACAAATACATAAAACTTGGATTTATGCTATATTTTTTCTTGTGATTTTTAATTGGCATCTCTCCATGCAATGTAGTATGGCCAATAAGACACAAGGTGTTACGGGGTGTGGCAGAATTAGAAAGGGAACTATTAATAGTGAGCGGGAAGAGGAAAGAGAGTAGATTTAAATTTTCGAAGATTAAAGTTGGCTGGAAAGCATGGGGCCGGAAAGGAATTCCACAAGTGAGAAAAAGAAACTATTAACATAGATGGCTACATCTGGCCAGCTCAACTGTAAATTGATGAGATCTTGATGCCATGAAAGTATTTATAGAAAAGACACAGAAGGTCAACCTTACGGCAGTGGGAAAGTGACTGAAGCCGAGCCGCCAGATCAGGACCAATAATATTGCTTATGCTTCTTTGGACTTTATCAAGGAGCTCAAGGTAAATAGCAGGGGCACCGGACCATATGGGACAGCAATGTTCTAAACATGGACAAACTTATAGATATGTAAGATAGATTCTGGAGAGAAAATTGTCTCGCACGACATAGTGAACCAACTTTCTTGGTAGCTTTTTGAGTTGACAAAAAAAATGTTAAACACTATTTATTTTACAAGATTGATCTTGACTTATAACACAAGAACAATATTTTTTACAAGAAAATAGAATTTAATTTGTTATAGTAGGTTCACCGATCATCCAGCCTGCACTCCTTCCATGTTTATTGAACAGGAGTAGAGGTTTATCCCTTGTTCACTGCTTAGGATATGGTTTACCGGTTCTTTTTTCTTCCATGGTTATAATGATTTAACTGTCTCAACTTTTTAGTGATCAGACTAATCAGTGGTTGCGACTTTCCATTATGAGAGCACCGGGTTGGCAGTTTGCCGGCTGAGGTGCATGAGTTGGTGTCCCTGCATGTATTTCCTGTGGGCAACCCTGGGGCTACATTATGCTCTACTCTTCTTAGCCATGTTCCAGCAAGTCTGCATTGCCATTAACGATAGATATGGATAATTATAATTGCCTTTTTATTTTTCTCCTCAAAACAAATCTCTTCATGACAAATACAATGAAAAGAAATACGCAAAAAGAAGTAAACAACCCCCCCCCCCCAACTTCTCCAATGTTTGTGGTGTCCATTCCAACTTCTGCAGTATAGAATCTTTTCTCCTGGAATGGTCACCGGATATCTTTACACTTTGTTACCAATGAATTCTCTGTTCCAGGTTATTTTCCTCTTTGCCGAAGAAATTCCAGCATTCACATGCATGACTTTGGCGTTTACATACGAGATAATCATCTGATGGTGACTCGAGTCCCCAAACAACTCTTTCATGTGCTTTCGATTATCACTATTACATTCTGTTAGCTATCTCTTTTTCTTTTATTGCTACCCTCTTCTCGGGATTGTAGTATATTAGACTTAATCTTTGATGATATAGAAACAGCACTCTCTCTTCACCCATCTGCGAACATCTTTGTGTTCACAACACTTGGCTTAAACACTCTGTAGTATCTATTGATATCTCGTTCCAATCATATTTCATAAGACCGCTTTCCGTTAACAGCATAACCGTAAATTCTCCTTTAACTATTCACTCACGTCATCCGGAATATCCTTGTCTAAATTTCCACTTAGAACTGAGTCTCTGTTGAATGATATGCATATGACCCCTTCTATGGTTTCTGCTACCGTCTCCAATCTGGATCCCCACGAACCATGAGGACCTGTAATAGTCCTTAACTGTGCTCTCTAAACACCATAAATGCCTTGCTGCCTTTTGCATTTCTACATGCTGGAAATCCTCATCTGCTATTCCAGTTTTTAAGAAATCAGGTGAACTGCCTAACCCTTCAAACTATCGGCCTATTAGTCTTCTACCTCTTTTTGAGAAACTACTCGAGGCTTTAATCAATGCCGAATTCATTAAGCAGGGTCTGTTTTCAGACAAACAATATGACTTCCGTTTATCTAGATCAATTGCTGATGTTCTGATGCGAACTGTGGAAAGAATGGTGAGGCTCGAGCAGCTGCTTTGGCGATTTCAGAAGCTATTGACAGCTCTTCTTCACAAGTTGAAAGGTTATGGTGTCTCTGGCCAAATTTTCAAACTGATCCAGTCTTTCTTATCAAATCAAGAAATGAAAGTTATCCTCAAAGGCCACTCTTCTAGATCCTTTTACACAAATGTTTCTATCCTTGGTCCTACTTTGTTTTAATTTTCATTAACAACTTTCCTGATGGCATTATCTCTCTACTTTGTATTTATGCTGATGACACAGCCATTTACTCCTGTATCGATACTAAGTGTGATTGGTCCAATATGGTCGAATTGGCGTCTGATGTAAAAACCGAGTTTCAATCTATTGTTAACTGGGGCAAAGAATGGCTTGTTAATTTTAACTCCTCCGAAACTAAATTGCTCTCTATTAATCATCTGCCTTCCATCAACATGGCTGATGATAACCTCCTTGATTGTTCTAACTTCTGATGCAACTATGGATTTCTGTATCACATTTTCCATCATCTTTTGCTACAATAACCCAGATAGCTAAACAGATTAAGCTTACATTTGAAGATTTTTGCCATAAAGTTTTACATTCATTTTACATTAAAGATGCCATTGACTTCAAAACACATAAATTAAGAAATAAACAAATTTATTTGTTTAAAATTTTATTTTGCTTTTTAATAATATCTGAAGAAAATGTGAAATAATTCAGAAAAATGTTTTAAATCATACAGGTAAGTAAAAAAAAAAAAATTGAAAAAATATGTTGTGTAGAAAAATACAAAAACATTTTACCTATTTTGGTACAAAGTACAAAAATATTTGTGATTTTTATTAGACTCTGATAACTGATTGGATAGACAAAGAAGTTCTCATAGTATGCAGGGCTGGTGCATACTAACCCTTAAATCCCCCTACTGAGGGAATGCATGCTTAATTGGGGGCTGTTTTGTGACCATTGCTATCTTATCAACATTTGTTTTTTTTACTTACATTTATATACATTAAAAATTAAACTAAGCACAACTGCACAAAGGATGAAAAATTTTCACAGATTTTGATGTCATTCTGTTTTTTTTTGTGCAAATCCATGAATTTGTTTTGTTCATGCTAAGTCTTGAAAAAACACTACATAAAATTCACTATGTTTTAATGTTGAATGTGTTCAAATTATTAAACTTTTTAACATGAAAAATCTCAAGTTGATGTTAAAAATTGCTGCACAACATTGTTGTTTTATTATGACATGTCTCTAATTTGTATTTAAATACATTGTATTTGTTTTCAATTTTTCTAGTTGAATTGTTCACCTATATTGCATAGGATCCATTATTGTATATAATTAGGTTACAATAAAATTTGTATTTTATATGAATACTAAATTATGAAAGTTGAGAATGATGGGCTCCCATTTCATAGATTTGAGTTAGGGGACAAAACTCTTGTACCAGCCCTGCATACTATTCACCATACAAGTTTTGAGTACATGGCCATTGGTTAAAAAATGCTGTTAGTTTATTAAAATACATAAACACAATTAGTATGGAAAACTTGATCATGAAAAAATTAGGTCTTACAATGAAAAAAACAAAAATTTCTTTTTTCTACCACTATCAATGAAAAATTTTAATAGCACCATTTCCAAGCAATGAAATTTTTCCTGAATTACAATTGTTGCATTTTATATGTACTAGTTCAGTACCTGTCACTTCCCTGATGACAAAGTTATCAAATTTAAAATCTAAATAGTTTTTCCATTTAAACTACTATATTTATTAGAAAATATATCCAGTTTAAATTCAGGAGCCATAAAAATGACTTCAGCTTATATACTCTTTTCCTGTTACCCAGACAGAAAGGAAAATTAGTCCTTTCAACACAGATGTCTACTACAGTTTCATTTAAATTGTGTGTCAATGTGCACATATATATTTTAATTCAATGACAGACCTAAAAAAACAATTCTACAAAATAAAAAAAGGAAAAGAAACTTTAAAAAACAATTCTGTTTATTACCAAATAATTTCCCAAATGTTGAATAAACTCTTATGATTATCTGGTCTTTTTAGGGTTTAAAAATTCACATTTTTTCTTGTCTCCAACTTTAGGATCTTATTATTCAACTCAGGGTATCCAAACTCAGTAAGAAGGAGATGTATTATTCCAATGTTTTATTTTAAATGTGTGTGTGTGTGTGTGTGTGAACATATTTACATTAAATGGCACAAGCACATGTAAGTCACTTACAAACAACACAGACATACACATATATATTACATGCACACATGCAAAGTGTGTGATAGACAAAGAATCAGCTCTTCTTTTATAATTTAGATAACTACTGAACACAGCTGTGTTTCACACGTGCAAATATTTCCCCAAAAAACAAAACAAATGGAAAGCACACAAGGAAAGAAACACATATAATAAGACTGTCTTTGCTGATCTTGTAGTAGTTAAGTACAAAAAAGGAAATACAAATTAAAAGAGGCCATCTGACTATAAAAGGCTCCATAAATAGACAACTGAGATCCTTTGGGTCAGTTGCATAATGGATACAGAAATTTGTTAAAAATGTGTTATTATCATCTAGTGGTTCAGATATTGAAACAATCTACACAGTTTCAGCAAGAATGAACAAGAACATCACACATACAAAAATAACACAATAATCAACAAATATCACTTACGGTCATGGGATGAAAATGACCAGAGAGTATTTGTCTGAAACTTTCTATTAATAATATCTATTTATGAGAACAATAATTCAAATAAATTAGAGCATAGACATGTTGATATACAAAACATTTTCATTGAACTTTCTTTGAAAAGAATACATGGCACATTGAATTTAGGGTAAAGAGAGCTCAAAGTTTTATTAACACTTTAACCATTAAAACTTTCATTACTGCATTGTTATAGCGTTGTTGCTTGGCTGTGCTGGCCTGTTTTTGAAAAAATAGGAACAACTTCCCATTTAATGCAAATAAATAACTAAAAGGACATTGATGGAAATTTATCATGCCTGCTACCATTTTGGTTTTGATCATACTCTGCACACAATATAATAAAAACACATTACAGTATAGGTCGTACTGTCTGCTAGCATGTGTCTGCACTGGTTTGAAAACAGCACTAAGTGCTAGTTAGGTCTTAACACAAATGCTAGGAAATGACATTTCATAGTGTCTTGAAAGCTATATGTGTGTGTCAACAGGAGGCAACACAAGTTTCATAAAAATGCATATATATATTAACAGGAGACTATGTAAGTTTTATAAACATGTCCAAACAATAATAAAATAAATAAATAAATATGTATAAGTATGTTCATGGAGGCTATGATTCCAATGCCTGTAGTGAGTCCATACAATTGGGGGTTCTGGGTGCTGTAAGCCCTTGAGAGAAATAGTGTTGAAACTAGAGAGGCCAATCAGGTTATCAGCACCAGTACTCTGGCCCACAGGCCCACTGGTATTTTACTCAGTTTCACAGCAACCTAATCTACCCTTGAGTACAAACTTCCTAGGTAATACAAATCTAAATATATTAGACAATTCCATTGTATAAACCATCTTTAGATTGAAATTCTCCATGTACACATTTTAATATGACGTGTCAGTCCAATAATGATCAACAGAAAGCCTGAAATTACTTGTAAAAAAGTAACAGATTTTTATTTTCTGTAACATTGAAATAAATCTAAAGTTTATTTTATTGGCTTATATTCATCGGCTGAGGTTTACACAATCATGTGCAGGTAAAATCTAATTCAAACTGATTGTTTTTTTATGACAGTCACAAAAAATGGGTCTTTATCTTATTATTTAAAAAGTGTGGATATTGAAAAAAAAGATACAAAAATAATTATAAGTTCGAAATAGCAGGCTTTAAATTTCTTGTAAACATTTTCTATTTTAGATATTTCCTCTGATAAAGTTCCTTTACCATGAGTGACTGCTTAAAAATAACTTTTAGATTTTAATATTTTGAATCTTTAATGTTTTATTGCAATGATGAAAAGTTGGCAATGTTTAACAAAAAAAAAACAGTCTGTCAAAAGGACTGTTATTCTTTTCACTTTTGACTCCCTTGGCAATGTTTATTTACAAGATTATAAAAATATGTGAATCACATACAATGAGATATTTATTATTTAACTGTTATAAAGATTGATTTACCATTTTATACAGAAATAAATTTGAAGAGAAATATTTTCATTCAAAAATTTATAAAAAATTACAAAAATTATCAAAATATGTAAAAATTAACTACAATGCTATATTTATTACTTACTATTAAGTACGAAAACAAGTTTTTTATTCATGATTTTACAAAAATATCACTGAACGATAGAACAAGAAAATTTGAATAAACATGATTTTCTTGTCCTAATGAATTTTCTTAGATTATTTTACATCTCAGATTACTTCTTGTTTTAATTTTCCAAAGTTTTTTTAATAAATAGAAATCCAAGGCCTAAAACTCCAGCAATTAGAGGTTACCTCCCTTTCTACTCTTTCATTAAAAAACATAATTTTGAAAATGTTTTAAATTGTTATTTTTAAAAAATACTTAGAAAATCTGCCAACAGATTAAATAAGCAATCTAATAAATAAATAAATAAATAAATAGTGTTTAACATCTTTGCTGTCATTTCTCAAGAACAAAGAAAATTAATAAATCTACTTTCATATGTTTAGCTTTTATTAAGATTCTAATCATTGCTTTTTTAAACAGATATTGCTGAGAGAGTCAAAAGTGTATACAGTAATAGCAGTGTCAACCTTCCATTTGATACACTGTTTAACAAAGGTTAAACATTACCAACTTTTCATCATTGCAATAAAAAAAAAATTAAAGACTCAAAATATTTGTATTTCTATCCAGTTTTGATTTTAGATTGAAAAATAAAAAAAATTCTTTCCTAAGTGGCAGCTAGTTTTTAAGAAATCAGAATGGGAACTTTAGTTATCACATTCCCAATGAGACTTGGTTAAGAAGAATTCATTGCATATATTATCTTTATTGAATATGAATAAAAAAATTTAAATCAAATTAGAAAATGTATATGTGCCTGATTTATATCTTTAGGCGGTCTTAGTCTTGATGCAACAGAGAAATCGAACCCAGGATTTCTGTGATACTTTTTCATCTGAAAATTTAAAAGAAAAATACATTTAAAATTAAAAACAGCTGTAATAAAACCTTGCTTCTGTGCCTAAATGCTTGAATATATTTAACTACAATGCAGTAGCATGCAGAAGGCAGGTTAGAGAGTGCAATGGTCCTGGGAATCCATATTGGGAGGGCATCCAATCAAAGAGTGAAATAAATATGTAGTTTATATTTAATTTGAATAAAGTGTTTATTTCATGTTTCATCTGTTTTTACATATTTAAAATATCTGTCTTTCTCACATTTCTCAGTACTATGCCCCCCCCCTCTACTTGAGTCTTGGGGCATACAATGAAGGAGTTAGTCCCGGACATTACCAAACCTCTGCACGTCACTGCTACAAAGTAATATTACTATGCAACAACAGAAAGGTAAAATGCTCTTTATGTATGCAAATTAGGTCTGGTTCATAACATTGAATGTCATTTGAATAAACAATGCACTCACCAAAACCATTAAATCAAAAATTTCACTGAAAAATCCAAACGTAGATAAATATCATTTATTGCCAGAATGTATTTCACTGAAACCTTATACTAATAACATTTATTTATGAGAACTATAATTTGAATAAATTAAGTTATAGATATTTTGATATCAAAAGATTTTCATGAAAGTTTCTTTGAAAAGAATACATGGCACATTGAATTTAAGGCAAAAAGAGCTCAAACTTTTATTAACACTTTAACCATTAAAACTTTCATTACTGTATTGTTATAGCTTCGTTGCTTGGCTGTGCTGGCCTGTTTTTGAAAAAATAGGAACAACTTGCCATTTGCTGCAAGTAAATAACTAAAAAGACATTGATGGAAATTTATCATGGCTGCTACCATTTTGGTTTTGATCTGTACAGACTAAGCTAAATGCAACCTCTAACCAACAATATAATAAAAAACTTCACAATATAGGACGTATTGTATGTTACCGCATTGGTTTGAAAACATCACTAAGTGCTAGTTTTGTCTTTTTTTTTTTTTTTTTTTAAGTTTTTAAGCGTTTCACCCCAAGCAAGGCTGGAGGCCACTATCACGCATGGGGTTACAGAAGGGTTGGAGGAAGAGCAGATAGGAGTGGTAAAGGAGAGGATGTGGAGAAAGAGAAAGACTGGGTCGATCAAGGCAAGGGGGTTACATAAGATTTGGAGTGAGAGCAGATAGGAATGAAAGATGAAAGGATGTGGAGAAGGGAAGTGGATAGATCAAGGCAACTGGAGATGTCGATTGGCGCTACACTTAAACCGTTGGAGATTGTATTTGTCAGGGAAACAGTAATAGGGAAGGGAGTTCCATAGGCGAGATGTGCGAGACATGAAGCTATTGGAGTAGAAGAGACGTCTACATCTAACAGTTTTAACACAAATGCTAGGAACTAACATTTTATAGTTTTTGAAAATTATATATATATATGTGTGTGTGTCTACCAGGTAGATTATGATCACTGAAAATGCATCAATTTTAACCACTTCAGAAAAAATTTACCTGTGTATAGTCTAACTAGTCACTGAAAATGCACATATATAATATTCATATATAAAATAAATAATATAATTTATATGTATAAAATATATATTGATAAAATATTTATATATGTGTTTGTCTGAGCCTAAAATAAAAAAAATGAAAAAGAACAAGTTGTGATAGTTTATGGGTAAAACAAAAGAACACATTAAGGTTGGGATAATGACATCAATTCTAAAATAACTGTACCTCTAGAGATCAGAGATGTAGTCTCTTCTCCCTGTTCAAGATCTTGATTGCAATCCTTCACTATTGGATCAGAACTTGGTTTATCTGCATCAAAAGCA